>CM065815.1:133264500-133889500 GCA_033398695.1 Orobanche coerulescens | reverse complement strand
AGATACTCTATGATAGTGGACAGAGGGTTATTTTTATTATTTCGCCCGAGACCCATTTTTTATCCGAAATGGCCCTCATAGTGTGTGTACACCTAATGGTTGACAAAAAAACTACCGTCCGTGAGGCTTTTGCGAGCGGAAGGTTAAATTAATTAAATGAAATAATCAATATTTTTTGTGTTTCATATTGATTAATATTAGAACAAATAAATGCATTGGAAAAAATAAAATTAAAAAATAATCAAATACATAATATTAATACCTATTTATTATCAATATTATTTAAGATATAATAATTATACAAACCACCAATTTTCATATTGACAAGGCATCTAAAAAAATTATCTTATAAAATCAAATTGTATTATATTATATTATTAATGAATAGTTTGTTGGGATTGATTCCATGAGAAGCAACTCGCTTCTGATTATGAATAATTACGGTGGATGCCTTTTGACTTTTCAAATCTAGGTCTTTGGTCTTTCATCTCCATTGTAACTCTTATATCATAAGCCTATATAAGGGCCATGTTTTGGTATGTAATAGACATATATACATGAATGAAATGATCTCTTCATTTCTCTCAATTCTCTTTATATTTCTAGTAGATTTATAGTACGTTATCAGCACGAAGTCGCTCATCCATTTAAACTTCGAGATTACGATAGCAATCACAAAGTCGCATCTCAATTTTTATGTTCGAAGATCGCCTCCATCTTTTAGGTATGTTTTTCATATTGTTTTGATAGATACGTAGTACTTGATTTATGCCTACTGTTTTAATCTCCCTATATTATATACTTAAGTGAAAATTGTATAATATTCATGATTTAGTTTTTTTTTTGGAAAAAAGATAATTCTCATTCCATTGGAAAATTTGTAGTACATCATCTCATTACAAAGAGATTACTTACTGACTAACTACTAAAATTAAAATCAGATGCAAAATTCAAAATCCCTATACATTCGGTATTAAGGGCAAATTGCGGCAATACTCCGCCAGCTTCTTATTATGCTACACCTGCCTACCGCCCTGTGAATGGTTGTGCGTAGAATTTGAATACCTTCCCACTTATTCCCTTCAAATATTCGATTATTTCGCTCTATTTATATTGCATAGATCATCTCAGTGAACAGTACTTTTAAGACTCTGCTGCGTGGTTTCTTTCCTTTAACCAGTCTGCTCATTTTCCTAATTGCTTCATCCCAGTCATAAACTTGGCATTGCACTCCAAACCATGCCATCATACTCATCCACACTCTGGAGGTGTATAAGCAATTAACGAGAAAGTGATTATGGCTTTCTTCTAATGTTTCACAAAGTACACACTTTGTATCTACCTGAATATGGAATCTCTGTAATTTGTCTTTTGTGGCAAGCCTGGACCAAAGGGCCATCCATAAACAAAACCTGGCCCTTAGTGTGGCCTTGTTGTTCAGAGCTAGATCTTTTCAATGCATTGTTTGTATAGGGGGCCTTAGGATCTTGTATACAGCTTGCTTGTTGAAGATATCACCATATATTATGTCATTCCATTCTGCAAGGTCTTTAACCAGGTCTCTACATTTCACCATTTTCTTGAAGAGAACTGAATCCTGCAATTTAGATGTGACATGCTCCCACTCCTGGCTTTTCATGTAGAACTCATGGATCCATTTGACCCATAGTTTGTCTCTTTTATTCTGGACAGCCCATACCATTTTGACATATGAGAGTTTGTTCCAAGTGGGCAAATGAGTTAGCCCTAAACCTCCTTCAGCTATAGATCTGCACACAGAGTCCCAAGCAATGAGAGCTTTGTTATTGTCACCTGTAGAACCAGTCTAGAGGAATTTCCTGCAGACAGCCTCAACAAGTTTCATTACCTTTTTTGGGAAGTAGAACACCTGATACCAGTAATTCTACATTGAGTACAGTACACTTTGAATGAGTTGCATCCTCCTACCATAGCTTAAGAGCTTAGATGTCCAGTGTGTGATTCTTCCAATCATTTTCTCTATCAGTGGCTGGTACTGAAAAATACCCAGCCTTTTTGTAGTTAGGGGAATTCCCAGGTATCTAAAAGACAATGATCCTTCTTGTAGCTGGATATATGCTAAAATCTCAGCTCTAACTTCCTGCTTAACTCCTGCAAAGTATATTTCACTTTTCATATTATTAGGTTTCAGTCCAAATGTGTGACTGAATGCCCCAAACTTGTCCAGTAAGGTTTTAACTGATTTCATATTTCCTTTGTAGAAAAAGAGGAGATCATTTGCAAACACTAAGTGTGTAATCTTGAGCTTAGCAAAATTAGGATTAAAACTGAAGGATGGATCACTCCGCAGTTCAGCTAGCAACCTTGATAGGTATTTCCATTGCAATAACAAACAGAAGCGGAGACATTGGGTCTCCTTGACTCAACCCTTTTCCACCATCAAAAGGTAAAATAAGCCAGCCTGACACAAATATGGTAGGATACAGTACTGAGGCAGGCCATTATCCAGTCAAAAAACTTGGAAAGAAAGCCTAGATTTCTGAGTAGTTGCTCCATAAAAGTCTACTGGATAGAATCAAAGGCTTTTGGCATGTCCATCTTGATCATGCATCTTACAGAAATGCTTATCCTACCGTCTGATGATCTCCTGGGCAAGAATTGTATTATCATGGATGTATCTTCCTGGGACAAAGGCAACTTGCTCCTCTCCCAATAGATAATGCATGACCTTGCTCATTCTGTTAGTCATGATCTTGGAGATAAGTTTGTACAGAACACCACAACAAGCAATGGGCCTGTAGTCTTGTTGGCCACTAAGTATACAGAATACAGTTTGGAAAGTGTTTAAGCAACAAGCTGTACATTTTTCAAGTTAGAGTGCATAGCGGAAGTCTTGTAAAAATAAGTTGTTGTAAATACAGCAACTCGGTATGCAGTGTATACTTAAAAATAATCACAGTTATGAAAACAGTAAATGCAGAAGGTAATTAACACAGTAATTAAAGTGGTTCGAGGTAAACCCCTCTACGTCCACTGGTCCTCCACACAGGAGTAAGAAGTTTATTATAAACACTACATACACAACTACGTGTCTATAATCAAACCTATCAATGTATCATTCACACAGATTGATACAAAGATCGTAGCTTTCAACTGTTCACACAGATTGGTTAAAATTAACACTTGACTGGATTCTTCACACACAGTTTCAAAGCTTCGTCCTTATTCGTCCCACACAGGTCGGAATAACTTCTTTAGTTCACATAGAACTAGGTTTTTACTCAAAGATAAAAGTAAGGTAACCAAGTAAGAAAAGCAGTTTGACTATGAAGATCTTGAGCTGATGATGGCTGTTCTTGAATGACTGAGTATATTTCTTCTTCTTAGATATGAATGATACTTGGAATAAATATACTTTAGCTTTTGTAAGCTTGATCTTATGATAAAGAATATTCGGTCAATAGATAGTTTGCTTATTGCTTGTAAGCTTGATCTTAGATTTCTCGTGTATCGCTTGTGTGAGTTCTATCAGTTGTAGTCTGATCTTCAAACTCTGGGGTATAAATATCCTCTGAATAGATCCGTTGAGAAAGATCCATTGAGCAAAAGTCTGTTGCAACTGGATGGTTGACTTGTATAGACTAAGATCCAGATTTTGCGTTGTTTGAAGATCCCTGTCGGTTTTAGTATTTAAATACTTTATCCTTTTAGTATTTAAATACTTCTTTTCAAACGGGACTTGACTTAAGCTTATAAAGCAGATTCTATTCTAACGGTCTTTAGTCCTGTTTCGATATGTTGTATCCAATTATGCTATAGGCTATATTGAAGTAGTCGTTGTATGGAATATTGCTGTATGAAGGGACAGCTTCCATACTTGATGCTATTAGACTCTGTTGCTGTATGTTGGCAACGCGAAGGCTTGCTGTATGAAAACACTTTATACTTTCGCTGTATGCTGGCACTTATGAGAAGTCTTCGATACAGGATCAACAATTTCGATCGTCTTTGGGACAGCTGTTTGCTGTATGTTGGCACTTTATCAAAACTTCGATACAGGATTGTTTTATCCCAACAATTTCCACCTTTTTGATAATTTCCAAGACTCCTTAAATCCTTTTGATGTTTTCCAAAAATTCTTGATGATGCCAAAAACTTGAAACCTTTTGAAATATCTTATAGGAGGGCAGTCTTCTTGGTCTTCTGTCGAATGTTCTGGCCTTCAGAAAATAGTCTAATACTATGAACTGCTCGCAGGCGAGTTCTTACAGCTTTATATATTTAACAAGTTTTCATACTTGTTTGATTTCAGAAAATGAATTGAATTTCGTAATCATACAGGAACACAGTAGATTACGAGTTGTAATCTTTCAAGACGGAAAATATTTTATTGATGAAGAACGAAGATTGCAAGTTTGGTAAAACTTCAGGATACAAGATTTTCAAAAATAAAGTACATGAAGGAATCTAACTCCTATAATCAGAATGCCTCCAAGGCCTTCTTGGGTCGTTCTTGGTTCCCCTCCACCAATTTTGTAGGGCATCCCTGTTTTGATTTAAGTAGATGGCTTGCCCTTCATAAGATTTATCGAACACAAGGATCCAGTCTGCTGGGTGGGTAACCAGATCTCCTTTCTTGTGCCTGGATTTTAATTGCATCTGCATGGGTAACGTTGCTTCATCTATCCTTTTCTTGAATTCCTCGGCAGCTTCATGTAGCGTCTTACAGCTATTGAACATCGGGGATTCCCTGATAAGAACTACAAAGTATCTTAGCAGTCGTTTCTCTTCCAGTCTTTTATTTCGTCGGCTGTAGGCTGTCGGTTGGCCGGGATATTTATTGCTAAGGGTTTTTGTACAAGGTTTTTCCACGGAATGTTAGGATCGTGAAATTCAGGGCGAGAACCCTGTATCCTAACAGTGTGTACAGGAGATGATAATATGGTGATTGCAGCAGTGATGTTGTCTTCATATGCGGCTTTCATCTCCTTCTCTTGCTCGAGCCTTAATCTCTTCGCAACTTCTCTAGCCTCTTCCCCCTTTTTGGCCTCATCAAGATAATAGACCTTCTCATCTAAACGTTCCAGGATTTTCATAGCATTATCCTGTTTGGTCTCGAAGCTTGAAAATTTATCAACAAGGGAGTTAAGCACTAGCGATATATCTTGTATCTTTTTGTCGTGTGCACGAATATGGGAACCGGATTCAATAAGAGCAGATGCTGTCTTGGCCTCAGAAATACGAAGCTTGACTTGTTCTTCCTTCAGGATCTGTTCCTAGCGCTGTTAAAGTTGGATGAGTGCCTGTTTGAAGACGGTGGGCAAGATACGGAAGGCTTCTTCCACTTTTGACACTTTGTGCCTCATACCAGTCATTTATTCAACAGCAGATTGATGTAACCAATCAATCTCTTTTTCGACAGCATGCCGGGCATTAACGGCGTCCTGTAGGAAAATAGTTTGTCGGCTAAGAGCATGCAGTTGCTCGTTCTTTGCTATGGTTCGGGGAGAGTCGGGCTGGGCAAAATCTTCTGCTCCATTTATCTGTATAACGACCACATGAGATCGTGGACGTTGTGATTCATCCTTGGGTAAGATACCATCATCGGATTCCACTTCAAAAGGTGAAGGTGCGGGAGAATCAGATGTGGGCTCGACAACAGGGGGAACTGTATCCTCCTATTCCGGAATGGGTTCTGTAGACATAGATACAGGAGGAACTAATTACTCCTGCTGTATCTCAGCGTCCGCCTGCTCCGGCAGTGGGACTGATTCCTCGTGCGGGATGGCGTGGGTCTGGTCGTCGGTGGCGATAGGCTCGGGTGCCTGTTGAGTGACTGATTGTTCCTCCGCGACAGAAGGGACCGAATCCTTGCTATCTTGAACATTTTCTCGTGAATTGGGAGGAGATTGCTGTTGGTTGGAGGTCCCTTGATCCTGTTGGTATTGAGCTTCCTCGACTCATTCTCAGACCTGCCTGGAAGGCGTCGTCGTCGTCGTCCGAGTCATGATCAGATTTTGGACTTTGTGGAGCTGAGTTAGTGGATTTGGATTTGCCCTTGAGACGGGCCTTCTCCTTTGTCAAAATACAGCTGGAGATAAGCTTGTGACAGAACCTGTTGTCCCATTGAATTAGCAAATGGATGTCCTGACAGTCTGTGACTTCCAAAATGAAGGCTTCTTCGTCCTTCCATTCACTCCAATGGTACAAGGTGTCATAGGGTGCAACTCTATATGACTTCCACTGAACAAAGCGTTCAAAGGCTTGCTCAACTTGTAATTGAAACAGGGTTTCATTTATGAGAACTGGGGGGGAGGGACTCCGAACAGCACTTGGGCTTACTGTCGGCATTGGTTACTCGACATGTATGGGTTCCTGTGTTGGAGTTGGATCCCGAATAGGGGTTAGTACCCTGAGGGGAGATGGACCCTGCACGGGTGTGGAATCCCGAATAGGAGATGTGGCTATTAGCTCCAACGAGGCAGCTGACTCGCCAGAGTCTTTTAAGTTGGAAGATGTCTGTATATCTGTCATAGCCGCCAAAGGCTCGGCATCTACTGTCTCGACAGTAGCAGGCATCTCTTCTGCAGGGGTTGCGCCCTGGGGGTTCGATACAGTGGGTTGGGCCGCTGTTTTTGATTTCGAAAGCCTCCTTAGCTTTCTTTTCGGCTTCTCACCAGCAATGGGAGTTTTTCTGTGAGATCTCTTCCTTTTCTTCGAGGTCTCCTCGCTCCTTGACTTCGAAGACATGTCCCTTGGATCAGCAGAAAGGGGCATGGTTCGGATAAATGTTCTATTCGCAATTAGGGGTCCTTTGTTGAAAACGGAGGGCCTGATGCTTCCAATGTATTTCCGAGAATTTATTTTCCTAGCTTCTTTGGCTTGCGGAACACTGCATTTTGTCAGAAAATGATTAAGAAATAAACCAAAAGACTTCTTTTGAGAGGCAGGTTTGGATACTTCTTCCTGCAGTCTCTTGAGAACAATCTGGCACCAATTGACCTTCTCGCAGGTAATGATGGCGACCATCATCCTGAACCTCAAATTAGTGCACATTTCAAAAGCACCTGTTCGGTTTTGAATTACACGACAACAAAAATCGTGTAAGTAAACAAAAGAAAGACAAAAATGTTTCTTGTGGAATGAAGTATGAACCGTTTCGACCGATGCTGAACTAGTGAATAAGCCATAGTATCTGGTTAGGACTTCTTGGGACCTAAAGGTCTCAAGATCCTCCATGGGCAGTCCATCAGCAGGGAGCCTATAAAGATTCTTCAGCAGGTCTTGGTCAACGCGGATCTCTACTCCGCGGATGACAGCAGTGATGTCGGCGACGTTTCCTCCCTGTGCAAGAGAAATGAAACGGACAGCAGCATTGAGGTAAAATTCCTCAACCATTTTAGCATCGTAGCGCTCAATGGTGTGACTTCCAAGGCGATAGAGGCCTTGTTGATGAATCCTCGAAATGACAATCTCCATGGATTCGACATGGTCTCCTTCAGAACGTACACGTTCAACAACTACAGATCTGGCAAAGATCCATCCGTCAATGATGGTTGCGGTTTTCTTGAGAGAGGGAGAGGAAGTCTGTGATGATGCCATTGTTGTTTCTTGAAGAAGTGAGATGCAAAGAAAATTGCAGTAAAGTTGCAGTGAAATGTAGGCTATTTGCACAAAGACTCGTTTAATTTGCAGAAAGCGTAAAGAGTCAAAATGGGGCATAAACAGTCCTTTTATAGTGGGCAGAGATTAAGGGTTTCTAGACAATGAACGGTCAGATTTAAGGGATGGGAACCATTGTTTAAAATGAACGAACAGGATGGACTGAGTGTAACGGGTACAGCTTATCCATCCGATTTTGAAATGAGAGTGGGTCCCACATCTGATGTATCAAATTCCCTTATTGCCCGAATTGGCGGTGTGAAATTATAAAATAATTTGAAACATTGCGGCTTTTGAGATACTAATGTCCAGATGTCGTGTAAAGCATTTAATGCAAAAGACGTTTGAATTTTAAAACAGGGTACGTGGACTAAAAATCATTTTAAAGAAATAACAAATTAATTAATTTCCCACAGTATGTGTTGTATCCGCGAAAATACAGAGTTCCCCTTTAAAAGGCACATACTGGTTTCAGTTCCATACAACTTTCGGATTACTGTTGTATTCATGGGTCATACTGTATTCCCCCTTAATTATTACACACGTCAGCTATAGGATAATTCATGTTTCTTTGTTCCTACAGTGCTGTTCTGATCGTCTGAGTGTACAGAGAATTAACGGTGGATACTGTATTCTTGGGTCTTATAGCATTCCCCCTCAATTGTTGAGTAAAAGCATTAAAAACTTACAGAGAGTCAGACTGTAGCAATCCTAATTCTTGTCGAGGCATGCAGAATCTTGCTGTGCCGAGAGGTTTGGTAAAGATGTCGGCTAACTGGATATCTGTATGAACTTTTTCCAGCCGAACATCCTTGTTCTCAACATGATTCCTAATGAAGTGATGCTTCATGTGAATATGCTTAGTACGCGAGTGCAATACAAGGTTGTATGTTTTTGCAATTGCACTCGTGCTATCGCACATGATCGGTGTTTCTTTGGCTTCAATTCCATAATATGACAGTTGTTGTTGCATCCAAAGGATCTGCATACAGCAACTACCAGCAACATAGTATTCTGATTCAACTGTTGAAAACGAGTTTGCCGATTGTTTCTTGCTAAACCCAGACACAAGTCTAGGTCCAAGAAAGTGACAAGTTTCACTTGTACTCTTCCTATCTAGCTTGCAACCTCCGAGATCCGAGTCGCTATAGCCAACTAAATCGAATCCGTCTTCTTTAGGATACCACAGTCCTACATCGACTGTTCCTTTGACGTATTTCAGGATTCCTTTGGCTGTTGTGAAGTGTGATTCTTTAGGTGCTACTTGATATCGCGCACACACTCCTACAACAAACTGGATGTCGGGCTTGCTAGCCGTTAGGTACATGAGTGAGCCAATAAGCTTCCTGTAGAGTGATTGATCAACCAGATTTCCAACTTCATCAGCACTAATTTGCACAGAAGTGCTCATGTGGGTTGATGATGATTTGGAAGTATTCATTCCAAACTTGTTGAGAAGCTTCTTGCTGTATTTTTACTGGTTGATGAATATCCCTGTAGGCAACTGCTTTACCTGCAATCCTAGGAAATAACTAAGTTCTCCCATCATACTCATTTCAAATTTACTTTGCATGAGATGAGAGAACCTTCGACACAAAGCAAGGTTAGTTGAACCAAATATTATATCATCTACATATATTTGAACCATCAGGAGGTCATCACCTTCCTGTATTTTAAATAAGGTCTTGTCCACAGCACCTTTCTCGAATCCATTATCGGTTAGATACCAGGACAAGGTCTCATACCATGCTCTAGGTGCTTGCTTAAGTCCATACATCGCTTTTATTAGCCTGTATACGAGGTCTCCGCCTTCTGTATTTACAAACCCTGTTGGTAGTTCAACATAGACTTCTTCGGCAAGGTCTCCATTTAGGAATGTGCTCTTGACGTCCATTTGATATACAATGAAGCTCTTATGGGCGGCAAAGGCTAGAAATATCCTAATGGCTTCTAGTGTGGCAACAGGGGCAAAATTTTCATCGTAGTCTATGCCTTCTTCCTGTCTGTAGCCTTGTGCGACTAGACGGGATTTGTTTATGATAATGAGTCCATTTCTATCCTTCTTGTTTCTAAATATCCATTTGGTTCTAATTACGGATTCATGCGTAGGTCTGGGTACAAGATACCATACATTGTTTCTTTCGAAACCATTAAGCTCTTCTTCCATAGATGTAACCCAATGAGAATTGTTGAGGGCTTCTATGGTAGAAACAGGTTCAGATTGCGCTAATAATACAGCAATAGTGCACATATGAAGTCTTCTAACTTCATATTGAGATTTCTATACAGGTAATAGAGATATCTCAGACTCGGGTTCTTCTTGTGCACATAGTACATTTCCTTGTGTACTCTGTATTCTCATATGGGTAGATACACCAGCATCAATATTTCCTATGATCAATTCCTGTGGGTGATCTTTCAACCATATTCTGTCGGGTTCTAATTCGGGGTCCCGTACTGTATCTTGAGTTGCTGTAGTTTCGGCTTCAGCTTGTACAGCATCAGCTTCATCTACTTCAGTTCTTACAGCTGCGGGGTTGATTTCTAGGTCAACGACAATTGGTGGATCTATGATGGAAAGTTGTTGGATCTTCTGAGTGATATCTTATATTCCTGTAGGATCATGGTGAGGTTCGTCGAACACTACATGAACTGATTCCTCAATTGTCAGCTTCCTTTTATTAAAGATCCTGTAAGCTTTGCTGACAGAGGAATATCCTACAAATATCCCTTCATCCAACTTCTCATCGAAGGTTCTAAGTTGATCCTTCCCATAGTTCAAAACGTAACACCTGCATCCAAATATATGAAAGTACGAAACTAATGGAGTTTTGTTGTTCCATACTTTATATGATGTTTTGTTGTGGTGTTTGTTGATGATGCAGCGGTTTTGTGTATAGCACGCTGTATTGGTGGCTTCACCCCAGAAATGCTGTGGCAACTTGCTAGCGGCAATCATTGTCCTTGTTGCTTCTTTCAGCATCCTGTTCTTTCGCTCAGCAACACCATTTTGTTGAGGTGTGTGGGCAGCTGAGTAGTTGTCCATTTTCCAAACAGTATTGCTCTATAAAGCGGTTAGTGAATTCTGTACCTCTGTCGGAACAAAATGACACGATACTCAACCCTTTCTCATTCTGAAGCTTTCTCAGGTGCTCGGGCAGCTTTGATGTTGTTTCCTTCTTCTTGCTTAGGAAGATTGTCCAAGCATACCTGGAAAAGTCATCAACAATAACGAGACAGTATTTCTTACCTACCAAACTTACCGGTCTATAGGACCATAGAGATCCATGTGTAGCATTTCTAGAACTCTGTGAGTAGAAAGGTATGATTTGCTCTTCAGGGTGGTCTTGATTTGCTTGCATTTCTGACAGGGTCCACAAACGCTGTCTTTTTGGAATGACACATTTGGCTATCCCCTAACCATTCCCTGTCTAGAGAGCTTGTTGATGGTCTTGAAGTTGACGTGAGACATCCTCTTGTGCCATAACCAGCTTACATCTGCAGTGCCTTTGGCAACAAAACAAGGAATTGTGGAGCTCGTAGGCATCCAATCAGCAATATACATGTTACCTGATCTGTTTCCTGTGAGCACAACTTCTTTGGTCAGGATGTTCTTGACTCTATAATGATCTATATAGAATTTCACCGAGAACTGTTTGTCACAGAACTGGATAATACTAAGTAGATTGTACTGTAAGCCTTCAACATAAGCTACATCGGTGACAATAAATTTTCCTACAAGCAGGGTTCCTTTCCCTCTTGTTCTTCCTTTAGATTTATCACCGAAGCGCACTTTTGGACCGCGACCTTCTACGTAATCTGACATCTTGCTTTTATCTCCTGTCATGTGCCGAGAACACCCACTATCGAAGTACCAGATGTCCTTCTCTAAGATGTCCTATAGGCAAAGAAATTAAGTAGATTTAGGTCCCCTTTGACTGTTGGGTCCATAGATGTTAGTGCCTTTAGGTACCCAAATTTTCCTGACAGCAATGGGTTTACTGTAGGTTACATTAGGTACATTTTTGAGGTATCTATGTGGGGCATGTACGTAGTTGCTATAACCATGATAATTATTATGCATGTAAAATTCAGGGTTATTATTATTAATCCAGTACGAATGCCGTCTTGGAGGTGGAGCCATTTTCTTAGGCCTTACAACATGCCTTCTGGGTCTCCAGTTGGATTCCCAAAGCTGTTGCTAATACTGTGCAGATACCTGCTTTCACGAGAGATAACGAGGCTCTTGTATCCAATACCTAGGCGTGTTGTACTTAAAGTACTGCCGTGCGGGCCTTTGATATTTGGATACAGCCTTCTTTCTGAACGGCTATTGGCACTGTTGATATGCTCGGGGAGCATGCTATTGGGTACGCCTTACAGGTCTGAATGGCTGAGGATTCCGCAGTCTGGAATATGATTGTGGTGGAGGAATAGCAGCCTTTTGTTGTTCGCGGTGCAACAGGTTCCTTCACAGGATTCGGGATTTCTTCCGATACAGGAATGGGTTCCACACCCCTGACGAACACAGTACTAGTTTTCCCTTTATTGAAAAATGAGGTGTATCCTAAGCCACTTTTATCATGAGAATGTTGCCCGGTGCTTAGAATTTCTTCCATTCTTTTAGATGATTTCTCGAAAGATTTCAAAATGGTCTCAAGTTCTCCTTCTCGTTTTTCGAGAGTTTTTACTTTGGCTTGAAGTAGAACAAAATCATTTGTCTTGATTTTACTGTGAGATTTAGCCTCACTTAGTTCATGAGCAAGTTGATGATTGCTCTCCATGATTTTTTCATGATCGACTTTGCTGTTTTCACAATCAATAGACATATTTTCATAATTTATTTTCAGCAAGTCATTTTCTTATTTCAGCTCTAGGTTAAACTTGGAGCTGCATATTTTTATTTTTCAATGTCTCATGGGCCTTTTGAATGTTCTTAAACTCATACATCATGTTTTCAAAGGTATGAGATGCATTGGTAGGAATAACTGAGGTTGAGCTTACCTCATCATCGCTATCTTCATCTTCCGGAATGTCTTTGGACATAAAGCACATATAGGCTTTATCTTCCAATACATCATCTGACGAGTCACTGTCAGTGACTACCTGAAGACATTCTTCGGACTTTGATGGTACGGGGGAGGCTTCTAATTTACCAATCAGGTCCTTGAGCTTGTTTTCCAAGCACGTCTTCTTTCATCCTTTTCTTGTTGCTCGGCTTCTGGCAACTTTTGAACTTTAGGATGAGGACATTTATTTGCATAATGTAACACCCCGAGATATTCGGAATAATTACAGCGTCATAAACCCTTTAAGTAAGGATTTACAAGGCTAATTTAAAAGAAATGTAAATATAATACAATCGTACAACTGAAGTTCAAAATACAGATTTGGTTCAACTGATCCAATGAGTTAACTTATACAACCATATCGAAATGACATTATTAAAACATACGTACTCGAGTACTAAATAAACCAAGAAGACAAATCACAATAACAATAAACATCAACCACATCACTGAGCCATTTCATCGTCCTGTCGGTACTGTGGTTGCTTCCCCGCTCATCGGCTACCTGAACATCAAAACAATGTCCACCCCCGAAGGGGTTAGCAAAACAATGCTAGTACAAGTATCATAATACATAAATCATCAATGTATCATAAAACATGCAAAACGGACTTCCGTCATCGGAATCCAACGATGTGAATCCTCACGATTCCATCAACACAATACAGGGTAATCCAGCGATCCAGCGCCCTTGGTATAGATCCCCATGATGATCCCGTCGGACCAACGCATGGTGGAAAACCCGTCCAGCGATCCAGCGCCCTCAGCATAGATCCCCATGATGATCCCGTCGGACCAACGCATGGTGGACAATCGATTCAGCGCCCTCAGCATAGAGCCTCATGATCCCCTCGGATCATTTATACCATAAACCAATCAATTATGCATACATATATGCATTTCAATATGTTCATCAATACAAACAATTAACAACGAATACCACGAGAAATTTCAGAAATACATCTCATATTCGACAACATGAACGAAACCATAAGCATGATCAAAGTTCCAATATAAATCAAACTCAACATATGATACTTGCCTCGAAAATGGCAAGAATGGAAATACTCCAACAAATGACACGCGTCCGTATGCCACCGCCCCTCGATCGTCCCCTATGCAAGGCTCGGACCTAAGAAATAATAAAGAATTCCTTTCAAGTCGTATGAACGTCTAACAGCCCGGTCTACAGCCGCAAGCTCTAAAAATGAATTCTGCCTGAACTACTTAGCGCGCGCTACGTACTCTACGTAACGTGCGCTAAGCCTGCCCGTTAACGTACGCAAATGACCAAGTTTAGCGTGCGCTAGCTGTGTACTGACAGTCTTCTCTGAACAGCCGACTGCCCTGCCTGATGATATAACGTACGTTACCTACCCAACGTAGCGTACGTTACTCATTCCCGATAGCGCACGTTAATATATATACATCTTAGCGTGCGCTAATCGTGCATGGCAGTCACTACTGGGTAAAAACTTGAGCTAAAGGTGATGAAAACTCATAATATCCTCAGTGTTAATACATACCAACTCCGTGCATTTCATGCTCATACAGTTTATGAAAGATATTTATGGATTAAATGACTACGAGACACAAGGATACGTATCATCATTACTACACCATAATTCATCTTGATCTTCAAGAAAATATCCTAAGTTCAATTCATTCCAAGTACCAAAACATATGATCCCTTACGTAAAACATAAGAACTAGGTAATCTCCATACACTGGTCATGATCAGTTTTGAAGATACATAATGTGCTTAGGAGTCCATATACTAAAAAGGTTCAATGGATCATACGATGAATAAGTGCCGAAACGTCAAAAATATCCTTCTAACGCATGATGATCGACTACTTGTGAATCTAACTGACTAGGTAAATCCCAAAACATAATCAAAAACATCCTTCAGAATACTACTAATATTGGTGAAGAATCACCTACCTCAAAGTAGTGAAGAACAAGGAGGAAATTCGAAGCAATCCAACGTCGAAGGTTTGAACACCAATCCTCCAATGATCTACAATCTTCAACACGAGCTAGGATGCCGGAAAGAAGTGTTTAGGATGAAGAGAGTGTCTTTCTAAGTTCAAGAATTCGGATGGGGGAGTGAAAAATCTGAAAATATGAAAAAGGATGTTGTCCTATATATAGAAATGGTTATTAGCGCGCGCTAGTCCATATTCATAGCGTGCGCTAACGGTTATTTGAAACGTTACTGATTTCACTGTACTCGGCCTTTAGCGTACGCTACCCTCATGTGAGTAGCGTGCGCTAACGCGTTGACTTGGCTTTTTCCCGAAAGCCGTCCAGGTTCATCCCGACACAATCCGACCAAGATCCCCGGCCTGATCTCACCTACCAACACGTCTCAATCATATTGACCACGTATAGCGTGCGCTAAGGTTCTTTTGTAGCATGCGCTATGGATCCAAGTTAGCATACGCTACACATAGACGATAGTGTGCGCTACATGCGCAGAATCACAATTTTTTAAATCACATCCATGAAATCATACGCTCAACAACACCGGACTATGAAATACGGAGAATAATACTCAGATTAAAGTGCAACAATTACAATATCACAAGTTCCAAATACATATCAGAAATCTCGGGTATTACATCCTTCCTCCCTAAAAAGAAGTTTCGTCCCGAAACTTAAGATGAAAACAACTTCGGATATCTAGTCTTCATACTGTCCTCCATTTCCCAAGTGGCCTCTTCAACTCCGTGTCGTGACCATTGTACTTTAACCAAGTGTATTGGTTTATTCCTCAATTGTTTGATCCGACTCTCAAGTATCTTGATTGGTCTCTCTTCGAAGGTACCGTCGTTAGCTATCTCGATCTCGTCGAAATCAATGACGTGACTGGGGTCTGGTACATACTTCCGCAATTGGGATACGTGAAACACATTGTGAACGTGACTCAGCGATGGCGGTAAGGCCAACCTGTATGCTAAATCCCCAACTCTCTCTAGGACCTCAAATGGCCCGATATATCTCGGACTTAGCTTACCTCTCCTCCCAAAACGGAAAATCCCTCGTGTAGGAGACACCTTCAATAGTACGTGGTCCCCAATGTCAAACTCTAGAGGGCGACGACGTACATATGCATAAGACTTCTGTCGACTCTGGGCAGTCAACAGTCTTTCCCGAATCAAAGCTATCTTCTCTTGAGTATAAATTATCAATTCCGGTTCCGTCCCGATCAAGTCCGAAGAATCATCCAAGCACAGGGGTGATCGACATCTTCTCCCGTACAAAGCTTCAAATGGTGCCATCTTAATAGAAGCATGCCAACTATTATTGTAGGTGAATTCAATCAACGGCAAATGAACTTCCCAATCAGTCGACCAATCTAAGGCACAAGCTCTAAGCATGTCTTCTACTGTTTGTATAGTCCTTTCGGACTGACCGTCCGTTTGGGGATGATAAGCCGTGCTAAAGTTGAGCTCAGTCCCCAAAGCCCTGTGAACTGCCTTCCAGAAGTGCGACACGAAGCGACCATCTCGATCTGAAATAATGGTCTTCGGCGTTCGATGCAATCTGACTACCTCTGCAATGAATACTCGCGCCAATCTCTCGGGTCCCCAAGTATCTTTAATTCCTAGTAAATGAGCCGACTTGGTTAGTCGATCAACTATAACCCAAATCATGTTCATTCCCGTTTTGGTCCTTGGCATACTGGTGATGAAATCCATCGCGATATCCTCCCACTTCCACTCGTGGATCTAAGCGGCTTTAACATTCCGGCAGGTCGCTGATGTTCAATCTTAACCTGCGGACAAGTCAAACACTTCGAAACGTACTCTGCTACGTCCTTCTTCATATTCCCCCACCAGAAGTTTTGTTTTAGATCCTTATACATCTTACTGCTGCCCGGGTGAATAGAATAGGGCGTGCTGTGAGCTTCCTTCAGAATTGTCCATCTCAATTCCTCATTATCGGGAACGTAAAGTCGACTCTGAAATCTCAGAACTCCATCATCTTGTATCACGAATCCTGGGGCCTTCTCTTTCTTTACTTCGTCACATAACCGAAGGATCATAGAATCGTTTAACTGCTTAGATTTGATCTCCTCGACTAGTGATGAAGTCAGTTCCATCACATATACCCTTGGATTCCTGGTGCCCATACTTCTATCCCTTCACGGATCAGTTCCCGCTGAATGCTGGTTTGGGATGTAAGTGCTTCCAACACTCGAAGAGAAACAGGTTTACGGCTCAAAGCATCAGCTACTACGTTTGCTTTCCTCGGATGATAGAGAATCTCCAAGTCGTAATCCTTGATCAATTCCAGCCACCTTCTCTGCCTCATGTTTAATTCTTTCTGACTGAAAATGTACTTGAGGCTCTTTGATTTGTAAAGATCTGACAATGAGTGTCGTACAAATAATGTCTTTAAATTTTCAATGCAAAGACTACAGCTGCTAGCTCCAGATCATGAGTCGGGTAATTAACCTCGTACGGTTTCAATTGCCGAGAAGCATAGGCAATCACCTTATCCTTTTGCATCAACACACATCCCAGACCCTGATTTGAAGCGTCGCTGTATACCATGAATCCATCAGTCCCATCTGGTAACGCTAATATAGGTGATGTCGTCAGTCTCCTCTTAAGTTCATCAAAACCAGCCTGGCATCTCTCATCCCACGTGAACTTTTGAGTTTTCTGTAATAGCTGAGTGAGCGGACGAGCAATTTTGGAAAATCCCTCTACAAAACGGCGATAGTATCCAGCAAGTCCTAAGAAACTCCGGACTTCCTTCACGTTATTAGAAGCTTCCCATTCCAAGATTGCTTCGACTTTCTTCGGGTCCACCTGAACTCCGTCAGATGATATCACATGCCCAAGGAAAGTTACTTCCCTAAGCCAGAACTCGCATTTGGAAAGCTTTGCATACAGTTGTTCCTTCCTCAAGGTGCTCAAAACCACACGCAAATGTTTGGCATGCTCCTCTGCGTCCTTCGAATATATCAAGATGTCATCAATGAAGACGACCACAAATTTATCCAAGTATTCTAAGAATACCCGATTCATCAATTGCATGAATACCGCAGGAGCATTGGTAAGTCCAAATGGCATCACTATAAATTCATAATGCCCGTACCGGGACCTGAAAGCAGACTTTGGTATATCCGATTCCTTAATTCTCAACTGATGGTATCCTGATCGCAAGTCAATCTTCGAGAATACCCTTGCCCCTTGCAGTTGATCAAACAAGTCGTCGATCCGAGGTATATGATACTTATTCTTGATCGTCATCTTATTGAGCTCCATGTAATCAATACACAGTCGGAGGGATCCGTCTTTCTTCCGGACAAAGAGAACGGGCGCTCCCCAAAGAGAAACGCTAGGTTGAATATAACCCTTCTGTAACAATTCCTCCAGTTGCTTCTTAAGTTCATACATCTCGGTTGGCGCCATGGGGTATGGTGCTCTGGAAATAGGAGAGGCTCCAGGCTCTAATTCGATAGTGAATTCCACCTCTCTCTGCGGAGGTAACCCATGTAGTTCGTCAGGAAATACATCGGAGAATTCATTCACAACTGGAATAGATGAGAGCTCTACTCCTTCCTCTTTCCTCATGGCATAGCACCAAAATCCATGACCTCCCTGCTTCAGTAATTTCATGGCTTTCATTGCTTTGATCAATTTTCCCGAACTCCCCGGTCTCCATCCTCGGAATAAATGTTCAGATCCGTCATCAGTAATGATAGAAATGACTCTCTTTCGGTAATTCAGAATAGCTCCATAATGGTTGAGCCAATCGTCTCCGAGAATTAAATCGTCACCGTAGATGTCAACTACAATAAGATTTGATGGCCAATCTCTCCCTCCTATAGACACTGGAAAATCTCTAGCTTCTAGGGTTCCCACAATTTTCTCTCCGCTCGGTAATCCCACAACATAAGGTTCAAAATTATACAAGCACGACATTTTCAAACGATTAACACAGTTCAAAGATATAAAAGAATGCGTAGCTCCCGAATCGAATAAGACACTAACTGGTTGCAAAAGGATCTGAATCATACCTGATGCAACAGCTGTGTTCTGATCATTCTTCTTCATCTTGTAAATACGCGGAGGAACGGACCCAGCGCTGGATGCCTCTCTTTTCCCAACATTCTGCTGCGGGAAACCGCTTTGCTGCGTCTGGTTTACACTAGTGTCCTTCGGAACCGGTACAGGAGTGCGAGTACCAAAAGATCGGGTCGCATTCCCACAAAATGTTGTGCGATGCCCTTCCTGTCCACACTCGAAACAGGTCACAGCAGGCGCGAAACAGTCACGTCGAACATGCCCCGCTTTGCCACAGTTATAACATTTCTTCCCTGCGTCTGAAACGGTTGGTGCTGCCCGGAACTTCTTTCCACCTCGAGACGGATGCGGAGGCCTCCCGGATGAATGAAAAGAGGACTGGCCACTGCGAGGCCCGCTACTCTTATTCTCCGTGAAGTTGCCAGCCACTTTCTGCTTCTTTGCTTCCGTTGATTTCTCTACTGTCGCCTCTTTCATATCATAGGTCAGCGCCTTGTCCTGATACTGTCTCAAAGTGGTACATTCAAATCCGGACATATATTGCTGAATTTCCGGCTTCATTCGCATGTCGAAATGAAAAATCCTCTCCGCCTCGGTTCTGACCAACTGACGCACATAAGTCAGCTGGTGATTAAAAGTCTTAATTACGTCCGTCACAGATGCTTCTGAATTTTTTGGTGAGAAAAACTCCCGAACTCGGGCCTCTCTAACTGGGCGAGGACAATACTGCGCTTCCATCATTAATTTGAAATCTGTCCAGTCGAAATTATGATCCTCAGGTCGAATGGCCTCCCACCAGTCGAAAGCCTCCCCCGTCAGAAGATACTGGGCGATCGGAACCTTTCTATCGTTGGGACAGTTAATCCCCGAAAAAATCTTCTCTAATTCCTTCAGCCAGTGATCCTAAGAAAGCGTCTCAGCCGAACCGTCAAATTTCGGAGGATGCAATTTGATCACCTCAGTAAGCCATTTATCTCCCCGATTATCCACGTTATGTTGTTGTCCCATCGCCGTCTGCATGCGATCCACAACTTGAGCAAACTGGTTTATCTGAGCAACCACCTGCTAAAGCACTCCCGGCACGTTAGGATCTGCATTATTATTTGCTGATCCCTGTTGTCCCCCGGAATGGGAATCCGTTCGGCTAGCGGTTATTTCTGGGGTAGACACCGAATCTTCTTGTCTCGCATTTCCACGTCCGCGTCTGCGTCCACGACCTCCTCTCAACATACTGTGTAAACACATATACTCAATATCCAGGGCAATATTTCTAAAAGTAAGTCCATCAATGTTCACAAAACATGAATTAAATAAAACAGTAGTATTTGAGATTAGGAAACTTACAACCACGGTCCACATGACGATGCTGGCTCAGCAGTGATGTTACAAACGACCAATAATCAAATAACGTAAACAGACCCAACTAACCCGACTGCCAAGATATCCATGAATCTTAGCTCCGATACCATATTCTGTAACACCCCGAGATATTCGGAATAATTACAGCGCCGTAAACCCTTTAAGTAAGGATTTACGAGGCTAATTTAAAATAAATGTAAATATAATCCAATCGTACAACTGAAGTTCAAAATACATATTTGGTTCAACTGATCCAATGAGTTAACTTATACAACCATATCGAAATGACATTATTAAAACATACGTACTTGAGTACTAAATAAACCAAGAAGACATATCACAATAACAATAAACATCAACCACATCACTGAGCCATTTCATCGTCCTGTCGGTACTGTGGTTGCTTCCCCGCTCCTCGGCTACCTGAACATCAAAACAATGTCCACCCCCGAAGGGGTTAGCAAAACAATGCTAGTACAAGTATCATAATACATAAATCATCAGTGCATCATAAAACATGCAAAACGGACTTCCGTCATCGGAATCCAACGATGTGAATCCTCACGATTCCATCAACACAATACAGGGTAATCCAGCGATCCAGCGCCCTTGGTATAGATCCCCATGATGATCCCATCGGACCAACGCATGGTGGAAAACCCATCCAGCGATCCAGCGCCCTCGGCATAGATCCCCATGATGATCCCGTCGGACCAACGCATGGTGGACAATCGATCCAGCGCCCTCAGCATAGATCATCATGATCCCCTCGGATCATTTATACCATAAACCAATCAATTATGCATACATATATGCATTTCAATATGTTCATCAATACCAACAATTAACAACGAATACCACGAGAAATTTCAGAAATACATCTCATATTCGACAACATGAACGAAACCATAAGCAAGATCAAAGTTCCAATATAAATCAAACTCAGCATATGATACTTGCCTCGAAAATGGCAAGAATGGAAATACTCCAACAAATGACATGCGTCCGTATGCCACCGCCCCTCGATCGTCCCCTATGCAAGGCTCGGACCTAAGAAATAATAAAGAATTCCTTTCAAGTCGTACGAACGTCTAACAGCCCGGTCTACGGCCGCAAGCTCTAAAAATGAATTTTGCCTGAACTACTTAGCACGCGCTACGTACTCTACGTAATGTGCGCTAAGCCTACCCGTTAACGTACGCAAATGACCAAGTTTAGCGTGCGCTAGCTGTGTACTGACAGTCTTCTCTGAACAGCCGACTGCCCTGCCTGATGATATAACGTACGTTACGTACCCAACGTAGCGTACATTACTCATTCCCAATAGCGCACGTTAATATATACATCTTAGCGTGTGCTAATCGTGCATGGCAGTCACTACTGGGTAAAAACTTGAGCTAAAGGTGATGAAAACTCATGAAATCCTCATTGTTAATACATACCAACTCCGTGCATATCATGCTCATACGGTTTATGAAAGATCTTTATGGATTAAATGACTACGAGACACAAGGATACGTATCATCATTACTACACCATAATTCATCTTGATCTTCAAGAAAATATCCTAAGTTCAATTCATTCCAAGTCCCAAAACATATGATCCCTTACGTAAAACATAAGAACTAGGTAATCTCCATACACTGGTCATGATCGGTTTTGAAGATACATAATGTGCTTAGGAGTCCATATACTAAAAAGGTTCAATGGATCATATGATGAATAAGTGCCGAAACGTCAAAAATATCCTTCTAACGCATGATGATCGACTACTTGTGAATCTAACTGACTAGGTAAATCCCAAAACATAATCAAAAACGTCCTTCAGAATACTACTAATATTGGTGAAGAATCACCTACCTCAAAGTAGTGAAGAACAAGGAGGAAATTCGAAGCAATCCAACGCCGAAGGTTTGAACACCAATCCTCCAATGATCTACAATCTTCAACACGAGCTAGGATGCCGGCAAGAAGTGTTTAGGATGAAGAGAGTGTCTTTCTAAGTTCAAGAATTCGGATGGGGGAGTGAAAAATCTGAAAATATGAAAAAGGATGATGTCCTATATATAGAAAATGGTTATTAGCGCGCGCTAGTCCATATTCATAGCGTGCGCTAACGGCTATTTGAAACATTACTGATTTCACTGTACTCGGCCTTTAGCGCGCGCTACCCTCATGTGAGTAGCGTGCGCTAACGCGTTGACTTGGCTTTTTCCCAAAAGCCTTCCAGGTTCATCCCGACACAATCCGACCAAGATCCCCGGCCTGATCTCACCTACCAACACGTCTCAATCATATTGACCACGTATAGCATGCGCTAAGGTTCCTTTGTAGCGTGCGCTATGGATCCAAGTTAGCGTACGTTACACATAGACGATAGCGTGCGCTACATGCGTAGAATCACAATTTTTTAAATCACATCCATGAAATCATACGCTCAACAACACCGGACTATGAAATACGGAGAATAATACTCAGATTAAAGTGCAACAATTACAATATCACAAGTTCCAAATACATATCAGAAATCTCGGGTATTACACATAATATCCTGGTTTTCTACAATTATAACACAGATTAGAATCACCAGAGGAAGTTTCGGTACTTACCTTGTGAACAGGCTTGGGCCTGTATGGAGTCTTTCCCGACTGCTTGATGAACTTCTTGAACTTATGCATGAGGAGCACCATTTCATCTTGTGATAGGATGTCGTCGTCGCTGTCAGCATTCTTGTGAATAGGCTTTGATGAGTTGGGCATGCTATGTATTCGGTTGGATACAGCGGATAGCGCTGTAATCTTTGCAGGAGATTCTTCAGCTTTCTCTCTTCTGCCAATATCATACTCAAATGCTTTGAGGTCACAGAAGATGTCAAAAGTAGATATTTCATTAAGATTGCACGACACACGCATAGCTGTGGTCTTAATGTCCCATCGGGCAGGGAGAGATCTGAAAATTTTTAGATTCTTCTCCTTTTGGATATAAATTTTGCCCAACGCTTCAAGTTCACTAACAATGCCAGTGAATCTGAGGTCAAGTTCCTCAAGTGTTTTAGTTGGTTTCATTTCAAAAGATTCAAATTGCTGAGTCAATTTTGAAATTTTGTTTTCTTTTGGGAGCTCAGTTCCCTTACAAATTAACTTGAGTTTATCCCAGATATCCTTGGCTGATTTACAGCTCTTTACTTTCGAGAACGTGCCTTTGTCAAGAGTGACAAATAACGCGTTCTTGGCAATATTGTCGAGGTTGGCGCGCTTTCGATCATCAGAGGTCTATTGTTCGCGTTCTTTATCGAGCATCTCTACATGAGCTTGGCCATCAATCCTTGGGGCCGGATTTACCTTCATGATCTTTATGGGGCCATCCTGTATAACAAAAAATCATCTCTTCGTGCATTGCTGCAAGATGAGCCTCCATCCTAATTCTCCAATCGTCAAACTCGTTAATAGAGAACATAGGAACTTTATTGATCATTGATGTGTCCATATTAGAATATAAGAAAGAAAAAGACTGTTTTACAAAATAAGTGATTTATGGATCTGATTCAGTCAAAAATACGACTGATTCTTTTTAGAATCAACCGCTCCGATACCACTTGTTGGCCACTAAGTAGACAGAATACAGCTTGGAAAGTGTTTAAGCAACAAGCTGTACGTTTTTCAAGTTAGAGTGCGTAGCGGAAGTCTTGTAAAAGTAAGTTGCTGTAAATACAGCAACTCGGTATGCAGTGTATACTTAAAAATAATCACAGTTATGAAAACAGTAAATGCATAAGGTAATTAACACAGTAATTAAAGTGGTTCGAGGTAAACCCCTCTACATCCACTGGTCCTCCACACATGAGTAAGAAGTTTATTATAAACACTACATACACAACTACGTGTCTATAATCAAACCTATCAATGTATCATTCACACAGATTGATACAAAGATCGTGGCTTTCAACCGTTCAGACAGATTGGTTAAAACTAACACTTGACTGGCTTCTTCACACACAGTTCCAAAGCTTCTCCTTATTCGTCCCACACAGGTCGGAATAACTTTTTTAGTTCACACAGAACTAGGTTTTTACTCAAAGGTAAAAGTAAGGTAACCAAGTAAGAACAGCAGTTTGACTATGAAGATCTTGAGCTGATGATGGCTGTTCTTGAATGACCGAGTATATTTCTTCTTCTCAGATATGAATGATACTTGGAATAAATATACTTTAGCTTTTGTAAGCTTGATCTTATGATAGAGAACATTCAGTCAATAGATAGTTTGCTTATTGCTTGTAAGCTTGATCTTAGATTTCTCGTGTATCTCTTATGTGAGTTCTATAAGTTGTAGTCTGATCTTCAAACTCTGGGGTATAAATAGCCTCTGAATAGATCCGTTGAGAAATATCCGTTGAGCAAAATTTTCGTTACAACTGGATGGTTGACTTGTATAGACCAAGATCCGGATTTTGTGTTGTTTGAAGATCTCTGTCGATTTTAGTTTTTAAATCCTTTATCCTTTCAGTATTTAAATACTTATTTTCAAACGGGACTTGACTTAAGCGAATAAAGTAGATTCCGTTCTAACGGTCTTTAGTCCTGTTTCGATAGGTATTGAAGATCTCAATACTTACAGCTTGTATGCTATATCCAATTATGCTGTAGGCTATACTGAAGTAGCCGCTGTATGGAATGTTGTTGTATGAAGGGACAGCTTCCATACTTGGCGCTATTAGACTCTATTGATGTATGTTGGCAACGCGAAGGCTTGCTGTATGAAGACACTTTATACTTTCACTGTATGCTGGCACTTATGAGAAGTCTTCGATACAGGATCAACAATTTCGATCATCTTCGGGACAGCTGTTTGCTGTATGTTGGCACTTTCTCAAAACTTCGATACAGGATTGTTTTATCCCAACAATTTCGATCATCTTCGGGACAGCTGTTTGCTGTATGTTGGCACTTTATCAAAACTTCGATACAGGATTGTTTTATCCCAACAAGTCTCTTATAGTGTTTGTGGTTTTAGATTTAGTAATGAGAGTAATAAGAGTAGTGTTAGTACTCTTTAACATCTTCCCCCTCTTGAAGAACTCTTGCACTGCTAAAATTATGTCAGGTCCTATAAGTGGCCAGGAGGACTTAAAGAACTTTGATGTGAACCATCAGGTCCTGGGGCCTTGCAGTCTCCATTTAATTGTAGTGCTTCAAAGACTTCTTTAGAGGAGACATCCTGTACTAGCTCAGCTCTCCATCTTTTGGTTAGCACAGGGCCTTTCCTTACAACAGTAGGATTCACAGAAAGGGAGGTATCAGCTTTAGTTCCCAATATTTGTTTATAGAAATTCAAAATTTCTTCTTAGATAGCATCTTGAGTGACCAACCTCACCCATCTATGCTGTTCAAACTAGAGATTTTCATATCATTTCTAGCATTCAAACTGTAATGGAAGAACCTATTGTTGCTATCACCACATTGAAGCCACTGTATTTTAGATTTCTGCTTCAGAATCTGTTCATTCACACTGCTCCATTTATCCAATTCCCTATGGGCTTTCACCATTTCTGCAAAAATATTAGTGTTTAGAGGATCATCCCTTAGTGCAGTTTGCAATTGATCTCTATCCTCTCTAGCTTTCTCCATCTTCTGAGCATGATGCATGTATTGTTTTTGCAGTCCCCTTAAGTGTTCCCTAACTTGTTTCATTTTATTCCAAACCTGGAACATTTTTACTCCATTGACACTAGTAGACCAACCTTTCTCTACTGCAAACATCTATTTTGGGTGCTCAGTTACACAGTTTAGAAACTTGAATCTCTTGCTTGGGCTATTTCTAACTGCATTGTTTATAATTATCAAGGGAGAGTGGTCTGAACTTAGTGGATTTAGGACTTCCACCACTATAGAGTTAAACTTATGCATCCATTCCATATTACCAAATCCTCTGTCTATTTTAGAATAGATGAGGTTATTGATCTGTTTATTGAACCAGGTGAATCTCCATCCTGTATACTGTAATTCCTAATTCTGGGTTGCCATAATTTCCTCCTGGAAATCCACACATTCACTACATATCACTGTGTTCCCTCATTCTCTATCTGTTGATTCTAGAACACTGTTAAAATCTCCTATAATCAACCATGGTTGGGATATAGAACCAGTCAGCCTTCTTAATTCATCCTAAAGGCTTTTCGTGTCTTCAATAGTATTAAAGACTTCTACAACCCTTCCATGAATAGATTGAGCAGTACTCCTATCCTTCTAGAACTGCACTTGATTAGAGTCCCATGCCACCCAAAGTCTACCATTCTCCACTTCATCATAGTCGTCAGCAAAGTTCCATGATGGACCAAACCTACCTCTAATTGTTTTTGCTTTTGGGGTTTTCACTCTAGTTTCCATCATACCTAGAAGACTTATTTTTTTGCTTTTCAAAAACTGAATTATCTCACTTTGTCTTAGAGACTTATTTAGTCCCCTAACATTCCAACTAGCTATGATCATTGGTTTGTTAGGGGAGAACCTGCATCCATGTTCCCATCTCCATAACTACCAGATATAACATCAACCGCTTCATCACCTTGAGAAGGAACTCCATTAGGTTGATTTGTGTCTTTATTAGCTGAATAACTTAGGTCCTCATGATTTCCTCTTTCACTTAATGCTTCAAACTGATTCTCTTGGGTCACAGCATTTGCTTGTTCAACACCTATTGTGCCTCTTTGCCTGGTTCTCACAGGTATCCACACATTTTGAGCAGGCCTCACTACTCTCCTTATTGGATTCCTATTTCTCCCCTCTGGTTGTTGTTCTGGGCTGGCCTCCTTTCAGTGTTTATTTGGGCAGCTTTGTTCCTACAATCATGTCCCACTTTCTAACAGTCTTGATAGTATTTTGGCACCCATTCATATTCAAATTTCTGCTCAATTATTCTCCCTGCATGTGTTTTAATCCTTGTACTAGTGACCAGGGGCTGAGTAATGTCCACTTCCACCATGACTCTTGCAAAAGCTACCTTACTTTATTTACCAGTTTACTCATCAGTATGCATTAGCCAGGCCTGCCAGCTACACTAGCAATCCTACTTAAACTCTTTTTGCCCCAGGAGTGGAGTGGAAACTGTGGCAATTTTATCCAAATAGAGAGCAGTGTTAATTGGTCAGGTGAAAAATCAAAGTCCGGTGACCATTTTTAAGGACCACTGGTTGGTTTTTGATAGTATAAGGGCCACTATCGAATACTATATCACAATCCTTTGCATTACTGAACCTAGCAATAAAGAACCCTTCATCATATTGATGTAGCTCAGGTTTTGCCATTGAACCCCATGCCTTTTCCACAAAATGCTTCATGTAGGCCAGTGTGTGCACAGCTCCCACTACATAAATGATCAATGAATGTTGCCATTTCATAGTTTCATCAGTAAGTTCATCCCCAGTAAAAGATAGACAAACTCCATTGCTATCAACTTCAGGAACTAAATATTCAAGAGGTACGCCATTAGATGCGAGTCTATTACCTTGCAGCACATTCGAATATGTTTCCTTCTGGTTCTCCGGCATCGGCGGGTCCTGTGCCTCTTCGCTCCTATTTTGAGCTTTTGTTAGGGTTTTCCCTGTCCATACTAGTCGACGGGCTGCTTGCTGCCCAGCTGCTGGATCCACATCTAATCTAATCATCTCACCGTTAAGGGCCGGAAGAACCATCGCCATTAATGGTTGGGCAACCGCCGGGTTTGGAGTGGCTGGGGAAACCGTAGCCACTCCCAATGGTGCCGACATTTCGCTAGGGTTATTTGTTTTCCTTACATCACTCATAGCATTATCTTTAGACCCTTCAATTTACCACACGACACGAAAACGACACGAAAATTTAGTGTTTGGGTTTGCATTTTGAGTACACGACACAAAAATACACGAACACGAAAGTACACGATCGAGATTTAGTATCGGGTTTGTGTTTACCCTTTGGGTACACGACACGACACGAGGTACACGAAATAAATAAATAATAAATAAATAAATAAATATAATATTTTATATTTAATTTAATAAAAATATATATTTTATGAATTCTGTTTATACTAAACTTTAAAATTTGAAAATATAATGTAAACTTTCATAAATTTCGTATAAACATTCGTGTTTTCGTTGCCATTCATTTCATTTCGTCTACTTAAACCTATAAAAATAATATTATAAAATTAAAATTATTATTTTTTATAATATTTTAATATTTATTTTATATTATATGACTGACACGAAAACACGACACCAAACGACAAGAATTTGCGCGGTACATGACACGAATTCATTTAGTGTCGTGTATGGGTTTGGACTTTTGGTACACGAAACATGAAAGTACACGATATGAAATTACACGACACGAACGAATTTCCAGGTCTAATTATCTTCCCCCAAATTCCCTGATCACTCATTTTCGTCATCACGAATTGGATTAGTGCGCTCTACAGATGATTTCGTCAATCGATTGACTTTGTCCGGCCGTTTTTTATATTTCCTGGTCATCTCTCACGGGGTTTAGCTTTCTTTTTAAGAACAAGTATTTTAATTAGATAATTCTTATATTTAAAATCTACTTCTTTCCTTATAAACATACGAATATGTTTTTAATAAGCCCTTAAAATTTGGCTTATTCGACAACATTAGATATAAATATTATAATTTATTATGATTGATTGTATATTACTTTTAAGATCTTATAAATTTTGTAGTTATCATATCATGTCAAATTTCACAAAACTTGAATTTAAAGCTCTTGATATCACTGGAAAGAGCTATTTGTCATGGGTATTGGATATTGAAATCCATTAAGCCGCAAATGTGCTCCTCCAGCAACAATACCGTGAAAAAAGTTTTACAAAATAATCAGATCTAATTTCATGTCTTCTTATTGCAGAACAAAATAATAAGCTTTTGATGAAGAATCACGAGTCTCGCCCAACTGGATCTAGCCCCTTCCCTGAAATGAATGCGGCATCTTATAATTTCGAGTATGGACGTGGTGGAGGATGTAGTCTTGGACGCGGTCGAGGAATTTTTGTGAGAAAAAAAAACCATTTTCTCAAACATAAGAAACCGAAATCCAACCCAGAGTTGGAAAAAGGTGATGAGAAAGCGGAGAAAATAGGATAAAATAATGTTGGGAATATTTGCTATAGATGCGGTATGAAGGGTCATTGGTCGCATACCAGAAGGAGAAAGAAAAAATTGTATCAAGCATCCCAGAAGGAGAAAGAAAAAACTGTCGAAGCAAATTTAGCTTTTCAAAGTGATGGATCCGAGTACAACTCCTCTGACATGACACATCTAGAAGTGTCTAGTTTTAATAAAATCCCTGAAGAAAGCGGCAATAGAAATAATACAGATTTTATATAAATACCTCGTTGGTTGAAAGACTTTTATTTATAATAATCATTGTGTGTAGGACAATTTGTCTACTTAATAATTATTATCATCAAGTTACTAATTATTTGTACTTTTATTTGAAGAGATATGGATGTTTCTCATTGTCGCGCTGGTCATAAAATGAATGAAGATATTTGTCCCCTCGGTAGCGCAACTAGTCATACTATCCTTAAAAGTGAAAAATATTTTACTTATTTACTCAAGTACGAAGGCAATGTTAACATTATTTCGAGAAGTATTAATTTTATTGAAGGATCCGAAAGAGCTAATTTATTACCCGGAGGAACAAAATTTATTATAATTGATGCATTGTTCTCTCCAAAATCACAAAGAAACTTATTGAGTTTCAAAGATATTCGCATAAATGGATATTATATTGAAACAATTAGTAAAGAAAGTAAAGAATTTCTTTGTATAACATGCATCAATTCGGGTAAGAAACATGTGAAGGAACAACTACCCACTTTTTCTTCCGGATTATATTATATAAATATGCGGGAAATTGAGGCAAATTTCATTATTTGGCATGACCGGTTGGGACATCCGGGATCAATTATGATGCGGAGAATTATTGAAAACTCACATGGCATCCATTGAAAAACCAGAAGATTTTTCAATCGAATGAATTCTCATGTGCTGCTTGTTCTCAAGGAAAAATTAATTATCATGCATTCTTTGACAAAAGTTGGAACAGAATCTCCTAGATTTTTAGAAAGGATACAGGGTGATATATATGGGCCCATCCACCCTTCATGTGGACCATTTAAATATTTTATGGTATTAATTGATGCATCAACTCGATGGTTACATGTGTGCTTATTATCGTCTCGCAACCTAGCATTTGCGAGATCACTTGCACAAATTATTCGATTAAGAGCACAATTTCTGGATCATAATACTAGTAAGATCCATTTAGATAATGCAGGAGAATTCACATCTCAAGCCTTAATGAGTACTGTGTGTCAAATGAAATTAATTTTGAACATCTTATCGCTCATGTTTATACACAGAATGGTCCTGCAAAATCATTCATTAAACGACTTCAATTGATTACCAGACCATTGATCATGAGAACAAATCTCCCCATGTCAGCTTGGGGGCATGCTATTTTGCATGGAGCAGCACTTGTATGCATCAGACCTACAAGCTATCATAAATTTTCTCCTTTATAATTGACCCCCGGAAGAGAGCCTAATATTTCCCATCTGAGAACTTTTGAATGTGCGGCATATGTCCCAATTGCTCCACCACAACGAATAATGATGGGTCCCCAAAGAAGATTGAGAATATACATCGGTTATGAATCTCCCTCTATAATAAAATATCTTGAACCATTGACATGTGATATGCTTACAACAAGATTTGCTGACTGTCATTTTGATGAAACAGTTTTTCCAAGGTTAGGAGGAGAAAACAAGATTATCCTAAAACCAGGAGGAGAAAATAAACAGCTGGAAAAGAAAATTGCATGGAATGCATCAACACTGAATACTTATGATCCTCGTACAAATCAATGTGAACTGGAAGTTCAGAAAATAATTCATCTACAAGGCATTGCAAATCAACTCCCTCGTGCATTCAGTGATATAAATAGAGTGACTAAGTTACACATACCCGCCGAAAATGCTCCTGCAAAATTAGAAGTCCCACAAGGCCAGATAATTAAAGCAAGTGAGTTGAAACCTCGTATGAAGCATGGTAGACCGACTGGTTCCAAAGATAAAACTCCTCAGAAAAGAAAAGGAGCAAGGAGTGAAGATGCCCAAACACGAGAAATAAAATCTCCAGAAGAGACTCCAGAAGAGACCTGAGACATCAAAGATGAAACCCCGAAAGAGGAACATCCACCTGAAAATATTGAAACTAAAGAGATCTCAATAAATTATGTTGTCACAGGAAAGAGATGGAACTGAAATGATAATATCGTCGACGAAAATTTTGCATATAATGTAACGCTTGATATAAAGATAGAAAATGAGGATCTTGAACCAAAATCCATCGATGAGTGTCGACGTAGAGATGATTGACCAAAACGGAAGGAAGTCATTGAAAAAGAATTGAGATCACTTAATAAACTTAACGTTTTTGGACCTGTACTCTGAATCCCTGAAGGGACAAAATCAGTTGGTTATAAATGTTTATTTGTGCGAAATAGATATGATAAAAATAAAATTGTAGATACAAAGCACGTCTAGTTGCTCAAGGATTTACGCAAAGTCCGCCCATTGATTATGAGGAAACATATTCTCTTGTAATGGATGCTACAACTTTTCGTTATCTTATTAGCTTGGCCGTTATTGAAAAACTAGATATGCGATTAATGGATGTTGTTACTGCAAAATTTGTATGGTTCCCCCGAAAAGACATTTATATGAGAATTCCTGAAGGATTTCGAATGCCTGAAGGATCTAGATCACATATCTGTGGTCTTTATTCGATTAAGTTACAAAGATCCATATATGGATTAAAACAGTCCGATCGAATATGGTATAAGAGATTAAGTGATTATTTGTTAAGGGAACAGTACAGAATGATCCCATCTATCCATGTGTTTTTATAAAGAAAACAACATCTTCATTGCTATAGTTGCTGTATATGTCAATGATATAAATATTATTGGAACTCCCGAAGAGATATGGAAGATGGTCGATTATTTAAAGGCAGAATTTGAAATGAAAGATCTTGGGAAAACAAAACTTTGCCTTGGATTTCAAATTGAGCATCTATCTAATGGTTGTCAGATCACCAGTTAGCATATACGGAAAAGATCTTAAAACATTTCTACATGGGCAAATCACATACATTTAGCTCTCTGATGGTTGTTCGATCACTAGATAAGAAAAAAGATGTATTTCGGCAAAGGGAGGAAAATGAAGAAGTACTTGGTCCCGAAGTACCATATCTTAGTGTTATCGGTGCATTAATGTATCTGGCTAATACACACACCCGATATAGCATTTTCTGTAAATATTTTAGCAATACATAGTTGTGCCCCAACACGAAGACATTGGTATGGAGTTAAATGTAACACCCCCAAACCCTTTAAGTAAGGATTTACAAGGCTAATTTAAAAGAAATGTAAATATAATCCAATCGTACAACTGAAGTTCAAAATACATATTTGGTTCAACTGATCCAATGAGTTAACTTATACAACCATATCGAAATGACATTATTAAAACATACGTACTCGAGTACTAAATAAACCAAGAAGACAAATCACAATAACAAGAAACATCAACCACATCACTGAGCCATTTCATCGTCCTGTCGGTACTGTGGTTGCTTCCCCGCTCCTCGGCTACCTGAACATCAAAACAATGTCCACCCCCGAAGGGGTTAGCAAAACAATGCTAGTACAAGTATCATAATACATAAATCATCAGTGCATCATAAAACATGCAAAACGGACTTCCGTCATCGGAATCCAACGATGTGAATCCTCACGATTCCATCAACACAATACAGGGTAATCCAGCGATCCAGCGCCCTTGGTATAGATCCCCATGATGATCCCGTCGGACCAACGCATGGTGAAAAACCCGTCCAGCGATCCAGCGCCCTCAGCATCGATCCCCATGATGATCCCGTCGGACCAACGCAATGGTGGACAATCGATTCAGCCCCCTCAGCATAGATCCTCATGATCCCCTCGGATGATTTATACCATAAACCAATCAATTATGCATACATATATGCATATCAATATGTTCATCAATACAAACAAGTAACAACGAATACCACGAGAAATTTCAGAAATACATCTCATATTCGACAACATGAACGAAACCATAAGCATGATCAAAGTTCCAATATAAATCAAACTCAACATATGATACTTGCCTCGAAAATGGCAAGAATGGAAATACTCCAACAAATGACACGCGTCCGTATGCCACCGCCCCTCGACCGTCCCCTATGCAAGGCTCGGACCTAAGAAATAATAAAGAATTCCTTTCAAGTCGTATGAACGTCTAACAGCCCGGTCTACGGCCGCAAGCTCTAAAAATGAATTTTGCCTGAACTACTTAGCGCGCGCTACGTACTCTACGTAACGTGGGCTAAGCCTGCCCGTTAACGTACGCAAATGACCAAGTTTAGCGTGCGCTAGCCGTATTATCTTGTGATCTTCTCTGAGCACTGATCGCCTGCCTGATGATATAACGTACGTTACGTACCCAACGTAGCGTACGTTACTCATTCCCGATAGCGCACGTTAATATATACATCTTAGCGTGCGCTAATCGTGCATGGCAGTCACTACTGGGTAAAAACTTGAGCTAAAGGTGATGAAAACTCATGAAATTCTCAGTGTTAATACATACCAACTCCATGCATATCATGCTCATACGGTTTATGAAAGATCTTTATGGATTAAATGACTACAAGACACAAGGATACGTATCATCATTACTACACCATAATTCATCTTGATCTTCAAGAAAATATCCTAAGTTCAATTCATTCCAAGTCCCAAAACATATGATCCCTTACGTAAAACATAAGAACTAGGTAATCTCCATACACTGGTCATGATCGGTTTTGAAGATACATAATGTGCTTAGGAGTCCATATACTAAAAAGGTTCAATGGATCATACGATGAATAAGTGCCGAAACGTCAAAAATATCCTTCTAACGCATGATGATCGACTACTTATGAATCTAACTGACTAGGTAAATCCCAAAACATAATCAAAAACGTCCTTCAGAATACTACTAATATTGGTGAAGAATCACCTACCTCAAAGTAGTGAAGAACAAGGAGGAAATTCGAAGCAATCCAATGCCGAAGGTTTGAACACCAATCCTCCAATGATCTACAATCTTCAACACGAGCTAGGATGCCGGCAAGAAGTGTTTAGAATGAAGAGAGTGTCTTTCTAAGTTCAAGAATTCGGATGGGGGAGTGAAAAATCTGAAAATATGAAAAAGGATGTTGTCCTATATATAGAAAATGGTTATTAGCGCGCGCTAGTCCATATTCATAGCGTGCGCTAACGGCTATTTGAAACGTTACTGATTTCACTGTACTCGGCTTTTAGCGCGCGCTACCCTTATGTGAGTAGCGTGCGCTAACGCGTTGACTTGGCTTTTTACCGAAAGCCGTCCAGGTTCATCCCGACACAATCCGACCAAGATCCCCAGCCTGATCTCACCTACCAACACGTCTCAATCATATTGACCATGTATAGCGTGCGCTAAGGTTCCTTTGTAGCGTGCGCTATGGATCCAAGTTAGCGTACGCTACACATAGACGATAGCGTGCGCTACATGCGCAGAATCACAATTTTTTAAATCACATCCATGAAATCATACGCTCAACAACACCGGACTATGAAATACGGAGAATAATACTCAGATTAAAGTGCAACAATTACAATATCACAAGTTCCAAATACATATCAGAAATCTCGGGTATTACACATAATGTCCTGGTTTTCTGCAATTATAACACAGATTAGCATCACCAGAGGAAGTTTTGGTACTTACCTTGTGAACAGGCATGGGCCTGTATGGAGTCTTTCCCGACTGCTTGATGAACTTCTTGAACTTATGCATGAGGAGCGCCATTTCATCTTGTGATAGGATGTCTTCGTCACTGTCAGCATTCTTGTGAATAGGCTTTGATGAGTTGGGCATGCTATGTATTCGGTTGGATACAGCGGATAGCGCTGTAATCTTTGCAGGAGATTCTTCAGCTTTCTCTCTTCTGCCAATATCATACTCAAATGCTTTGAGGTCACAGAAGATGTCAAAAGTAGATCTTTCATTAAGATTGCACGACACACGCATAGCTGTGGTCTTAATGTCCCATCGGGCAGGGAGAGATCTGAAAATTTTTAGATTCTTCTCCTTTTGGATATAAATTTTGCCCAACGCTTCAAGTTCACTAACAATGCGAGTGAATCTGAGGTCAACTTCCTCAAGTGTTTTAGTTGGTTTCATTTCAAAAGATTCAAATTGCTGAGTCAATTTTGAAATTTTGTTTTTTTTTGGGAGCTCAGTTCCCTTACAAATTAACTTGAGTTTATCCCAGATATCCTTAGCTGATTTACAGCTCTTTACTTTCGAGAACGTGCCTTTGTCAAGAGTGACAAATAACGCGTTCTTGGCAACATTGTCGAGGTTGGCGTGCTTTCGATCATCAGAGGTCTATTGTTCGCGTTCTTTCTCGAGCATCTCTACATGAGCTTGGCCATCAATCCTTGGGGCCGGATTTACCTTCATGATCTTTATGGGGCCATCCTGTATAACAAAAAATCATCTCTTCGTGCATTGCTGCAAGATGAGCCTCCATCCTAATTCTCCAATCATCAAACTCGTTAATAGAGAACATAGGAACTTTATTGATCATTGATGTGTCCATATGAGAATATAGGAAATAAAAAGGCTGCTTTACAAAAATAAGTGATTTATGGATCTGATTCAGTCAAAAATACGACTGATTCTTTTTAGAATCAACCGCTCCGATACCACTTGTTGGCCACTAAGTAGACAGAATACAGCTTGGAAAGTGTTTAAGCAACAAGCTGTACGTTTTTCAAGTTAGAGTGCGTAGCGGAAGTCTTGTAAAAGTAAGTTCTTTATCATCTGACAACTCGGTATGCAGTGTATACTTAAAAATAATCACAGTTATGAAAACAGTAAATGCAGAAGGTAATTAACACAGTAATTAAAGTGGTTCGAGGTAAACCCCTCCACATCCACTGGTCCTCCACACATGAGTAAGAAGTTTATTATAAACACTACGTACACAACTACGTGTCTATAATCAAACCTATCAATGTATCATTCACACAGATTGATACAAAGATCGTAGCTTTCAACCGTTCACACAGATTAGTTAAAACTAACACTTGACTGGCTTCTTCACACACAGTTCCAAAGCTTCGTCCTTATTCGTCCCACACAGGTCGGAATAACTTTTTTAGTTCACACAGAACTAGGTTTTTACTCAAAGGTAAAAGTAAGGTAACCAAGTAAGAACAGCAGTTTGACTATGAAGATCTTGAGCTGATGATGGCTGTTCTTGAATGACTGAGTATATTTCTTCTTCTCAGATATGAATTATACTTGGAATAAATATACTTTAGCTTTTGTAAGCTTGATCTTATGATAGAGAACATTCAGTCAATAGATAGTTTGCTTATTGCTTGTAAGCTTGATCTTAGATTTCTCGTGTATCTCTTATGTGAGTTCTATCAGTTGTAGTCTGATCTTCAAACTCTGGGGTATAAATAGCCTCTGAATAGATCCGTTGAGAAATATCCGTTGAGCAAAATTTTTGTTACAACTGGATGGTTGACTTGTATAGACCAAGATCCGGATTTTGTGTTGTTTGAAGATCTCTGTCGGTTTTAGTATTTAAATACTTTATCCTTTCAGTATTTAAATACTTATTTTCAAACGGGACTTGACTTAAGCGAATAAAGCAGATTCCGTTCTAACGGTCTTTAGTCCTGTTTCGATAGGTATTGAAGATCTCAATACTTACAGCTTGTATGCTATATCCCATTATGCTGTAGGCTATACTGAAGTAGCCGTTGTATGGAATGTTGTTGTATGAAGGTAAAGATTCCATACTTGGCGCTATTAGACTCTATTGCTGTATGTTGGCAACGCGAAGGCTTGCTGTATGAAGACACTTTATACTTTCACTGTATGCTGGCACTTATGAGAAGTCTTCGATACAGGATCAACAATTTCGATCGTCTTCGGGACAGCTGTTTGTTGTATGTTGGCACTTTCTCAAAACTTCGATACAGGATTGTTTTATCCCAACAATTTCGATCATCTTCGGGACAACTGTTTGCTGTATGTTGGCACTTTATCAAAACTTCGATACAGGATTCTTTTATCCCAACAAGTCTCTTATAGTGTTTGCGGTTTTAGATTTAGTAATGAGAGTAATAAGAGTAGTGTTAGTACTCTTTAACATCTTCCCCCTCTTGAAGAACTCTTGCACTGCTAAAATTATGTCAGGTCCTATAAGTGGCCAGGAGGACTTAAAGAACTTTGATGTGAACCATCAGGTCCTGGGGCCTTGCAGTCTCCATTTAATTGTAGTGCTTCAAAGACTTCTTTAGAGGAGACATCCTGTACTAGCTCAGCTCTCCATCTTTTGGTTAGCACAGGGCCTTTCCTTACAACAGTAGGATTCACAGAAAGGGAGGTATCAGCTTTAGTTCCCAATATTTGTTTATAGAAATTCACAATTTCTTCTTGGATAGCATCTTGAGTGACCAACCTCACCCCATCTATGCTGTTCAGACTAGAGATTTTCATAGCATTTCTAGCATTCAAACTGTAATGGAAGAACCTATTGTTGCTATCACCACATTGAAGCCAGTGTATTTTAGATTTCTGCTTCAGAATCTGTTCATTCACACTGGTCCATTTATCCAATTCCCTATGGGCTTTCAACATTTCTGCAAAAATATTAGTGTTTAGAGGATCATCCCTTAGTGCAGTTTGCAATTGATCTATATCCTCTCTAGCTTTCTCCATCTTCTGAGCATGATGCATGTATTGTTTTTGCAGTCCCCTTAAGTGTTCCCTAACTTGTTTCATTTTATTCCAAACCTGGAACATTTTCACTCCATTGACACTAGTAGACCAACCTTTCTCTACTGCAAACATATATTCTGGGTGCTCAGTTACACAGTTTAGAAACTTGAATCTCTTGCTTGGGCTATTTCTAACTGCATTGTTTATAATTATCAAGGGAGAGTGGTCTGAACTTAGTGGATTTAGGACTTCCACCACTATAGAGTTAAACTTCTGCATCCATTCCATATTACCAAATCCTCTGTCTATTTTAGAATAGATGAGGTTATTGATCTGTTTATTGAACCAGGTGAATCTCCATCCTGTATACTGTAATTCCTAATTTTGGGTTGCCATAATTTCCTCCTGGAAATCCACACATTCACTACATATCACTGTGTTCCCTCATTCTCTATCTGTTGATTCTAGAACACTGTTAAAATCTCTTATAATCGACCATGGTTGGGATATAGAACCAATCAGCCTTCTTAATTCATCCCAAAGGCTTTTCCTGTCTTCAATAGTATTAAAGCCATAAACAAATGTAACCAAAAACTCAGTTTCTCCACTGACTTCTACAACCCTTCCATGAATAGATTGAGCAGTACTCCTATCCTTCTGGAACTGCACTTGATTAGAGTCCCATGCCACCCAAAGTCTACCATTCTCCGCTTCATCATAGTCGTCAGCAAAGTTCCATGATGGACCAAACCTACCTCTAATTGTTTTTGCTTTTGGGGTTTTCACTCTAGTTTCCATCATACCTAGAAGACTTATTTTTTTGCTTTTCAAAAACTGAATTATCTCACTTTGTCTTAGAGACTTATTTAGTCCCCTAATATTCCAACTAGCTATGATCATTGGTTTGTTAGGGGAGAACCTGCATCCATGTTCCCATCTCCATAACTACCAGATATAACATCAACCGCTTCATCACCTTGAGAAGGAACTCCATTAGGTTGATTTGTGTCTTTATTAGCTGAATAACTTAGGTCCTCATGATTTCCTCTTTCACTTAATGCTTCAAACTGATTCTCTTGGGTCACAACATTTGCTTGTTCAACACCTATTGTGCCTCTTTGCCTGGTTCTCACAGGTATCCACACATTTTGAGCAAGCCTCACTACTCTCCTTATTGGATTCCTATTTCTCCCCTCTGGTTGTTGTTCTGTGTTGGCCTCCTTTCAGTGTTTATTTGGGCAGCTTTGTTCCTACAATCATGTCCCACTTTCTAACAGTCTTGATAGTATTTTGGCATCCATTCATATTCAAATTTCTGCTCAATTATTCTCCCTGCAGGTGTTTTAATCCTTGTACTAGTGACCAGGGGCTGAGTAATGTCCACTTCCACCATGACTCTTGCAAAAGCTACCTTACTTTATTTACCGGTTTACTCATCAGTATGCATTGGCCACGCGTGCCAGCTTAGCAATCCTACTTAAACTCTTTTTGCCCCAGGAGTGGAGTGGAAACTGTGGCAATTTTATCCAAATAGAGAGCAGTGTTAATTGGTCAGGTGAAAAATCAAAGTCCGGTGACCATTTTTAAGGACCACTGGTTGGTTTTTGATAGTATAAGGGCCACTATCGAATACTATATCACAATCCTTTGCATTACTGAACCTAGCAATAAAGAACCCTTCATCATATTGATGTAGCTCAGGTTTTGCCATTGAACCCCATGCCTTTTCCACAAAATGCTTCATGTAGGCAAGTGTGTGCACAGCCCCCACCACATAAATGATCAATGAATGTTGCCATTTCATAGTTTCATCAGTAAGTTCATCCCCAGTAAAAGATAGACAAACTCCATTGTTATCAACTTCAGGAACTAAATATTCAAGAGGTACGCCATTAGATGCGAGTCTATTACCTTGCAGCACATTCGAATATGTTTCCTTCTGGTTCTCCGGCATCGGCGGGTCCTGTGCCTCTTCGCTCCTATTTTGAGCTTTTGTTAGGGTTTCCCCTGTCCATACTAGTCGACGGGCTGCTTGCTGCCCAGCTGCTGGATCCACATCTAATCTAATCATCTCACCGTTAAGGGCCGGAAGAACCATCGCCATTAATGGTTGGGCAACCGCCGGGTTTGGAGTGGCTGGGGAAACCGTAGCCACTCCCAATGGTGCCGACATTTCGCTAGGGTTATTTGTTTTCCTTACATCACTCATAGCATTATCTTTAGACCCTTCAATTTACCACACGACACGAAAACGACACGAAAATTTAGTGTTTGGGTTTGCATTTTGAGTACACGACACAAAAATACACGAACACGAAAGTACACGATCGAGATTTAGTATCGGGTTTGTGTTTACCCTTTGGGTACACGACACGACACGAGGTACACGAAATAAATAAATAATAAATAAATAAATATAATATTTTATATTTAATTTAATAAAAATATATATTTTATGAATTCTGTTTATACTAAACTTTAAAATTTGAAAATATAATGTAAACTTTCATAAATTTCGTATAAACATTCGTGTTTTCGTTCCCATTCATTTCATTTCGTCTACTTAAACCTATAAAAATAATATTATAAAATTAAAATTATTATTTTTTATAATATTTTAATATTTATTTTATATTATATGACTGACACGAAAACACGACACCAAACGACAAGAATTTGCGTGGTACACGACACGTCATGACACGAATTCATTTAGTGTCGTGTATGGGTTTGGACTTTTGGTACACGAAACATGAAAGTACACGATATGAAATTACACGACACGAACGAATTGCCAGGTCTAATTATCTTCCCCCAAATTCCCTGATCACTCATTTTCGTCATCACGAATTGGATTAGTGCGCTCTACAGATGATTTCGTCAATCGATTGACTTTGTCCGGCCGTTTTTGATATTTCCTGGTCATCTCTCACGGGGTTTAGCTTTCTTTTTAAGAACAAGTATTTTAATTAGATAATTCTTATATTTAAAATCTACTTCTTTCCTTATAAACATACGAATATGTTTTTAATAAGCCCTTAAAATTTGGCTTATTCGACAACATTAGATATAAATATTATAATTTATTATGATTGATTGTATATTACTTTTAAGATCTTATAAATTTTGTAGTTATCATATCATGTCAAATTTCACCAAACTTGAATTTAAAGCTCTTGATATCACTGGAAAGAGCTATTTGTCATGGATATTGGATATTGAAATCCATTAAGCCGCAAATGTGCTCCTCCAGCAACAATACCGTGAAAAAGGTTTTACAAAATAATCAGATCTAATTTCATGTCTTCTTATTGCAGAACAAAATAATAAGCTTTTGATGAAGAATCACGAGTCTCGCCCAACTGGATCTAGCCCCTTCCCTGAAGTGAATGCGGCATCTTATAATTTTTAGTATGGACGTGGTGGAGGATGTAGTCTTGGACGCGGTCGAGGAATTTTTGTGAGAAAAAAAAACCATTTTCTCAAACATAAGAAACCGAAATCCAACCCAAAGTTGGAAAAAGGTGATGAGAAAGCGGAGAAAATAGGATAAAAGAATGTTGAGAATATTTGCTATAGATGCGGTATGAAGGGTCATTGGTCGCATACCAGAAGGAGAAAGAAAAAATTGTATCAAGCATCCCAGAAGGAGAAAGAAAAAACTGTCGAAGCAAATTTAGCTTTTCAAAGTGATGGATCCGAGTACAACCCCTCTGACATGACACATCTAGAAGTGTGTAGTTTTAATAAAATCCCTGAAGAAAGCGGCAATAGAAATAATACAGATTTTATATAAATACCTCGTTGGTTGAAAGACTTTTATTTATAATAATCATTGTGTGTAGGACAATTTGTCTACTTAATAATTATTATCATCAAGTTACTAATTATTTGTACTTTTATTTGAAGAGATATGGATGTTTCTCATTGTCGCGCTGGTCATAAAATGAATGAAGATATTTGTCCCCTCGGTAGCGCAACTAATCATACTATCCTTAAAAGTGAAAAATATTTTACTTATTTACTCAAGTACGAAGGCAATGTTAACATTATTTCGAGAAGTATTAATTTTATTGAAGGATCCGAAAGAGCTAATTTATTACCCGGAGGAACAAAATTTATTATAATTGATGCATTGTTCTCTCCAAAATCACAAAGAAACTTATTGAGTTTCAAAGATATTCGCATAAATGGATATTATATTGAAACAATTAGTAAAGAAAGTAAAGAATTTCTTTGTATAACATGCATCAATTCGGGTAAGAAACATGTGAAGGAACAACTACCCACTTTTTCTTCCGGATTATATTATATAAATATGCGGGAAATTGAGGCAAATTTCATTATTTGGCATGACCGGTTAGGACATCCGGGATCAATTATGATGCGGAGAATTATTGAAAACTCACATGGCATCCATTGAAAAACCAGAAGATTTTTCAATCGAATGAATTCTCATGTGCTGCTTGTTCTCAAGGAAAAATTAATTATCATGCATTCTTTGACAAAAGTTGGAACAGAATCTCCTAGATTTTTAGAAAGGATACAGGGTGATATATATGGGCCCATCCACCCTTCATGTGGACCATTTAAATATTTTATGGTATTAATTGATGCATCAACTCGATGGTTACATGTGTGCTTATTATCGTCTCGCAACCTAGCATTTGCGAGATCAGTTGCACAAATTATTCGATTAAGAGCACAATTTCTGGATCATAATACTAGTAAGATCCGTTTAGATAATGCAGGAGAATTCACATCTCAAGCCTTAATGAGTACTGTGTGTCAAATGAAATTAATTTTGAACATCTTATCGCTCATGTTCATACACAGAATGGTCCTGCAAAATCATTCATTAAACGACTTCAATTGATTACCAGACCATTGATCATGAGAACAAATCTCCCCATGTCAGCTTGGGGGCATGCTATTTTGCATGGAGCCGCACTTGTATGCATCAGACCTATAAGCTATCATAAATTTTCTCCTTTATAATTGACCCCCGGAAGAGAGCCTAATATTTCCCATCTGCGAACTTTTGAATGTGCGGCATATGTCTCAATTGCTCCACCACAACGAATAATGATGGGTCCCCAAAGAAGATTGAGAATATACATTGGTTATGAATCTCCCTCTATAATAAAATATCTTGAACCATTGACATGTGATATGCTTACAACAAGATTTGCTGACTGTCATTTTGATGAAACAGTTTTTCCAAGGTTAGGAGGAGAAAACAAGATTATCCTAAAACCAGGAGGAGAAAATAAACAGCTGGAAAAGAAAATTGCATGGAATGCATCAACACTGAATACTTATGATCCTCGTACAAATCAATGTGAACTGGAAGTTCAGAAAATAATTCATCTACAAGGCATTGAAAATCAACTCCCTCGTGCATTCAGTGATATAAATAGAGTGACTAAGTTACACATACCCGTCGAAAATGCTCCTGCAAAATTAGAAGTCCCAGAAGGCCAGATAATTAAAGCAAGTGAGTTGAAACCTCGTATGAAGCATGGTAGACCGACTGGTTCCAAAGATAAAACTCCTCGGAAAAGAAAAGGAGCAAGGAGTGAAGATGCCCAAACACGGGAAATAAAATCTCCAAAAGAGACTCCAGAAGAGACCTGAGACATCAAAGATGAAACCCCGAAAGAGGAACAGCCACCTGAAAATATTGAAACTAAAGAGATCTCAATAAATTATGTTGTCACAGGAAAGAGATGGAACTGAAATGATACTATCATCGACGAAAATTTTGCATATAATGTAACGCTTGATATAAAGATAGAAAATGAGGATCTTGAACCAAAATCCATCGATGAGTGTCGACGTAGAGATGATTGACCAAAACGGAAGGAAGCCATTGAAAAAGAATTGAGATCACTTAATAAACTTAACGTTTTTGGACCTGTATTCTGAACCCCTGAAGGGACAAAATCAGTTGGTTATAAATGTTTATTTGTGCGAAAGAGATATGATAAAAATAAAATTGTAGATACAAAGCACGTCTAGTTGCTCAAGGATTTACGCAAACTCCGCCCATTGATTATGAGGAAACAAATTCTCTTGTAATGGATGCTACAACTTTTCGTTATCTTATTAGCTTGGCCGTTATTGAAAAACTAGATATGCGATTAATAGATGTTGTTACTGCAAAATTTGTATGGTTGCCCCGAAAAGACATTTATATGAGAATTCCTGAAGGATTTCGAATTCCTGAAGGATCTAGATCACATATCTGTGGTCTTTATTCGATTAAGTTACAAAGATCCATATATGGATTAAAACAGTCCGATCGAATATGGTATAAGAGATTAAGTGATTATTTGTTAAGGGAACAGTACATAATGATCCCATCTATCCATGTGCTTTTATAAAGAAAACAACATCTTCATTTGCTATAGTTGCTGTATATGTCAATGATATAAATATTATTGGAACTCCCGAAGAGATATGGAAGACGGTCGATTATTTAAAGGCAGAATTTGAAATGAAAGATCTTGGGAAAACAAAACTTTGCCTTGGATTTCAAATTGAGCATCTATCTAATGGTTGTCAGATCACCAGTTAGCATATACGGAAAAGATCTTAAAACATTTCTACATGGGCAAATCACATACATTTAGCTCTCCGATGGTTGTTCGATCACTAGATAAGAAAAAAGATGTATTTCGGCAAAGGGAGGAAAATGAAGAAGTACTTGGTCCCAAAGTACCATATCTTAGTGTTATCGGTGCATTGATGTATCTGGCTAATACACACACCCGATATAGCATTTTCTGTAAATATTTTAGCAAGACATAGTTGTTGTAACACCCCAAACTAGGCGGATATTACAGTGCCGTAAATCCCCAACTGGGACCCACCAGGCAAATGAAAATGAATGAATTACATAGGATAAATGTAGTACCGAACTACATTACAACAATTATTACTCCGATGAGGAGTTTATTTATAACACACCAGGACAATACCGAATACTAATGTATTTTATATGAAGATAAAATACACAACACTGAATGAAACGGAGTATTCAAATGAAAGTCTGCAGCGGAAAATAAAGGACAATAACATGAATAACTGAAAGATCGGGGCCCCCTACTAGTATCACTAGGACTCCTCGACATCAACATGCTATTCCCGTGTGTTTGCCTTGCCATGACCTGAAAAACAAAATCCCCAAACGGGGTCAGTTACAAAGAACAACAATCCTCAAGGGTTGAAAATACACAATCATGATTATATCTGAAGTTATGAAATATCTTAATTATGAATTACACTGAAGAGGAGTACCATAGTACGCCCGTAGTGTTCTGTGCGAGTGTACAAGACGAATGACCGGACACACCCGTCCTTGTACCTAATTAGTCTCACGGTGTAACGCTTTCCCGTGTGCACGGTCCAATGTATCGGTAATCCCAATACATAACCATCGTGTGCCCGACTAAAAATTCCACACAGCCACACCCGGCCACGTAATATGAACCCAGAAGGTCACATGAACGAGAATGACCATAATGAATATCAATGAATAATAATTAGACAAGGCCAAGAATGACTCACCGAGATGAAAATAATAGTGAAGTGATTGATAACCCAATGCAATGATTTGGAACCGTCGTTCCTCGTGAATGAAATGATTATTCGACAATTACAGGTCTCAAAATGATTAATATAATGATGAATGAGTTATGATTATGAATGATCAACAACAAAAGTAATGAATGTCCTTTTAACCGAGTAAGAATTAACTTACACAATACCGGTGACAATTATCCTTCCACGAACAATGTCCTAATTGAGATATCGGTCGCTCGAACAACCTTGAATTATACAATATCCAACAATCCATTCAATATACGAATCAAGCACGAATATAACGAACTCAAAACGTCGATACGATTAAACTAAGTCCATAGAGGCATTAAATCAAACACGTTGCGTCCAAACTCCGATTGTTTACAATCAAACCTCAATATACCAATATCAAATCCCCCAAGAAGTGTTTCAAACCAACAAAACATCTTCAATATGATTAATAATCCAAGACGAATATCCGAAAACGTGATTATAGCGACAATTAATCGAAAACCCCCAATTTCAACTCGATATTCAAAGTGTTCTTGAATAATCCCTCAATAATCCAATGAATCCTTATACAAACTCATAATCATATACATATCCCTTCATATAACATGATAATCGCGTCCAAAACATCATATCTCAACACAAAATCGAAATCCAAGATGTTGAAGAATTTACCTCTTGAAGATCCAACCAATTCGATCCGATGAAAACGTGTAAAATCGACTATCCAAGCTTCCCAAATGATTGAAGGTGATGAAAAATACACACTCAAATGATAATTGATGAAGAAATCTCTCCCTCAAGCTATTCTCTCTCGGTTGCAGGTGAAGAAGTGGGAAAGAAATGGAACAAATGAGCTGAAATGCTCAAAAAAACGAATTTATAGGGGTTGACTCGGGACAGAGACTCGGCCGTGTCCGCTGACACGCTCGCGCGCACTGGTGGCAGCGAGACTCGACCGTGTCCTGCTTGACACGGTCGCGGCGCGGAGGGGCCTTCCGATAGTGACCCGTCCGACAGCAACTCGGCATGACTCGACCGTGTCCTGGAACATGGTCGGGCGTGTCGGCAGTCGGTTCTGGCTTATCCGGAAGAGTTCGACTCGGCCGTGCTAGATGACACGGTCGGGTCCTGTGACAGAAACATCGGCATTTCCGGACGAGTACGGCACGGTCCGTGTCGGACGACACGGCCGAGTTCGGTCGGCAGTGATCGGCCAATAACTGAAAAAATGAGCGGGTGAGCTAAAACGACCATAACTCTCTCGTCCGGACTCCGATTGACTCACCGTTTAAACCATTGGAAAGCTAACTCGATGCTCTATAATATTGCAAAGATTTAGAATTTTTGGAGTTACCAAAAAATAATGGTGATCTAACAAAGTCGAACTCATATGAGGAAAGTTGAAACAATGAACAATAACGATACACAACTCGAAGTTTTTCCGAACGGTGAACACGGTGAATGAACATGATTGATGAATGATTATAATTGAGTGAAAATCCACTGAGTGACAATCACCGAATGAAATTACTGAATGATAATGACTGAATTACAACCGGGTATTACATACACCCCCCCTTAAAAGAGTTTCGTCCCCGAAACTAAGGGTCAAACAACTCGGGATAACTCTCCCGCATACTATCCTCGGTTTCCCAAGTAGCCTCTTCGACTCCGTGTCTAGACCACTGAATCTTGACCAAAGGAATCGACTTATTCCTCAACTGTTTGATTCGTCGCTCCAACACTCGTACAGGACGCTCCTCGTACGAATGCTCATCCGCGATCTCGATTTCGTCGAACTGAAGTATGTGACTCGGGTCGGCAACAAACTTTCGCAACTGAGAGACATGAAACAAATTATGAATTCGGCTCAAAGCCGGAGGTAAAGCCAATCGATAAGCTAACTCGCCTACTCGATCCAAAATTTCAAACGGTCCAATGAATCTCGGACTCAACTTCCCCCGTTTTCCGAAATGGAAAATACCTCGACTCTGAGATACCTTGACCAAAACATGGTCACCCGTCTCGAACTCTAGTGGTCGACGACGATTATCTGCATATGATTTCTGTCGACTCTGAGTTGTCAACATACGACTCTTGATCAAAGCTACCTTCTCCCGGGCGGCTATAAGCAAGAAAGGGTCGATGTCAGTCTGATCGACTCCTCGAGTATGACGTCCCAAAGGAGAACCGGTCGCATAAGTCACATCTCCGTCCGAATTCTGATCCATCTCGGCATCCGTACGCGTATAAACATGAGGTTCTGGGTTTCGACCTGCTCTGCAGCCTTTACCCCCTCTGCCACGTCCTCGGATTCCTCTTTCCATACTGAAAGAATAACGTTCGATCATGAACAAAGCTCAAATATCCCTCAACGGCCAATCCACAATGCTAAGTCAATAGCCAAACATGAGTATACATACTCAACAAATAAACAATCGCCTCAAACATGCTAATTATAGCAAATACTGAGCCGACACGCTCCAAAACAAATAATCATGAATGAATCGTAACACAAATGTTACATACAGGTTTTCAACAAAACATGTATAATCAATGACATAATGAATGTATGAACATAAAAGAGAATCGAGTCCTTACATAGGTCACACGAAGCTTCGAGGTCTTGCGATACTAGTCTTCACTGACGACGAATCGAAGAAAGAATGACTCATACAGTCATCCAACTATCACGACTCACAAAACCCGACTGTCCAGATTGTCATAATCTGAGAGCCCCACTACTACCGCGTCGGTAGGACCACATGACTCACATATCAGGGTATCTCACAACCCAATGCGTGCTCTGATACCATCTTCTGTAACACCCCCAAATCCCATTGGGTCATTACAGTGTCGTGGACCCCACACCAGGAGATCCACCAGGCTAACACGACCAAAAATAGAACTAACTGACCAAAAGGGGAATCACAATCCCTACACTGACATCCAACATAATATTCCGATATGGAATTTCAATGACAACAGTAGGCCTACATGGCCTAAATAAAATACAATGACATCCACGAGCCTTGCTCGGATAATACAAAATGACAATAACTGACAAAACTGGAGTACTCCAAATTGTCTGACCGACATGAACATCAAAACATCTCGGACTAGTATCGCTCGAATGCCTCGTCGCCATCGTCATGCCCCTGTGTCTCAACTCTCTCCTCGCAAACACCTAAAACATGAAAATATGTTCCGCCCCCACGGGGTCAGTCATCCAGATAATGAATATCAAATACATGTACAACATGATATGCATCCAAAGGGCAGAATGAATAGTATAGTAATGGTAATACGAGATGCTCACAAACCAAAGTAAGAATCGAGCATTCGTGAAATACTATGCCCACAGCATACGATTAATACCTGCTCAACAGGTTAGAACACAAGTTCCTAACGGCGAATCATCAGTACAGAACACAACAATACATCACCCGAAGGTAAACCAAGCCAACACTGAAATAGATACGAATCACAATGCCCAAAGGCTCCAACGGAAATACCAATACATCACAATGGCCTGAAAGCCCCTCAGCCGAATCGGTATATCATAATGGCCTGAAAGCCGAACAGCCCGAAGCTGTATATCATCACAATACCCTGAACGTGTAATACCCAGTAATTATCATTCAGTAATTATCACTCAGTAATTATCATTCAGTATTTATCATTCAGTAATTGGTACTCAGTAATTTCATTATTGATCATTTATCACTCAGATTCAGTCATGGTATTCATCATTCAGAGCTATCGTATCATGTATCAATCGTCATTCATCACTGGTCTCATTGGAGTTTCGTGCCGTGTTTATCATCATTGTCATTTTCGTTGCAAGCTGAGCTTGAGGAGTAGCGCACGCTACATACTCCTTTTAGCGTACGCTAATTGGGTATAGGTAGCGCACGCTACCGCTCGGCTTTAGCGCACGCTAAGGCTACCTTGGCTGCAGTCCAGAAGGTACTGGACTGCAGGTGAGAATATTCGTAGCGCACGCTACGAGTGGTAAGTAGCGCGCGCTAACGGGTTGTAGTAGCGCACGCTATATGTGTGGAGTAGCGCGCTAGGGCGGATCGAGTTGAGTCCGGTGGCTCTTGGATCGCATCAATTCATTCATAGCGTACGCTATGTGTTGATGGTAGCGTCTGCAATCGATATTTTAGCGCACGCTAAGCAATGGTTGTAGCGCACGCTATCGAGGTCAGATCAGAGGGCAGACGGTTTCTGGACTCCAGTACTGGGCGTCGAATATTTCGCTAGCGCACGCTAACAATGGATATTAGCGCACGCTAGTAGTATGTCCGTAGCGCACGCTACAAATAGGTACGTGGCGCGCTACCGTGTTCGGACGAAGTCTTGGACTACCCCAATTGCTCGTTAGCGCACGCTATGCACAAGGGCTAGCGCACGCTAACCTGGAATGAGTATAAATTGGACAGTTTAGTCAGAGTTCGTCATTTTCATCCCATTTCATTCTTTCGTTGGTTTTGGACGTTTTGGAGCGAATCGGAGAGGATTCTTCGAGGTGTAGTCATCAATCATCATCTTCAAGCTCATCTTTCGGATTGATCATCATTTCATCATCTTCATCACATCGGATCAAGGTATTAATCTCTTGGATCTAGAATTTGATTTTTGGGGTTTTCCTTCCGATTTCTTCGTGTAAGCTTGGATTATCATTGGAATATGTTAGTTATGGATTATCTAACTTGTATAAACATATTCCTACGATTTTAAACGGTTATTTTCGGAATTATTTCAAGAACCCTTGGGGTTGTCTTGATTAATTGGGGATTTTCCGATTGATGTTGTTGTAATCATGAGTTATGGATTCCTAATGGATTATTGATATCCTTGAAAGTGTTTTGATGGTTTGAAATACTCATCTTGGAGTTGGTTTCGATATATTCGGGTTTGAATATTGTTGTGTCGACGTTTGGGTCGGTTAGGATCATATTTGATTCGTGTATTGATCGATTGTTGGTAATTAATGTTGTTCAAGGTTGTTCGAGCGACCGATATTTCATTTAGGGCGTTGTTCGTGGACGGACATTCATCATCGGTATTGTGTAAGTTAATTCTTACTCGGTTAAAAGGATATTCATTCCTTTTGTCGTTGTTCATTCATAATCATAACTCATTCATCATTGTATTAATCGTATCAAAACTCGTTATTATCAATTAATCACCTCGGTCATAAGGAGCAGACGGTTCGATCATTTCATTGAGCTATCATTCATTTCACCATCATTCAATCTTGGTGAGTCATTATTCATTTTCATTGTCACTTTTGTCATATTGTGGCATTCCGGGTCATCTTGGCGTGCCGGTTGGTATGTGTAGGATTTTCATGTCGGGCACATTATAGTCGTGTGTTGGTTGGCGGCCTCACATTGGGTGTGCACACGAGTCGATTGCTCGTGAGGCGATTAGGTACAAGACCACGCGTGTTTGATCGTTGGTGGCTTGTGCACGGACACATTTCCATCCCGGGCGTAGTGTGGCGCCATTCCTTTGAGCCGTCTTGATTAGTCGATTCATATAGCATGTTTGATTGCGTATGTTTTGTGAGAATAATTCATAATTTCGATATATCATGATTGTGTATTTTCAACCCTTGAGGATTGTTGTTCAGTAATCGACCCCGTTGGGGATATTGTTTTTCGTGTCTTGGCAAGGCTAAAGCACGGGAGAGCACGGTGACGGCGAGGAGTCCCAGTGATACTAGTAGGGGCCCAGTGCATTCGATCATTTATTCGATCATTTGTGTTTCCTTTATTCATTCCATTGCAGACATTTCCGTTTGAGTGTTCATTTCATTCGTGTTGTGTATTTTATCGTCATATAAAATACACATGTATTCTATTTTATCACAGGTGTGTTGTATAAAACTCCTCGTCGGAGTAATTGATGTTGTAATGTGGTTCGGTACTACATTTACTGTGTAATTCATTCATTTTCATTCGCCTGGTGGGTCCCTCGGGGTCCACGGCACCGTAATATCCGCCTAGTTTGGGGTGTTACGAGCGTCACTCGATCGAAGGCATCAATCACCACGGTGGCGGCGAAGCCAAAAGCGGCCGAAGTCAGATCAATGAGGGCTGAAGCCACGGCACGAAGCCGTATCACAATGAGGGCCGAAGCCACGGCACGAAGCCATATCACAATGAGGGCCGAAGCCACAGCACGAAGCCGTATCACAATGAGGGTCGAAGCCATGGCACGAAGCCGTATCACAATGAGGGCCGAAGCCACGGCACGAAGTCGTATCACAATGAGACCATCCAATGGCCGTGACCTACTGAATTGCAGGTGCTGGGAAACCAACCGCGAAGGTTCAAGCCCCAGACTTACCCATAATGAGATCACCCAGTGACCGTGACCTACTGAACTGTAGATGTTGGGAAACCAACCGCGAAGGTTCAAGCCCCAAGCTTACCCATCGAGCACTAGACGAACTAGCCTCCACAATTAATCACAAATGGCAACGATACCAAGATTGTTAGATTGGTACCGCCACTAGAAGGGGGGGTTGAATAGTGCGGATAAGAGTATTGAACTCTTTTTGTGCGGAAGCAAAATATCGGAGTAATTAAAATGCGGAAAAGAAAGAACACAAAAATTTGTTCGAGAGGTTCGGCTATTAACGAAGCCTACGTCCCCTACCTAGTTTTATCGACTAGGACTTTTCTTAGAACTTAGAATTACACTTTCTAGTTTAGTGCCAACTTCTTACAATCTCTTGATTTCCAGGCTCAAGAACAACCTCACTACAACACTCTTGTTTTTCTGGGTACAAGATAACCTTTACACAAAATCAAATGCGAGTAGGAACTCGACTTTCACGATATAGAGCTCTTCGATACAAGAATGAAGATTGGAAATTATAGAACAAATCTTCTCGTATCACAATCTAGAATAAGTATATCTCTCAAAATGTTTGCTTGATATTGCTTGAGTATGCAAGTAGGCTCAGAATACTTGTGTGTCTTCTATCTCCATGAAGTGGGCTATTTATAGCCTTCTTGAGCACATTTTCCCATTGGAGCAGTTTTACTGCTTACGTACGTTAGGCGATATGAGTTACGTACGTTATGAACGTTACGTACGTTATGTGCTTTGCTCAGCGGCCGTAATGATCAGTGAAGAACTGGTTCAGTGAGATCCGATAATATACGTTACGTACGTTATACATTGTATGGTTACGTACGTAAACCTCAAGTCAGAGATCCGTTGATTGTGACGACTTGTTGTAACGGCTAATGACTTTTCCAATGGTCAGAATATTTCAAACGTTACGTACGTTAGCTAGAGCTGGTTACGTACGTTACCTGTACAGAGAAACTTACGAAAACAATGAGTGTTACGTACGTTATGATAGGCGAGTTACGTACGTTAACTGTACTGAAATTTTTGCAAACAACTATGAATGTTACGTACGTTAAGATTGTTTGTTTTACGTACGTTAGCTGAAGGAAAAATATATTTTAAGTAAATTTTGGTTTTAATAACACATCATCAAAATGATCTAAAAGATATTGTTCCAACAATCTCCCCCTTTTTGATGATGACACAATTTAAGTATGGGAGTTTTTGAAAACATGATTTTAAGGAAGATTTAAAAATTTAATAAGGCTCCCCCTGAAAACAAGCACGGGTTATTTCAAAAGATGATTTCAAAAACGAATACATATTTTTATCCCCCTTTTTATCATTAACAAAAAGTTGAGAGATCCTGCAAAAAAATCAACAACACGCAATATAATCAATAGAATCCAAAGCAACGATTAACCAAAATAATGCATAAAAACAAAGATAGTTATTACAGACGAAACATATCCAAAATAAAACACTAATAGAGTTTATGCATGAGAATGAAATGTTTGGTCTTTAATAAAGAGGGAAACATCATCATAAGAAGGATAGCCTGACTAGTCAAGATCCGCATCCGGAGGTGTCGGCGGTATCCCAAAATGCGTGCAGATGCTCTTGACCATGATTTTGATTTCGCTCATATCTTTCTCGAGCCTATCCATCCGAGAAGCCATCTGAGATGAAGAGGATTCCGGACGAGGTCGGGAGGAACCAAGCTGAGATGAAGGATGAGGTCTAGTATGCTCAATCCCCCTAGAAGTGATCCTCTCCTACGGTCTTGGAAGAGCACCCCCATCTACAAGTCGATCGTCATCCTTGATGTACGCAAAGTATATCCACCCACGATTTCTCATGCGTAGATACCTCATCGTCCGTATAGTCCCCTCGGTGACGAGGCTCCCCCTAGGAATCGGAACCCCATGAACCCCAAACAAATCAACTCCTGCATTCTCAAATATTTCTATTAAGATTGACCCAAACGGCATTCCCGATTTTCTTTGTCGATCAACTTTCGCGTAACTCTTTTTGTGGAAAATTTGACCTTTTTCCACGAACCATTTAAGCACAATAGACGCGAAGTTGACTTGATGATCTTTCAAAATGTGATATATGATCTCCATATCGATATTCACAAGACGAAGCTGTGCGTTCACTTTTGGCATTAAACATCGGGTAATGGCATCATGAAGCAAGCGGAAGTTTATCCCAAAGTCATTGTTCTCAAAACGCCCTGAATAAACATTTAGAACGGCTTTGTCCGTCAAGAAATCACGGACCTTGGACTCATGAGCACCATAGCTTTCATCGTCAGAGAAGTTGTCAATGACGTCATCTGGAGAGGCAAACTCTCCTTTACAACTAAATCCCTCATTAGGGATACCAAAAAGTTCAGAAAGTTTTGCGGCATCAAAGGATATAGGTTTACTACGCACAAGAGAGTTAACCACAGCAAGTCCATCGGCATCATACGTGACAAAAAAATTTGCATAAAATTCTTTCACACAGTCCACACATATCGGTCGAGCAAGGCTAACAAAACGATTTATCCCAAGCATATCGAAGAATTCTTCGATAGCAACACCAACAGAGTTCAGTGATTCGAAATCAAAATGGTGACTCGGAGTTACCTCTTCGTCAATAAGGATTTCATTGAAAATTTTCATAGCCTGAGCATTCCGAAAGGTTGGTTCGCCTGAAGCCGTGGAAGATGATTGGGAGGTTTCTCCTCTTCGCTTCTTTCCGGTTCTGGAAGCCATCTTGAGTGAATTTGCCGGAAAAGTGAAGGTTGATGAATGATATTGAAGTTTCGGTCGATTTAGGATAGAGTTCTTCGCCGTCGATGCTAGGGATTTGAGGTGAAATGAAAAATAAGGTCGAAATGGGTTTATAAGTGTTAGGGTCAAAAGAGGATTACGTACGTTATACCCTATCTGTAACGTACGTAGCGTAAAAACCTGAATTCTCTGGACTGAATCCTGCGATTTGTTACGTACGTAACATATTGTCCTGTAACGTACATAAGGTCCTATTACGTACGTAATGGACCGCCCGTAACATCCGTAAGCAGGACCAAATGAGCAGTCTTTTCCCTTTCGATGATGTCCCGATTTAAATGACCATTTAATATGACTATGATGAATATGCAACATTTAAAAATGATCAACATGACCCATTCCTAAATTTATGCGAATAAAGTTGAAAGCCTCTTCGGGTAATGATTTTGTAAAAATATCTGCCAATTGTTCATTAGTACCAACAAATTGGAGACGGACATTCCCGTTTTGGACATGGTCATGAATAAAATGGTGACGAATTTCTATGTGTTTAGTCCTACTATGAAAAATGGGGTTTTTGCTTAAATTAATGGCACTTGTATTATCACAAAAAATAGGAGTATTTTTAAGTTCGATGCCATAATCAAGTAATTGATTTTTGATCCAAAGGACTTGTGCACATGCACTTCCCGCAACCACATATTCAGCTTCAGCTGTGGAAGTAGCGACACTAGTCTGTTTCTTACTCCCCCATGAAATTAAACACGAACTCATAAAATGAAAAGTTCCGGTGGTGCTTTTTCTATCAATTTTACATCCACCGAAGTCGGCATCACTATATGCAAAAAGTTGAAAATCAATGCTCGAGGGATACCACATGCCTAAGCCAGCAGTATATTTTAAATATCGAAAAATCCTTTTACATGCAATGAGATGATATTCTTTAGGATTTGCTTGAAAGCGAGCACACAGACAAGTAGCAAACATTATATCGGGTCTAGATGCAGTTAAATAAAGTAAAGATCTGATCATACCTCGATACTGTTTTTGGTCAACAAATTTACCTTTTTCATCTTTGTCGAGTTTAAGAGTGGAAGACATAGGAGTGGATATTTCTTTGCAATCTTCCATCTTTAATTTCTTTAGGAGCTCATTGACGTACTTGGATTGGTGAATGAATATTCCATCATTGAGTTGCCTAATTTGAAGTCCGAGAAAGTTTTTCAACTCTCCCATCATGCTCATTTCGAACTCTCCCTTCATAAGATTTGAAAATTCTTTGGACAGAGTTTCGTTAGTTGCACCAAAAACAATATCGTCCACATAAATTTGACAAATTAGCATATCATCACCTAAAATCTTAATGAATAAGGTATTATCAACATTACCTCTTTTATACCCATTTGAAATAAGAAAAGAGCTTAAACGATCATACCATGCTCTCGGAGCTTGTTTTAATCCATAGAGAGCTTTATGGAGCTTGTACACATGATCCAGATGATCATAATCTTCAAAACCCGGTGGTTGCTTGACATACACTTCCTCCTGGATGATTCCATTTAGGAACGCACTTTTTACATCCATTTGATGGAGTTTGATCTTCTTGTATGCGGCAAAGGCACAGAGGAGACGAATAGCTTCAAGACGAGCAACAGGAGCGAACGTTTCTTCATAATCCAAGCCTTTTTCTTGATTATAGCCTTGGGCGACCAACCTCGATTTATTTTTAATAAGGAGACCATCATCATCGGTTTTGATTTTATGAACCCATTTGGTACCAATGATTGATTTGTCTGTCGGTGCCGGAACTAATTCCCAAACATTATTTCTGTCGAATTGGTTTAGCTCTTCTTGCATATCAATAGCCCAATTCTCATCATTTATGGCCTCATCGATATTCTTTGGTTCTATAAGAGAAATAAATGCAATATTGTTAATACAATCATTTATATTCCTCCTAGTTCGTACACCTTCATCGATTTTTCCGAGAATTTATTCCATCGGATGGTCTTTCACATTTGTCCATTCTTTAGGAAGGTTGTAAGATTTTTCCTCCTGCTTGTCCGAGCTTACGTCGAGTTTCTCCAACTCTTTTGATACTTCGGATACCTCGTTAGCTGGAACCATACCTGCATCATCATCAAAAACGACCTTTCTCGGGGGTAAAACTGTATCATCGAATTTTACATGAATGGACTCTTCTACCGAGCCTCTTCTACAATTAAACACACGATATGCTTTACTGTTAATAGAATAACCAAGAAATATTCCAATATCCGATTTAGAATCGAATTTACCCAAATTATCCTTACCATTATTATGGATAAATACTTTACAACCGAATGGATGAAAATAAGATAAATTGGGATTTTTACCTTTAAAAATCTCATAGGGAGTCATCATTTTGTTTCTCCTGAGATGGACACGATTTATAACATAACAAGCGGTGTTAACGGCTTCGGCCCAAAAATATTTAGGAAGACCATACTCATTGAGCATTGTCCGGCTCATTTCTTCTAGGGAGCGATTCTTCCTCTCGACAACTCCATTTTGTTGAGGTGTCCGAGGTGCCGAAAAGTTGTGTCCAATACCATATTTATCGCACCAATCTTCAAAGAAATTAGAATCAAATTCTCCACCATGATCGGTTCGAATGGCGATAACTGGTAAATCTTTTTCCTTCTGGGTAACCTTACACCACTTAACAAACTCGTTAAAAGCATCATCTTTATTGGCTAAGAATTTTACCCAACTAAATCTCGAGAAATCATCGACAAGAACTAAAGTATAAAGTTTACCTGTTAGACTGGCATGTCGAGATGGACCAATTAGATCCATATGAATTAATTCAAGAATGCGACTAGTAGAAATTTCCATTTTTGGTTTAAACGAGCCTCTTGCATGTTTACCTTTAATACAGGCCTCACAGATGTGGTCTTTTCTAAAATTTAATTTTGGTAGACCACGAACAATATCATTTTTGGCCAATTTTGAAAGAAGTGGTAAAGAGGCATGTCCCAATTTTCGGTGCCAAACAACGAAATTTTCATCGTACGAAAGTAGACATTTTTTGTTGAAGGAAGATTCATCTTGGCGATCAACAATGTAAATATTTCCATAACGCAATCCAATAAAAACGATTTGGTCTTTTCTCATTGCCGTGCAATGCGTAATTTCAAAAATCAATTTAAGATCGGTGTCACAAAGTTGGGAAACACTCAGAAGATTATGGAAAAGTCCATCAACAAATAGAACATTTTCAATAGTAGGTAAAGGTTTCTTACCAATTTTACCTGTCCCTTTTATTTGGCCCTTTTTATTATCGCCAAAGGTAACACAGCTACGATCTTCCTTTTTCAGCTCCGTGATGTGATTTGACCATCCACTATCAACATACCATTTATTTTATAATGTTGTCTTCCTTGCTTGTACCTACAAAAATAATTTTCTTCCATTTTATAGGTACCCAGGCTAATTTGGGTCCTGAGTAGTTAGATACAAAAACTTGATTTTTAACAACGGTCCCTTTTGGTACCCAAATTTGCTTAACCCTTATAGTACGTCTAGAATTACGACAGTAAGTTTCGGTATGTCCAGGTTTTAAACATTTTAGACATGATGGAATTCCCATTTTTAAAGTGTCCGAATCTTTTGTGGTAATTTCTAAGGACTTTTTCATTGGAAATGAATTATATCCAAGTCCTTGTTTTGAAAGAGAAAATTTTTGACCAAATAATAGTTGCTCGAATTTGTCATTACCGCATGAGAATTTTCTAACATAAAGTTTTAATTCTTTCTGAGTTTTGTGCAATTCATCTCTCAGAATTTTCTCAGTTTCCAAACAATTCGTATGATCAATCGAAACTTCCTTGTTTTTCAATAATTTAGCATTTTCATTTTCAAGGAGTTTTATTTTCTTTTTCAAATCTTTATTACTATTGCAAGCCTTTTCGTATTCATTATTTAGGGATTCAAAGGCATCAAGTAGTTCTTCATGAGAATCACTAACCTCGACTTCTTCGTCACTATCTTCGGATGTGCGGGCCATTAGAGCAAGATTGGTTTGGACTTGTGGTTCATCATCCTCATCATCATCGCTCCATGTGGCGACATAAAATTCCTTCTTTTTGAACTTTTCGTGAGGTGGTTTTGATGAACTTATTGGAGCAGCAGCACGACAATCTTTCGCAAAATGGCCTGGAATGCCGCACCTTCGACAGGTGTTGTAGAACTTTTTGTTTTGAGGGAAGTGAGTCTTTCATCCCTTGATTCTTGCTTGATGTCTCTCCGACGCCTTTGTAGAAGATTTTTGAATTTCTTTATGTTTTTGGCATAAAAGGCGGTTTCTTCGTCCTCTTCTTCGATATGTTCATCCTCTAGATCACTTTCTTCTTTGGCTTTGAAGGCGATTGTCCTTTCTCTCTCCTTGGGTTTTGGTTTCGAACTACGAGATTTAATGACAATCTCATAATTAATGAGAGATCCGATGAGAGCGCTGAATTCTATGGTGTTGAGGTCTTTCGACTCCATGATAGCCGTAACAGTAGCGTCCCATTATCTTGGTAGAGACCGAAGGATTTTCTTGGCTTTATCACTACTTGATATCGGTTTCCCGAATGAAGCTAGCCCATTAGTGATTGCCGAGAAACGGTCAAGCATATTGGTAATGCTTTCTTCTTCTTTCATGGTGAAGAGTTCATAATCGTGAAGAAGCATATTGATTTTGGTTTCCTTAACTTGACTCGTACCTACATAGGTGATCTCTAACATTTTCCAGATTTCTTTCGCCATCTCGCAAGAAGAGATTCTATTGTGATCTTCTGGACTGAGAGCACAATAAAGCAATTGAGTGGCTTTACTATTGAAGTGATCGTTCTTCCAGTCGGTATCGTCGTACTCTTCAAAACGTTTGAGAGAGCCATCCGTCTTCTTAGGAATGGTAGGTCTAAGGGCAATGACCTTCCATATTTCAATGTCGTGAGCTCGGATGAATATGGACATCTTCTTCTTCCATGTCATAAATTTTGAACCATCGAAGAATGGAGGGCGATTGAGAGCGTTGCCTTCAACGGAGGAGTGGATAAAGGCCATTTATGGATCTTTTCTCTAGCGGGTGTTAATCCAGTGATAAAGAGACCGCTCCGATACCAATTGTTAGATTGGTACCGCCACTAGAAGGGGGAGTTGAATAGTGCGGATAAGAGTATTGAACTCTTTTTGTGCGGAAGCAAAATATCGGAGTAATTAAAATGCGGAAAATAAAGAACACAAGAATTTATTCGAGAGGTTCGGCTATTAACGAAGCCTACGTCCCCTACCTAGTTTTATCGACTAGGACTTTTCTTAGAACTTAGAATTGCACTTTCTAGTTTAGTGCCAACTTCTTACAATCTCTTGATTTCCGGGCTCAAGAACAACCTCACTAAAACACTCTTGTTTTTTTGGGTACAAGATAAGCTTTACAAAAAATCAAATGCGAGTAGGAACTCGACTTTCACGATATATAGCTCTCCGATACAAGAATGAAGATTGGAAATTATAGAACAAATCTTCTCGTATCACAATCTAGAATAAGTATATCTCTCAAAATGTTTGCTTGATATTGCTTGAGTATGCAAGTAGGCTCAGAATACTTGTGTGTCTTCTATCTCCATGAAGTGGGCTATTTATAGCCTTCTTGAGCACATTTTCCCGTTGGAGCAGTTTTACTACTTACGTACGTTAGGCGATATGAGTTACGTACGTTATGAACGTTACGTACATTATGTGCTTTGCTCAGCGGCCGTAATGATCAGTGAAGAACGGGTTCAGTGAGATCCGATAATATACGTTACGTACGTTATACATTGTATGGTTACGTACGTAAACCTCAAGTCAGAGATCCGTTGATTGTGACGACTTGTTGTAACGGCTAATGACTTTTCCAACGGTCAGAATATTTGAAACGTTACGTACGTTAGCTAGAGCTGGTTACGTACGTTACCTGTACAGAGAAACTTATGAAAACAATGAGTGTTACGTACGTTATGATAGGCGAGTTACGTACGTTAACTGTACTGAAATTTTTGCAAACAACTATGAATGTTACGTACGTTAAGATTGTTTATTTTACGTACGTTAGCTGAAGGAAAAATATATTTTAAGTAAATTTTGGTTTTAATAACACATCATCAAAATGATCTAAAAGATATTGTTCCAACAAAGATTACCGAATTCACAAGGATAATAGTGTGTTGCCTTGAATCGGCCAACACAATAAAAATAACTCACGGATGGGCACCATCCCCGGCGGTCCCAATTCAAATACCTCGACTGCCTTGGAATGGCCAATCGACCACGACGACTCAACGGATGGGAACTATCCTCGACAGTCCCAATTCAATACATCAATGACCTTAGAACGGTCAATCGATAACAACGATATAACGAATGGGGAATGTCTTCGACAGCCCCAATTCAATACATCGATTACCTTAGAATGGTCAATCGATAACAACGAAACAACGGATGGGGAATGTCTTCGACAGCCCCAATTCAATACATCTATTACCTTAGAACGGTTAATCGATAACCAATAATACAACGGATGGGAATTATCTTCGATAATCCCAATTCAATACCTCGATTACCTTAGAACGGTCAATCGATAACCAATGATACGATGGATGGGAATTATCTTCGATAATCCCGATTCAATACCTCGATTACCTTAGAACGGTCAATCGATAACCAATGATACGATAGAATACATGTCCCGGCGCCTTAAACCGACCACCGAAATAGAGATGATAAACGAATATACCAAACGCCTTCAATCGGCCAATACAACATCATAGCAACAGTTCCAATTCGATAATAACGATTCAACGATGCCTCAGAACGACATTAACGTCAACAATAATAATCGATACATCGATACCGCAAACCGGCTATCGACAACATCAGTATCAACAAGAATCTCAATGCCTTAAACCGGACGTTAATGAATAATAATAACATCTAGCATAATTACCGAAAGGTATTGCATAAAAAAATTCCCGAAGAGACTAAGTCTCGAAATGATACAATACATTCATACACATATATGATAACATTAATCTCATTGACCAGTACAAGTATAAAACTTGCCTCAAACCGAAGGCGAGAAAGTCCTTCCACGATCAACGTCCTGGCACGAAACGACGAACGACGCCTCCCAACGATCACAAACACTCGAACAACCTTGAATGAAAACGATTCATTCAATAATACAAAATCAATAGAAACAACACCAATGACAATCCCGATTCAACCCCGAATCGGTTAAACTCTACCAACGAATGTCATAGTTCTCAACTATGAATTCTAACATCCTCCAAAATCTCAAAATCGACATGATCAAATGTTCTTAACACTTGTGAAAACAATTCAACAAGAATCACTTAAGAACAATATCAAAACAACATCTCCAAAATGATAATATCACTATCATCATCAAATTGATTCTCCTACAATGATAATATCATAAATATCATCACTAACACCTCAAGAACATCATCATCCCAACAAACATGATGTCTAAACGAAAATCCTTCATCAACACATCATGAATTCTGATTAAACAACAAGATTCACTCAACCATTTTCAAATTATGATAATCACCTCCTAAATCATCATAAATCCTTACTAAAATGGTTATAATCTTTCAAGAACACCACCAACAACAATAATCATCTCAAGACTATGCTAATCATATAACAATCTTAACATAATCCTTCCTAGACATGATTAAAACCTCCAAAACAATCTAAAACATCAAGAACATAATCCAACTTAAGCAATACCACCATGTTCTTCATCAAAAGTTTATCAAAACTATGAATAATCATGATATACTCCATCAATCAAACAATACCCGAAGAAAACAACAACAACAACAAACTCGAAAATCACAAGAGATTGAGGGAACTTACCAAAGAAGAACAAGAAGAACCCTCCAAACACCAAAGGAGCACCAACAAGCTTCCAACTTCAAGCTTCAATCCAAGCTAGGATGATCAAGATCGAGTTGGAAGGGGCTAAACATCAATAACAAGTCCAAACGGACGATTCTAGGGAGAGAAAATGTGTTTTGGTTCGTGAGGAAATGAAATACGAAACCAAGATAAATAGGCTGACAAGTCCATTACGTACGTTATACCCCCATGCTAACGTACATAAGGGCCTTTACGTACGCTATGTAAAAACATTAACGTACGTAAAGCTAAATCCAGAACTAACTGAACTAAAATACGAAGGCCTTAACGTACGTAAACAAAAATCTATTATGTACGTTAACAAGACCTGCATTACGTACGTAGAGCTCACCTCTTAACGTACGTAAGGGTCCGTTGACTGCAATAGTGAGATTCGATCGGAAGATGCTCGGGACCCACCGGCCGAAAGTGACTACGAGGAAGGTTACTACCACCTACCAAGCATTACGTACGTAACCTTACAGGCATAACGTACGTAATGGCAACAAGCTAGCGTACGTAATGCTACATCCGTAGCGTACGTTAAGGATAGTATACTTGGCCAAAAATCCAAACTCTCCAACCAACATTCAAACGACGCAACCAACCCGAAGACAAGTATAAATATTTCGATCCCGAAATATTTCAATACAATATACATTGTATCAGTCCAAAACAACAACACTTGTACAATTCCAAGTGAATACGTACAACTCAACAGTAACACGAAAAAAAATTATCCTAGGATATTACATTAAGCATATTTTTTGGTATCTTTGAGGTACAACTGATATGAGATTATTTTATTCTAATAAATCTAAAGCAATACTAACATGCTATGCCGATGCAGGATATTTATCTGATCCAAATAAAGCTCGATCACAAACATGTTATTTATTTACTTATGGCGATACAGCCATCTAATGGCGTTCTGTGAAACAATCTTTGGCTGCTACTTCCTAACCAAACAGAAATTCTTGCCATCCATGAAGCCACCCGAGAATGTGTTTGGTTGAGGTCAATCTGTTAGCATATCCGAGAATCATGTGGCATGCGTTATGACAGAACTACTCCAACAGTAATGTTTGAAGACAACACAACATGCACTGAACAATTAAAAGGAGGCTATATCAAAGGCGACAAAACTAAGCATACTTCTCCCAAATTCTTCTTCACACACGATCTTCAAGAAAATGGAGAGATTGAAGTTCAACAAATTCGTTGAAGTGATAATCTTGCAGATCTGTTTACAAAGTCATTGCCCCCGACAACTTTTGAAAAATTAGTATATAAGATTGGGATGCGTCGACTCAAAGACTTAAAATAAATTTTCAAAATCGATGTACTCTTTTTCCTTTATTATGATTTTTTCCCAATGAGTTATTTCCTAGAAAGATTTGAATGAGGCACGATTATTGAAAATGAACATCCAAGTGGGAGTATTATGAATAATTATGGTGGATGTCCTTTGACTTTCCAAGTCTAGACTTCTGGTCTTTCATCTCCATCGTAACTCTTATATCATAAGTCTATATAAAGACCACGTTCTTGCATGTAATAGACATACATACATGAATGAAATTATCTCTTTATTTCTCTCGATTCTCTTTATATTTCTAGTAAATTTATAATACTCTTTTCTTTTTTTTGCCCCATTATTTGTTTAATTAAAGGAAAATGAACAGAACTTCTGTATGTAGACGATGAAGCCTACAAGCAACATAACACCATATAATAGGTGAGCCATTTGATATGTAAATACGGTGAATCAAGTTTTCAAGAATTTATGACGATTTTTTTTAATGTGCAACGTGTCATGTTTGTTGAGGCAATTAACAAATTAAATTTATTATTTATAAACTTCAATTAACGTTAGTATATATAAATTTGGATAGATACCTATAATAATTAATTTTTACTAATTTTCATATATTAGAATTTTATGGTTTAACATGTTTTTACGTGAGACCAGTTACATATTTACTCCACTAAAGTGCAACTTGAAATGTCAATATATCGGCTAGAGTAAAGGTATGCCACTTCCATATCCTACCTTATTTAATTCGGATCGGATTTTAGTACTGTCCATCGAGTAATTATGTACTGAATCAGTATTTGGGTACTTGCATACTCTATATTTAAGATTATAATTTTTTAATATATAATATATATACGCAATATAATTAATATATTAAATTTAGTATGATAAATATTGAATATTTTATTTTATGTAATATAATGTATTTTTTTTTGAAACCATAATATAACATAATATATATATATATGTATAACACGTATAATAATAATATATTTATATAATTAAAATGAGTATATGGATCAAGTAATTGGACTGGGTAATTAGATAATATATATATATATATATAATAGCGTTACAGATTCTAAGTACTAGATTAATTCTCTCTCTTAGGTGGCATTCTCTTAATTTTGGATTCATATATCTAAAATCTTGAATATCACATCAATTTAAAACGATACTTAACCAATGGACAACCTAAATAAATAAAATTCAATATCTTGAATCCCACATCGATTTAAAATAGAACTCTATCAATACAGAATCTAAACAAATACCTAGAATTCAATGTGTATTTTTCAACCACATAGTTATTTTACCCACAAGCTTAAGAATATTATTTTTATTGTGCTTAATTTGGCCAATTATTAAGTTGGATAAATAAATAGTTTAAATTTTTAGTGAATTTTAATTGGGTCAACTCTTAAATTTACATTAATTTTATTTGTCTAAAATTTGAATCTCACATCTATTTTATTTAGTAGTCTTATAATAATTAAAAATCTATATATATATATATATAATAGCGTTACGAATTCTAAGCACTAGATTAATTCTCTCTGACATTCTCTTAATTTTGGATTCCTATTTATCTAAAATATTGAATCCCACATCAATTTAAAATGATACTTAACCAATGGACAACCTAAATAAATAAAATTCAATATCTTGAATCCCACATCGATTTAAAAGAACTCCACCAATACAGAATCTAAATAAATACCTAGAATTCAATATGTATTTTTCAACCACATAGTTATTTTACCCACAAGCTTAAGAATATTATTTTTATTGTGCTTAATTTGGCCAATTATTAAGTTGGATAAATAAATAGTTTAAATTTTTAGTGAATTTTAATTAGGTCAACTCTTAAATTTACATTAATTTTATTTGTCTAAAATTTGAATCTCACGTCTATTTTATTAAGTAGTCTTATAATAATTAAAAATATATATAATGGCGTTACGAATTTGAAGCACCACATATTTTATAAATTTTCATAGATTTGGGCAATTTATTAATATAATCAATATGTATTTTACCATCATATTTCTCATCGCCAATTAATTTGACCAATTATCGAGTTGGGCTAAATATATAGTATTATTTGTATTGAAATATAATTTGGTCAATTATTAAGTTGGCTAAATAAATATTTTTATTAAAAAACTAATTTGGCTAACTTATTGACGTTTAACTTAATCCGTGTATCAACATATAACAATCTGAGCAAATTAAATTTTTTTGAAGTCAGACGTAACAATCAATTATTATAATAACTTAAATTTAATTATTTAGATTTTATAAATTTTAGTAGATTTGGGAAATTAATGCATATAGCTATATAGATTTGCAAGGGGAACATGTGCTAAAATTATTTTGTTAATTGAGTTTGAGATGGATATATGTATATAATATCTAAACGGGTTTCAAATGGCTAAAACCTAGCTTTATTATTTCGGGTATCACTATACGAGTTTGGGATGAAAACGCGTAGTAAATTCACTTTTAAGTCAGATGTCAGATGAGTACGATTATATAAATTATAAACGAGTTCGAGTGGCTGAATCCTTGCCTCATCTTTTTGGTTTTTCGTTGTTTTTTGCGGTGGTGAGAAACTCCGAATGGCTGAGGCTCACTAATAAATATAATTGGCAAGTTTTTTGTATTAATAAATTTGATTAACAAATGTGATTTTATTATATATATATATAATAATAATATATATATAATACCGTTATGCATCCGGAGCACCACGTTAACTCTCTCACATGTGATACTTTTTATATTCTAGATTCTTATTTATTTAAAACTTTATCACATCTTGATTTTAAATGACACTCCGCTTAATGAATAACTAAATAAATATTTAATATAAATATGTATTTTAGCCATACACACCACGTTAATTTGGTCATCTATTGAGTTGGCCCAATGAATTATTTTATTCTTATTATAAAATTAAATTTGGCAAATTATTAATTAAATCTCATTGGCCCAAATATGTACATATTTATTTTTTAATATCTAATTTATATATGCATAAATAATATTTTTATATTTTTACATTTTTTTATTAAACTCGATTCTCTCCACTTACAAATAAATATCTAAAGTATCTAATAGCAATATGGATTCGAACTACCACGTTAACCCTCCCTTCTACATGGAGTTTTTTATTTTTTATTATTATTTATCTAAAATCTTATTCCACATCAAAGTATAGGTATAAAAATTGTAAAGAATTTTGATTGTATAATTTCAAAATTTTACTAGGAATTTAACTTTTAATTTTTTGTCATTTATAATATTTATTCTTAACCTTTACAATGTTTGAGTTTTCATTGAGATGGATTAACCAATTACTATAGCAACTTATGTTTGCCTATTTAAATTATATAAATTTAAATACGTTGAGTATAGGTCTGCGGATATTATATAGGGTCTGGGAGATAAACGGGTAATAAAGTCATATTTTAATCGAGTTTGATGAATATGGGTATAAAGATTTTAAACAATTTTGAATATTTGTACCATACTTTCATTTTTTCGTGTGTTAGTATATGAGTTTTGAACTGGAATAAGTAGTAAAATTATCTTTCAATTGAGTTTATGACGAGTACAAGTACATAAATTTTAAAGAAGTTCGAATGGCTAAATCCCATACTCATTATTTCTGTTTGTTGGTGTGTTCCGCTGCGGTACAATTGCAAGTGGCTGAACCCTAACAAAATATTGAATTATTTTTTTGAATTTTACTTGTAAATTGATTATCCGTCGAGTTTCGACGGGCTATACACTAGTCCTATACTTATATATCCTACATACTGATCATAAATTTTCAAATTCGACCAATAAGCTATCATACTATAAATTTATCCGACAGATTGTACTAAGGAATTTAACATCCCTAACTAACCACCACAAATGATAATTCAACAATTTAGAAAAAGCCCTAGAGAATTGGAGAACCCGCACCCGGAAATTTCTAACCCGTTCCCAAACATCTCTATAAAAGTGGTGGCTCCATTCTCAATTCTGGAATCAAAACCTAGCTTCCATCAAATCCTTATACCGACAACACGAATAACACTCGATTTTACTGGAATGGAGCAAATTACGGACGGAGTGAACAAGATGAATATTGCGGAGTCTCAAAAGAAAAACCGTATTCAAGTCTCTAATACTAAGAAGCCGCTTTTCTTTTACGTTAATCTCGCCAAGGTATTATTTTGTATTCCGGTTTTCTGATAATTGAATCTTTCGAATTCGATGCGTATTATAATTTTTTTCTAAATTATTTTTTCTAATTAATTTGAGGTATCTGTGTCTGCAGAGATACATGCAACAGCACAACGAGGTCGAGCTTTCGGCACTTGGCATGGGTATAGTTTCTAGTTTCCTCGCTTGTGTATTGTTTTGTGCTTCTGTTTTGTTATGGATATTTGTCGTTTTTAGTTTGCGTTCTGAAGGATTTGCCAATTATGTGTGGATTTCAGACAGGTCGTTGTGATTTTTAATTCTTGATTGTGAATTGTTGTGTGTTTCTGTTTTATATGGATGTGTCTGGTTTTTATTTTACGATTTGAAGGAACATGGTGATTATGAGGGTGAAGTGTTGATGGATAGATTTGCTGGTTGAACTTTCCGTGGCAATTTTTTTAATCCGTTTTTAATGTGCCGACAAGGTACTTCAAGTTTCGCAGTTTACTGTGATGAATTCAATTGATAGAGAAAGATCCTTTGTTTTTCTTGTCTATTCTTTTCTTTTTTTCATTTTCTTTAACTGTCTGAGCACCGAAATTACGCTTGCTTGTAGAGGGCTTCTCAGGTCTCTTTGATGTTTGCCCCCAATTTGATATTTTTTTTCGTATGTATATATATATATATATTTGAGAGTTACTGTTTGTATTTGCTTCTTCCGTTCCAACTACAGTTGAAGATCTTTTTATGATTGGTTTGTTGCGTGCTTTAAGTGTGCCTTGTAAGTTTAAATTTCAGTTGCTAGGGAGAAGTGCAGTTTTTTCAGGAGGGAGTAGTGCGCAATTATTTTCTCTAGAGTTTTGCGAGCTTACTCTAAATCAGTATCTTCCTGATTTTTATTGTAATTGTTATTGTTGTGGTTGTGGCCTAAATTAATAAGGTCGGGGCCATAAAAATATTAATTGATCGATATTATTAATTAATCAAGGTGAATTTAACACCAAGTCCTTTATGTTGGGATCCACAAAAAGTATTTCATGTAGACTGTTTGTAATGAAGTTGATGAGTCTTTGCTAAGTGCTTATGATATTTTTGGTGGGGGTACAATTAGATTGTATAGTAACTTTATTTCTGCACGTATATATTTTATAATTTTCTATCTTGCTTAAATTGTTGCAGCAATTTCAACGGTGGTCTCGATTGCCGAAATTCTGAAGAACAATGGTTTTGCTGTTGAGAAGAGTGAGCTTTTCAACTGTTACTTTTGACCATATCATCTGCTTTGTTACTCATTACTGTTAAAATAAGATGGCCTATGCGTTTCGTAGATATAGCCAGAGTTTTGATAGGCTATATCCCTGAAGTTAATTGAAATAATTAAGTAGATTCAGCTCTGGTTTAGTATGTACAGGAATTAAAAAGAATATGGAGACATTGCGTTAAGATTTTGATCCTACACGTCAATTCGTCTCTTGTTTGTTCACCCCTGGAATGCAGCACATATTTGATAATTCTGGACCTAATCTTAAGTATATTTCTCCGTGAATATTATGTAGAAATCACTACATCCACCGTGGAGATAAGGGATGATTCAAGAGGAAGACCTATCCAGAAAGCAAAGGTGCGTCCACATCTATTCATAAACTAAACTTACCTTTCATTTCGGTGGATTGTTGCAAGGTCTCCGGAATTTGGTAAACTGAATAGAGATTTTTGAAGTCATTAATGAACCTATTTTTGTTGAAATCATGAAATCTTGAATGACTAATTATGAAGTGCGATAGAAACGGTTCAAGCTCTTAATTTTTCCTCACTAATCGGGACACAATTTTATTGGGTTGAAGTTTATTTAATTGTAAAGTATTGTCCCCCCACACCCCCACACCCCTCTCTCTCCCTCTCTCTGAGACTTTGATGGTCACTTTTGCTGACATTTAAATGTTTCATACATTCGAAGTAAAAGATGGAGAAATGTTCATAAACACTTGAATAGTCTGCTTTACTGACTGTACAACTTTTTATCTTTAGACATCTTAACAAATATATAACTATTTTTAAACCTTATATTCTCAGTTTTTTATAAGCTTCTATTATGGCAAAAGTAATTTAAGAAATATTATATAAATTTTAATTAGTTAGTGATTTATTTCAAAAGTGCACTCTTCTGTGGAATAAGATGGGTTTCTTGAAATAGCCTCTTCAAGTGGGTGGGGCGGAGGGAGGCGGAGGAAGATATAAATGCTGAGCTCCAAAATTGGAGAAAGGAATCCAAGATATATTTGATATATATATATATATATATATTCTAAAAGATGACATTTCTTTATATACAAGATGGACTATTGCTATGATTGTTAAATGACTATAAATCAACAATTACCATGATAACCGCCTTGTGCTGATATTCCTTGGTAGTTCCATATTACATCCTTGTACTTTGTATTGAACATGTTGCTCTTTTTGACTTGCAACCGGTATATTTTCCTCTTTGATTTTATAAACAGATTGAAATAGTACTTGAGAAAACTGCAAAATTCGACGAGCTAATGGCAGCAGCACAAGCGGCAAGAGAGAATGGAAATGGCGAGAATTAGTGGTGAGCTGAGTTGTTTTTCTTTCAAGTAATCTCGGTTTAGTATGTGTTTGTCTATGTCTCCTTGAGTTTGTGTCGTCGTGTAGAAGGGCGTCACGTAGAGACATTCTTAATAGTTGGTGTGGTCCTTACTTCAAAGCAATTTGTTTCCAGGATGTGGTGTTGTCAGTTAAGGTGTGAGTTGAGGTTTTTTTTTATTTTTTTTATTTTTTTTTATTTTCATTATCCGCTTTCTCGATTATTCTTTAAATGGACATTTTAATTGCATTGTTTTATATAGGATTGTCTCCTGTTTGTGGATTTTGTTATGTTCTCTTGGCATGTATTTGGTGTTATGAGGATCTTTTATAGAATATAAATTTGATCTTACTTTCATTTTTTGGAATAATTGGATTCAGTAATTGTGGAAAATCACAATTCCTACAAACCGACATTATGAACTAAAACCTATTGTAAGATTTCTGAAGCGGTCGGTTCCTTGCATTATAGGGACGAGGAGTTCATACTATTCGCGGTTTCTTACATGAAAAAAGAATATAATTTTGACTATTAATATTTTTATTCTATATTAATAAAAATTACAGAAAAACTAATATTTTAGAAATATATTTTGAAATAAATTAATTACTTTCTTAATTGGAGAGAACCTACAAGGGTGGAGGAATAGGTAAATGCGGTATTGAAATGTCACATTTGATTTTTTTTTCCGGGTTGATCTAGTGTGATTAACTGGGGCATGGATTTTTGTCTTTTAGATTAAAACTAGAAATGTACAAAGGAATAAGAACAGAAAGATAAAAGAACAAGAATACTACAAAAAGGGAAATAGTTCCTCATCACAACAAAAGTACCAACTTATTGTTGGCCCTTCTTAAATCTATGATGAAATACGGGAATAATTTGCTTTTTGAAATACGTATATTCTATAATTAGGTTAATTTGATAAAATCTCGATCACGTTTCTTTTTTGTTAGCATATACAAATTCATGAATGTAACCACCGGGAAATGTTAGTAGCCATGAGTTCTCTCAATTAAAGACCACATTCGGGTTCAATTCCAAATACTTCTATTTTCTTGTATGTTGTCGAATTTTGAGCAGAACATGAGCGTAACTTATCAACTTAAATATCGAGATTTTCAAGATTGATATATTTTTATGAGAAGATTTTCAATAGGATTCATAATTATATTATCTTCTAGATTTTATATTCAAGTTATATAAGACTTTTTCCATCTCAATTAAAAGTTCTTATAAGCATATTTACATAGAGAAGGAAGAAATTTCATACATGACATGAATATTTTCATTGGCTAATATAAAACTCATTAATTCCCTCTCACAAAAGATAAAGAAATTATTAAAGCCGTACTTTTCTATCACTTTTCACTCATATAAAAGTCTTGTCAGAAATAAATCTATAATTTATAATATAAAGAACTACGGTAACTTTTGGTAGTGTGCACTTGAAAAGATCATTTTACCTCTTCATTCTCTTGTGTTAAATTTAATAATAATAATATAAAATGTTCAACAATAAAAAAATATCTTTAAAATATTAAATTAAATTAAAGGGACAAATAATTTTCCAAAAAAATATTTTCCTAACTGGGATCCCCAATGGACCTCCGACGGATTGCCGCTCGCCCATTTTTTCCAATAGGCCGCCACCGGCATATCTCTGACGGCCGGCCAATTTTTTTAAGACGGGTCTGTCGACCTACTTTCCAACGGGCCACCGACAGTAGCAAGTAGACCTCCGACGGTCAGATAATTTTTTTCTATGCCAAACCCACCGCCGACAGCCTTCTATGTTTTTTTAAGCCAAGCTCGTCGGCCTGCTTTCTGGAGGGCCACCACCGACGATCGGATATTTTTTATTTTGAAACCGGGTTCGCCGGCCCGCTTTCCTGCAGAACACTGCTGTGGCAAGTCACTTTTTTTTTATGCCAGTCCTGCTTTCCGGTGTCCGCAAACCAAGATGTTTCTTTTTTTCTAGCAAGGTAATCTGATAATCTACTTATTTTAATTTAATTATGGTACTGCCACCGTGATATTATGGCATATATTACCTCTAATCTATAATACTCCATAAAGGACAACAATATTTTTTGGTTGTAGTATGTGCCTCAAAAGACCAATGTACCCCTCCCCTCCTTTTGTGTTGAATTTACTAATAATAATAATATCAAACGTTCAACAATAAATTTCAAAAAATACCTTAACAATTTTTACTTAAAATGGACAGGTGATCTTCAAAAAGATAAAATTCCCGACGAGGATCTTCAATATCCAATCGAAATTTTCTTGGCATGACTAAGATCTGCAAGTCAATTTTTTCAGCCGGGTCGTCGGCGGCCCAATCATTTTTTCTTCAGACCCACCGACCAATTTTTCCAGCGGAGCTGTCGCCGACATACCTGGTGACTGGCCTATTTTTTTTTAACGCCACACTATCGGTTAGTTTTTCCGACAATGCCGCCGCTTGCAGACCTTTAGTTATTTACCAACCAACCAGCAGCACGCCAATTGTTTTTTTACTTTGGCCTGCCGGCCAATTTATTCGACGGCCGGCTAATATTTTTTTTTTCCTTAAGGTAACCTGGTAATTTAATTATTTCATTTAATTATCGTACAATTATCTCTTGTCTAAAAATACATCGGATAGAAATGAGAAAATAAAAAATCATTAATGGACATGGCCTTATTACAGTTGTGTTATTAACACACCCTTGGCCACCTTTTTTATTTTTAACTCATTTTTAAACTACAAAATTAACAAAATATACTTGAAAAAATAAATAAATATATAGAAAAAGTTGATCGGGGTGTATAATTAACAAAAAAGGAATGTACTAATCTCTTCTAAGGTATAATTACAAAAAAAAAAAACTCACAAATAACCTCTTTAGGTTTGTATTACCTTATTACAAATATAGCTCACTGCTGACCCCCTTCGAGAGTGCACATTTGTAAAAGTTCTTCTCTTGTCTTATTCTGAGCCGGAATTTGATTGAAATTCCTTAGCTACCGGGAGAGTAATGGTGTTAATAGGCGGAATACAGGATCACAAAGCAAAGTGAGGGATTGCTTTGAAAAAGAGTCAGAAGAAATGGTTCAAGAAGCAAGGAGGTCAACCTCTTTCTTCCGGGCTCTTGGAATAAACCAGAATATCATCGATAAACACAACTACGAATTTAATCGCTCTTTTGATTTAGGAAAAACTTTTATTAGTAATAATGTAATTATGTAAAGTAGTTCGATTGATTTGTGATTACGCCAAACCTCAAGGTTGCTCCAGATATTTTTTCTTCAGCAAAGCCAATAACACGACAAGAGCAATCGATTTATACCCCGGTTAGTGGAAATGATCCGTCCTGCAACATCATAGCTTGTTTGATTCTCCTAGAATCATGGACAGAAGTTAGAGAAAAACTGAATGACAATGAAAGGACTAACATAACTGCAGACAAAAAGAAAGAACCAAGGAAGCCTAACCATGGTTCTTGGCACGTCCCGACATTCGACATTTTCAAACAACGTCAGAGAGAAGTTTTTTTTCCAGCATAATATAATATGTGACCGCAAATGTGGTTGCTGGTGTCTTATATCACTAAGTGCCTCTGTTGATTTCAGCTCCATGAAGTCAGTCACCTGCATGAAGAGAGCCATATATATTACTCATACCCATTTCAAGATGTCATATAAATGACATACCTTTTGAAATATATGCTAGTTAAAATAAATCAGGTTACTTCTCAAAAATACAATGACCCCCTCCTTCTTCTGAAGGTGTAACTTGTAAAATAAAAACAAATCTTAATAGGGTACTCGTATTTCTGATAGATAACTGGTTTTATGTAAATTAGTCTGAATTTCAAGGGTTTTTGGCAGATTCGCCCCGTCTTTTACAAAATGAGTCATTTAACCCTGTGTATATTAAATAGTCGTATTATCCCCCCGTGTTTTTAAAGAGTAGCCAACTACCCCCCTTGTAATTGAAATATGCACATTATCAACTCCTGTGTTTTCTTAAAAGTGCATCTTGCCTCCCTTGTCGCCTTGTGCACAAGGTGTAATCTGCACCTTAATCTGCACCTTTTTTTAAATACATGGGGCTAATGTGTCTATTTAATTTACGTAGGGGGTAATCGGATGTGACTATTTAATCTACACAGGAGTAAACGGCCCATTTTGTAAGACACAGGGGCAATCCGCCATTCACCCGAATTTCAAGGGTGAATTTTTTTAATAACCCTTAGAACCTCAGGGTGACTTTTTTCTTTTTTCGAGAAGAAAATGAAGATTCTGGTCGAAGCTGTTAACTTATACCTTGACATTCAGCAACCCGCATGATGATCAACCAAAAATGTAGAGATTCTCATGACAGTGCCAATTTTTTGCAACTCCACCACACTTTACCCGGGAAAAAATATATAATTACCATCTCGAGTGAAATTTGAAGTGTTTCCTTTCCTTGTTCCGGACGATACCTCACGATCAACAATTTTTCCATCACTTGAATTTCCGTTCTTCAAGCAAGGTGTGCAAGATCCGTGAAGCTTCCACAGTCACTTCACGAGTCGAGTAACGTCCAAATACGTACAAATACTTCAACGCAACATCAATCTTCGGTTCACATAACTCCGATGTAATAACAATTAAATTCCTCCATTCTTTAGATTTCCCTATTAAAGAAACACCATGTAATAACGCAGCCAGAGTCGCCGAATCTAAAACAAATCCCTTCTTCAACATCTTATCGACCAGCTGCAATGCGTTTCCTAGCATCCCTTTTAAACAGAGACAAGCCACGATCGAGATATACGCAGCAGAGATGGGCTGCCAACCGTCGGATATAATCCTCCCAAAGATAACAAGAAGCATTGGCTTATCCAAATCGTGTTCACTAATGGCACAACCAACATTGTTTGATAATCCATTAACCAAATAATGAAACGTGACGTCATTGGGACTACACTTGCCCATCAGCATTTGTTCGAAAAACGAGGATGCTTTTGCAAGTTTCCCCTCTTTGCAAAAGCTACCTATAAATACAGTATAAGTCACAACATTCGGTACTATACCATTTGACTGCATTCCTTTGAAAAAGATTCCGGCTCCATCGGTATCTCCACGGCGACAAAATCCACCAATGAGAGAAGTACAAGTTATGACATTTAGTGCATAATTCTGTTTCAATGCATGACAAAACATAGCTAGTGCACTGTATAAATCGTTATGCTTTACGTACCCGTCAATAACCGTGGAATAAGTAAATTCATCAGGAAAAACATTTCTTTTCATCATTCTTCTAATGCAAACAATTGCATCTCCCATCATCCCAAATTTGCAGTAGCCTTTAATCATAGCATTGTACCCCACGACCCCAGGATCGAAACCCCTTTTGATAATATCATCGAAATATTTCTTCGCGTCGTGGAAATTACCATTTCTAATATATCCGTCGACCAAAGTGGCGTAAACATAGGCATCGGGTGATATATTCAGGCCAAGCATCTCCACTAGCAGCTGCTCCGCATAAGAAAAATTACTTTTTCTACAAAGACCACTCATCAAAATGTTGTAAATGCATGTGTCGAGATATAATCCTCTTTCCGTCATCTTGTTTTTAATAGTCAATGCAGCTTCAACTTCTCCAGCAACAACTAAGCCATGAATAAGACCTCCATAGGTTATTAAATCAGGTTTGTGTCCGTATTCTGTCATCTTGACAAGCAAACTCGAGGCCTTGTCAAAATCTCCCTCTCGGCAATAAGCATGTATAAGGGGAGTAAAACTCAACTTATTTGGGGACAACCCACTATTAGTTGCATCTTTTAGAAGCTTTTCTGCTTCTTGCAACTTCCCATCCTTACAAGCATTAGAAATCAAAGTATTATATGTCACAATGTCCAACTCGCATCCGTTCTTGATCATCTTTTCTGTGGTCTTTAATGCTCCCTCAGCGAAACCATACTTATATTTTGCGTCCACAACATTGTTATACACTTGAACATTTATTTTCAAGCCACTCGACTCCATTTCGTTCAAAATTTCGTCAACCTTCTCAAAATCCCCTAATTTGCAAAAACCATTAATAATTGCCCCATACGTCTCCTGGGTAGGCAAAAAACCCTTCATTTTCAAGTCGCCGAGAAGCCCATAAGCTATCTCGACATCACCTCTCTTGCAATATCCATCGATGATAGTATTGTAGATTACGATATTCGGGATGCAATTTTTGCCCCATCTTTTCTCAATCAACCTTCTACCTTTCTCAACCTTTCCTTCTTTACACAATCCTTTCACCATAATACAAACACTATAATTATCCAAACAACAATTCTCGCCACCATCATCTCTCTTAACCATTTCATCATACACATTCCATGCAGCTTTCATATTTCCATCCTCAACAAGCCCATTAAGTAAAGAATTACAAGCTGATACATGAGGCGCTTCACTGAAAATTTTCAGCACAAAGGAATACAACTCAAGAGCTTTAGAAACTGAACCGGAGTCTGCATAGGCACGAATCACAACATCCAAAGCCTCGCTGGTAGGAAATTTCTCTTCACACAGAGTGCAGTCTAGTAACACAGTGTCTATTTCTCTGAGCAATTTAGACCGGGCCAATAGCTTCAAGAGCGAAGAATAAGCCAACCCATCAAGGGATGAATTCTTCTGAGAGACAAAACCGAAGAATTTGAGACCCAATTCACAGTCACGAATTCTGTCGAACACAAGGTGGGCAACTTCAGAAGGATCAACGTCCTCCTCGAGAAATCGGTTTTGAAGGGTTTCTTCCCATTCTTTATCTTGGGTTTTGAGGATTTCACAGACTTCAATTGCCAACTTTCTGATGTAGGGCGTAATGAAGATTTTTGTGGCTGGCTGTATTTTGGGTCGGGGGTGGTGTCGGGGTTTGATAAGGGAGAGAAGGGCTTTAGACATGGTATCTGTTTTGGTGGGTCGAGTTCAAAAATGACGACCTCATATAGCAAAATAAATTTCCCCCCAAAAAACTCCAATGTACATATCACGCAAAGTGTGAGCAATACCCATCGGAATGTTGTTTGTTATTTATTTAAACTAGATGTTCTCCGGTGTGATGCACCAGATAAAATATTCTCTTATTAGAAAAAAATTTCTCAATCTCCAAATTTGTTCTTGAGGATCTTCGATATGAGTATCACATTAGCCTAGTGTCAATAAAAAACTTATTGACTATATTATGAAGTGTAATATAATTGAAGAAAAAGTATCACGTTAGCGTAGTGGTAAGTCAATTAGTGTTCATTACATGAACAATCTGAACATACCGAAAAAAAGTAGGAACAAAGTTTGTGACGAAAATAATATGTGATTAAGTCCTAACATGTGTGTGTGCGCAGTGTTTTTTATTATTTTTAGTTATTATAGTTAAATAAATATCATAATTTATTTTTTATGTCATCAATATGAGTCTTAATAATTTCATAAAAATGAGTTAATTTATTTTTATTTTGCATCAATTAGTTTTACTGAAAATTAATATTCATATTTTTCTAATAAAAGTTTTTTGTGCAACCGGCCATTAATATAAATACATTAAATTTATTATATTCAATACGGATGTCTAATTGAAGATCGTAAAATAAGAAATAATTTGATATATTTTTCATTAAAAATAAACTTGATATAAAAATTATAAACATTTAGAATTTTAAGTTAAACAAATAAAGGAAGTTTTTTTTATTGGTAGATGAGTGTAAGTTGTGAAATAAAACTCCCACAACACATAGCCGGAAAAAAAATCTTGAAATTTAAGAATACATCTTTATATATAAGCTATATTTTAGAAAAAAATTCAAATAACTTACAAAGTGACATGTGTCACGACTTTCTTTTAATAGAAGTATAGATGCATGTTGTTTTAAGAAATTCTTGGATCTTAAACAATTTTAAGTACTAAGAATTTTTAGAAATCTAAATGATTGTGAAATCAAAATTGTGTTACGGGATATTCTTCCCTTGTTGGTGTCTTGCTTAATACGAACTGTAGGAAGATATATAGATGGAAGGTTCTAGATAATTTTAGAGGGTAGGACCCATTAGGTTTCTTACCTTAACTAGGAATATTATGTATGGAAGAACTTTCATTGTAATGCCTATATAAAGGCCCCATCTATCAGTGTTATTAATACAATTGATTGTTTCATCTTTACAGCTTTCTTACTTTCTCCTGAAACACGTTATCAACACGTAGCTCCGAACTTTCTTTCGACCCCCCTGCTCGTCGTGCACCGCCGCAGCTCCACCCGTCGACGCACCCTGCCATACACTGCCATGATCGTTTGCCCGACAGACCACTGCCGCACACTGCCGCGATCATCCGCCCATGCCGACCAAGTCCTGCGTCCAGCCATGATTGATACTGCTCGGCCCCTGCCGATCCAGGTGTAATATCCGTACCTTTTCTATTTTTGGTAGTTTCTATTTTGGTGTATTTTCCGTTGTTAGCGACTCTCTTGTAACCATTTTAATATTTTGGGAATTTTAATTCTGCGTATTTTGGCATCCGAGCATGTTTCGAGATGGTTATACTCGATTTTGTGTTTAGTTATGATTTTTTTTCCGCTTGTCGGCTCGTTCGATGCGTTTGTTGTGCGAAATTGTCGTTTCGAGTTTTGTGCGAGTTCATTTATTATTTCTAGTCATGTTGTGAGCTTCGGTGTAACACCCCAAACTAGGCGGATATTATAGTGTCGTGGACCCCCAACTGGGACCCACCAGGCGAATGAAAATTAGTGAATTAAATAATATAAATATAGTACTGAACCACATTATAATACCAATTACTCTGTTGAGGAGTTTCAAGTACAACACACCTAGAAAACACAGAATACATGTATATTTCATATGAAGATAAAACATACAACACTAAATAAAATGAAAATCCAAACGGAACTGCAGCGGAAAAATACACATCAAAGAAACATGAATAACTGAAAAGACTGCGGCCCCCCTACTAGTATCACTGAGACTCCTCGCCGTCAACGTTCTCTTCTCGTGCTTTTGCCTTGCCATGACTGTTGTTGCCCAAAATATTTATCCGAAGATTAAATACTGCTGGAAGACGGACAACAAACAACAATTTACGGGAGCACTTCCGAGAAAATATGAATAAACACAAGATTTGCCGGGTTTGTTAGGCCCGGGCGTGAATGCTCTCGCGAGATGTTATTAATACAAATATTCGTGGATACAAGTATTAATGTGAGAAATCTAAATACAATGAGTGTAAAAAGACTCTGTTAATCCGGCTCTTGAGCGAAGCTCGGTGTTCTTCGTCCCTGCCGATCGTTTGCTTGATGAGAGAGGCCGAGAGAAGTAAGTACCGAAAGATAGCTGTTGCCAAGAGTTGGAGAAAGCCAAGAGCTGTATATTGATTCTGTATTGTGTGCTGAAATTGCGATAATGCAGAGAGTTGACCGAGTGCAGGGAGCCTTGTATATATAGGGGCAGCTGAGTCTTGTCTTCTGGCGGGCGATCGCCTTCCGGCCATTATAATAATGGGGCGATCGTCTGCCGGCCAATATTATAATGGGGCGATCACATGGGCTATCGGCCTAAAGTCCAAGGTAGATCTTTGGCGGCCACTGTGCGGTCGATGAGGAGCCGGCCACGCCCGAGTCACCGTCATATGCGGTCCTACGACAACTTTCGCGGGCTTGTCGGGTGGTGGATGGATCTTGTGGTGGTCAACGATCCGTGAATTGCGGATCTTGTCTCGGCTCTGCACGTGGGCTCAGTCCTGAGGTTGCCTTTGCCGACTGGACGACTATCGGCATGATGCGGTCGTCTCTAGCTGGTCGCTGAGGGTCGGCATCGATCGGTCACCAAGGGTCGGTCGGAAAGTGCCGAGAAATGATCGTCCGCTAATCGGTCGCCAGGAGTCGGTCGCCAAGTACCGAGAGATGATCGTATTTGATGTCGATCGCTCAGCACCGGGACTTGCCCTGGGACCTTCGGTTGGCCGATTTATCTTGACTGCTGGGCTAAGGCTAGGCCGCCTGGTTGCTGGTCGGCAGTTCTGCCTCGGCTGCTCGGCAATGGCTAGGTCGCCCGATCTCCGAGGCAATCGCCGGTCGGAGAGTATAATTCTCGACACAACAATTGTCCCCCAGCTTGCTCCGATGTTGAAGACATGGGGCGAGGTGGTTCTTGCTGGCGATCGTGTAGGATGAGGACGGGCGATCTTGTTGAGCTGACTTAGGATTCAGACTTGGGCTATCATGGTCGATTGTCTAGCTATCTTTCGGTCTTGTACCTGCAAAAAACAACATTGGCCGATCCCTCGTAGAAACTTGATTGTTTCGTCGCTGAGGAATTGTGCACAGTCGCGGAGTTCGATGGACCGACTCCATGACCGTGTCTTGATGCGCGAAGACATTGAGTGTCTTGTGACTCACTTTATTATGAGGGTCCTCTGTTAGACTGCGCCTCGCCTCGTATTTAAACGAAGGGCGTGCGGTCTTGGTCTAGAGGAGTCCTTGCGCGGGGCAGCGTCGGATGATTCAACTCCACGCCCGCGGATTGTTAGCTCTGCTTCCACCTTGGCCCACCATGAAGATGGCGAACCTCGACGGTGTACGTTGAGACGGGGGTTGTGGCACGTGTCGCTTTGTCCGGGTTCACCAAGTAAGATGATGATCCTTGAGGGCGAGCGATCGTGTCCACTGATTAATTTTGGAGAGCCCTCAGACTACGCTGGCCTCGTATTTAAATGAAGGGCGGGCGATCTCGGCCGTAAGGGACCTTGCATGGCCGAAGCAGCCGGTTCCATCGACTACCAGGACCATGGCTTTATGATGTGCGGTGGAGGCGATCTGATGCCTTAGTCTATCATGTTAGATGGTGAACTGTCGATGGCGATCGTGTCCTCTGGGTTTTGGTGATGTAGCGTGATGATCGGCGATCAGGCTGGAAGACTGGCGACCGTCGCTCGGCTGCCGATCGCTTTATTCGTGGGTCGATATCGGCGATCGGGCGGGAGATCGTCGTTCGGGCGCCGATCGCGCTGCTCACAGGCTAAGAAGAAACCTTTGCCTGGCCAGAAAATCTGCGGCTCTATCCCGGAAGGTCGCGTAGGTCGTGGGTTGGCTCTTCGTAAGATGCCTGAACATAGGCGAAAAGCCATTGAATCCTGCTAGGACCGAGTGGAGGGCGATCTCATCGCTTACGGGCTCGCCGTTGAGGATGATCTCATCTACTCGGTTGATGTAGTCCGAGTCGGACTCTTATTCTCCCTGCTTGATTCGCATCATGCGAAGGGGACCTTCTGGTCGAGCGACCCTGGTGATGAAGTACTCCGTGAAGACATGCGCCAGCTGGTTAAAGGAGCCAATGGACCAAGGTGGCAATGAGGTGTACCATCGGTAGCCGAGGTCGTCCAGCATCATAGGGAACATTCGGCACCTGGTCACGTCTGATGCCCCACACCCGGTCATGTAGATGTTGAACTTGCTCAGGTGCATTTCGGGGTCCGATCGCCCCTCGTACAAGGGTGTTTGAGGAGGAGCAATCTTGTGATGCATGGGGGCGAGCTCGATGTCGATCGCGAGTGGCTCACTTGGCTCGGCGATCGTTTTTTTGGCGCCTGCCCTGGATTCCAGGAGCGCCTTCATGTCGTCGATCTGACGTTGCATTGCGGCCATCGCCGTGGCTCGGTCGCTTGCGGATCGGCTTTGGGAGCGGGAGCCGAGGCGATCGTGTACCGATCTCCGGACTCCGCTGCTGCCGACCTCGGATATTTGACGAGGGGGAGCCAGACGACTGGGCTGCCTTCGGGGAGTCGGGTAGGCCGAGCTCCTGGTGACAGACTCAAACTCCATCATCTCGTAGCTGGGGCCAAACTGCCCCGGTCGCCAAGACGGGTCACTGCCCAGGCGATCGAAGACAGAGGTGCCCCAGCTGGCGAGCGCCTCTTCTTGCGGACGAGAGCTTCCTGGCGATCGCTCGGCCAGTAATGCCTTGAGCTTCCGTTTGGACTTCCGGCGGATGGCCAAGGGGGTGATAGCGGGAGGCGCGTCGAGAGCACTCCGTCGCTCCTGAAGGACGGCCAGGGCCTCTTCGATCTGTTTCTTGGTTCGGAACTGATCGAGCGAGAGGCTTGGGCCGCCGTCCAGGGACGGGATCGAGCGTCTCTGACCGCGGCGGCTACCTTCCACCATCGGCTGTGGCTCGGACTGGGACGGAACGAGGCGTCACGGGCCGGCCGGCTTTCTTCGACGCGGAGGCGGAAGACATGATTTCTGAAAGATTTCTTTGAAGCGCAGTGAGTGTCACTTCAAGTATATGCCCCGAGAACAGTGAGTGTTCTTCGGGATGGTAGGAATAAAAATTTGAGGGTTAGACGCCCTTCTTCTAGCGCCAATTGTTGTTGCCCAAAATATTTATCCGAAGATTAAATACTGCTGGAAGACGGACAACAAACAATAATTTGCGGGAGCACTTCCGAGAGAATATGAATAAACATAAGATTTGCCGGGTTTGTTAGGCCCGGGCTTGAATGCTCTCGCGAGATGTTATTAATACAAATATTCGTGGATACAAGTATTAATGTGAGAAATCTAAATACAATGAGTGTAAAAAGACTCTGTTAATCCGGCTCTTGAGTGAAGCTCGGTGTTCTTCGTCCCTGCCGATCGTCTGCTTGATCAGAGAGGCCGAGAGAAGTAAGTACCGAAATATAGCTATTGCCAAGAGTTGGAGAAAGCCAAGAGCTGTGTATTGATTCTGTATTGTGTGCTGAAATCGCGATAATGCAGAAAGTTGGCCGAGTGCAGGGAGCCTTGTATATATAGGGGCAGCCGAGTCTTGTCTTCTGGCAGGCGATCACCTTTCGGCCATTATAATAATGGGGCGATCGTCTACCGGACAATATTATAATGGGGCGATCACACGGGCTGTCGGCCTAAAGTCCAAGGTAGATGCTGGCAGCCAGCTGTGCGGTCCAATGAGGAGCCAGCACGCGTTCGGAGTCACTGTCACATGCGGTCCTACTGACAACTTTCGGCGGGCTTGTCGGCTGGTGGACGGATGCTGACAGGCTGTGGTCAACGATCCGTGAATTGCGGATCTTGTCTCGGCTTTGCACGTGGGCTCAGTCCTGAGGTTGCCTTTGCCGACTGGACGACTATCGGCATGATGTGGTCGTCTCTAGCTGGTCGCTGAGGGTCGGCATCGATCGGTCACCAAGGGTCGGTCGGCAAGTGCCGAGAGATGATCGTCCGCTAGTCGGTCGCCAGGAGTCGGTCGCCAAGTACCGAGAGACGATTGTATTTGATGTCGATCGCTCGGCACCGGAACTTGCCCTGGGACCTTCGGTTGGCCGATTTATCTTGACTGCTGGGCTAAGGCTAGGCCACACAGTCAGCTCGGCGGTTACGCCTCATTGCTCGGCAATGGCTAGGTCGCCCGATCTCCGAGGCGATCGCCGGTCGGAGAGTATAATTCTCGACACAACAATGACCTAAAAACAACATCCCCAAAGGGGTCAGTTACACAAAACAACAATCCTCAAGAGTCGTACAAAATACAATAATCACATGAATGAGTTATGAAATCCAGGTGAATGATGGGCATCATAGTACACCACGAATGGGATGTGCAAGTGCAGAAGCCTGCCGAGTGCCTGACGTCCCGCATAAACACCCGCAAAACTTGGCCTAATTAGTCTCACGGAGGCACCTTACAGTGTGCACAGTCCAATGTGTTCGGATCCCTACAAACACAATGACCTTAATGTGCCCGATTAAAAATTCCACACATATACCACCCGGAATGCAATACAATCCCGGAAGGTCACAAGAACAAAAGCGACCATGATGAAGAACAATACATAGAACCAACAAGGGTCAAGAATGACTCACCGAGGTGAACTAATGATGCAATGAGTGATAGCTTCAAATAAAATGATCGGAACCGTTGTTCCTCGTGAATTGAATGATTAGTTTGATGATTACAAGTCCCAACATGATTAATATACTAACATGAATTATACGTATGAATGAACGACAACGAAAGGAATGATTATCCTTTTAACCGAGTAAGAATTAACTTGCCTCAAATACCGGTGAATAATGTCCTTCCTCGAACAAACGTCCTTAATAGAGATATCGGTCGCTCGAACAACCTTGAATAACACAATTACCAACAATTTGCTTAATACACGTATCAATTATGATCATAACCAATACAATGGGTCGATACAACAATACCAAACTCATTGGGGCATTTTGACAAACACTTTGTAAACAATCTCCCATTATTTACAACCAATCCCAATTGTATCAAAAACCAACCCCCAAACCAGTGATTCAATCCAACAAAACATTATCAATGACATCAATAATCCAATAGGAATACATAACTCGAGATTAAAACAACATCCAAGCGAAATCCCCAATTCCAAATCAACATTCAAAGTGTTCTTGAATAATCCTCCAACAATCCGATGATAACTCATAAAAACTCATAATCATACGTATATCCTTCACAAATCATGATTATATCATCCAAAACATCATGCTCCAACTCAAAATCGAATCTAGAGTTGAAGAAGTGACCTTGAATTAGGATGAAGAAACCAAAAAGATGTTAATCCACACCAAGAACTTGAGGAGGATGAAATCTCTGAGATTGATGATGCTAAAGTGCCCAAAATATCGTCCGTAAGTCGCCCAAGGAGAGGAGGAATGAGGAAAATGATGAAATGAACTTCTCTCCTCAAAAATCCGCTGAAAAAGGGGTAATCTGTTTCGCATGACGTGTCCCGCGGCAAAAAACAGCTCCCAGCAATTGGCTTAGTGCCGCGGCACGGCCAACAGAGGGCCGCGAACCGCGGTATAGACGGTGCCAACTCCAACTGCACAAGGTGTGTGCCGAGGCGCGCACTCCCTTGTGCCGCGGCGCACTGTAATATCCGCAATTTTTATTTCCGGTAATTTTCTTTTTTTTGGCAAGAGTCCATTTTGACGACTCTCTTGTGACCGTTTCGTCATTTCGAGAATGATTATTTCTGTACTTTTTGACATCCGAGTTCGTTTCAGTGTCGTTTTGTTGAGTTCCATGCTTCTTAGCGATTTTTCCGCACATTGAGTTCGACTCTTGTGAATCTCGTTCGAAACTATTGTTTCGAGTTTCTCGTAAGTCCGTTTAACTTTGTTAGATGTGTTGTGAACTTCGGTTTGGTTATTCGATCACGTATCGTGATTTTCGGGCATTTTGGGCCATTTTGTAATTTTCCAAAGTTGTGGGTATCCGTCTTCGTATTTATTGTTTCGCCTTTTCATGATCGCGTGTGAGTTTGGTCAGAGCTCAAGCTCTTAGTATGATCATATTCTGGAAATTTTCGTGCGTATCTTGAATTGGTATTTCGATCGGAGGAGTTCGTTGTTGTAACCAGCTTTGAGAGCACTACTGCTGTAGTTCTGGGTGCATTAGCGCATGCTAAGGGATCTCCTTAGCGCACGCTATCGAGCAGCAGGGTCAGAGGTCAGTAGTTGGATTCAGGCCCGTTAGCGCACGCTACGCTTATTGGCTAGCGTGCACTAAGGTGCTGTAGTTAGCGCACACTACGGTTGATGTAGCGCACGCTAACTGGTAGTTCGAGGCAGTCCAGAAGCTACTGGACTGAGTCTGGGGGTCTCGTTAGCGCACGCTAACTTTTGTAGTTATCGCACACTAATTGCATATTTTGGCAGAATGTTTTGTTCTGATGCTTTGATAGCGCATGCTAATCAAGAAGATTAACGCATGCTAAACTGTCCATCATATAAACTGGACAACAGTCGTTTTTCTCATTTCCCCCCTCATTTCCTCTTCTCTCCACGGCAGTAAGTCAAGGGCGACTAGGGTTCACGATATTGTCCGATTTTGCTCAATCCAAAGGTGTTTCGGAGCATCCTAGATGATTATAACATCATCTAATCCATTGTTCTTCACCGAATCAAGGTATTTTTTTCTTGAATCCCTAGAGTTGACTTTTTGGAAGTTTTGTTCTTGATTTCGTTCTCCGTCTGATTTTGATAAATCGATTGTTGTTAAATGATGTTGTTAAACATATCCTATGGATTGAATATCCATATTCCGGTTTGGAATTTTATTTTCATGTTTTGATCGGTCGATTCGTGTTCTTGGTCATTTTGGGGGAAACCCTTGAACTTTTGTCGTTTGTTCCTTCAATTCAGCGGCTTTGGGTCGTGATATGGAATTCATTTTCATTTTTGTTATTGTCCTTCGTAGTTTATTGTCACGGGTTAACATTCGGTGGAGTTGACGGGTTCATAGTCGGTTCGTGCCATCCTACTTCGGTCGATTCTCCGTGTGTGTGATTATTCGAGGTAAGTACCTTGTTCATACATTTCTTGTTTTGTGGATATGATGATCGGTGATCGTCTAAATGTGTTCGTTTGGTTGTTTGAGATGAACTTTCAAAGATTTGGTTTAGCCTTGCTAAAGGCTCCCTTTCAAACTCGTGTGTATGTTATGATTGGTGTGTTTTCGTAAATGACTATGTGAATCCTATGGACATATTTGGTGTTGATGTTGCGCTTGGTAATGCGTGTGTATGTATATTGCCTCATTTCGGTGCGTTGTGGTTGACGTTGTGTTTTGCTAAGTGTTTGATGCCTCTGGCTGAATTGTTTGGATATCTTTGTTGTATTGTGCTATGTGTGTGAATGTGTGGATGTGGGCGGGGCCTACGGTGACACATGGCATGCGGTCATGTGGTCAGGATGCAACAAGCGATTGATCCAACTGTGAGAGCCTAAGAAAAACTACGGTGACACATGGCTTGTGATCATGTGGTCAGGATGCAACAAGTAGGGCTGAGCACAAATGGTCCGGACCCGGTTTTTACCCAGACCCGGACCGGACCCGGACCGGACCTGGACCGGACCTGTTAATTAGGTCCGGGTTCCGGGTCTGCATTTTGTTCAAAACTGGGTTCTGGGCCGGACCGGGTCAAAGCCCGGAAAATCCGGGTCTAGCCCGGAACGACCCGGTAAAAATAAAAATATAAAAAAAAATATTTTTTTTTGTAATTTACCCTCGGTGGTGATGAAATAATGATAATTAATGGCTCGATTATGATTGCACATTATTCTAATTAAGTTTATTTATACTAAAATATTGTTGAACTTGGGAATTTGATGACTAAATGAAGATATTAAGATTGATAATTGTATTTTATAGAAGTATGTAAAGAAGAAAGCATTTTATATGTAATAAAATGACACTTAATATGCAAAAAAAAATTAATTTTTTTTAGAAATTCGGCCAGGGTGGTGCAATGATGATTAAGCAATTGTAGCCGCATACGAGGTTCCAACCTCTTACTGAAATACTTGATCTTATCCGCCTCGGAGTGGATAATGGATGAGGCGAATGGAAGTAGCTCCTGAAACTTCTCGGCAATGGCGAGAACATCTTCTTCCGTTGAGGGGTCGGGACTGAATAACTCCGACAACTTGGCCTCCCTGAGTGGGTCCGGATAATATCTTTCCATCATGAGAGTCTTGAACTGGTCCCACGTGCAAGTTCCGTCGGTGGGCTTCAAAGATAGCCACCAAGAGTGAGCGCTCTTACCCATATAGTAAGCCGCAACTGAAACTTTGTGCCCTTCGAGACACTCCACCATAGCAAATAGTTTCTCGAAATGTTCAAGCCAGTGAATAATATCTGCCGGCTCAGATGAGCCCTCGAAAGTAGGTGGCCTTTGGCGAGAGATGTCACCGATAATACTGCTCACACTCCTCTCTTGACCCTGAGGTGGTGGCGGAAGGGCCTACTGAGCCTGAGTGGCTGAGTTCTGCATCGTCTCCATCATATATGCCATCTGAGTTATTTGGGCCATCATGCCCTGCATAAAATCGAGTGGATCAACCCGAACACCTTCTGATTGAGCTGTATCTCGGGTACGACTTCCTGGCGGTGAATGATTATTTCCAGGTGAATGAGTGGCAGCGTCGTTGCTCGTTGAATTGATATTATTCCTCGTGTTCGTATTAGTATTCACTCGAGCTCTCGGGTTTCGGCCCGCACCGCGGCCTCTCCCCCTGCGTCCTCTGGCAGCTCTATCCATACTGAAGTAGGAAAAAACATGATAATTATAGATCTCGCATGAATATCACATTATGATTACGTTATGAAATAATGAGCATACACGACCTAACGCAATGAACGCATTAATAATGCAGTAAAATGATCATCGACATTTCGCTAGAATATGATAAGATCACATGAAATATCAACTGAGGTGACATGATTATCTGATGAAATTCCTGAAATGATTATCTTGAACAAGTTAACCATATTGATAATACGATCCACAAGATCAACAACTGAGCAATGAGATTGACTGAGTGATTAATGAATTGACATGATCGACAAGATCCAAGAAAATGATGACTGAGGATTGTTGACTGATGAATGATGAATGAGTGATTCTTATTGCCAGAAATTATACCATGGGGTCAGAAATTATACCTTTTCTTTGGTCTGAGGGGCTTGGCGCTTACACATGTCACATGTGACGCGAAATTCCAATGATACTAGTTTGATGAACGATGATTTCAAATGAAACCTGACTCGGAAGGTAGTATTCAAAACCACGCTCCGATACCAACTTTGTAACACCCCAAATTAGGCGGGTATTACAGTGCCGTGGACCCCCAACTGGGACCCACCAGGCGAATGAAAATTAGTGAATTAAATAATATAAATGTAGTACCGAACCACATTATAATACCAGTTACTCCGATGAGGAGTTTCAAGTACAACGCACCCAGGAAACACAGAATACATGTATATTTCATATGAAGATAAAATATACAACACTGAATAAAATGAAAATCCAAACGGAACTGCAGCGGAAAAATACACATCAAAGAAACATGAATAACTGAAAATACTGGGCCCCCTACTAGTATCAATAGGACTCCTCGCCGTCAACGTTCTCTTCTCGTGCTTTTGCCTTGCCATGACCTAAAAACAACATCCCTAAAGGGGTCAGTTACACATAACAACAATCCTCAAGAGTCGTACAAAATACAATAATCACATGAATGAGTTATGAAATCCAGGTGAATGATGGGCATCATAGTACGCCACGAATGGGATGTGCAAGTGCACAAGCCTGCCGAGTGCCCGGCATCCCGCATAAACACCCGCAAAACTTGGCATAATTAGTCTCACGGAGGCACGTTACCGTGTGCACATTCCAATGTGTCCGGATCTCTACAAGCACAATGACCTTAATGTGCCCGACTAAAAATTCCACACATATACCACCCGGAACGCAATAAAGTGACCATGATGAAGAACAATATATAGAACCGATAATCCCACCAAAAAAAAATATATAGAACCGATAAGGGTCAAGAATGACTCACCGAGGTGAACTAATAATGCAATGAGTGATAGCTTCAAATGAAATGATCGGAACCGTTGTTCCTCGTGAATTGAATGATTAATTTGATGATTACAAGTCTTAACATGATTAATATACTAACATGAATTATACGTATGAATGAACGACAACGAAAGGAGTGATTATCCTTTTAACCGAGCAAGAATTAACTTGCCTCAAATACCTGTGAATAATGTCCTTCCTCGAACAAACGTCCTTAATGGAGATATCGGTTGCTCGAACAACCTTGAATAACACAATTACCAACAATTCTCTTAATATACTTATCAATTATGATCATAACCAATACAAGGGGTCGATACAATAATACCAAACTCATTGGGGCATTTTGACAAACACTTTGTAAACAATCTCCCATTATTTACAACTAATCCCAATTGTATCGAAAACCAACCACCAAACGAGTGATTCAATCCAACAAAACATCATCAATGACATCAATAATCCAATAGGAATACATAACTCGAGATTAAAACAACATCCAATCGAAATCCCCAATTCCAAATCAACATTCAAAGTGTTCTTGAATAATCCTCCAACAATCCAATGATAACTCATAAAAACTCATAATCATACGTATATCCTTCACAAATAATGATTATATCATCCAAAACATCCTGCTCCAACTCAAAATCGAATCTAGGGTTGAAGAAGTTACCTTGAATTAGGATGAAGAAACCAAAAAGATGTTAATCCACACCAAGAACTTGAGGAGGATGAAATCTCTGAGATTGATGATGCTAAAACGCCTAAAATATCGCCCGCAAGTCGCCCAAGGAGAGGAGGAATGAGGAAAATGATGAAATGAACTTCTCTCCTCAAAAATCTGCTGAAAAAGGGGTAATCTGTTTCGCGTGCCGCGGCCCGTGGCCAAAAATAGCTCCCAGCAATTGGCTTAGTGTCGTGGCATGGCCAGCAGAGGGCCGCGGCCCGCGGTACAGCCGGTTCCAACTCCAATTGCACAAGGTGTGTGTCGCGGCGCGCATTCCCTCGTGCCGCGGCGCACACTTTTCGGGCCCAAAAATGACGAAAAATGACCCGGGAAGAGAATAAACGTAATAGAACTCAAAACTTGGAAATAATAACACGAAATGGAAGTGCAGAAAACCCAAAATGGCGGTTCCGAGCAATGATTATGAGGGTTTGTCCAACAATAGTACGATCCGAACAAGGAGTAGATTCGAAATGATATGAACTCCAATATCAACATTAACTTATGAATCAATTACAGTGATCAAGATAATATTCTCGTCTCGATTCTCAATCAAGGTTGAAACAATGAACAATATCGATACACGAATGAATGAATATGAATGATGAATGATTATTAATGAGTGAGAATTACAGAGTGACAATTACTGAATGAAAAATAAATGAGTTCACAACCGGGTATTACATTCGGCACGACTGTTCATTTCCATATCATGTTTTTCAGTCATTTTGGGTCATTTTGTAATTTCCTAAAAGTGTAGGGAATTTACCTTCATGGTCGTATTCCAAATCTTTGGATAATTTGGGATCGTGTTTCCTTTTAGCGCTTAAGTTCGTCGTCTTGAACCTTTCGCAAGCTTGTTCTAGTTTCGTGTATTCGTCGTCTCGTGATTCCATCGCATTCCTTATTGTCATACCGATCTTAGCAACATGTGCTGGAACTGTCTTACGTATGTTAATTTAAGATCTTTATGTACGTTAATACTGTTACGTACGTTAACCCTGCCCCTAGCGTACGTAATAACCTTCGTATTTTTAGGCAGTGAGTCCTGCAAATTCATTACGTACGTTAAGGCCCTACTCCTAACGTATGTAATGACCTTCGTGTTACTGGGTAGAGAGTTCTGCAGATTCATTACGTACGTAAGCTTTAGAGGCGTTACGTACGTTATGAAGCTTACGTACGTTAACCCTTATGGATTACGTACGCAAGCCAACCTGGGTTTAAATACCCAGAAGCGGATCGATTCGACCGTTTCTTCCTTTCTTCTTCTCCTGCGCGACTTGGGCGATTTCGGTGCGATTTCGAGCCTTCAACTATATAGCCATCATCTTCTTTGGAGTTGTGGAGTATATTGACAACAAAAATCCATCCTTTTTGTCTTTGATTCGAGGTAAATCATTGGAACCCTACTTTTTGGGAATTTGTGTAATACCCGTGATTTTATCTTTTGGTAATTTTTTATTTTTGGTATTTTTCTGATTTCCAGAACTCGCTTGCGAGCGTTCTGACATTTTGATAATGTTTTGTTCTGCGTATTTGGTCATCCGAGTTTGTTTCAGGGTTGTTTTACCCGAATCTGTGTGTTGAGCGACATTTTCCACTATTTGGTTCGATTCGTGTGATGGTGGTTCGAAACTACGGTATCCTATTTCCTATAAGTCCGTTTAACTTTGTTAGACGTGTTGTGAACTTCAGTTTGGTAGTGTGATTTCCTATTGTGATTTTCGGACGTTTTGGGCCGTTTTGTAATTTCCTAAAGTTTGGGGGTAATCACTTCCGTTGTCGTGTTCCGAACCTTTGGGTAGTCGGAATCATGTTTTCTTATAGCGCTTGAGTTCGTCGTTACGCACTCTTCGTGTGCATGTCTTCATCTTGTGTTGTTGTTGTCGTTTCGCGGTTTCGTCGCGGTCGTACTCGACGAGCTGAAAGTCTTGTATCTCCAAGCTTTCATCTTCCTTGAGTTCTTGGTGTTGATTAACATCACCAATCCGTGTTCTTTGTCTTTGCTTCAAGGTAACTTTCTTGAAACCCTTTTCTATGTATTTTGAGAATCTTTAAGATTCGAGATGTTCTTCATGAATCGTGTTGTTGTATATCATTAATCGATTGTATTGATTCTATCCCTATGGTACGATTCGTATTTCTTATCGTATTCGGGTTCGGGTGATGTTCTTGTTGTTCTTGGGGAATTATTGAACCCCAAGTATTCGACCCTTTGTTTCTACGAATTCTCGTCGGGAATTTCGTATGTTTCCCATCTTCCTTGCGATCAATCTTGTAGTAATTAAGTTGTTCTTGTGTTTTCGACCTAGTTGGAGGATTCGAGGGTTTCTGGTCGAGCTTTCCTATTGCTTCGCGTGCTTTGGACTTGAGGTGAATATCTCGTCAATATTCTTTATACTTTGAGAATGTGACGTGTCGTGAATTTAACGTGGACTTGTTAGTGATTGTATATTTAACCGTAACTTACTTTCAAATGAATATGTGATTTCTATGAAAGTAAATACGAACGTAAACTTGAGTTTCCTGAAGAATGATATCAACCATTTCATGTTGTATTGTGCTTAAAACAGATACTAGGAATGAGTAGTTATCCGAGGAATTGTGGAGTAGCAGAATATTTGTATTATTCGCCTGTTAGCCTGTTTCCTGAATGATGGTGTGATGTGAATGTTGTGCCTTTGTGGAGGTGTATGATGCGTTAGCTTATGTTTTACGTGTTTGCGATTGTGATGATGATTGTACCTTTGTTGTTGTGTAATTGGTGAATTAAGATGTTTCCCGGGTAGGCACCCGTGAGGCCTCCGGCGGCGCGTGTTTTCGAGTACGGCCAGTTGATACATTACGACCATAAGGTTATCAAGTCGGGTAGGTCTGTAGAGGGATCCGAGAATCGTCACTTGCGAGTGAGATGTCACGATAACTTATGGGCGTGTTCTATAGCTAATCCGGGTAGGGACTCATGAGGCCTTCGGCGGCACGTGCTTGCGAGTACGGCCAGTTGTCATGATTTGACCATAAGGTTATCTAATCGGGTAGGTATGTGGAGGGATCCGAGAATCGTCACTTGCGAGTGCGATGTCAAGATAACTTATGGGTGTGTTTGAGCTTATTTACGATAGCTAATCCGGGTGGGTCCCATCGAGGCCACGGAGGCGATTCGAGTGTTTGAATTGATATCTCTGCATTGTGAATGTGTGGATCTGAGATTTCGATTGCATTGGTGAGTATGGTTTTGCCTTTGAGGTTTGGTTGAGAATTGAATTATTTACTTTATTTTGAAAGAAAACCTTTTTGAAAAAGGAGAAATACTCATATTTCATGATTTTACACTAAGACCCCCGAAGTCTCTAAATAATCCCTTGAAGTGGTTTCTGGAGTAATTCACATGATTTGCTTTAGAGGAAATGATTTTGAAAAGACTTTAGACTCGGGGATCGTTTTACTACCTTGTCGAAAGGTTATTTTCATAATGATTGTATTCTTGATGTATAACTCTATAGTTTGGTTACTTGCTAGTGATTTTCATCGCTAACCCCTCATTGGGGATTATGTTATTTATTTCAGGTGTCCTGATTGGAGAGTGAGCAACCACAGGATCGGCTTGGAGGATGATGTAAAGCAGCGATACTAGTCACAATTGTAGTCGGTTGTCCGACATTGACCTGTTAGTTTGAGTCTTTATTCCTAATTTCGTTGTCACCCTTAAGAGAATGGACATGTTTAAATTGTGATCGAGTTGTATTTTGGTTTATCAATTGTACTGCTATGTTGTGTTTTGAGAGACCTCATCGGTCTACGTTTTTATGTTTTGTTTGAGTTGACCACGTGTGGGTTTTGTTTTGTAGTTTCTTGCCTGGTAGATCCTTGCAGAAAGAGATCTACGACATGTAATATCCCTGAGTGGATTGGGGGTGTTACATAAATGGTATCAGAGCCAGGTTTGCGAAAACCTAGGCAGTTGGGTCTTGTCGAGTCGTGTCTTGTCGTGTCACCCGGGTGAGCAATTGTGAACAAGTGTGATCATTGTGATCCGTTGTGATCAATTGTGATTCATTGTGATTAGTATCGTGGTGCAGCCATCATCTCTGTGCAGCCTGTAGACGTAAGTCTCCTCTTTTATGCGAGGTATCGGTATTTCATGATTTCATTTATGTGCGATGATGGTAGTGCATAAATTTATTTGTATAGTGTTGTGTAATGGAATTCGTGTTTGATGTTCGTGGCACACTGTTTGTGTATTGAGTTGAATGTATTGATGGTTGGACATTGAATGGTGCAATACAATGTGAAAACTGTGAGCCTTAATGCGTTCCAGAGAATGTATGGACGGCAGAGTTCGTGAGGAGCTCAGATGGATGGTTTTGATGTATGTTTGAACTTGGTGTTCACGAATCATGTTTGATTGAATTTGTAATATCGTTTGCCGATTGGGCATGTGGTTTCAAGTTCGATTATTTTTGGATAGTTGTAATTATGTCCGTTGCGTGTAGGTTTGAAAACGGTTTTCTTAATTGTAATTATGAGCTTGAGTATGTTTGTAAAGGAACCAATTTTTGAAAATATGTCGATAGTGCGGTTAATCAACAGTTTTGTATGGATTTTGAAATCGGTTGAACTTTGACGAGTTAGTCATGTATTTTCAAATGACACCTTCAGACGGTATATGAAGTAGGCATTTTGAAGTATTTTGGACATTGTAAAATGTTACCGTTATTTTGGTTATGATCGAAAGGGTTTTGGAATTTTTTTGCTAAGATTCGAAAGTTCGCTTCGAAACGGAACGGGATGTTGATGATTTAAAATTTCTTTTTTTTAGACTGAGTTCTTTCCACTTTATGAGGAACGTCAAGTCTTCTAAAATATTTTTCACACTTTTTCAAAATTTTCAAAATAAGAAATCCTTGATCCGTTTCACGAAGAATTGATAATCACAAGCATTTTTGTTGTTTGAGAATAAAATTCCATTTTTTTTAATATGTACATCGGGTAATCATGTTCGAAAGATACGTGTGCTTGCTAATATCATTACTCGTGTTGATGATGTTCAAGTTTGTGGTCGTTAAACTATTTTTCTGTGACTCTTGTTAAAAAGTTTGAACATTGATAAACTTCGGAAAATTCAGTTCTTTAACTCAAAATTTTGACTTGAGATCTTCAAGAGTTCAACTGAATTGAGATGTTCTTGGTTATTGGAAAATCGACGAGTTTGTCAACTTAAGTATGGGAGTTTGTGACTATTTTATGAGAGTTCAGTTTTGTTTCAAAAACGGTGGTAGCTGTTGAGAATAGTTCGAAACTTGAATGATATTGTCGTATATGCAGTGATAGATGCACTTAATGCCTTGGGCATGTGTTGAATGTTTCGATTGGTTTACCCATGTGCTTGATTCTAATGTGTGATGACTAGATAAATGTTGTTGTCGGAGATATTCATTTCTGAGTCTATGAGAACTATCAGATATGAGTTTATTGTGTGAATGCTCTATGGTAACTCTTGTTAGCAAGAATATTTCTGTGCTTCGCAGTGTGTCTTGTATGGACCTCCTTTTGTGATTGATGTTATGTGTTGTTATGTCTCATTTTAACAAACGGTTGTTCAGTTTAGTATGTCGAGGGCCAGAGGTCGGGGCCATGGCAATCAGTCGCGCGATCAGGATCATGCTGCCGGTGATGGCGTTGGTATTGGTGTTGCTACTATACTTCAGCAGGTGGCAGACCAGATGACTCATTTGGCTCAGGTGGTTCAGCGTAACACTACCGTGACTGAGAATGTCGGTCGACTCAGTGACTTAGAGAAGTGGTTCGTATGCATCCTCCTTGTTTTGCGGACGCGGGTGATACTTTGGGCTGGGACGGTTGACTTTCCAATTGGAGAAGATTTTCAAGGTGGTTGGTTGTCCAGAGGAACAGAAGATTCCTATCGCTCAGTTCCTTCTCGACAATGACGCTGCTAATTGGTGGGAGGCCGTTGAGCCACAAGATCATGCCGTTACCTGGGAAGAGTTTAAGAAGTTGATGGAAGCGGAGTTCTGTCCGGAGCCAATCCGAGAGCAGAGGATCTGAGTTTTATCTAGCCGAGCTGCAGGATATACCTGTGTCGTAGGCTATTATCAATTATAATCGACAACTTGCTTACGTGAAGAGGCAGGTGAGGACCGAGGAAGACAAAATCTGTCATTTTGATATGCGGATGAGACTAGATATTCAACAATACATGTTGGGTTTCACTTGTGCTACTTTGAGAGAGTATCAGAATCGAGCCATGGCATACGAGATGACATCGTTATCTACTGGGTCTTTGCATGAGTCGAAGAGGTAGAGGATGTCTGGATATTTTTCGGATAGTGTGTGAGTCGGAACTTCTTCTCATCGAGTTTCGCGTAGTCCTACGGCGAAACTTTCCCTTTCTTCGCTTGGTGGAACTAAGAGTTTCAAGTCATCTTCTTTGACTCCTAGTCAGACTAGGAGGTGTTTCAATTGCAACGTTGTGGGTCATGTGCAAGCTAATTGTCCTTCGCATCCGATTACTTGTTATAACTGTAGACTCGAGGGCCACAGAGTTCAATATTGTGACTATTCCATGAAGTTTCCCAGAATCAAGCTTCCGCACCATTATCAGGATCGACTCGTGTAGATCGCTGAGGTTTAATTGTTCGTTCACTTTGTTGTCTGCTTACTTCTCCCCTTCTTTTTAAGTTTCGGGACGAAACTTCTTTTTAGAGGGGTAGAATGTAATACCCGTTATTTTATTTTTCGCTATTTTTTCATTTTCGGTATTTTTCTGATTTCCAGAAATCGCTTGCGAGCATTCTGATATTTTGATAATGTTTTGTTCTGCGTATTTGGTCATCTGAGTTTGTTTGGGGGTGTTTTACCCGAATCCGTGTGTTGAGTGACTTTTTCCGCTATTTGGTTCGATTTGTGTGATGGTGGTTCGAAACTACGGTATCCTGTTTCCTATAAGTCCGTTTAACTTTGTTAGACGTGTTGTGTATTTCGGTTTGGTTGTTTGATTTCCTATTGTGATTTTCGGACATTTTGGGCCGTTTTGTAATTTCCCAAAGTTTGGGGATAATCACTTCCATTGTCGTGTTCCGAAACTTTGGGTAGTCGGAATCATGTTTTCTTATAGCGCTTGAGTTCGTCGTTACGCACTTTTCGTGTGCATGTCTTCGTCTTGTGTTGTTGTTGTCGTTTTGCGGTTTCGTCGCGCTCGTACTCGACGAGCTGAACTTCGCAGTTTGGAACTGCTAAGTGCCTTACGTACGCTATGCGATGTGCGTAACGTACGTTAACTTCATGTGCCTTACGTACGTTAAGCCCTACTCATAACGTACGTAAGGGTCTTCACAGTTTCGGACAGTGAGTTCTGCCCATCGATTACGTACGTAATCTTGCTTGCCTTACGTACGTGAGAGTGCTAACGTACGTTAAGCTTCTCCCCTAACGTACGTTAAGCTGGCGCGGGTATTAATACCCAGAGGTTGACCGTGTTCGTCATTTTTCATCCCTTCTTCATTCCTCCGCGGATGTGGCGATTCGTAGGCGATTTTGAGGCGATTTTGGGGTCTTGTAACTCCAAGCTTTCACCTTCCTTGAGTTCTTGGTGTTGATTAACATCATCAATCCGTGTTCTTCGTCTTTAATTCGAGGTAACTTTCTTGAAACACTTTTCTATGTATTTTGAGAATCTTTAAGATTCGAGTTGTTCTTCATGAATCGTGTTGTTGTATATCATTAATTGGTTGTATTGATTCTATCCCTATGGTATGATTCGTATTTTTTATCGTATTCGGGTTTGGGTGAAGTTCTTGTTATTCTTGAGGAATTATTGAACCCCAAGTATTCGACCCTTTGTTTCTACGAATTCTCGTCGAGAATTTCGTATGTTTCCCATCTTCCTTGCATTCGATCTTGTAGTAATTAAGTTGTTCTTGTGTTTTCGACCTAGTTAGAGGATTCGAGGGTTTCCGGTCGAGCTTTCCCATTGATTCGCGTGCTTTGGACTTTAGGCGAGTATCTCGTCTACATTCTCTATACTTTGAGAATGTGATGTGTTGTGAATTTAACATGGACTTGTTAGTGATTGTATATTTAACCGTAACTTACTTTCAAATGAATATGTGATTTATATGAAAGTAAATACGAACGTAAACTTGAGTTGATGATAACAACCATTTCATGTTGTATTGTGCTTAAAACGGATACTAGGAATGAGTAGTTATCTGAGGAATTGTGGAGTCGCCGAATATTTATTATTCGCTTGTTAACCTGTTTCCTGAATGATGGTTTAATGTGAATGTTGTGCCTTTGTGGAGGTATATGATGCGTTAGTTTATGTTTTACGTGTTTGCGATTGTGGTGATGATTGTACCTTTGTTGTTGTGTAATTGGTGAATTAAGATGTTTCCCGGGTAGGGACCCATGAGGCCTCTGGCGGCGCATTCTTGCGAGTACGGCCAGTTGATACGTTACGACCATAAGGTTATCAAGTCGGGTAGGTCTGTAGAGGGCTCCGAGAATCATCACATGCGAGTGCGATGTCACGATAACTTATGGGCGTGTTCGATAGCTAATCTGGATAGGGACCCGTGAGGCCTCCGGCGGCGCGTCCTTGCGAGTATGGCCAGTTGTCATGATTTGACCATAAGGTTATCTAATCGGGTAGGTCTGTAGAGGGCTCCGAGAATCGTCACTTGCGAGTGCAATGTCAAGATAACTTATGGGTGTGTTTGAGCTTGTTTACGATAGCTAATCTGGGTGGGTCCCATCGAGGCCACGAAGGCGATTCGAGTATTTGAATTGATATCTCTGTATTGTGAATGTGTGGATCTGAGATTTCGGTTGTATTGGTGAGTATGGTTTTGTCTTTGAGGTTTGGTTGAGAATTGAATTATTTACTTGATTTTGAAAGAAAACCTTTTTGAAAAAGGAGAAATACTCATATTCCATGATTTTACACTGAGACCCCCGAAGTCTCTAAATAATCCCTTGAAGTGGTTTCTGGAGTAATTCACATGATTCATTTTAAAGGAAATGATTTTGAAAAAACTTTAGACTCAGGGATCGTGTTACTACCTTGTTGAAAGGTTATTTTCATAATAATTGTATTCTTGATGTATAACTTTATAGCTTGGTTACTTGCTAGCGATTTCCATCGCTAACCTCTCGTTGGGGATTATGTTATTTATTTCTGGTGTCCTGATTGGAGAGTGAGCAACCACAGGATCGGCTTGGAGGATGATGTAAAACTGCAATACTAGTCATAGTTGTAGTCGGTTGTCCGTCATTGACCTGTCGGTTTGAGTGTTTATTCCTAATTCCGTTGTCATCCTTAAGAAGATGGACATGTTGTGTACATTGTAATCGAGTTGTATTTTGGTTTATCAATTGTACTACTATGTTATGTTTTGAGAGACCTCACCGGTCTACGGTTTTATGTTTTGGTCGAGTTGACCATGTGTGGGTTTTGTTTTGTAGTTTTTTGCCTGGTAGATCCTTGCGGAAAGAGATCTACGGAATGTAATATCCATTAGTGGATTGAGGGTGTTACAATTTGGGGGTTCTTCATAAATTCTCTCATCTAGTCGTAGTTATGATGGAATTGTCTTGAGTATAGATTATCTACTTCCGATTCATGTCTCCCTACGAGATTATTGTTGTATTCTTGGAATTGTTGAGGATCGAGAGGGTTTTAGTTGCGATCCGCCCTCATTGAATATGATGTTGGATTATTTGTATCGCATGCGGGGTTTTCAGGCGTATTTCCATTTAATTTCCAATCGTACTATTGTTGATAGTCGTTTTACGAATCGTCTAGGTTCGAGATTTCCAAATTCTTCCAACGGTGGTCGTTTACTGTTGCGATATTTCTTACACGCAAGTGCACGTTATCGTTTACAAGTAATAAAGTGATAAGTAGAGTATCGTTCCCACGAGGACTGAATCTCTAACTACCGATTTTTATGTATTCCAGTTTTATTTGAACAATCGAATTTTGCGTTTTTCAATTAATAACTAAAAGAATTACTAAAAGACTAAACAGTAGAAAACGATAGCTTGAATAAAGGGAGATCAAATGATGAATAAGTCTAGGATTCTGAATCCACCTCAGTTTATCCGAATTTACTCTCGATTATCCGTAATAAATAGTTTTCCCAATTTATTGAAGGCGGAGATTGCTAATATATTCTACCGCCTCTCCCGAGGTCAATAGATTTGTCTAAAGGCGAATAACGCACTCTATCCCTAGGTGAATTAATTCGTCAATAGGCGAAAAGCATAAAATCTCTAAAAGGCCACGTAGTTCCTATGAGTATATTCCTATCTCACACAATAAAACGGTCCTCACCAATAGTTCCTCACCAATTTTCCTCTCCCGATTCGAATTGAATGATTAAATCAATACAACTATTGGCCAGATAATTGCAAGCATTAAACACAATTGGGAAAACTCAACAAAAAGGTAATTAATTGGATAATCTCAAGCAATTCGTCAAAACATAGGTTTCATCAAAACCCTAGATTAGGGCTTTAGCCTGACATACTAATAATTGAAAATACAGAATAAATAAATGAAAGCATAAAAATCAAACGCAGATGAAGCTCGGATTCCTTCGTTCTTCGGCTTCCGCCCTCTGCTCTTGAAGTCTTCTGCTTCCCTCTTCTGCTGCCGTCTCCCAGCTTAAGCTCCAAAAGATAAAAGATTCCCCCCATCATTAATTAGGGTCTTAAACCCTATTTATAGCTCAGCACTTCCTCCAAATCGCGTCCGTATGAGTAGGTCGAAAACTGGCTTCGAAACGGCCCAAATCCGCGCGGACATACAAAAACCGCCAAGTGTGCCGCGGCGCACTAAATCTGTGCCGCATGAGCCTTTAGCCGATGCTCAGGCGTCCTTAATTTCTTTTGTGCCGCGGCTCACTGGATCGTGCCGCGGCACAGTACTGATTACTCTGCGCTCATTGGTGTCTTTACGTGCGCGGCCCTGCTTCCTTGTGCCGCGGCTCATAGCCAAAATATGCCGTTTCGCCCATTTCGCCTCGTTTTAGCTTCCGGACTTCAATTTCCTGTCAAACATACAAAATTAAGGCGTTAAAGGCTCATTTAGACAATTTCACTCTCCAAAATAATACAAAATAATGATAAATAAGCATATAAAAATACGCTTAACATTTACCGTCTCTTTTCAGTCCGTCATATCTCAAAGGCAAGTAACTCTTACGAACTTACTATCTTAAATGTGCAAGGTAATGTATTTAAGTGTTAGAGTATTTATGTTTACTCTGGGAGGGTCCGATGGGGCCTCGGAGGAATCCACACATGGTTGGGTTCACGAACTTTTGGGTTAACCACTCCGGGAGGGTCTATCGGGGCCTCGGAGGGATTCACGCATGGTCGGTGTTGGGATTCGGTGCCTAAAACGAAGGCCCAGCGGAAGCGGTAAAACAAAATTTAATTCGATCCGAATCCCTATGAGGATCGATCGAGCTACGTATATACGAATATTAAACGAAACACAAGAGATACAAGAAACATACCCTTGTAGTCATTGATTAAATGGTGTCCTTCTCTTGAGATATTCCCCAAGCTTTATATTGCTTTCCCTACGATCCAATCCACTCCAAGCTCTTGGATGATCCAACGCCGAAAACACCGCGTCTCTACTTGCCACGCGCCGGACAAACGAAGGAACGATGATCATCTTGCTATTATACGAGGATACGGCTAGAGCTGGGATGATGAAGCTTTTGATTGTGATTATAACACTCTAAGTGTATTGATCACACACTCTCAATGAATCTCTCAATTTTTCCAAGAGCAATCAAGATGATATGAAGAATAAGATGAAGACCTTGAGAAAATGGTTTCTCTCTCTCTCTCTCTCTCTCTCTCTCTCTCTCTCTCTCTCTCTCTCTCTCTCTCTCTCTCTCTCTTCAACCGTAGGAATGAATTATCATGGAGAGAGATGAAGTCTTCCACCTTTATTCATTTCAACCCACATGCTCAACCTATTTCACATGAGAGATAACCCCACAAGTCCTTTTCCTTTCATTTAAAAATGAAAACCAAAGACAAGATGAAGTTAGGTGGAAGGGGGGTGGCCAAGATGAAAAATCGGACGAGTTCGGTTTGTTTTGGACTCCCGTGAGTCTAAACAGATAAACTCTGATTCCGTTCTGATGTATTTATATCAATTAATTAATCCAATTAATTAATCATATCAAATACATAATAACATAATTAATTTCTCCAAGAAATAATTATATCCATGAATTAAATTAATCACCGAGTAATTTATTTAATTCATTAGACCGTAAATTAATTTATCCAATAAATCAATTTAAACATCCAATGTCCCAAATTTAGATATCCAATATCTAATATTCATAATGAGAGAATTAGCTTGATTCATTCCATCGTCAATCCTATTGCGCGACTCGATAGGTCCGTCTCAGTCAGCAATAGGAGGAACCAAAGAGTAGTAGCACCACCTAGCGAGCCTGGCGGCCTACACTGTACCCCAACTGAGAACGAATGATTGGGATCATTCAAGAACCATTCTGTCGTGAATACCAGTATACGTATAAACCCTTCTTTCAAATGTCCCGATCAAGTTATAGGGTCACGGTCAGTCAAACCTTATCTTTACTTGACGCTATGCATGCGTTAATGCAAATCGAGATCATCGAGCTCTCGTGTATCCAATACAACTAGCTCCAATACTTTACCCAAAGACTTATGATCTCATCCGCCAATAACCGCATAGGACATATAACCCGTTCACTAACAGGAGAAAGAATTCTATCTTGGTATTCAGTAGGACCTGCTACTTGCCCATCAAGATGCACGTCCAGGTTGACCCCCGCCTTTCGGTTTACAGGGTCGAACTACTCTATTGAAAATATTGATGTCACAAGCACATCCCTACTAAATCCTCAAGTCGAAGGTTCACCAATACCTATCACAACCTTTCGATTCCGTCATTGACTGTCCCGGAGTGAAAACCGTGTGACGAATCGAGGGTGAGTCGGTTCGAGTATACTAATCCAATTAGCATACCTATAACGTGTGCTCCCACTAACCATTAGTGTTAGACAGGCACTCTGTATGTCAAAGAACACATCATACAAGTCTTCACATAAACTTAACGCCTAGTCAAGTTTCATCGACTTGCGAATGAAGTATTTAAGTTATAAACCTTTCCAGTGCCGATCCCATTATCCAATAAGGAGTGGAATGTTTTGCTCTCAAATACACGGACTAGTTTCTATATATATATATATATATATATATATATATATATATATATATATTTACGAGTCAGGAACGCCAGTAACTACCAGTAAATAAAGAAACTTCCATTGCCTTATATTAATGATATACATAATAACAAGTACAATACCCTCACTCAACATCCTCTGAGTGGCATTCGAGGGCATACTCCTAACAATCTCCCACTTGCACTCAACGCCACACACTATGGTACCTAATGCCCATGTTCTCCAGATGACGTTCTAAGCTAATCTGAGAAAGTGGCTTGGTGAGTGGATCAGCGACATTGTCGGCTGAGTCTACTCTATGCAGCACATTGCATCTCTTTGCAAACAAATTCTCTTACGAGATGATACTCCCTCTCAATATGTTTTGTACCATTATGAAACCTCGGCTCCTAGGCCTGTGCTACCGCTCTGGCAGCGCAGCACAAGGTGTCACGTGAAGTTTACCCAGTAACTTCTAAATCCTTCCTTTGAAGGCCTCCGAGGCCGCTTTATACTTCATCTTAATAGGTGGAATTATCAGTCGCGCTATACTTGGCACTATGCCAAGATACTGCTCCTCCATTAAGAGTAAATATGTAGCCAGAAGTAGACATCGAATCGTCTTTCTGTCCTTGGAAGTCCAACTCAGTGAATCCCACCACATTCATTTCTCCACCACCATATTAAAGAACCAGATCTCTAGTCCTTCTAAAGTACTTGAGAATGTTCTTTACGGCGGTCTAATGTTCCCTAACTTGGTTAGCCCGAAACCAACTTACCACGCTCCCAGCATGCGCAATGTCAGGTCTCGTACACAATAAAGTATATATAAGGCTACCCACTGCTGGAGCATATATTATATTACTCATTTCCTTTCATTGTTCCTCACTATGAGGACACATCTTCAAGGTGAGTTTTATTCCATGTCACATCGATAGGAACCCTCTTTTAGAATAATCCATCTTAAATCGCTTTGAGATTTTATCTATATAGAGGGCTTGGGAAAAACTTATCATTCTCTTCGATCTACCCCAGTAGAGTCGAATCCCAAGAATATAGGTTTCTTCTCCCAAGTCTTTCATAGAGATTTTACTCGAAAAGCAAACTTTCACAGAACTGAGCATTCCAACATCATTTCCTATTAGTAGAATATCATCTTCATATAGTACTAAGAATGCGATCTTGCTCCCATTAACCCTTTTTTTTACACAAGGTTCCTCTTCATTTTGCACCAAGTCAAACTCTGTGACTGCCTCGTCAAAACAAAAGGTCCCAACTACATGAAGACTGCTACAGTCTATTTCATGGAGTCTACATCCACCATTACTAGGTCATTGGTCGCGGGTTGGTCTCTTGGTTATCACCTGGAACCTTGTGGAAACCCAGTTCCTCCAAGTTCATAAAACTATACCTCTCAGGTAATTGAGACACCCTACTAGACCTACGAGGTGGTTGTAATGTGTTTAAGAAGGTTCGTTCCATTTTCTTGCACAGGTGTCTCCTGAGGAGTTCCATTGTATTCTTCCAAAGAAATATTTCTACCTGCTCCGCCTTCCTGAATGAACTCTTCTTCCAGGAAGTATGCATGCAAAGCAATAAAGTTCTTTCGATCTTTAGGCATGTAGAATTAATAACCCATCATCTCAGATGGGAATCCAATGAAACGTCCCTTCACGGACCTCGCTTCCATTTTGTCCACCTTAGTCTTCTTGACATAGGCGGAACATCCACAAATCCTAATGTGGTTAAGACTTGGTTTCCTGACCTCTCACATCCCATGTAGAGTTTTAGGAATGGATTTGGAAGGACATCTGTTCAAGATATATGCAGCAGTCAGGAGTGTATACCCCCACAGGTAAATTGGTAAGTTAGTATAGCCCAGCATGGAACGGATCATGTTCAACAAGGTCTGGTTCCTTCTTTCTGACACACCATTTAACTGAGGAGTACCTGGAGGTGTTTAGTTGTGATACTATTCCAATGTTCCTTCAGGAACTTATCAAACTCCGTACTCATATACTAGCCACCTCGGTCCGACCGAAGTGCTTTGATATGATTTCCAGTTTGTTTTTCGACTAGGGCCTTAAATTCCTGGAATTTCACAAAGGCCTCGAATTTATGTTTTATTAAGTATACATAACCATACATAGTATGATTATCTGTAAACGTAATGAAGTACTGATATCTGTCACGTGCTGCTTCCAAAGCACCACATACGTCGGTATGGATTAATCCTAGTTTATCAGAGGCTCTTTCAAAAGTCCCTATGAAGGGGGACTTAGTCATTTTGCCTTTAAGGCAAGATTCACAAGTAGGAAAGGGATCCGATCCCAATGGACCCATAAGTCCATATTTTTCCATTTAGTAAACCTTGGTCTGACCAACATGACCAGGTCTAAGATGCCATTTCAAAACTTGATTAGTTTCATCCCTACCATGCTTCCTAGTCATAGTATTCACAATGACTTTGTTACTGAGGTTTAGATGATACAGTCCATTTAACAATGTAGCAGTGCCCACGAGTTTATTTCTGAAATAAATTTTGCAAGAACCATCACCAATGAAAAATAAAAAGCCTTTCCGATCCATGACCGAAATGGATACAATGTTTTTATGCCCCTTGGGCAAAACAAGTACATCTTCTAAAGTTAAAACAAAGCCGGATTCTAAACCCAAAAGAAGTGATCCTATGTCGGTTGCCTCGACACTATGCCCGCTTCCGACAGTAATCATCACTTCCCCAGCTCCAAGCTTCCTACATTGTTCCAGATCCTGATTCACGGTACAAATATGAGAACTAGCACCAGAATCCAGTATCCATGAAGTAGAAAATACAGTAGCAGAACCATTCGTTTCCATAACTAAAAGTTTTGTATCTGAAGCACCATGACGAATCGGATAGTCTCTTGCCCAGTGGCCCAGATCACCGCACTTGAGACATGCGTCCTTCTTATTGCTTTTTGGAACCATCGGGGCCTTGCCCTTACCCTTGAGGTCCTTGACTTGTGGTCCCGTCCGCTTATTGTTCTTCTTTTTTTTATTCTTGGACCTCCGAGATCCAGAAGAAATCACAAGGGCATACTCTTTCATCTGCGGAGTCTTCATCTGAGACTAAGCGGTCACTAGTTTGTTCATTAGCCCAGCTAAGTTACATGTAATCTCATTGCAGTTGAAGTTCATAACAAACTGGGAAAAGGAATCAGGGAGAGACTGTAGGATAAGGTTGATTTGAAGAGAAGTATCCATCTTAAAATCAAGAGCCTCCAATCTCTCGATCATGGATATCATTTGGAGGACGTGGTCCCCAACCTTCTCACCTTCCTTCATCCTAGCACCGAACAATTGCTTGGATATGTCATATATAGCCGTTCGACTGCGCTCACCATAAAGCTCGGTTAAGTGAGATAGAACCTGCCTAGCAGAAGTAATTTTCTTATGAGCTCTCTGAAGCTCATTAGACATAGAAGCCATTATGTAAGCATGGACTTTTACGTCATCCTTAACACACTTTTCGTAGTTTCCAATCTCTTCCTTATTGGCTCTTGTCCGCACTGGAGGCGCCGGAATGTCCGTCTCCAAGACGTATCCCAGTGCCTCTATACTGAGGACTATCATCATATTGCGGAGCCAATCCATAAAGTTCGGTCCGTTCAAGGTGTTCTTTTCAAGTAGAATTGCGAGTGGGTTCATTGTCATATTGAGAGTTATGTCGACATTTAAGTATGACAGATTAATTAGTGACTCGTTCAATTTATGATCTGAATATAGAATTAAGGTCTTTTCTATTCTTGTTACCTAGCCCCCACTATTTTTATCGGAATAACACACTCCTGTGTGAAATCCGGAAGTATCATTCGCTCTACTTCATAGTGGCGATCGAGTTCTTTATAAATCTTAATAGAGGGCAAGCGAACAGGTTTCTAGTCAATTAATTTTCATAAAGTGGTGTCCAACACCAACCCATCAAATGGATGATACGATCTTCTTTTTCCCATTGTTCACTCTTCTCAACCTATACGATTTCTATGGTTCGTGAACAAGTTAAGTTTATACCATCGACGCAAATCAGTTTCACAATTGAATCTTATCCGGCAACCTATCAGGTTTCTGGGGATAAAATTTGATCCAACCGAAGGCATCCAATGCGCTCTCGGTAATTTATCCATCCTCCCCGAACGACTACCCCGATAACTCGGAAGCATAGCACATCCAGTTTGGATTTCAATTTCCCAAAAGCTCGATGGAGGGAAGCAAAACCTTGAAACCTTATAAACTTAATAATTTGTTGTGGAGAATTTTCGCGATTAACGTTACACTTTGCACATTAATCCATTTAAGCATGTTTGTGCATTCATATAATATGAACAACCATTCGCAACCTAGTTGCTACCAACATGTAGTTCATGGACCGTTCCTAGAAACAAAAAACTCCATAATCTAATTACAAATCTTCGTCTTGAATCTTCGTCTTCTCAAAACGGATCTTCCTCCGGTCTTCGTCATTACATATAAATTTTACATTGAAAAATTGCATCCTAGATACAAATAATTCTAGTAAAATAAATAGGCTCAAAACGGCCTTTACAACCCAATCGAATAAAAACCGAACGATTCAAAACTAAGTCCATGAACCACATCCCCATTCAAAAGCATTCATCCAATAAATACTATATAAACGGATTGCGTAGACATACATTGATCCAATCAACATACAAACAATAAATAGAATCGATCCAATAAATTCACACAATTAATAATATAAAAACGTTCAAAATATTCGGTCACCCACAAATATTCCAATTAATCAAATTTCCCTTATAAAATCAAATACCATAAATCATTTTAATCATATCAAATCCAATTTAACATGCGGGAGATTAATTTTCTGGAATACACGAAAAAATCGAGCTGGGACAAAACTGGCCCGCCACGGCCGAGTCACCTTCGGCAGTCTGCCGGCCAGACACGGCCCGTGCCGGATGGCACAGTCGAGTTACCCCGAAAGCTTCCCACGCTGTCCTGCCAGACACGGCCGTGTCAAATGACACGGTCGGGTTGTCCCGACAGCCTGCCGTCCAGACACGGCCCGTGCCGAATGGCACGCTCGGGTCATCCGACAGTCTGCCAAGACTGGCCGGCTGGCACGGTCTTGGTCGCCTGACATGGTTGGGTCAGCCCGGCAGCTTTCTGCCTACGTCTAAAAAATCGTCCAACGATGATTCAGGGCTAGATTTTCGACTGGATATCCAATATCTATATTTTCCGACTTTCATATCTTCAATATAAATCACATTTCCCAGAAATTAAAGATTTACATTTAGACATAAACTTACAAAAAATACAACTACAACGAACGAAAAACATACACCACGATTATGACTATAAATGGTTCCAAATCATTCACCATCTAATCAAACATTCCAATGCCAATATCGTATATACGATTGCAAGACCTACATTCCGATACCACTGTTGGGATTCGGTGCCTAAAACAAAGGCCCAACGGAAGCGGTAAAACGAAAATTAATTCGATCCAAATCCCTACGAGGATAGATCGAGCTACGTATATACGAATATTAAACGAAACACAAGAGATACGAGAAACATACCCTTGTAGTCGTTGATTAAATGGTGTCCTTCTCTTGAGCTATTCCCCAAGCTTTAGATTGCTTTCCCTATGATCCAATCTGCTCCAAGCTCTTGAATGATCCAATGCCGAAAACACCGTGTCTCTACTTGCCACGCGTCGGAGAAACGAACGGAACGACGATCAACTTGATATCCTCCGAGGATACGGCTAGAGCTTGGATGATGAAGCTTTTGATTGTGATTATAACAATCTAAGTGTATTGATCACACACTCTCAATGAATCTCTCAATTTTTCCATGAACAATCAAGATGATATGAAGAATAATATGAAGACCTTGAGAAAATGGTTTCTCTCTCTTTCTCTCTCTCTCTCTTCAACCGTAGGAATGAATGGTCATGGAGAGAGATGAAGTCTTCCACCTTTATTTAATTTCAATCCACATGCACAACCTATCTCACATGAGAGATAACCCCACAAGTCCTTTTCCTTTCATTTAAAAATGAAAACCAAAGACAAGATGAAGTTAGGTGGAAGGGGGCGGCCAAGATGAAAAATCGGAAGACTTCGGTTTGTTTCGGACTCCCGTGAGTCCAATATTAATCTAATTAATTAATCATATCAAATACATAATAAAATAATTAATTTCTCCAAGAAATAATTATATCCATGAATTAAATTAATCACCCAGTAATTTATTTAATTCATAAGCCGTAAATTAATTTATCCAATAAATCAATTTAAACATCCAATGTCCCAAATTTAGATATCCAATATCTAATATTCATAATGAGAGAATTACTTTGATTCATTCCATCATCAATCTTATTACGCGACTCGGTAGGTCCATCTCAGTCAGCAATGGGAGGAACCAAAGAGTAGTAGCACCACCTAGCGAGCCTGGCGGCCTACACTGTACCCCAACTGAGAACGAATGATTGGGATCATTCAAGAACCATTATGTCGTGAATACCAGTATACGTATAAACCCTTCTTTCAAATGTCCCGATCAAGTTATAGGGTCACGGTGAGTCAAACCCTATCTGTACTTGACGCTATGCATGCGTTAATGCAAATCAAGATCATCGAGCTCTCGTGTATCCAATACAACTAGCACCAATTCTTTGGCCAAAGACTTGTGATCTCATCCACCAATAACCGCATAGGACATATAACCCGTTTACTAACAGGAGAAAGAATTCTATCTTGGTATTCAGTAGGACCTGCTACTTGCCCATCAAGATGCACATCGAGGTTGACCCCTCGCCTTCCGATTTACAGGGTCGAACTACTCTAATGAAAATCTTGACGTCACAAGCACATCCATACTAAATCCTCAAGTCGAAGGTTTACCAATACCTATCACAACCTTTCGATTCCGTCATTGACTGTCCCAGAGTGAAAACCGTGTGACGGACCGAGGGTGAGTCTGTTCGAGTATACTAATCCAATTAGCATACCTATAACGTGTGCTCCAACTAACCATTAGTGTTCGACATGCACTCTCCATGTCAAAGAACACGTCATACAAGTCTTCACATAAACTTAACGCCCAGTCAAGTTTCATTGACTTGCGAATGATTAAGTATTGAGCTATAAACCTTTCTAGTGTCTATCCCCTTATCCAATAAGGAGTGGAATGTTTTGCTCTCAAATACATGGACTAGTTTATATATATATATATATATATATATATACGAGTCAGGAACGCCAGTAACTACCAGTAAATAAAGAAACTTCCATTGCCTTATATTAATGATATACATAATAACAAGTACAATGCCCTCATTCAACATCCTCCGAGTGGCATTCGAGGGCATACTTCTAACAGTCGGGTCCATGGTTAATCGGGAGGAATTGTATTTTATGATGCATTGTAGATTTTGCATTTCCGAAAATCATTATCTGGCTTGTTTTCGAAAACTATTGATGCTTGTGCTGTGATATTGTAAGATGTAAGAATTCATTTGCGTTACTTGTACTAGCTATTCCACGGCTAACCCCATTTGGGGAAAATACGTTTCATGTATTTCAGGTGCGAAGAATGCGGTCGGAAGAGTACCGGGGCAGTACGAGGATTAAGGCCAGGCATGATACTGTGATGTGGTCGTCGTGTTTAATTGTTTTGAGATCGGTTATTGGGATTTTATTTTTATTTGTCACAATTGTTAGATGGTACTCGACTACTATAGGAGAGATGTTTCTCTGTTGTCGGTTACATTAAATTGTTGTTTTTCTTTTCTTTTGTGGTTTAAATGTTGTCGTGGGAATTCCATTGGTTAATCCGATAAATGATGGATGGTTTTGACGTGTTCTGTTATGGATGAAGTAAAAAATTAGCTTTGTGAGTTCCAGATGGAATTCACGGCGCTGTGACATGTCCTGAATATCTTGGGGGTGCTGCATAATATGGTATCAGAGCCTAGGTTTATGGATACCTAGGTTGTTGGTCTTTTGGGTCTAGTCACGTTGTTGTAAACACAGTATCATCGCGCTTCCATCATCCTAGTATGACCGATATTCGTAAGATCTCTCACCTTTTTTATCATCTTTACCATTTTGTCTTTCGATTTTGTAATGTGAGGAACCGGTCCCCATGACGGTTATCTTTTTGAACTCTACTTATGTTTTCCTCTTTTTCTATCCCTTAGAATGTCATCCGGTAGAGGACGCAGACTCAGTCGTGGACGCGGTCGAGGACGTGGCGCAGCCGATAGGGCGGCCATGTCTCTCGGTTCGGATGCTGGATCGACTACTCCTACTTTGTTGAATTCAGTCCACCCTAGCATCGATGGTCAGCAGGACCAGACGGCCAGTCTGGGAGATTCCAGGGAATAATGCGGGTGTTGGTTTGGCCACTATACTACAACGAGTGGCTAACCAAATGGCACTCCTGACCCAAGCAGTTCAGCTCAATAATACACCTCCTATGGAGAATGCTGGGGTAGAGGGATGGCTACAGGATGTGATCCGTATGCACCCTCCTCAGTTCGTTGGTGCTAGGGATCCGATAGGCTGGGAAGATTGGATCAACGAGATGAACAAAGTTTTTGTGGCGGTAAATTGTCCGGAGGCACGGAAGGTGGCGATTGCGCAGTACTTTCTAACGAGGGACGCTGCAAGCTGGTGGCAGGCGGTTGTGCCTCAGGACCATGAGGTTTTATGGGACGAGTTTAAAGAACTAATGGAGGCCGAGTATTGCCCGTGGCCTGTTCAGGAGGCTAGAATCCGAGCCTTTTATGAGGCAAAATCCCAGGACATCCCAGTATCTCAGGCGATCATCGAGTATAACCAACAAATTAATCATGTCAAGGGAAAAGTGAGGGAAGAGAGAGATAAGATCCGACATTTTGATATACGGATGAAGCCCAGAATTCGACATTAAATGGCTAGGTTCGCTTGTACTACACTGAAAGAGTATCAGGGCAACGCATTGGCCTATGGTATGTCCTTTGCGGCTACGGAAACGGCTAGTGAGGGTAGAAGCAGAAGACCTCAGGAAATTTTTTGGGTAGTAAGAACAACAACCAGCAGAAATCTCAGTCGGTGAACTACCCATCCGGGAAGTCTCACCGTGCATCTGGAGGTAACCAAAATTTCAGAACTGGTCCTAGTGTATCTAGCCGGGGTGTGATATGTTTTAATTGTGGCCAGCAAGGCCATATCACTCGTGATTGTGACCTGCCTCACCTGAAGTGCTATAGTTGCGTCCAGACGGGCCACAGAGCTGCGTATTGTACCGAGTGAGAGAAGACTCTTGGAGTTCCAGCATCTGTTCCTACACCTAGAGAACCAAGTGTTAATCAGAAGTCATCAGTCGGTCAGCCGTCTCAAGGATTCGGTCGTGGGCGAAGACGGGGTTAGTCCGTTAGAGGGGGAGCCTCCAGTGCTGGTTCAGTTTAGCCACGTGTTTATGAGATGAAGAGAGCGGACGATCCAGAGGCTACTGTGGCTACATGTGCTGTTCATGTTCTCTCTCATCCAGTTAGAGTGCTTTTCGATTTTGGTGCTTATCATTCATTCATCTCTTTGGATTGTGTGCGTCGATTGAATATTATATGTCTGTCTGCTTGTAAACCGTTTGTGGTTAAATTGCCTAGTGGGGATAGAATTGTGGGGGGTAGAGAGGTTAGAGATTGTCCAGTGACGATCGCAGATAAAGTGTGGCTTTCGAACTTAATAGTTGTTGATATTGTCGATGAGGATTTGATCCTCGGCGACGACTGGCTTGATAGACATGGCACGGTAATGAATTATCGCACGAGGATTATATCGATGTTTGCCGAGGATGGTACCGAGCACTCATTTGTGGGACACCAGAGGAATGGTCAGAAACTATTAAACAGTGCTATGAAGGCGGCGAAACTCATTAGGGATGGTTGTATGGTATATTGGTGTTATGCTACGAGAGTAGAGAACGAGAAGGTTGAATTTTCTTCAATTCCATTTGTAAACGACTTTCCAGATGTTTTTTCAGATGACTTACCAGGACTACCACTGGAGCGGGAGATCGAGTTCACGGTTGATTTATAACGGAGTGCAGCCCCGATCTCTAAGGCACCGTACCGTATGGCACTTTCAGAGATGCAGGAACTGAAGAGTCAGTTAGGGGAATTGTTAGAGAAGGGTTATATCAGACCTAGCGCCTCGCCTTGTTGTGCGCCGGTCTTGTTTGTGAGGAAGAAAGACGGTTCACTGCGTTTATGTATCGATTATCGGGAACTGAACAACATGACCATTAAAATAAATATCCTTTGCCTCGTATCGACAATTTGTTCGATCAGTTACAGGGAGATACGGTGTTTTCGAAGATCGATTTGAGATCTAGGTATTACCAGCTTCGAGTAAGGGAGTCCGATATCCCTAAGACCGCTTTTTGTATGAGGTACGGGCATTACGAGTTTGTGGTTATGCCGTTCGGGCTAACCAACGCGCCATCAGTATTTATGCAGCTGATGAATAAGATATTTATCGAGCATTTCGATAAGTGTATGTAGTCATTTTTTATAGACGATATCCTAGTCTATTCTCGTGATGACGAGGAACATGCTCAGCATTTGCGACTAGTGATGGAGATTTTGAGAGCTCAGCATCTCTACGCGAAGTTCTCGAAGTGTGAGTTTTGGCTGAAGGAAGTTATGTTTCTCGAGCATGTGGTTTCAGCCGAAGGGGTCCGTGTAGATCCCCAAAAAATCGAGGCAGTATTAGATTGGACTTGCTGGGTATTATAGACGATTCGTCGAGGGGTTCGCTAAACTTGCTCGACCGCTTACTCAGTTACTCCAGAAGTTCGAGAAGTTCGAATGGAATGACGAGAGGCAACAGAGTTTTGAGGAACTGAAAAGGCGTTTGACTACGGCACCGGTGTTAGCCTTTCCTCAAGGGAACAGTGGGTTTTCGGTTTATAGTGATGCTTCAGGCCAGGGACTCGGGTGTATTCTCATGCAGCACGATAGGACTATAGCTTTTTCGTGGCGGCAGTTGAAACCGTATGAAATGAATTACCCTACTCATGACCTGGAGTTGTCTGCAGTGGTGTTTACACTGAAGATCTGGCGCCACTATCTATACGGTTCTCCGTGCCAGATTTATACCGATCATAAGAGCTTGAAATACATTTTCAGCCAGAAGGAACTGAACATGAGATAGTATCGTTGGTTAGAACTAATAAAGGACTACGACTTAGAGATCCTTTATCATCCGGGAAAAGCCAATGTTGTGGAAGACGCGTTGAGTCGGAAACGATATCACTCCAGATGCTTGAGGTTCTCACACCACAAGCGAGGATTCGACAGGAGCTTATTGAACAGGAATCGAAGTATGGATTCAACAGGTGCAGGGTCAGTTGTGTGCCCTCGAGATTTCTTCGTCTTTGGTTGATGATATCAAAGGGGAGCAAATAAATGACCCGATGATCTCTCATTATGCAGAAAAAGGGAAAGCCCCCAGCTTTATGGTTCATGAGGACGACAGTTTGAGGTTTCAAGGGAGGCTCTGCGTTGTGAATGATATAGACTTGAGACAGAAAATACTTCATGAAGCTCATGCTACTCCTTACTCTATCCACCCCGGAACGAGTAAGATGTATAAAGACCTTAAAAAGAATTTCTGGTGGAATAATATGAAAAAGGATGTTACGGAGTTTGTATCATGGTGTTTGACGTGCCAACAAGTCAAGATTGAGCATCAGAGGCCAGCCGGGTTTTTGAAGCCGCTTCCTATTCCCGAGTGGAAGTGGGAAGATATTTCCATGAATTTTATCACCGGGATGCTGAGGTCGAAGATCGGAATGAATATGATTTGGTTGATTATCGACCGATTAACCAAATCGGCGCATTTTCTTGGTATTAAGGATACTTGGGGACCGGAGAGGTTGGCTCGGATATTCATAGCGGAGATAGTACGGCTACACGTTACGCCTAAGACTATCGTATCTGATCGGGATGGTCGTTTTGTTTCGCATTTTTGGCAGCCGGTCCATCAGGCTTTGGGTACCGAATTGAGATTGAGTACATCTTTTCATCCCTAGTCAGACGGTCAGACGGAGCAGATGATTCAGGCGTTGGAGGATATGTTTTGGGCTTGTGCCTTAGACTGGAGTAGTGAGTGGGAGTTGCATCTGCCATTGATCGAGTTTACTTACAATAATAATTGGTATGCATCGATCAAAATGGCACCTTACGAAGCATTATATGGTAGACGGTGTAGGTCTCCACTTTGTTGGGATGAGGCCTCGGAGCAAGTGGGAACGGAGCCAGACATGTTGATGGAAACTAGAGAGAAGTTTTTTATCATTCGAGACAGACTGTTGACTGCTCAGAGTCGACAAAAATCTTATGCTGATGTTCATCGTCGACCTTTGGAGTTTGAAGTAGGGGATCATGTTTTACTCAAGGTATCGCCGAGAAGAGGGGTTTACCATTTCGGGAAGAAGGGGAAGCTTAGCCGGAGATATATTAGGTTGTTTGAGATTTTTGATAAAGTCGGTGAGCTGGCTTATCAGTTGGCATTACCTCTAACCCTTAGTTGTAATATCCGGATTATTTATTGAGTATTTCATCTGTAATTGAACCCTGTATTATTCGGAATTATGATATCGATAATCGAAGTATGATATTTCTCGTATTTGTATCTTTGTACATGAGTATGACAACATGTAAATTTTCCCATGCAATACGTGATAACGTACATTAACCAAGAAGATTAACGTACGTTATTAGTCTGTGTTAGCGTACGCTACGAATGTAGCATAGCGTGCGTTAACCAGCCAATAATTGAGCTGGGCGGCTAGCACATGTGACAACCGGACATGGGTCCGAATAAGATTCCCGCGAATGAACCTGGACACTTTTTAAGTCAACGGGTATTAACGTACGCTAAGGTAAGGATGTAGCGTACGCTAATAGTATTGGTTACGTACGTAACATGGTAAGTGTAGCGTACGTAATGAAGTTCAGAATGAGGACAGTTAATTATCAGTGACGATAGCGTACGCTAAGGATGTCAGGGTAGCGTACTCTAAATAGCTAACATACGTTATATGTGGAAGCTAACATACGTTAAGGTCAGAAAGTTATAAATAAGACATCACCCCATTTCATTTCAACTCGTTTATTTCACTTAGCCTTCAACATACTTCGTGCGCAGAGATATTCCAGCCTCCTTAAACTCTTATAGACCATCTCTACTTGATCATTGAAGATTGGATATCACTATTATTGATCATTGAAGTGGAGAATCGTTTTGGATTGACACACAAGCAACTGGAGTTGGATTCTACCTATTGTCTCAGTGTTTATTCATCTTAAGGTATGTTAATACTATCTCTAACCTTGGATTCGTGTTCTTAAGGATATGATGAACATGCTATCAAGATATTAAGTCCATAGATGATTTATTCAACCTAATATCATGTTTAGAAGTTGGGATGATTATGATTGAGTTATCATTGTTGAGAACATCATAATTTGAATCTTGTTACAAGTAAAGGAAGTTTTCTGAGATTGACAATCCAAATATGGATAGTGTCTTCGTAGTAATCACGGACTTGGTATTAACATCTTTGTGGTTAGACAAACCTAGGAGGTTGATCATGGAAGGATTTATTGTACCTTGTAAGGTGGACTGTTAACATTCTTCGAGATGATAGTTTGAATGATATGAAGGTATTGATATCAACCATAGGCCTTCCGAGTTATGTATGAGAATTTGTAAACAAGATTGGAGTATGATCACCATGTTGATATTCGTAGCCTTGAAATTCGAAGATGTTTGAATCCGTAAGATCATTCATAATTGTTTGAGCATGATATGTAGAAGAGTAACGTACGTTAATCACTAAGGATTTCGTACGCTTCATCCTAAATCAGAACAATCGACTATTCAGTGAAAGATTGTCAGATGCTTGTTTAACGTACGCTATGCTCTGAAGCTTACGTACGCTAACGGGGCAAGGTTAACGTACACTACGTTTGGTACGTAACGTACGTTACATCATCAGGCAAGTCAGTCGACTGATCAGGGAGGAACTGGCCATTACATTGTTACCGTACGCTAGACTTTGTAGCTTACGTATGCTAACGAGTAGGTTTAACGTACGCTACAAAGGATATGTAACATATGTTATGCATGTCAGACAGGATACGTTTTATGAACTTCCGACCGTAATTTGGATTGTTAGATGTTCGTACGTCGTGAGATGAACTCTATATTATTTTTTTTGTTTAAGGTTCGAGCTTTGCTACATGATTGATCGAAGGGGCGACCTTCGAGTGTTTTGATATTCGTGGGAGTATTATTCTTGTCATCGAATCGAGGCAAGTACTTTAATTTTTTTACGTATTGATGTTATACATATTCTCGTGCATATATGTCGTTGTTGTATGTCCACCTTGTGTTGGTCCGACGGGATCATCGGGGGATCTATGCTAGCGTGCGCTGGATCATCGGATGGGTTTTTCCACCACGGGTTGGTCTAACGGGATCATCGTGGGTTCTAGGCAGTGGATGCTGGATCGTCGGAATTACCATGTGTATGTTGTGATATCATGTTGTGATTATCATTTGTGTATGTTATTTATGAGTTTCTCATAGGAGAAGACTCGTTGGTATTTTGTCATTTACGTTGTTATTATTCTTCGCGAGATATTGAATAATATGTTGTGGTACTTGTGCTAGCATCGTTGTGCTAGCCCTTCAGGGGTGAACATTTGTTTATGTTCAGGATCCAGGAGAGAAGGGAAACAACCACTGGAGCTGCATGACGACGAGGGTGTAGAGTGATGTTCCGGCCGGGTTTAATTATCTATTGTTTGGTTATTTTTAATAAGTACTCGAGTACATCGTCATTTGTGATGTTTGAATTTTGGTGATGTATTAATATTCTTCATTTGGATATTTGTATTCTCGGTATTGAACGAGAACTGTTGTATTTTATTTTAGTGATATCATAAGTTGGTATCTGTTATTGTCTTTTCATTTCTTCAGCCTTGTAAATTCTTATGTAAAGGATTTACGGCGCTGTAATATTCCTGAATATATCGGGGGTGTTAAAGAATATGGTATCGGAGCTAAGATTATGGATATCTTGGCCATTGGGTTAAAATAGGGGTCATATATGTCTTTTAAGGTAACCGACCGTGAATAACATCACTGTACAGCCTACGTCTTCGTGCGAGCGGTGGTTGTAAGTTCCTAAACTCTATCTCGTCCTTCGCATATTATACTTCTTTATACTTGAACATTAGAACGATATTGTTTCCTGTATATTGAGTATTTATGCTTACAGTATGTTCAGAGGTGGACGTGAACGTGGTCGCGGTCATGGATGCGGACGAAGAAATGCTGAAAGAGAAGCTTCGCCTTCTAATCAGGCCAGCCACAGCTCAGGCGAGCCACAACGATCTATTAATAATGAATCAGAACCTGCTGTGCCCGAAATCCTTCGTCAGGTGGTGAACCATATGACTCAGTTTGCCCAGGTTGTGGACCGAATGCAGGTGGCAGTGGGATTACAGCAGGGAGATAGACAGCAAGGTTTCCCAGACATGGGAAATCGAGGCGACTGATGACTGCAAGAGGTGGCGAAGATGCAACCACCCAAATTCGACGATTTTTCTGAGACACCAATGTGGGATCATTGGTTAAAAGAACTGGAGAAAACTTTTGCCGGGATTAATTGCCCAAATGACCGGAAGACCTCTATTGCTCAGTATTTTCTGATAGGGGAAGCATCCGAGTGGTGGGAAGCCATCCGGCCTGTAGATCATGAAGCTAATTGGATAGAATTTAAATTGATGATGGAAGCTCAGTACTGCCCTCGTCCGGTGAGGGAAGCCAAAGTTCGGGAATTTTTCTCCGCACAGCCGTCAGATGAGCTAGTGTCTCAAATGATTAAGATGTTTAACCAGCAGCTGGCGTTTGTTCGACATCTGGTCAGAACAGATGGAGAAAGGATGATCCATTTTGATATGTGAATGAAACCAGAGATTCAGAGGCACATGTCCGGTTTTGAATGTACCACTATCCGCCAATATCAGGATAAAGCATTGGCGTACGAAATCAAGGAAGCAGCGATGGAAAAAATTTGCAGAATCCAAGAAGCAGAAAGTCGGTGGTAGTTTTACAGAGCACAAGAGTAGTGGGCCCCGCAAGGCCCAGTCATCATACCATTCATTCAAAAAACCTCTGCAACCATCCAAGAGCGGAAAGAACTTCGGAACACCATTAGCCACGACGGATGTAACCAGGAAGTGCTTTAACTGTGCTTAGACGGGACTATCGACGGAATTGCCCCTACCTCCCGTGACTTGTTTTGATTGTGGTCGAGAGGGACATCATGCGGTGTTCTGTGAAGAGGCTGCAAAGTCTTTTAGAGCACATACATCACAGCCAGTTCAGAAGGAATTCAGTATCCAATAGACGCAGCAAAGTGTTCAGCTGCCCCAGAATTTCGGTCGCGGACGAGGCAGAGGACAGTTCGATCGAAAGGGGACATCGAGTGCTGGGTCCGTTCCTCCTCGCCTGTACGATATGAGGAAGGCAGACGATCGGGATGCTGCTGTGGCATCAGGTACTGTTCAGATCATTTCACAACTAGTTAGCGTTTTATTCGATACAGGAGCTACGCATTCATTTATATCCTTGTCTTGTGTAAATCGTTTGAATATTTCTGGTTTTCATAATTGTGAGCCTTGTGTTGTGGGTTTACCGAGTGGAGAGAGGATTGTGGGAAACTTAGCAACTAGAGATTTCCCTGTATCAATTGGAGGCAAATAATGGGCCTCAAACCTGATTGTGATTGAAATACAAGGGGATGACCTAATACTTGGAGATGATTGGCTTAATCGATATGGATCTATTGTAAACTACCGAAAGAGGAATATCTCAATGATAGCTGATGCTGGTTCCGAAATACTATTTGAAGGATGGAGACCATGAAGCTCAGGAAAAATGATCAAGGCGATGAAAGTTGTCAAATTGTTGAAACAGGGCTGTACTGGATACTGGTGCTACTCAATGAAGAAAGAAGACGGGAAAGTGGAACTCTCATCCATTCCTATTGCGAATGAATTTCCGGATGTATTTCCTTACGAATTACCTGGACTACCTCCACGACGGGATGTAGAATTCACCATCAAGCTGGAAGCAGGAGCTACACCAATTTCTAAGGTGCCGTATCGTATGGCACCTACTGAGATGTATGAATTGAAGAAGCAACTGGAAGAGTTACTAGACAAAGGCTACATCCAGCCAAGCGTTTCGTCCTGGGGTGCACCAGTTCTTTTCGTTCGAAAGAAGGATGGATCGCTTCGATTGTGTATTGACTATCGAGAGCTGAACAAGATGACAATCAAGAAAAATTATCTTATGCCACAGATTGATGATTTATTTGACCAGCTGCAAGGAGCAACAGTGTTTTCTAAGATCGATCTGAGGTCGGGATATCATCAGTTGAGGATTAAGGAATCCGATGTTTCAAAATCAGCGTTCAGAACTCGCTACGGACACTATGAGTTTGTAGTGATGCCGTTTGGTCTCACTAATGCACATGCCGTGTTTATGCAATTGATGAATCGAGTATTCATAGAATATTTGGACAAGTTTGTGGTGGTGTTCATTGATGACATTCTGGTTTATTCTAAGAGCCTAGAAGAGCATGCGCAACATTTGCGAATTGTTTTAGAACTTTTGAGAAGCGAGCAATTGTACGCCAAACTTTCTAAGTGCGAATTCTAGCTAAAGGAAGTGATGTTCCTCGACCATGTGGTATCAGCTGAAGGAGTCCAAGTAGATCCTCAGAAAATCGAAGCAGATATGGATTGGAAGTCTCCCAAGAATGTGAAGGAAGTCCGAAGTTTTCTAGGACTTGCTGGGTATTATCATCGGTTCGTGGAAGGGTTTTCCAAAATTACCCGCCCACTTACTCGACTACTGCAGAAAACTCAAAATTTTGAGTGGAATGAGAAGTGCCAGATTAGTTTTGATGAATTGAAGAAGAGATTGACGATGACACTGATTTTAGCACTCCCACAGGGAACTGGAGGATTCATAGTTTACAGTGACGCTTCGAACCAAGTTCTCGGGTGTGTATTGATGCAGAATGAGAAGGTGATCGTCTATGCGTCACGACAGCTGAAACCTTATGAAGTAAACTATCCAACGCATGATTTGGAATTGGTAGCAGTAGTTTTTGCTTTGAAAATCTGGAGAAATTACCTGTACGGGACTCACTGTCAAATCTTTACGGATCACAAGAGTCTCAAATACATCTTCAATCAGAAAGAGTTGAACATGCGGCAAAGGAGATGGTTGGAACTGATTAAGGACTACGACTTAGAGATTCTTTATCATCCAGGCAAAACATATGTAGTGGCTGATGCACTTAGCCGTAAGCTTGTTTCTATTCAGATGCTGAAGACTCTAACCTCCCAGCCCAGCATTCAACGGGAATTGATTCGCGAAGGAATTGAAGTATGGTTGCAAAGAGTCCAAGGACAACTGTGCGTGATGGAATTAACTTCATCGCTAACCGAAGAAATCAAATCTAAGCAAGTAGATGATCTTCTGATGATTCGGTTACGTGATGAAGTGAACAAGGGAAAGGCCCCATGATTTGTAATTCATGACGATGGAGTCTTGATATTTCAGAACCGACTTTGTGTTCCCGATGTCGATGTTCTGAAGTAGAAAATTATGAAAGAATCTCACAGCACGCCCTATTCTATCCACCCGGGCACTAGTAAGATGTATAAGGACCTGAAGCAAAATTTCTGGTGGGGCAACATGAAGAAAGACGCAGCAGATTACGTCTCGAAATTTTTGACTTGTCAGCAGGTTAAGATCGAGCACCAATGACCTGCCGGAATGCTGAAGCCACTCCCGATTCCTGAATGGAAGTGGGAGGACATATCGATGGACTTTATCACTAATATGCCGAGAACCAAGACAGGAATGAACATGATTTGGGTGATAGTTGATTGTCTAACCAAATCAGCTCATTTTCTAGGCATTAAGGACACTTGGGGACCCGAGAAGTTGGCAAGAGTATTTATTTCAGAGATAATCCGATTGCATAGTATGCCAAAGACCATTATTTCTGATCGAGATGGTCGTTTTATGTCTCATTTTTGGAAAGCAGTTCATAAGGCCTTGGGGACCAAATTGAACTTCAGCACAGCTTATCACCCGCAGACAGACGGACAATCCGAAAGGACTATTCAAATGGTAGAAGATATGCTGAGGGCTTGTGCCTTAGATTGGTCAATTGATTAGGAAGTTCATCTGTCGTTGATTGAATTCACCTACAACAATAGTTGGCATGCTTCCATTAAGATGGCACCGTTTGAGGCATTATACGGGAGGAGATGCAGGTCACCCCTATGTTGGGATGATCCATCAGACTTGATTGGAACGGAACCAGAATTGATTGAACAAACACGAGAGAAGATATCCTTGATTCGCGAAAGGCTGTTGACCACCCAGAGTCGACAGAAATCTTACGCAGACATACGCCGTCGCCCATTGGAGTTCAATACTGGAGATCACGTGCTTTTGAAAGTTTCTCCTACTCGGGGAATCTTTCGTTTTGGGAGGAAATGACTGTTGAGTCCTAGATATATCGGACCATTCGAGATTCTTGAGAGAGTTGGAGAGTTGGCATATAGATTAGCATTACCGCCGTCATTGAACCATGTTCATAACGTGTTCCACGTATCTCAGTTACAGAAGTATATACCAGATCCTAGTCATGTCATTGATTTCGGCGAGATCGAAGTCGCTCAGGATGGAACGTTTGAAGAGAGACCGATCAGAATACTCGAGAGTCGAGTTAAGCAATTGAGGAACAAACCGATCACATTGGTCAAGGTTCAGTGGTCATGCCACGGAGTGGAAGAAGCCACTTGGGAAACGGAAGATAGCATGAGGTCGAGATATCAAGAATTATTTTCGTCTTGAGTTTCGGGACGAAACTCTTTTTAGTAGGAGAGTATGTAATATCCGGATTATTTATTGAGTATTTCATCTGTAATTGAACCCTGTATTATTCAGAATTATGATATCGATAATCGAAGTATGATATTTCTCGTATTTGTATCTTTGTACATGAGTATGACAACATGTAAATTTTCCCATGCAATATGTGATAACGTACGTTAACCAGGAAGCTTAACATACGTTATTAGTCTGAGTTAGTGTATGCTACGAATGTAGCATAGCGTGCGTTAACCAGCCAATAATTGAGCTGGGCGGCTAGCACATGTGCCAGCCAGACATGGGTTCGGATAAGATTCCCGCGGATGAACCTGGACACTTTTTAAGTCAACAGGTATTAACGTACGCTAAGGTAAGGATGTAACATACGTTAACAGTATTGGTTACGTACGTAGCATGGTAAGTGTAGCGTACGTAATGAAGTTCAGAATGAGGACAGTTAACTATTAGTGACGATAGCATACGCTAAGGATGTCAGGGTAGCGTATGCTAAATAGCTAATGTACGTTATATGTGGAAGCTAACATACGTTAAGGTCAGAAAGTTATAAATAAGACATCACCCCATTTCATTTCAACTCGTTTATTTCACTTAGCCTTCAACATACTTCGTGCTCAGAGACATCCCAGCCTCAAACTCTTATAGACCATCTCTACTTGATCATTGAAGATTGGATATCACTATTATTGATCATTGAAGTGGAGAATCGTTTTGGATTGGCACACAAGCAACTGGAGTTGGATTCTACCTATTGTCTCAGTGTTTCTTCATCTTAAGGTATGTTAATACTATCTCCAACCTTGGATTCGTGTTCTTAAGGATATGATGAACATGCTATCAAGATATTAAGTCCATAGATGATTTATTCAACCTAATATCATGTTTAGAAGTTGGGATGATTATGATTGAGTTATCATTATTGAGAACATCATAATTTGAATCTTGTTACAAGTAAAGGAAGTTTTCTGAGATTGACAATCCAAATATGGATAGTGTCTTCGTAGTAATCACGGACTTGGTATTAACATCTTTGTGGTTAGACAAACCTAGCAGGTTGATCATGGAAGGATTTATTGTACCTTGTAAGGTGGACTGTTAACATTCTTCGAGATGATAGTTTGAATGATAGAAAGGTATTGATATCAACCATAAGCCTTCCGAGTTATGTATGAGAATTTGTAAACAATATTGGAGTATGATCACCATGTTGATATTCGTAGCCTTGAAATTCGAAGATGTTTGAATCCGTAAGATCATTCATAATTGTTTGAGCATGATATGTAGAAGAGTAACATACATTAATCACTGAGGATTTCGTACGCTTCATCATAAATCAGAACAGTCGACTGTTCAGTGAAAGACTGTCGGATGCTTGTTTAGCGTACGCTATGCTATGAAGCTTACGTACGCTAATGGGCAAGGTTAACGTACGCTACGTTTGGTACGTAACGTACGTTACATCATAAGGCAAGTCAGTCGACTGATCAGGGGGTAACTGGCCATACATTGTTAGCGTACGCTAGAATTTGTAGCTTACATACGCTAACGAGTAGGTTTAACGTACGCTACAAAGGATATGTAACGTGCGTTAGGCATGTCAGACAGGATACGTTTTATGAACTTCCGACCGTAATTTGGATTGTTAGATGTCCGTACGTCGTGAGATGAACTCTATATTATTTCTTTTGTTTAAGGTTCGAGCTTTGCTACATGATTGATCGAAGGGGCGACCTTCGAGTGTTTTGATATTCGTGGGAGTATTATTCTTCTCATCGAATCGAGGCATGTACTTTAATTGTTTTAAGTATTGATGTTATACATATTGTCGTGCATATATGTCGTTGTTGTATGTCCACCTCGTGTTGGTCCGACGGGATCATCGGGGGATCTATGCTAGCGTGCGCTGGATCATCGGATGGGTTTTTCCACCACGGGTTGGTCTGACGGGATCATCGTGAGTTCTAGGCAATGAACGCTGGATCGTCGGAATTACCATGTGTATGTTGTGATATCATGTTGTGATTATCATTTGTGTATGTTATTTATGAGTTTCTCGTAGGAGAAGACTCGTTGGTATTTTGTCATTTACGTTGTTATTATTCTTCGCGAGATGTTGAATAATATGTTGTCGTACTTGTACTAGCATCGTTCTGCTAACCCCTTCGGGGGTGAACATTTGTTTATGTTCAGGATCCAGGAGAGCAGGGAAACAACCACTGGAGCTGCATGACGACGAGGGTGTAGAGTGATGTTCCGGTCGGGTTTAATTATTTGTTGTTTGGTTATTTTTAATAAGTACTCGAGTACATCATCATTTGTGATGTTTGAATTTTGGTGAGGTATTAATATTATTCATTTGGATATTTGTATTCTCGGTATTGAACCAGAACTATTGTATTTTATTTTAGTGATTTCATAAGTTGGTATCTGTTATTGTCTTTTCATTTCTTCAGCCTTGTAAATTCTTATGTAAAGGATTTATGGCGCTGTAATATTCCTGAATATATCGGGGGTGTTACATTAGTCACGTTCACAGTGTGTTTCACATTTCTCAGTTGAGAAAGTACGTTCCGGACCCGAGTCACATCATCGATTATAGGGATATCGAAGTACCGGAAGATATCACGTTTGAAGAAAGGCCGATGAAGATCCTTGAGCATCGTGACAAGCAACTCCGAAATAAAACCATTCCATTGGTTAAGGTTCAGTGGTCTAGGCATGGAGTCGAGGAAGCGACTTGGGAAACCAAAGATAGCATGCGTGCTAAATATCCGAAACTATTCACTTCTTAAGTTTCGGGATGAAACTTATTTCTAGAGAGGGAGAATGTAATATCCGTACCTTTTCTATTTTTGATAGTTTCCATTTTGGTGTATTTTCCATTGTTAGCCACTCGCTTGTAACCGTTTTAACATTTTGGGAATATTTAATTCTGCGTATTTTGGCCTCCGAGCATGTTTTGAGACAGTTATACTCGATTTTGTGTTTAGCATTTGTTGTGCAAAATTGTCGTTTCAAGTTTTGTGTGAGTTCATTTATTATTGTTAGTCATGTTGTGAGCTTTGGCACGGCTATTCGTTTCTGTATCGTGGTTTTCGATCGTTTTGGGTCATTTTGTAATTTCCTAAAAGTTTAGGGAATTTACCTTCGTGGTCGTATTCCGAACCTATGGATAATTTGGGATCGTGTTTCCTTTTAGCACTTAAGTTCCTCGTCTCGAACCTTTCGCAAGCTTGTTCTAGTTTCGTGTATTCATCGTCTCGTGATTCCGTCGCATTCCTTATTGTCATACTACTCTTAACAAGCTGTGCTGGAACTGTCTTACGTATGTTAGTTTCAGATCTTTACGTATGTTAAGACTGTTACGTACGTTAAGATCCTACTCGTAACGTACGTAATAACCTTCGTGTTTTCGGGCAGTGAGTCCTGCAAATTCATTACGTACCTTAAGGCCCTACTCCTAACGTACGTAATGACCTTCATGTTACTAGGCAGAGAGTTCTGCAGATTCATTATGTACGTAAGCTTTAGAGGCTTTACGTATGTTATGAAGCTTACGTATGTTAACCCTTATGGATTACGTACGTAAGTCAACGTGGGTTTAAATACCCAGGAGCGGACCGATTTTCCCATTTCTTCCTTTCTTCTTCTCCTGCGCGACTTGGGCGATTCTCGGGTGATTTCGGTGCGATTTCGAGCCTTCAACTATCTAGCCATCATCTTCCTTGGAGTTGTGGAGTATATTGACAACCCAAATCCATCCTTTTTATCTTCGATTCGAGGTAAATCACTGGAACCCTACTTTTGGGAATTTGGGGGTTCTTCGTAAATTCTCCGATCTAGTCGTAGTTATGATGGAATTGTGTTGAGTATGAATTATCTACTTTCGATTCATGTTTCCCTACGAGGTTATTGTTGTATTCTTGGAATCGTTGAGAATCGAGAGGGTTTTGGTTGCGATCCGCCCTTGTTGAATATGATGTTGGATTATTTGTGTCGTAGGCAGGGTTTTCGGACGTATTTCCATTTAATTTCCAATCGTACTATTGTTGATAGTCATTTTACGAATCGTCTAGGTTCGAGATTTCCAAATTCTTCCAACGGTTGTCGTTTAATGTCTCTTTTCAGTCCGTCATGTCTCAAAGACAAGTAACTCTTACGAACTTACTATCTTAAATGTGTAAGGTAATGTATTTGAGTGTTAGAGTGTTTATGTTCACTCCGGGAGGGTCCGACGGGGCCTCGGAGGAATCCACACATGGTTGGGTTCATGAACTTTTGGTTAAACACTCCGGGAGTGTCTATCGGGGTCTCGGAGGGATTCGCGCATGGTCGGGTCCATGGTTAATCGGGAGGAATTGTATTTTGTGATGCATTGTAGATTTTGCATTTCCGGAAATCATTATCTGGCTTGTTTTCGAAAACCATTGATGCTTATGCTTTGATATTGTAAGATATAAAAATTTGTTTGCGTTACTTGTACTAGCTATTCCACGGCTAACCCTATTTGGGGGAAATACGTTTCATATATTTCAGGTGCAAAGAATGCGGTCGGAAGAGTAACGGAGCAGTACGAGGATGAAGGCCAGGCATGATACTGTGATGTGGTCGTCGTGTTTAATTATTTTGAGATCGGTTATTGGGATTTGATTTTATTTGTCACAATTGTTAGATGGTACTCGAGTACTATAGGAGAGATGTTTCTCTGTTGTTGGTTACATTAAAATGTTGTTTTTCTTTTTTTTTTTGTGTTTTAAATGTTGTCGTGGGAATTCTGTCGGTTAATCCGATAAATGATGGATGGTTTTGATGTGTTCTGTTATGGATGAAGTACAAAATTAGCCTTGTGAGTTCCAGATGGGATTCACGGTGCTGGGACATGCCCTGAATATCTTGGAAGTGTTACACCAGTCTATCCGCGACCAGTCCGTCCGCACCGACCAAGTCCTGCATCCAACCGTGATCGATACTGCTCGGCCCCTGCTGCTCCAGCCTAACCTTGACCAGTCCGCCCATGCCTACCAAGTCCTGCGTCCAGCGGTGATCGATCCTGATTGGCCCCTGCCACCACAGTCGCAGTCGCGCATCGATCCCTGCTGCCTGGACCATACTGCAACCCAGCCGCGACCAGTCCGCCCGTGCTGACTGAGTCCCGTATCCGTCCCGATCCGACCCAGCCGTGATCGATCCTGCTCGGACCCTGCTGAACTCTGCCACCACCTGCCGATCCAACCCAACCGCGATTCGAGCAGGCCCCCGCCTACGTTGCCCGACCAAGCCGCGACAAGCACTGCCTCCCGCGTCTAACCCGTGCAGGCCAGATTGTCTGCACCGAGACCTGCTCGGCCACTCTCTTCCGCGTCCGACCCGATCAAGCCCAAATTTTCCATGCTGACCTCCGCCACTCGCCGCCCAACCCGACCAGCTCCAGCCTAGTCGCCCGCAGCCAGAAGCCGCGACCTAATCTAGCTCAAACAAGTCCGAGCTGGTTCGAAGTGTCAGTCCAAAGATCCAAACACCAATTTAGTTTATGATTTTCTGGAACCGCCAAAATTGTGCCCCCGGTTTCACGTTGTCGCATTGAGTACCAATCGGTAGATCGGAACACACCATCAATTGCTCCATATCACATGCCTAATTTCATAATCGAGGTAATTATCTAAACTTGTCCCTATTTCAATTCTCTCTTTTTGGAAAATTTTTTTTGGGACATGGGTTATTGGGTTCTTTATCTCCCACGCTACTTTGCGGTGGATGAGACCGTGAGAAAAGTCGGTATCTCTGCATGTTTAAGAAAACTGTATGACGGTCCTGGGGGAGTCACGGAATTGTTGAAAGTCGATACTTGTGGTTGTTGCATACACTACGTATCTGGGGGCGATTTTATATCGCCGTTTTTGTCGACCTTACTGACAATAATTAAGGGAAGTATATCGAGTAACGGTAAGGAGTACCATAGGTAGGTCTCAAATGTTCGCTTGGCGTTCGTCGGCAAGAGATTTACTACGACCATCTTTCCCTCTAATGAGCCTGCCGTTCAAGAACCGAGCGAGAAAACAAAGGCTAATGCACTGATGTACTTGTGTAGACATATATATCCGCTGTTGAAACACTGTTATATGAATTTGCGAACCCCCAAAGAACTATGGGATACATTCAAACAACATTTTAATAATGTGCATGATTTTCCCCAAATTGCAACTTCAATGGGAGCAAATCTGATTCTTGGATTATGTGAATGTGGAGGCCTATAATAAAGTTGTCCTCGATCTTGGCGTTGATCTTTGTTTTTGTGGTGTCAAGAAGTCTGATCAAGACTTGATCGAAAGGACTCTTAACACGTTTCCCGTGGGAGCAAGTGTGATTGCTCATCAGCTGCGTGTTGCCTATGAGGAAGGGAGAATTAAAAATTTTAGTGACCTTATCTCCCACCTCGCGGAAAAGGAAAGGCATCAAGACATCATTCTCAACGGCAATGCATGCCCAGCTGGTACGAAGCCGATTCTGGAAGTGAATCAGGTTACCCACAAGAAGGCACCATGACAAAGTAGAAAAGGAAATGCTGTTTAGTCTTTGCAAGTACCAAGGGTGCATGACTCGAGCAAGCGAGGGAAAAGACGAGGTCGTCGTTCCAATATGTGGAAGAGGCAAGGTGGCTCGGCTGCCGGTCCTAGTGGAGCCAACCACATGGAGCACCTCCTACCGGAGGAAATGGACCAACTCCAAAGGAAGGATGGAATTGCTATACTTGCGGTTCAAAGAAGCATACTTACCGCAGTAACGAGGCGCCAAAGAACATCCAAGCCTACTACAAGCAGTATGAACAGTACTTGACTCAAGAGTCGAATTACATGGAGGAAGATAATGAGAATATAGAGGTGAACCATGTTGAGATCCCTCCTCTCACCATTGCGGACAAAGACCAGTAGATCATTGTAGTTTGATTAGTTTTTACGCTTTGGTTTACGTTGTCTTATTTTTAGAATTTCTTTTGAGAACTACTTTGCGATTTTTTATGAATGTAATGATGAATAAAATACTAATAATTGCTGTGATTTTGCAAAAATGAATTTTATTTTTCCCTCGGATGCATGTTTGGTTTGGTTTATTACAAAACAGTTACTCATTAAGAATTGCTTGGTTAATTTTATATATTGGTGGATTTTATCGAAAACTTTTGATCACGACTAGGTGTATCCTAATTGGTATTTGTTTATGCTTTGAAAATTCAAACGGAATCAGTGGCTTTTAAACAGCCTTAGCTGTACCGACATTCCTACTTTCTCTGCAAGTCTACCAAGTTGGGGTTACAGAAAGGATCATTAGTCCAGATATAAATCGAACACCCCGCTGCGTTTTAACACATTTAAACACACATATGGCCATCATTGACATATTATTACATCAACGATGCCTTTGAAAAGGCTTCAACCTTGCTCTATCACTTAAAAATAGGGAAGTACCAATATAGCAACTTGAAACGAGCACTACGATCTGATTTTAATGATCTAGAAAGTGCACGACCTATGGATGGAAAGATACAGAATCTAGTTTCCAGAATAACTGACCGTTCATATATAAACTTTTTAACAAAGGAGTTATTGCATTTTAGTGAACAAAAATCAAGCTGCGCGACAATTATTTCCTGTAATTGTGCTAACTTTTATCCTAACAAACTTGGTCGAATTTCCCCAAACTCGAAGTTAGTTATTTTTCGATATGTCTTTCAACACAAGACTAATCAAGTTTCAAGTCTTATGGTAGATTTCTCGTGGCGAAGTTGAGTGACTTGATGATAGTGGATCAACCCACATTGTTCTCGAAATAGGCAATTATTTAGGATATTGTGCCATACATATCCTCAGTGACAACAATGATTGGTTCCTTACAAGTAATTCAAGGGAGGAGACCTGCTCATTTCTTGCTACCTAATGGTACGCATATCAATGTCACAAATTCTCTCTATGTCTCAAGAGCAAATCGAACCTTGTTAAATTTTAGGGACATCCGTGCCAATGGTTATCACCTTGATACACACTGTGAGAATGGGATAGAATTTTTTTTTTCTCTGGCCGAATATGGAACATGCCGCGTTCTCGAGAAACCAGTGAGTCTAAGTAGTGGTTTGTACCAAACTACAATAAGAGTTATTGGATCCTATGATGTGAGTCACAAACTTTGTGATTCCGAATCATACCAACTGTGGCATAACCGACTTGGTCACCCTAGTCGCGACATGATGATTCGCATTTTGAAAAACTCACATGGCCATCTGTTTTTCAAGTCTAAAAATGATTGGAAGCATCGCTTGATATCAGCACTGATGTAAGTGAGTCTGATACCGTATCACTGGGATTGAAGATCGCACGCCCTGATGAGGTTGGCCGTGCATCTTCTGCAAGTCCCGAGGCTTCTGTGGCAATTTCTAATGCCCATAAATGATTTTGCAAGGCATGTTCACTAGCAAAGTTGATACCTTCTCCATCCTTTGCTAAAGACTCAATACAAAATATTCGCTTCTTACAAAGAATTCAAGGGGATATTTGTGGACCTATTCAGTTAGAGTGCGGACCATTCAGATATTTCATGGTTCTGGTTGATGCATCGATGCGATGGTCACATGTCGCACTGCTATCCGCAAGAATTGCTGCACATTTGCTAAGCTCCTAACACAAATTATCATGTTACGGGCTAACCACCCTAACTTTCCAATCTCGTCATTAATATTGGACAATGTTGGTGAGTTTACGTCAAATTCCTTCGATGACTATAGCATGTCGATTGGGATTGAAGTTGAACATTCCGTACCCCACGTTCATTCACAGAATGGCCTTGATGAGGCTATGATTAACCGGTTACAGCTTATCGTCCAAGCATTGGTATTGCGCACCAACTTGCTGATTTTAGCCTGAGGTTCTGCAATTTTGCATGCAGCTATACTTATTCGCTTTAGACCCACTACCAATCAACCATTTAGTGCGTACCAGTTGGTAATTGGATATGAGTTTGATATTTCATACTAATGCATTTTTGGTTGTGCAGTCTCTGTGCCAATTACACCTCCACAGCATACTAAAATGGGTCCGCAAAGATGATTAGGTATATATGTTTGCTACGAGTCGCCTAAAATTATCCGCTACTTGGAACCTTTGACAGGAAATCTGCTTACTGCAAGATTTACAGACTGTCACTTCGATGAGACAAACTTCCCATCATTATGGGGAGAGAGCAATTGAATGATTCCAGTTGAAACACAGGAAATTGTCTAGTGTGCTCCCTCTTTGCCTCATCAAGATCCCTGTACGGCTCAATCCGAGCTGGAAGTGCAACGTATTCTCAGTCTTCAGAAAATAGCAGATTTGATGCCTGACCGCTTTACTGATACTGCAAAAGTGACAAGATCTACCATTCCCGATGTGAAGGTTCCTGCGAGGTTAGAAGTCCCAGTTATAGGTCAAGGTTGGATAGGTCATCCACGCTAGTCGGTGATGCTTTTGCTTACTCTGTTGCTCAAGAAATTATCAAATACGATGATGCTGAGCCACAATTGGTTGCTGAATGTCAACGACGAGCTGATTGGTCGAAATGGAAAGATGCAATGCAAGTTTAACTAGACTCAATGGCTAAACGTGAGGTATTTGGCCATATTGAGACAGTACCCGTAGGCATTAAACCAGTTGGACATAAATGGGTCTTTGTTCGTAAATGCAATGCTAAGAATGAGGCCATATGTTACAAAGCGAGACTGGTTGCCCAAGGCTTCTCGCAGCGCCCTGGCATTGATTACAGGAGATGTATTCCCTCATTATGGACATCATCACTTTCCTCTACTTAGTCAGTTTGGTAGTCTCTGAAAAACTGAATATACAGCTTATGGATGTGGTTACAGCGTATCTTTATGGGGATCTAGATACGAACATTTATATGAATATTCCTGAAGGGATTTTGTTGCCCAAATCAAGTAGCTATAAACCACGGACCGCTTACGCTGTAAAGTTGTGTCGTTCACTGTATGAGTTGAAGCAATCCGGAAGGATGTGGTACAACCGCCTATGTGAATACTTGATTGGGAAGGGATACAAGAACAGTGATATCTGTCCACGCATTTCCACGAAAAGAACAGATGCAGGATTCATGATTGTAGCCATCTATCTATATAATGTGAATGTATTGGTACCATAGATGAGGTCGATAAAATGGACAGCTATCTTAAGTCCGAATTCGAGATGAAGTACCTGGGGAGGGCTCAATTTTGCTTGGGCTTAGTGTTAAACCCTAAAATTCATAAATCTAAAAATACGTATAATTCTGAATTTTTACTTTGTGATATTATAAATTACACCTTAAACTTTATATTATACACTTTAATTAAAAGTAAATTACATTAATATAAAGTATAGTCTAAATAAATAAATGTGGTACAAAATATAAAGTGGTTCCTAAAAAAAATAAAAGTAGCACATACACACGTTTGTTTGAATGGTATAACTTCCGAAATATAATTATGAATCCCATGAAACTCGGTCAATGATTATTACTTGTAACTGACCTATTATGACTTTCAATGCAAATTAAGGACATCTTTAATACTTTTCCAATTCACCACACGTTCCTCCCATACTCCTTAAATATATTGTTTCTGTCTTCCTCATTGACACGACATAAAAGATAATCAAAAGCACACAAAAGCTGCAAATTTTCTCTCTTAAAAAAAACAAGTACTTCGAAGGGTGTTGAGGTGAAGAAGTTCGTGGGTATTCGGTTGTTGCTGTGTTCGTGGTTTAGGGTTTGGGTTCGTGGTGTTGGCCCTTGTTCTTTCCTTTGATTCGATTCCATCACAAGATTCAGTGAAGGAGGAGTGATCCACCTTTCCTTGTGTTCAATTTCCATTTGCTTTCATTTCTTAAGGTACAGATATTCTACCTTTTATCAAGTAAAGGTTTCTCATGATTCTTATTCTTTGACCTTAATTCGTTGCATTGCTATAAACCTTTTGATATGAACCTAATGTTATGATTCCTTTGCATTGATCCATTTGATATAATCCCATTGCTATGATCCCTTTTGATAGTTTCTTATTGTTATTGATCAATCGATTATTTCGTTACATGTTTATTTCTATCCTTGCATGTGTTTGCCTATATTGTTGCCCATTTAATGTATCTAGCCATGGGGAGTCTATGGCCATATCATTGATGCACCAATGGTATGACGCTGTCAGTGGAGGCGGGCATGTGTACACTACATTCCCAAATGATTGTATTGCTAATTAGCGCACTTGGCCCGTGTTTTTCATATGTATGTTTAGTTTGTTACTAGCATACATATTAATGTAATGAAGGGAGCGTATGGATGCATCCTAGTAAATGAAATGAAATGAAAATGAAATGAAATGTGATGTGAATGGACTAGAGTGTGTGCAATACACCCCATCTCACTAATGTGGTACATCGAGTTAGCTACTCTATGTACATAATGTAATGTTGGGCATTTCCTTGATTTTTGATCTTTTATATTCTCTCATTATATTGATTTTTCATCACATATATATTATTCGTATCTTATTCACAGGTTCTCTTGGACTCTTTCCTATATTGTTTCGTTTCATTCATACTTATTGCTTTCATATTATATATCTGTTCACTGAGCGTTAGCTCAGCCGCATTTCTTTTCTCTGCGGCAGGTTATTACAGGGGTGATGGGCAGGAGTGAAGAGAGTAGGAGTTAGGGACTACCCTACTAGTTATCCTTTATTATTTTTACAAGACTTTTGGATTAATTATGTATTTCTATTTAAAATAATGTTGGTTTATCATTGGAAGATTGTAATGTTGACCTAGTTATGCTTTTATAATAAAGTCTTCCGCTTGCGTATTTAATGTTCTGATTTGACTCCGTAATGTTACACTTTGACCCTTGTCGGGTTGGGGTGTTACAATTATGGTATCGGAGAATGGTTTGACCTGTAGGACTTAGGTTATGACCTGTGAGGATTGGGTAGGCATTAGGTTTCCTTCTGCAATAAATGTTATCTCTTTCATATTCGATAATGACTCTGATTTCTATCTTTACTGATTCGTTTATGGACCTTTTAGATGTCGGTCAATCGCACATCGGAAGAGACCGCTGCCTTTAACGCAACTGTTGCTCAAGCTGTTGCAGCCCTAATACCTGAACTTCGAACTCAACTCTTTGAGGAATTCCGTCAGGAGGCCTCTGGCTCTGGTGGAAGGGGTACTCCATCTACTATCTCTGGATGGTTGGAAAAGTTTGGGAAACAGAAGCCCAGATCTTTTAGCTCCGCCAACACTCCTGTTGATGCGGAAAATTGGATCGCGCACATAGAAAAGATCTTCGAAGTATTGGACTGCGGGGATGAGTTTAAGGCTCGTTTGGCTAGCTATAAGTTGGAAGGTGATGCCCTGAATTGGTGGAAGGCCTATAAGCAGGCAAAAGGTGATACGTTTATTGCCAACATGACTTGGGCAGATTTTCGTGGGGTCTTCTATACTCAGTACTTTCCTCTAGCTGAACAACAAAAGTTTGAGCAGGAGTATCATACTATCCGCCAGGGAGATCACGAAACCACGACTGAATTCATGAAGCGATTTTTGAGGTTAGCGGGATTTCTGGGGGTGAAGGCTGGAACTCAGAAGGAGCAGGCTTTACATTTTAAATGGGGGATGAAAGAATGGATTTTGGACGGGATTGTGAACACGGAGTTCTCAGACGTAGCTCAGATTGCTAATGCGGGCCGTAACATCGAACTTCTCCGTGAGAGAAATAGGGAGAACAAAAGAAACCGCGATGGGGACCGCATCTGATCCGCTGTGGCACCAACTCAGAACAGTGCTCCGAGAGTACAAGATCAAAGGTACAATTATAGGAGGAATGACAACAGGCAGAACTATGGACGTGACCGTGGCCAGCAAACTAACCGAAACACTGGTGCTCCCAACCAGAGGAGAAACCCTAACCAAACCGTACCTTTACCTCCACCTCCACCATATAAGACTTGTGGTAAGACACATCCAGGAAAGCCGTGTTACAAAGAAACAGGTGCTTGTTTTCTCTGTGGTTCATTGGAGCATCGAGTACGAGACTGTCCTAAAAATGATGGTAGGAGTGATGGTAAGCAGCCACCAAACAGAGGACGGGTCTTTGCTCTCACCCGTGATCAGGCTGCTACTTCATCAGGTACCGTTACGGGAATTCTGCATATGTTTGATCGTACTATATTTGTCTTATTCGATACTGGTGCTACTCATTCTGTCGTATCTGCTGCATTTGCTAAACATATCACTATACCATCTACCTTACTTGATTATACTTTATCTATATCTACTCCCATGAAGAACCAAGTTATTATTAGCCATGAATTTAGAAACTTTCCCATACGTTTCGACGATAAAATTCATGCGGCCAACCTATTCCCTTTGGATATGTGTGATTTTGATATTATTTTGGGCATGGACTGGCTTTCAGAACATCAGGCCACGATCGATTGTCATGCCAAGCGTGTTATTTTTGGCGATATTAGTCATCCGGAATTCATTTATCAGGGTTCTCGACCTGATAAGCCTTTGAAAATTATCTCCGCTTTGAAAGCCAGAACTTTGATCTCACATGGTTGTGAAGGTTTCTTAGCCTCTATAAAGGACACTTCTGTGGATGGACCTCGCCCTGAGAGCCATCCAGTAGTCCGTGAATTTCCTGATGTATTCCCAGAAGAACTTCCGGGTTTAGCTCCCACACGTGAGGTTGAATTTAGCATCGAGTTAATTCCTGGTGCTGAACCCATCTCAAAAGCTCCTTATCGCATGGCGCCAACTGAATTGAAGGAATTGAAAGAACAACTTCAAGAACTCTTAGAACGGGGTTTTATTCGTCCGAGTGTATCTCCGTGGGGTGCACCTGTTTTGTTTGTGAAAAAGAAGGATGGGAGTATGAGATTGTGTATCGATTACCGTGAATTGAACCGTATCACTATCCGAAATCGTTATCCGCTACCTCACATCGATGATCTTTTTGATCAACTTCAAGGTGCAAAATTCTTCTCTAAGATTGATCTTAGATCCGGATATCATCAACTACGAGTGAAGGAACAAGACATTCCTAAGACCGCATTTCATACCCGATATGGCCATTATGAATTTTTGGTAATGCCGTTTGGTTTGACCAATGCTCCGGCCGTATTCATGGATTTAATGAATCGTGTCTTTCACGAGTTCCTTGACAAATTCGTTATCATTTTCATCGATGACATTCTGGTATACTCGAAGACGAAGGAAGAGCATGAAGAACACCTTCGTATTGTTTTGGGGATTTTACGTCGGGAGAAATTATATGCGAAGTTTTCCAAATGTGAATTCTGGTTGGGTCAAGTAACATTTCTGGGTCATGTTGTGTCGGCAGAGGGTATTACTATGGATCCTGCAAAGGTTGAAGCTATCACTAAATGGCCAAGACCAACGACTGTGACTAAAGTTAGGAGTTTTCTTGGACTTGCTGGATATTATCGGAGATTTGTAGAAGGGTTCTCACGTTTGGATTTACCTTTGACTAAACTGATGAGGAAGGGTGAGAAGTTTGTTTGGAACGATGAACGAGAGAAGAGTTTCGAAGAGTTGAAGAAGAAACTGGTTTCTGCTCCGATACTTACCTTACCTTCTGGATCAGGTGGTTATCAAATTTATAGTGACGCTTCAAAGAAAGGTCTTGGGTGTGTTTTGATGCAACATGTAAAGGTTATCGCTTATGCATCAAGACAATTGAAAACTTATGAGACTAATTATCCTACTCATGATTTAGAATTGGCGGCAGTTGTGTTTGCTCTGAAAATCTGGAGGCATTATCTTTATGGTGAGACATGTGACATATTCACTGATCATAAGAGCCTCAAATATATATTCACTCATAAGGAGATGAACATGAGGCAGAGACGTTGGTTAGAACTGCTCAAAGATTACGATTTCAGTATCACCCAGGCAAGGCGAATGTGGTTGCTGATGCACTTAGTAGGAAGTCTGGGGTGTTGGCTAGTCTTGATATCGCACCTGAGATTATCAAAGACTTAGAACTTCTGGATATGGAATTATGTGTTCGTGGTAGTGATGGTTATTGGGCGAGTATGAAGATTGAACCCAACCTTATCCTTCGTGTTAAGGAAGCTCAGAAAGATGATGGTGAACTGTGGTCTATCACCCAAAACATAGAAGAGGGTAAGCAGACTGAGTTCCGTGTTGATAACGATGGAGTGGTATGGTATGGTGATCGATTATGTGTTCCTGAGGAACCTTCTATTCGAGAAGCTGTGTTGTCTGAAGCACAGTTCTCCTTTCACAATTCATCCTGGGTCAACTAAGATGTATAGAGATCTGAAACAAAATTTCTGGTGGAATGGGATGAAACGAGATGTGGCCACGTTTGTGGCTAAGTGTTTGACATGTCAACAAGTAAAAATTGAGTATCAACGTGCTAGTGGTCTCTTAAAGCCCTTGGATATTCCTACTTAGAAGTGGGATGAAATTTCCATGGACTTCGTGACAGGGTTACCTCGCACACAAAGAAAGCATGATGCTATATGGGTTGTTGTGGATCGTTTAACCAAGTCAGCGCACTTCTTACCGATTCGGGTAGATTATTCTGTTAGTAAGTTGGCAGAAATATTTCGACAAGAGATCGTTCGGCTACATGGTACACCTGCAGCCATTATATCTAATAGAGATCCACGTTTTACTTCACGATTTTGGAAGGGTTTGCAAAAAGCGTGGGATACTAGACTTAAGTTTAGCACGGCCTTTCACCCTCAGACAGATGGACAAACTGAGCGTACAATTCAAACTCTGGAGGATATGTTTGTTGGGATTCCGAAACTAAAACAAAATACGCAGCGGAAAATAAAAACGAATCCCAAACAGGAACGATCAAGTAACGTATATACGAAAATATAAATACGAAGATAAAAATCATACCCTTGAAGCCTTTGAAATAAATCTTCGTAAATATGGATGACGATCACGAACTCCGTCCCGAACACGAAATCCCTTCGTCCAAGCACCGAAAATTCGAAGCTTCTACCTCACACGCGTCGGAAGTTGCCCGGAAAAATTCGATAGTAATCCGTTCTTCAAGAACACGGCTAGGAATTACTATAGGAATTTATATCTCAAACTTTTTTTTAACTATTATATCATCTCAAAGATGAAAATATAAAAAAAAAATATATATCTCTCTCCTTGTTAATGCTCTCGGCAGGAAGCTACTCATTTGCATGAAAGATGAGTTATATATACTACTCCTTTCATCATGTGTGTATTATAATGTGATGATATATATTATAAAAGAATAATTATTCCTTTACAACTATCATTCAAAATCATGTGGGAATCTCAACTCTAAGTGAGTTCCCATACACATGCAAGATCATGCCATGCCAAGAGGGGTGGGCGGCCACAAGGAAGTTCCCTAAAAACGAGCCGAGCCACTCGGCTCGTGTATCGGACGTTCGTCAAACGACTCCGTTAAATACACTCCGTTTAATCATAAATGTATTTATATTAATTAATTAATCTAATTAATTAATTATATCAAATACAAATATATTTCTCTAAGAAATATGATTTATGAATTAAATTAATTACCCGGTAACTTAATTTTAATTCATAAGACCGCTATTTGATTTATCCAATATATCATAATTAGATATCCAATATCTAATATTAATAGAGAGATAATACATTCACATTTATCCGTCAACGCTCCTGATGCGCGACTCCGTAGGTCCATCTCAGCCGGCATTGGGAGGAACTAATGAGTGCGGCAAAGACTTAGCCACTAGCGGCCGCATCAGAAACCCCGATCGAGAACGAATGAAGGGATCATTCAAGAACCATTTTGTCGTGAATACTATATACGTATAGACCCTTCATCAGATGTCCCAGTCAAGTCTTCGGGTCACTGTAAAGTCAAACCCTACCATTGACTAAACTCTATACATGTGTTAATGCAAATCAAGACCGACTGATTAATAGTGTATCTAATACGACTATATCGTAATGCTTTGCCAAAGACTCATGATCTTATTTGCCACTAACTGTATAGGACATACACCTGCTCACTAACAGGAGATAGAATCCTTTCTTGGCATACAGTAAAGACTGCTACCTGCCCGTATAGTTCGCACTTCGAGGTCGACTCAGCAATTAAGCAAATGAGTCTAACTACTCTAATGACAAACTAAACGTCACAGACACATCTTCTACTGAATCCTCAAGTCAAAGGTCCACGTATACTATCACAACCTTTTGATTCGTCATCGACTCTCCGAGAGTGAATACCGTGTGACTGAATCGAGTATGAGTCGTGTTCGAGTATACTGGTCCCACCAATATACTGTATAACTATGCTATCAAGACGTGCACACGTCCTAGCATCAGTTATACAAGTCTTATTAAAACTTAATGCCCATTTAAGTTTATTGACTTGCGAACGATTTACGTAAATAAACTTTAAACACTTCCAGTACATTTTCTCTTATCCCATAACGAGAATGGAATGTTCAGTTTATTTTTATGGACTTCACTTCAATGTTTACCAAGTCAAGAATGCAATTGAAATACAATAAACAGTCAATGAATCGAATTGCCTTTTTATTATTTATTTCCATAATTACAAGTACAATGCCCCTACTCTCTCATCCCCTGAGTGGCATTCGAGGGCATATTCCTAACAATCTCCCACTTGCACTCAATGCCATACATCATGATATCCAATACCCATGTTCTTCAGATGTCTTTCTAAGACGGCCTGAGATAATGGCTTAGTCAGCGGGTCAGAGACATTGTCTTCTGAGTCTACTCTTTGCAATGAAACATATCCTTTTTCCACCATCTCTCGAATGATGTGGTACTTTCTCTCTATATGCTTGGTGTTGTGGTGAGCCCTCGGCTCCTTGGCTTGGGCGACAGCTCCATCATTATCACAGAATAGTGATATAGGCAACTCCGTGTTAGGCACCACTTGAAGTTCTTGTATAAACTTCTGCATCCAAAATGCTTCTTTGCTAGCCTCTGAGGCAGCTTGATACTCTGCTTGGCAGGTGGAATCTGCAGTAGCAGTTTGCTTGGAGCTTCTCCAAGATACTGCTCCTCCATTGAGAGTAAATAAATACCCAGATGTCGACTTAGAGTCGTCATTATCTCCTTGAAAATCAGAATCGGTGAATCCAATCACCTTCAGTTCTCCACCACCGTAAGTAAGAACCAAATCTCTAGTTCTTCTTAAGTACTTAAGAATGTTCTTTACGGCAGTCCAATGTTCCCTTCCCGGGTTTGCTTGAAATCGACTTACCATACTCACAGCATAGGCTAAGTCTGGTCTCGTACACAACATAGCGTACATGAGGCTACCCACTGCCGAGGCATAGGGTACCTTACTCATCTCTCTCTTATCTTCCTCACTTTGAGGACACATTTTCGTGGTGAGATGAATTCCATGTCGCATAGGAAGGAACCCTCTTTTAGATTCATCCATCTTGAATCTTCTCAGGATTTTATCTATATAGAGGGCTTGGGAAAGTCCTATCATTCTTCGCGGTCTATCTCTGTAAAGACGGATCCCTAGAATATAGGAAGCTTCTCCCAAGTCTTTCATGGAGAACGTTTTAGAAAGCCAAGCTTTCACAAAGGTCGAGCATTGCTATGTTTTTTACTATAAGTATAATATCATCTACATATAGTACTAAGAACGCAATGTTGCTCCCATCGACCTTTTGTAAACACACGGTTCCTCCTCATTTCGCATTTAAGTCAAAGTCCTTAATCGCTTCACAAATCGAAGGTTCCAACTCCGAGAAGCTTGCTTCAGACCATAAATGGCTCGTTGCAGCTTACACACTTTATGAATATTAGCTTTGGACACAAAACCCTTAGGCTGTTCCATATAGATTTCCTCCTCGAGGTATCCATTTAGAAAATCCGTTTTGACGTCCATTTGCCATATTTCATAATCATAATAGGCAGCAATGGCAAGCATCATGCGAATCGACTTTATCATAGCTATGGGCGAGAAGGTATCATGATAATCGATTCCTTCCCTTTGGGTATAACCCTTTGCCACAAGCCTGGCCTTATAGGCATCAACCTTGCCATCCCCATCAGTCTTTCTCTTATAGATCCATTTATTTCCAATAGTCCTCATGCCAGTTGGAAGATCTACTAGAGTCCAGACCTGATTGGTATGCATCGAGTCTATATCAGCTTCCATTGCTTCTTGCTATTTATCGGAGTCTACATCCACTATCGCTTGGTCATAGGTGACAGGGTCGTTTTCACTGCTATCAGGTGTGTCGTGGAGACCCAGTTCCTCGACATGTGTATAGCCATACCTCTCAGGTAATTGAGATACCCTATCAGACCTTCGAAGTGGAGGTTGTGTTACAATAGGTTCGGTTCTTGATCCCTGATCAGATGTCTCCTTAGGAGTTTCATTATGCTCTTCCAAAGAGATATTTCAACCCGAGCCACCTTCCTGAATGAATTCATCCTCAAGGAAGTGCGCTTGTAATGCCACAACGACCCTATGGTCTTCTGGCATGTAGAATAGATAACCCATCGAGTCCTATGGGTATCCTATGAAATGTCCTTTTATGGACCACGCTTCCAGTTTGTCCACCTTAGCCTTTTTGACATAGGCTGGACATCCCCAAATCCTTATGTGATTAAGGCTTGATTTCTTACCCTTCCACATCTCATGCGGAGTGATAGGAACAGATTTGGAAGGACATCTATTAAGGATATAGGCAGCGGTTAGTAAGACATACCCCCACAGGTAAATAGGTAAATCGGTGTAATTTAACATGGAGCGAACCATGTCCAACAAAGTCCGATTTCTCCTTTCTGAAACACCATTTAACTGTGGGGTTCCTGGAGGCGTGAATTGTGAAACTATTCCATGTTCCTTAAGGAACTCATCAAACTCAGTGCTCATATATTCGCCACCTCGGTCCGACCGAAGTGCTTTGATATGACATCCAGTTTGTTTTTCAACTAGGGCCTTAAATTCTTTGAATTTAGCAAAGGCTTCAGATTTATGTTTCATTAAGTACACAATCCCATACCTAGTATGATCATCTGTGAACGTTATGAAATATTGATATCCATCTCGGGCTACTTCTAAAGCACCACAAACATCGGTATGCACCAATCCAAGTTTATCGGCAGCCCTTTCAAAAGTCCCTGTGAAGGGGAACTTAGTCATTTTGCCTCTAAGGCAAGATTCACAAGTTGGATAGGGTTCTACACCCAATGGACTTAAAAGTACATCTTTCTCCATTTTCTGAACCTTGACCAACATGACCAAGTCTAAGGTGCCATTTAAGATCTTGATTAGTATCTTGCCTACCACGTTTCCTAGTTATAGTGTTCACTTTTGTTTTATTTTGCATGTTCAGATGATATAAACCATTCAACAATGTAGCTGTTCCAACCAATTTATTTCAAAAATAAATTTTACAACTGCCATTGCCAATGAAGAAACAAAATCCTTTCCGGTCCAAGACTGGAATGGATACAATGTTTTTATGCCCCTTGGGCAAAACAAGTACTTCATCTAATGTCAAAATAAAACCGGATTCTAAACCCAGAAGGATTGATCCAATATCGGTTGCCTCGACACTTTGTCCGCTTCCAACGGTGATCATTATTTCCCCAGCTTCAAGTTTTCTACTTGCCCAGATCCCGATTCATAGTACAAATGTGAGAAGTGGCACCTGAATCCGTAATCCATGAAGCGTAATATACGAGCGTAACAATTAGTTTCAAAAACAAAAGTTCCGCACTGATGCGCCATTAATCTTGGGACAAGTCCTTCGCAAAGGGCCCACTCACCGCATTCAAGGCATTTGTCCGTAGGTTTTGGACCGCCTACCTTTTGAACCTTTCGGGCCTTGCCCTTTCCTTTTTGCACCCCTTTCTTGGGTGTGTACTGCTCGTAGGTCTTTTTATTCTTGTTCTTGGACCTCGTAGGCCCAGAAGAAATCACAAGAGCCTCTCTCGGTTTAGTCTTCATGTTAGATCGCACTGTCACAGCTTATTCATTAGCCCAGCTAATGTGCATGTAATTTCATTACAGTTGAAATTCATTACAAACTGCGTGAAAGAGTCAGGTAGAGATTGAAGGATGAGATCAATTTGAAGGGATAAATCCATATTAAAGTTGAGCACCTCGATCCTCTCAATCATAGAGATCATCTTGAGGACGTGGTCTCCCACTTTCTCCCATTATTTCATCCTAGCACTGAACAACTGCTTCGATATCTCATATCTAGCAGTCCTACTGTGCTCTCCATAAAGTTCAGTCAAGTGTGCGAGAATCTGCCTAGCAGAAGTCATTTTCTCGTGCGCTCTCTGCAGCTCATTAGTCATTGAGCCCATCATAAAACCACGGACTAGCACGTCATCCTTGACCCATTTTTCATGGACATCAATGTCTTCCTGATTACCCCTAGTCCGGATTGGAGTCGGTGGAATGTCCGCCTCCAAGACGTATCCCAGAGACTCCATACTGAGTACAATCATCAGATTCCGCAACCAGTCAACAAAGTTGGGGCCAGTTAGGAGATTCTTTTCAAGTAGTATTGCAGGTGGGTTTTTAGCCATTTTAGAGAGATTCAATTTCGTTTTCTGCAAAGATTTAGACAAGATTAAATTAGTGACTTGTTTAATTATGACCGAGTATAGAATTTAAGGGCTTGTATAATTCTTGTCTCGGCTCACACTAATTTTATCGGAATTATACACTCCCATGTTATAATCCGGAAATCATGGATAGATCGACTTCTTAGTGGTGATCAAGTTCTTTACAAATTTTAACAGACGCAACCTATCAGGTTTCTTGCCAATTAATTTCTGTAAAGTGGTGTCTAACACCAACCCGTCTAACGGATGATTTGATCTTCTTTTACCCCTACTCTTCATGCCCTCAACCTATCAGGTTTCTTGGCAATCCAGACTATCTAAGTTGTTGACCATCAACGTCTATCAGTTTGACTATTGAATCTCACCCGGCAACCTATCAGGTTTCTAGGGGCGAAATTTATCACCAACCGAAGGCATCTAATGCACTCAAGAATTTTTCAACCTCTACCAAATGTACTACCCCGATAACTCGGAAGCATAGCACACCAGCTCGTGTATCAATTTTCTACGAGTTTGATGGAGGGTAGGAAACCTCGTAACCTTTTTCAAACTTAGTCTGTTTGTAGTCAGGAGAATTTCGCGATTAATGTTACACTTTGCACATTAATTCAATTATACGCGCGTTTGTTGGTTTGTCAATCATTCAAAATGAAAATGTAAAACAAGAACCTAGTTACTACCAACATATAGCTCATGGACCTAATTCCTAAGTACTGGGCCAAGCGAATGACCCAATAAAAAAAAACAGTCTTCGATTCTTCGTCTTCTCGGTCGGTTGTCTTCGGTCATCGTCATACCCAAAATAATAATTACATCATTGAAAAATTGCATCCTATACAAATTTTTCTAGTAAATATAAATAGGCTCAAAACGGCCTTTACAACCCAATCGAATCGAACAAATCAAAAACTAAGTCCACGAGCTATATCACCATCACATAAGGATTCCATACAACATGTAATGGCAATGAAATTAAACAATTAATTTTAATATAAATTAATCTAATTAATCTATAAATTAATCTATTCAATTTCTACTATATTAATCCAATTAATATAAAGTGGCATTAAAATTAAATAATCAATTAATATATTAATCCAATCAATATAAAATTAATCTATTCAATTTTAATGGTATTAATCCAATTAATACTAATAATCGTCATTTTAATTCGCTCAAGTAATCCATAAAATAATATTCTCGTTTAATTTATTTCCCTTAACACACAAAAATATTCCAAATATTAATTTAGTCAAATTAAAATCCAATTTAAATTTTGTGAAATAATTACAACGAAATATAAACTTAAACGGAGTCCGGACAATCCGGTTTAGGCCCACCATGCTGCCCGATTCAAAATCGGGCCAAAACCCGAGGGTCGCTGCCGAGCCAAGCTTGGCACTGCCGAGTCCTGATCGGCAGCATCGGCCGCCTCTCGGAATCTGCGGCGAGACATGGCCGAGCATGCTCGAAACTCCGGGCAGTAAATGAGCAAGGTTACCACCACCACCGGCACCGTTTCTTCGTTTTTCGGCCCGTTTCCAAAAACGTGATGCTACAACGAACAATTTAAAATCTACGATTATTCCAAACATGATTCTAAATCATAATCATCATCCAAAAGCATTCAAAATGCACAAATAATCGTATATACGGAAACATTGACCTCGCTCCGATACCACTGTTGGGATTCCAAAACTAAAACGAAAAACGCAGCGGAAAATAAAAACGAATCCCAAACAGGAACGATCAAGTAACGTATATACGAAAATATAAATACGAAGATAAAAATCATACCCTTGAAGCCTTTGAAATAAATCTTCGTAAATATGGATGACGATCACGAACTCCGTCCCGAACACGAAATCCCTTCGTCCAAGCACCGAAAATTCGAAGCCTCTACCTCACACGCGTCGGAAGTTGCCCTTCGTCTGATCTGATTCAGCTTAGTCTGTCCTTCATCTCTTCGTCTGATCTGATTCAGCTAGCTTTTTTCTGTATTAGATTCCCAATCTAGTAATCCAAGTTCCCTGCTCAGCTCCGACTGTTGCCCGTCGGAGGTTAGCTTAGTCTGTCCTTCGTCTCTTCGTCTGATCTGATTCAGCTAGCTTTTTTCTGTATTAGATTCCCAATCTAGTAATCCAAGTTCCCTACTCAGCTCCAAGAACCTTTCTTCAGGTAAAGGTTTGGTGAAAATGTCAGCAATCTGGTATTCTGTGCTGACTCTTTCTGCTCTGACTCTCTTGTTAAGCACATAATCTCTAATGAAATGATGTTTGACATCAATGTGCTTCATCCTGGAGTGCAATATTGGGTTTTTTGTGATTGTAATTGCACTATTGTTATCGCACCATATTGGGACTTCATTTGCAATGATGTTGTAGCCCCTTAGCTGTTGTCTGATCCATAAGATCTGGGCACAACAGCTACCTGCAGCAAGGTATTCTGACTCTGTAGTTGATATAGAGGTAGATACCTGTTTCTTGCTAAACCAGGATATCAGTCTGGTTCCTAGGAATTGGCATGTTCCACTGGTGCTTTTCCTATTGATTTTGCATCCTGCAAAGTCTGCATCTGAATATCCTGACAGCTCAAAGTTGTTATCTTTAGGATACCATAATCCAACATTAATGGTAGACTTAAGATATTTAATGATCCTCTTAGCTGCTTCCTGGTGTGACTGCTTGGGTTTGGACTGGAATCGTGCACATACTCCTACAACATATGAAATGTCTGGCCTGCTTGCAGTTAGATAAAGAAGTGATCCAATTAGTCCTATGTAGTGGGTTGAATCCACTGGTATGCCTTCTTCATCTGCATCTAGGTGTGTGCTTGTGCTCATGGGAATTCTTGCTGGTTTGGCTGATTCCATTCCAAATCTCTTGATTAAATCTCTGGTATATTTGGCTTGGTTGATAAAAATTCCATTTTCCATATGCTTAACTTGCAATCCTAGAAAGAAGTTTAGCTTTCCCATCATGCTCATCTCAAATTCTCCTTGCATGAGATTTGAGAACTTCTCACACAGCTCCGGTTGGTTGAGCCAAATATGATATCATCCACATATATTTGAACTAGCAATATGTGGCCTTCATGCTCCACTCTAAATAGAGTCTTGTCTACTTTGCCTTTGCTGAAACCATTCTTCTCAAGAAACACAGATAAGGTTTCATACCATACTCTTGGTGTCTGCTTAAGTCCATATAGAGCTTTTAAAAGCTTGTAGACTTTGTCTCCTTTGAAAAATCCAGGGGGTTTCTCCGCATAGACTTCTTCTTCTAGAATCCCATTAAGAAAGGCACTCTTCATATCCATTTGGTAGACTTCAAAATCTTTGAATGCTGCATATGCAAGGAATAGTCTTATGGCTTCTAATCTTGCAACATGCGCATAAGTTTCATCAAAATCTATCCCTTCACATTGTGCATAGCCTTTAGAAACAAGTCTGGCTTTATTCCTAACAACAGCCTCATCTTCATCGCATTTGCTCTTGTACAACCATTTGGTGCAATACCCTTCTTATGATCTGGTCTGTCTGTTAGTTCCCAAACATTGTTCCTTTCCATCTGGTTAAGCTCTTCTTGCATTGTTGATCCATGAGTAGTCTTCCAAGGCTTGCTCTATAGTCTTGGGTTCTATTTGAGACATAAAGCATGAAAACATTGCCATTCTTGCGGGTAGAGAGGAATGTCTGGTCTTGACTCCATCAGTTAGCTTCCCAATGATTTGTTAGATGGGATGATCCTTAAGCCACTTAGGAATTTCTTCTTCTTCAGGGTCTGTTCCCCCTGTAGGATTACTTTGATGGATTTCTTCTCTTTCTGCATCAGCTTGGTTCTGGCTTTCTTGATCTGCAACTGGATCAGCAACCATCTTGTCATCTGCAGGTGGGGATCCTATCTGTTCTGCAGATGGGTCTTTAGCAGCTACAGATGGGTCTTCATCAGCAGCAACTGGATCAGGTAGGTTTTGAGGTCCTATCTGATCTGTAGTTTGGTCTTCAGGCTGGTCTGCAGGTGAGTCCACCATTCCTGTATCATGGACAATGACTTCTTCCAGGGTGGCAGATTTGAGCTTATTCTCAATCAATTCCACCTTTTTCCTGTACTCAACAGAAGATTCATCAAATACAACATGAGGTGTTTCTTCAACAACTAAGGTTCTTTTGTTAAAAACTCTATATGCCTTGCTTCTTTGTGAGTATCCCATAAAGAGACCATCATCAGTTTTAGCATCAAAGGCATTTAGTTGGGTTTTACCATTGTTGTGGATGAAACACTTACAACCAAATATATGAAAATATGCAACAGTTGGTGTACTGCCATTACAAACCTCATAGGGAGTTTGCCATGTATCCCTACAATCATAGTCCTGTTCTGAGTATGGCATGCTGTGTTGACAACTTCAGCCCAGAACCTCTTGGGCAGGTCAGCTTTAGCAATCATGGACCTGGCAGCTTCCTTCAAGGTTCTGTTTCTTCTTTCGGCAACACCATTCTGTTGTGGAGTCTTGGCTGTAGAGAGCTCGTGCTGGATCCCATTCTGATCACTGTAATCAGTGATTGCCTTGTTGAGAAATTCACCTCCTCTATCTGATCTGATCTTTATGATTGAGAGGGATTTCTCATTCTGGATCTTCCTTAGCACCTCAGGTAACTTGGTCAAAGTTTCACTCTTTTTATAGAGAAAAACAATCCATGTAAATCTTGAGTAGTCATCTACAACTACTGGAGCATGCTTTCTTCCACTCAGCATCCTTGGCTTTATGGGACCAAATAGATCCATGTGAAGAAGATCTAAAACCCTTGTTGTGAGAGTGGTAGGTTGAACTGGCTTGAATGATGCTCTTGTTTGCTTCCCTTTCTGACATGCATCATGATAAGTGTCATTTTTGTACACTTATCCATGGTTTGTATCGATAAAATTCACCCATAATTGAGCTAGTCTACTCGTTTTTTGCTTTTAATTTATTAGTTTTAATAATTTTATTTTTATTGGATGATGATCGGATTAAATAACTGAATTACTCAAGAAACAACATGTTTAATAAATATTCTCTTTATTGAATTTTGATATATTCATGTTGTAGGGCTTTCCGAGACGAATTCGACAGTCTTTCCGGATTCAAAATCAGAGTTATATATCAAAAGTTATCATCCGAAGAAGATCTGGGGCAAAAACGCAAAGCCTGAGGAATTCTGGGCTAAAAACGTAACTATCAAAGCTTCAAATGAGCAAATTTACGAAGCCACGTTACGGCCGTAACATTCAGGGGTTACGGCCGTAAGTCACCCTAGTTACGGCCGTAACTCCTGAATGTTACGGTCGTAACTCTTGGCAGATTACTATGATTTGTCTAATTTTTTATACTTTTTGTGTATTATTGAGGGGATGGCTGGCATTGATCCGATCTAATGTAATAATGCTGTAGTTTTGGAGCTATTAGATGACTTTAGGTGTATAAATAGACCCCTTAGATCCTTCATCATTCACCATTCATCATATAATTTTCCATTTTCTTGTAAACTTTTCTTTTTGTGTGAAGAACACACTTGTGTTCTTGAGTGATCTTTGTAAGTGTGGTGTAGTATATGTTGTTCGGAGAGTTTATTGCTTCTATCTCCTTTATCTACTAAGGGAGTTAGGATCAATTCTTTCTCTTGATTCAACTAAGAATGACCACCAAAGCTTGTAATATGTGTAATAAACCCTTTATGGGCTAAGTTTCTTAAGTTGGGATTATAAACAAGGTTAGTCATGTTATTTATGTTTGTATAAAGATATATTATGAATTACTTATTATTGTGTGTGATTTTCATTGTTTTAACAATCTTTATTTATTTGGCCAATTAATGAAGATATTTATGATCTTCATATGTTTGAAAGAAAATATGTTTGATTAGATCAAATGATCTTCACTCTAAGTTGTTCTAGGGGATAGAAATATACCCCTAGTCCTTAGATGATTCATTGAGTTATTTTCACAAATCCTAATGCTATGTATTGAAGCCAATCAACATAGAAATATAGTGGATTGATTCAATATGTAAGGGCGTTTATAGTTCGAAAGAGAAACCGTCTTTTTAAGGAAAATCGAATCTACACAACATAATAAGTATATTCATCTTATGATCTCCAATACATCTTTTATAACTAATGACGAACTAAGTTTGTAATCCCAACTATTTCATTTTATCGATAATCAATCTATTATTATTGCTATCTTTTTATTTCCTTATAATATTAGAACTATTATTGCAATTTCTTTGCAATCATTAAACCAAACTTTTTAATTGTGTGTTTCACTCATCTTTAGTATCTATAAAAATAGACTAATAGTGTATAATTCAAATTATAACATAACTTCCTTGTGGGATCGATAAACCGGACTCAAAAAGTCCACTTTACTACTTGATACGATATCGTGCACTTGCGATAGTTACACAAAAAGCGTGTCACATCACAGAGAGCTTCCTTTCTGAATACTTCTTCAGGAAGTCCTCTGACCAGCTTCTGAGAACTAATCTTGTTGATGGCCTTGAAGTTTAGGTGACATAGTCTTTTGTGCCACAGCCATCCATTCTCAGCTATTGTCTTGGATAGAAAACAGGTATTAGGAGTTCCTGTGTTCCAATCTATCATATAGACATCTCTCCTTCTGAATCCTTGTAGCTTCACTTCTCCAGATAGGATATCTATCACCATGCATTTCCAAATGGTGAAGACTACTAGATTCTTCTCATCACAAAACTCTTATGCTCAAAAGATTGTACTTGAGCCCTTTGACATGATGAACTTTGGATATAGTGATGTTGCCTCTGTGCAGCTCTCCAAAGCCTTTAGTCTGACCTCTAGAGATATCTCCAAAGGTTACGTTTGGACCTATTTATTTAGTATAATTTGTCAGCACCTTCTTATTCCCGGTCATGTGCCTTGAGCATCCGGAATCTACAAACCATTCTTCACCTCCTATATTTGAATTTGTGGAGATGTGGTAGTAGTCCTTCCACCTTTTCTGCAACCAGACAAGCAGAGATTTAGGTACTCAAATCTGTGTGGGTCCTCGGGGGTTAGATCGTTTCCTGGAGAATTGATTTCTCCTTGGATTGTGAAAATTGTTGTTATTGCCCCTATAAGGTGTGTAAGGTCTGGGTCTATATCCTTGGTTAGGATTGTGTACTGGATATATCTCATAAAATTGGTAGTGTGGGCCATTTCTAAATCTTGGCTGAGACCATTTATTAAATCTTTGAGGTCTTCACACTTGTTCATTTTGAAAATTAGGATAACCTTGAGGTTTCCATTTGCCCCTCCCATTTTGAATCTGTTTTTCGGGAGTCTTTGATAATAATGGGCATGTTGTATGGGCTGCTGCTTCTGCCTTGGCCATTGCCTAGTCTCTTGTCTAGGTGGCTGCCTTGTATATCTTGGCTGTAGCCTAGACTTGTGACTTGGCTGCTGCCTATTTTTAAATACATGTTTGTAAATTGGCTCAGCAGTTGAGACAAGTGTTTCTCCATTGATGAAAGTGGTTTTAGAACTAGAGGGAGTGTTGTGGTCATATCCAAGGCCTGATCTGGAATATAATGGCCTTTTGTTCATACATAATTCGTCCAAAGTTAGAGACGCCTTCAGGGAGGTTATTTCCTTCGCCTGAGTTTTACTTAGCTGAGTCAGTTTAGTAAACTCAGCTTTGACATGAGCAAGTGCAGCTGATTTTCCAATATTCAAAATAGTTAATCTTTTTATCTCAGTTGTAGTGTTATCAACCTGGTTTTTCAAGTTATCTGCAGCCTGTTTTTCAAGATCATATTTGGTTTTATTCAACTCTAGGCTGAGTTTTTCAAAATCATTTTTCATCTGCCTATTCTCATCTTGCAGCTGGGTCTTCTTGGTTGATACAGCTGAGTGTGCAGATTTTAATTTCTCAAAGTCTTTGAGAAGCTGATTTACAGACTCGTGTAAGTCCATGTCTTGTGACATGTCTGAGCTATTATTTGATTTAAAGGGTTTTGAGGTTACCTCTTCATCAGCTAGGTTGGCCATCAGACAGTCATATTCCTCATCATCATCGGAGAAGAATCCACTGCTTGATTCCACTCTTTCTTGGTCTTCTCCAATGAGGGCTTTCCTTCGGTCTTCTTTTCTGCTCACCTCCTTTTTGCTCTCGTCCTTCTTAAGATCAGGATAGTCGATTTGGATGTGTCCTGTCTTATGACAATTATAGCATTCCACCTTCCAGCTTCCGGCTTTTTGATTTCTCTTGGGATTTTCTTTGTAGTTCTTTTTATACTTGAAGTAATTCTTTCGGAAGTTGCTGAATCTTTGTATAATGAACGCCATTTCTTCCTCAAAATCTAGGGGATTTGGAGGCTTGACTTCAGATAAGATTTTGGCGGGGGACTCAGCTGCAAATGCTATTCCCTTCTCTGCAGGCTCGATTGATGATGAACTTGGAAGTTAGAAATCATAAGCCTTTAGGTCCAAGAACAGCTCTTGGATCTTTATTTTGTTGAGATCCTTGGATTCTCTCATGGCCATTGCCTTCATACTCCATTATGGATTGAGAGATCTTAGAACCTTCAGGGCCATTTCCATGTTGCCATATGATTTACCAAGAGAGTTAATATCATTGATGATTTCAATGAACCTTGTGTCCACTTGGTCTACGGATTCGCCATTCTTTATTTTGAACTTGTCAAATTTTTGGATAGCAATTGACAACTTGTTTTCTTTTATCAACCCTGTTCCCTCACACATTAAGGCTAATGTGTCCCAAATTTCTTTGGAATTTTTGCAGTTCTTGATCTTGACCATTGTTGATTTATCAAGAGTTTGATACAGCACGTCTCTGGCCGGGCTGTCAAGGTTGGCCAGCTTTCTTTCTTCGGTGGTTAGCTCCGTCCTCTTCTTTGGGAACTTCTATGGCTTCCCGGCTACAATCTCCTCAGGTGTGTTGTCCTTCTCAAAGCTGAAAGGACCGTCTTCTATGATGCACCACATGTCGTCATGGATAGAAGATAAGTGTGACTGCATCCTTATCTTTCAAAGATCATACTCATCAACTGAAAAGACAGGTAATCTAGAGTGTTTGTGTTGCATGTGTTCCATTTCTAAAATGAGAGATTAAAAAATATATATCCTTGATATATGGATCTGGTTCTGAAAAATTGAACCAACCTCTCTGATACCACTTGTAGGTCACAAGTCGTCCAGGAATAAGTCTAGAGGGGGAGTGAATAGACTTATTGAAACTCTTTTTCCAAGATGGATGAGTTTCTCAGCTGATGGTACAGATGACTTAGAGTCGTCTGTAGACAATATGAGTGCGGAAGTCAGCTGATGACGAATACAGACAATTAGTCAATGGAACAGTAAATATGAATGCAGCAGATAAGTATGATGCTAAAACCGTAAAGTACGCAGGCAATTTATAGTGGTGTCAGAGGTGGGGTAATCCTCTACTAATCCACTTTCCTCCAAACTAGTTGGAGGTGAATCCACTATAATTTTCAACCAGTGATAAATATTACAGTGATTCTATAAATTAGCTACAACAACTTCCAACCAGTGGAAATCCTGTTGTTGCAACTCTTTCCCTGACTGCCTAGCACCACTTGATCTTCAAATCCTTGGATGCCTATCAGTCGCGTAACTTCAACCAGTGAAGTACCCCGATCTCAAGTTTTAAGACAAGAGTGTTTGTCTTCCCCAACTAAGAGCTTTCTTAGTATATGAACTTGTGAGTTCTGCTCTTCACGATGCTAAAGATTTCCGATTGCTTTGATTGCTTTGAATGCTTTGTTTGCTCGAGAGTATTGTTCGCATCGTACTGCTCAACTTCAAATCTTCAGATATTTATAGCTTGTCGATCCTTTGAGCTTTTTTCATAGCCGTTGCAAATCTGTAACAAATCCGTCCGTTGGAGAAATAGACTTCTTTGTTTTTCTTTCTGAACGTTGCAAGGCTGGATTCCCTTATTTTAATCCATTTTCCGACCGTTGTGAAGACTTCCATGTGATGGCGCCGAATCTTTTGATTTTAATATGTTTAAAGTCTTCAGAGGTGGGTCTGAATGATTTATTTAATTCATATCCTTTCGGGAATCTCTCTAATCTGTCCCTTATCGCCCGCATGTGACTTTCCGTAAATATTGACTATTCAACGCATGCTAATGTGGAGTGGCTTACTTGGCTGGTCACTTATCTGATCTCTTTTGGTCAAACTATCTGGTGTGCAGTCAACCTTCTCTAGCGTCGACTTCTCTGATTATGACTTCTCTGATCTGCCGACTTGTCTGAAGTCTTCTGACCTGATGAACTTGGCTGATCTGATGGTCAAACTTCAGATGACTTGACTGCAGTCTGGTCAAACTTCTCTGATAAAATTTGTTGACCAGGACTCCTCTGATATGCATTTGACTGCAACTCGGCTTAGTGTTTGGTCAAACTTCTCTGATGTTGCTTGTCTGACCAAAACTTCTCTGATGTGAACTTATCTGAGATTTATACTTAGTCGATTTTTAAGCCTATCTTACATGGCCTATAGAAGATACTCATTTGGTTCTTCTTTACATTTTGGCAAGTATCTAACTTATCATAATTTGGCCTATAGAAGATACTCATAAGGTTCTTCTTTACATTTTGCCAAGTAATGAACATATATTTGAATAAACAAATACAATGATGACATCATCATAATCTAACAAGTATTCCTAACAACAGCTTATTACCTTATTAGATGGTCTGTTTTCAGTTTAGTCCCTATTATTTCATAAATTACAGCGAAGGACAAAAATCTGGTTTGGTGTTGACTTCCATTGAAAAGATGAAAATGCCCCTCTATTTACTTGAATAAAACATTTCTTTTTCTCCTTCTCTTTTTACTTCTCCCGTTCTCTCTCTCTCTCTCTCTCTCTCTCTCATTTTTTCCTCTTTCCCACAGCTTCTCCAATTGCAGAAAATGATGCACGAATCATCTGAAATCCTAAGAAAAATAAAATAACTTAAAAATTAAAAATAATCCCTTAAATATCGGCCTGAATCTCGGCCGCTGTAATGGATCTCGACTGCAGAACTGGATCTCGACTGCCGGACTGAATTTCGGCCGTTGGACTAGAAAAGATCACAGGCTTTTGAGGCAGATCGGACGAAGAAGAAGATTGAAGGCCAAGAAATGGAGTCGGATTAGAGCTCGGCCAGTGGACTGGAGAATATATAAATTTGGACCCTTTTGGGCAGTCAGATGAAGAAGAAGAAGTATGAAAGTCCATAAGTGGAGACAGAGACAAAGAGAAAAAGAGAGAGAAATGAGGGGTTAGCTAGGGGGATTGTGGGAAAAATAGGGAGATAATTTAGCTCGGACTCCGGCATGAGTGTGTGTTTTGTGTGTGCAGGCGCGTGTGTGTGTTTTAGGTGTGTTGTATGTGCAAAAAATAAATGGGTAAAAAAGAAAAGGAAAAATAAAAGGGCAAATCCGGAATATCATTACTCTCTCATGTGAGATCATGTGAAAGTTTGACTTTTGTCCTTGATTGTAAATATAGTTTCTGGACAGAGCAAAGTTTGTCCTTCATTATAATATCTGAAACAACAGAGACTAAACTGTAATTTGACCATCTAAAAAGTTAGCAAATGTAAATCGCCCTTTAATATAAAATAGGACACGCGAGCGGACAAGATACATATAAAATTCCTAATTTGAAGTTTTTGTTCCTCATGGCTGCCAACTGTCAAAATAATTGTACAGAACATAAATGCTCGGTAAAAGTATTATTTTGATCAATAAAAAAGCTGCGTTATGATACTCCCTCGTTCTCACTTGAAGAGTTCACTTTGATAAATGCAAAAAGATTGTACAGATTACAATGTACAATATGTAAAACTAGCTCAGTGCACTTATCATCTATCCGTACCCTTATTTATTATTAGTTGGAAATAATTTTGGACCATACCCATATTCATACTCCTTCTGTTGAGAGCTTGACAAATGGCTTATATCTGGTGTATTTTAAATTATGATTGATGTGCTTAATGATAATACATGTATAATGAAGACTAAAAAGTAAAAAGTATTGATATTGAGTGTGTTGAGATTAAAAAGTAAAATATGGTTGTTGATAAAAATGTAAAGCTCTTAAATAGACAAAAAAAAAATAAACTTTGAGCGGAACGAATGGACTAACTAAGAGCATGATATGTTAAAAAGTAAAAATAAGACCCCTCTAGAGAGCAAATATGTCTAGAAAGTATAGTTTTGTGGAATGAACAGAGTAAATCAAACATTTTTATTTTTTAGAATTTTCACAAATTTGAATTACGAAATTCTTAATTACTGGCTCTGCAATGGAATCATTTTTTCTTGCTAAATCGAGTAATTAAATTTAGCTCAAAAGACTCTTCTGCAATCTGATCATATAGCTATATGTATGTAGAGTATTTTTTACACTTGCATTTTAAATTCAGAACTTTTTGAATAAACAATTTGAAAGTACAACATTTCATTAAATACTTCAAATTATATCAAACAATCATCTTTTACATTTAATCTCCATCACACACTCACCATCAATATCTTTTACCTTTTAATCTACACAACATATTCACCATTAATACTTACAAAACTTACACGTCTATCACATCCAATCATTCTCCTAAAATACATTAATTTTGCTCAATAAGTTGCACTTGGAGTGGAACAGGGAGTCCTAATCAAGATTTTCTTCCAAATTAATCTTTTAATATAAAAATGATATACACATGTCTCAAGAACTAAAGTACAATCAATCTGGTAACTTCAGCTTTATTATTTATTGGTGATAATATCCAAATTTGGTATTTCGGTACAATTGTCACAAGCGGTATTATAGTAAGGTATGGTATATAGTGCTGCTATTGTAGCCGAGCTAGTCCGAGTAAATGAAACTCGGGCTCTTATCGAGCTGAGCCGAGCTCGGCTCAATAACATTACCGAGTAAGAAAGCTCGCTCGACTTGACCCGAAAGTGAGTATAACCGAGTCGAGCCAAGCATAATGGATGTAATGGAATTATAAGAAAAATCTCAGTTATCGAGCCTAACAAGTCGAGCACTAGCCGCCTAGTCAGTAAAGCAAGTACCTAAACGAGCTTGAGCTCGAATAGTTCAGCTATATAAGTCAAACTTTAACAAGTCAAGCCGAGCACGCATGTAACTCGGTTCACATAACAGCTCTAATAGTATATCATGGTGATACCAGAAATGTTGGTATGATACATCATACCATTGCTACTTAAACTCAGTACCGATGTCGTACCATATTTCGATATACTACAAATACAGATCGGTACTATACATTACATAATTTTAGGACAATTTGGTAATGATAATACGGTAATGGCAACAAAATCCACCCCTCCTTATAGCTGTCAATTTTTGGTCCAGAGAGCGAACAGATGCAATGTTGGTATGATACGTCATACCATTGCTACTTAAACTCAGTACCGATGTCGTACCATATTTCGATATACTACAAATACAGATCGGTACTATACATTACATAATTTTAGGACAATTTGGTAATGATAATACGGTAATGGCAACAAAATCCACCCCTCCTTATAGCTGTCAATTTTTGGTCCAGAGAGGGAATCGATGCAATGTTTGGGCTGGACCGGGCTAAGATATCTTAGACCAAAATGGACTGGTTTCCTGACCCATTGCCCAGATAAGCCCACCCCTTTTTACTGCTTTGTTTAGTAACATGTCGGATTTTGCCTGGAAAATAAAGCACCAAAATTTCCAGATAACACGCCCTCTTTTTTTTTTTTTTTTGCATGGTGGGCCCAGCCCACGCCAGCCCGGTCCGACATTTCGCAGCTCTTGTAAAAGAGAAAGGAATATGAAACCATGTTTGTGAAACTAATTTACTTGGTATAATTTGGAATACTTCAGTTCACAAAAATAAGAAATAATGTAGCCTCATGCTAACAGTATGTGATACTAAATGACGAAACAACCCGCAACCTTAAGCCGGCAATCCATTCTAATATTTCTTACGTAGATCTTCCGATTTTGGTTTTACGACTTCACGACAACCATTATGCCACATATAAACCTTAGAATAACAAAGCCAGGCTTTCAAACTTTACCAGCAGCAGTGTTCCATCGATATCAGTGCTTCTATTTCTTGCTTTCATTCAGCAGCAGAAATCTGAGTAGAACAAATACCCAAGTATAAGAAATAATACATTATACAATGTAGTCTGCTCTGTATATTATAGACGCGAAGACTACCCTTGATGTTCGACCTACTTAAAGAAGAGAAAAAAAATACACATGAGGGTTACTTAAAAATCGGAAATAAATATCGAGGGGGTGTTCGTAATTTTGAAAGATACCTGTTTTTTTTGGGAGGGGGCTAGAATAAGTATAAACATCAAATGCATTTTTTTTTTTTTTTTGTAATTAACCCTAAATAACAATACTACGTAACAAGTATATGTAAATCACGACCATGAAAGTGCGATTTTTTTTCATACAAATTTAAAAAGGAAAAAGAAAAGGAAAAGTAAAACTTACACGAACTTGGTGACTGATGACCACATAGTGCTCCCATATTACTATGAACTTCATTTGTGCATCGACTGAAGAAATCCAATGCCGTCATTGGCCGAGAATCTCGAGCCTCCCTCCAGCTATGCTCGCTAACCAATGAACTCAAACTAACGTGTTTGAACTTCTATAGTCCGGCAAACTAGATCCATTCCCCGACAATATGGATTTCATGGTTTCAATTTGAGCATCCGAAAATGAAGACTTCCTTTCCAGAGCAAGACTGTAGATATATTTAGCCTTATCGATCCTGACGGGTTTTCCGTCTTTCACCAAGCCTTCGAGTAGATTATTGATGGTATGCACACTAGGATACCAGTTTTTCTGCATACTATCTTTACACATGGTGTAAGCCAAGTCGAATTCACCCGCCATGCAAATATAGTGGATCATGGTTTGGTATATCTTTTGGTTCGGCTTATATCCGTCACCTTGGAAAGACAAATACACCCTCATAGCCATTTTGTAGTATCCCGCCCTGCAAAAGCCTTTGATCACCAAATTATATGAAACCTCGTCAGGAAATTCCGGAAACTTCTTACGACGCCTCATGAAATTCAACAACTTATTAGCATCCCAAGAACGCCCTTTACACACCAAGAACTGTATCCTAACGTTAAAAGTCACTATATTAGGGAGACAACCTCTTAACACCATCAAATTCCACAGGCCATTTGCTATCTCGGGCCTGCTCGCCTTGTAAAAAGCGGCTATAAGTGTCGTATATGTAATAACGTCGGGAGTTATTCCCAATTTCTCCATCTCGACCACGACTAAATATGCCTTATCCCAAAAACCCATCTCACAAAAAGCCTTGACAACAATATTAACGGAATATACATCTAATTTAATGCCGAATCTGAACGGAACATCACTCAGAAACGAATTGATCGCCTCTAAATCCCGAGACTGACTCAGCACTTTCAAAGCAGCATTGAATGATTTAACAGTTCTCTTACAACCAAACAAATGCATATCACAAAACGTATTAACAGCATGCTTAACCATTCCGGCCCTCCCATATAATGTTATTATTCGAATTACAAACCCTTCTCGACGACCCTGTGGCAGAGTCTTTTGATGCTCGAGGATATTCTCAATGTAATCAAGCCGACCAGCACCGGCTAGCCTAGAAACTGTATCCTCAAAGGCGAACCGATTCTCAACAACCACCCTATTTTCGGCATTGACCTTGAACAAATTGAATAAATTATCAGGGTTCCGTTCGTTCTTTAACTTAATCAAGGCGGGCTCGTTTATTTCAATGGTCTTTTTAGCAGTTTTCCTGATTTCAGTAGGGCTCTCAATCGATGAGGCGGCAGCAGTGTCGGCAAAGCTATGGTGGGGTATGGTGCAAAATCTGCGAATCAATCGCAGGGTGAGCATGTTCTAGAACAAAACCCCCAAAAGTTCAAGCATAGCCACCAGACAAAATCAATACATTTGTTAATATATCACCCAAAAAAATAAATCCCAATCCCAGAAGAAACCCAGAATCAAGCACCACCATCCACAATCAGAAAACCACACAGCCACCGGGGAGAAGAAATATATCTAAAAAAAATCCTTGAGCTTGGATCGAATTATTATATCTCAAGAAACAAACGAATGCCAATCAAATGCAACGCGAAACCCTAGAAAACGAATCACGAAATGTCAAAAAAAAAAAAAAAACCGTAACGGGATTCTTCGAAACTGCGGACGTGTTTGAGGGCAAATGACAGAAATAGCAAAAAGCAAATGAATATTGAGCGCATATATCTCCGAACGGGATAAGCCGTGAATATAATTATTCTAGAGAGAGGAAATGAGATCAACCCTTTAGAGAGAAGATTAATGTGCCTGCGGGAGCTGGTGGTATGGAGGGTTTTGCGTTTGGATTTTAGGTCAGGTGTTTTGAGAGCCAGATTTCCGAGAGTTTGTTTAGTGATTCCCTACGGTTGGCTGCACGGTAAAGATTTCTACGTAGTAAGTTTTCGAAAACACTAAAAACGTGTTTTCTTTGCTGTTTTGAGGTCATTTTCTGTTTTTATTTTCGAAAATACTAAAAACGTGTTCTTTTTATCATTTTCGAAAATGTATTTTAGAAAATAAAAAAGATATTTGTACACAAAACGTAAAATGGTCAAAACCTCGTTTTGAGCGTTTTGTGTGTATTTCAACAAAAAATCTTCAAAATGCTCAAAATGCATTTTGAGTTTTTTTTTTTGATTATCCTAATTTGAAATTAAGTCTAAAATAAAGATTTATAAATTTAATATTAATATTACAAAAACAATATTTTGCAAAATAAATTAACAGAACGCATTTTTAACAATTTTTAAAATAAAAATAAAAATAGAAAAATACAAAATATTTTTCAAAATGAAAATACAAAATAAAAAACCAATAGAACGCCAGCTTTTCATTTGTTGAGTTGCAGATGCCATTCATCTCCTCCTCTACCACAGTGGATTATTCCACGTTGCTAATCTTAATCTTTTTCTTTTTTCTTTTTTCTTTTTAGTTTAAAGTGGTTAATATGTTTCATGAATACGATTCTCCGCTTTTGATCACGAGATTTTTAGGTGGTTATTTATGTGGCAATGATGTAAAGTTGTTGAGTAAAAGAAAAATTAATCTAAACTATATTTACTCGAAATTTGGTATTCAAAATACAATTTTTATATATATTAAATGTAAATTCAAATTTATACTAATTTTATAGTTTCATGTGTACCTTCTATAAAAAAGTAAAATATATCCCGTGGTAAAATGGGCTACCATTACCGGCTGCCACCATCACTATCATTGGCTGTCAAAGGCAAACCAACCACCGATTTTTTTTGTGATTGTTTTTTATCACCGGCAGCCAGTCACTAGAGATGGATTTTGTCCGAAATCCGGGTAGCACCAACTACCAATTCTTTCATTTTTCTGCTTTACGTGCCATCGTCGGGAACTAGATGTGCCCACTAGACCCGGGCCATGCGCCAACTCGGACTCATGAGACCTTTGCAATCCACCGTACCTTGACCCTAGGTACACACGGGTGGGGCCCAGGTCTTGATATTTTGGACCGGTGACCCGCCAGGTCGGACCAGGTGGGTCGTTTCAATATTCAATTTTTTTCTTTAATAATCTGACTGTTGGGACCAGGTGGTCATACCCCTGACCAGACAGATCTAGCGACTATTTTTCAAAAACAAAATCAAAGTTTAAACCTATAAATACCCCTCAACCTTCCTCATTTCTCTCACCTCTCTCTCTCTCTCTCTCTCTTTTCTGTGAACTTTAAATTACTTTTTCATTTATGACTTTATCATTATGTCGAGCTCTGTGAACTTAAAATATCTAGTTTTGAACGATGGAGTCTTTGGGATAAACCAAAAAAATTATTTAGCATTTCTATTCGAGAGTCTCATTTAACATCAACCTCCGCCCGAATTTGAAAATGAAAGTCAATATTCTTAATATGATGGTATGATACTTTGAAAGTGATGGTAAAGTTTACCCAAGGATTTCGACGTATCCCACATCGTCAACAGTTGCATCACATTGACGAAGAAATGGGTCGCGAAATTAATGAAGCCATGTTAATCCAAACATATGCAATATTTGAGCGCACTCTTCATGTAGTACCCAGTTCGGCGCGAACATCAAAGTCGAAGCATCATGTGGCAAGCCAAACCCCATTATAGGAAGAATACCCCCCTTATATTGAAGAGTTGTCGTCCGAAAGGAGCAAGAAAGAGGGAGCAATAAAACCAGAGCGAGAAAAAAGCATGCTCCTGCTGTAGGAAGGAAGCCTACATCCGACCTTTTCTCAAAACACTTTAAGAAGGAAAAAAATAGCGGATTGTTCTATGAAGGTTCTTTGCAACTATTGCACCACAGAATATCCATATAAGGCCGGAGATGGGTATGGAAAATCTAAAAGATACTTGAGCATAACAATGCATCAGTACACGGAGATAAAAAGTCGCAAAGTCAACTTAACTTTAAAGCTTCTATTGGAGCTGGCTCTCAAGGTATGTCCGAATCTCAACTCTATAAGTATAATGCATTACTTTTTTTTTTGACGTGGAAGTATAATGCAGGCTAAAATACTCCTGGGGTCCCTTAACTTAATTTCAGGTAACGATTTAGTCCTTTATCTTTTTCCCCCCAACTTAGTCCTTTATCTTTCAAATTTTAAGTAAAGTCAGCCTTGGTTATGCTTTTTCGGTAACGCCGTTAACTGTTGTCCAAGTGGTTGTCAAGTTGGTCACGTGGATGCCAAATCAGATTCTGACTATCATCTTCTTCATTTAAACCCTAGATCTCATCTTTCACCATTGTTGGGTTCTGAAAATTTGAAAATCTGAAAATCTGAAAGCTTGTGAAACCTCGAAATACCATAACAATGGCTTCCTATCGCTCCAACGGGTCACAATCCAGAAGTTCCCATTCTGTTTCATTCGCTTCAGGTGGGAAACGTGCTCCTACAAAACCACCAAAGTGCAGATGTGGAACCAAAGCCGTTGTTCGCACCGTCATCAAAGTTGGACCCAACAATGGCAAGACATTTTGGGGTTGCAGGCATTTTGTGGTAAGCTCGTGGCTTCTGCCATGGTGATATGCTTTCTGCATATTTTTTCATTAACGATTTGGTCCCTTATCTTATTTTGTAATATTAAGTAAGTCCTTTATTTTATTCAACTTAAAACAATTTTGTCCTCTTTGATATTGTAGGCTACTAGCATAGATTGTGGCCGTAGATTTTTTCTGTGGTACTCATATTGGCTTGCAAATTATTTTGATGAGGACGACGATGAATGTTTACAATGTTCCTAGAAGCATATAGAGTTAACAATGGTGAGGAGGACATTGATGACTATGAATGAGGAGAAGAAATCGATGAAGATGAAGATGAAGTTTGTTGTTGTTATATGCTTTATTTTAGGAGTAACTTGTGCAATGTTGTTATTCAAACCTCCCAAATGTGGAGCACATGATTTGAAATTAGGCTTTAACTGAAAAGTTATATGTAATGGTTGAATTTGAAGTTTGAATTGGTCGTTGAAAATGATGTTTGATTTGTTTGAAACCAACATATGTATTGTTTCAATAATTTGGACCAAAGTAAAACCAAAGCAGAACCAACACAATACACATAAACATAGTCATTAAACATGCCATTCACTATTGTCCCTTTAGATTCAACAAAGGGAATCTACCAACATAGTCATTAAACTTGCCATTCACTATTGTTCCAAAAGAACAGACATTAAAGCAAGATACATGTACCAACAAAAGGGCAGAAATTAAACACTAAATAGTTTCTCCTATGATAATTAAACATAAATAATAAACACTAAACATAAACACTAAATATGAGTAGCCCTCCTTGTTGGTAGCTTCACTCTGAAGGGACCTTTGGACAGTCCTATGGGGCTTCTCCTGGGTGCGAAATTGAGTTGAGTTGCAACAGTGGGTTGAGTTGCATCAGTGGGTTGACTTGCAGCAATGCAGACTGATTTTTTTAGTCTTCCCTTCTTCTTTGGTTGTGAAGGTTCTGTTTGTGTAATTGATTGGGAGGTTTATGTTGGTGCATGTGGCTGTGGTTCTTTTGTTGGTGCATTTGAATGTGGTCACTGTGCCTGTGTTTGTGCAGTTGTTTCTTCAGTTTGAGATGGTGGCAAAGAGCAAGAGGCCCTGTTATGACCTCCTTGTTTGCATCTACTACACTTATGTGGCATCCCCCTTCTACTTAATTATGTAGAATCTTTCTTCTCATCTGCATCTTTCCTTCTTGCTTTCTTGGGCCTGCCTGGACCTCTTCTAAATGGAGGAGGCAAGATGTCCAGATATGGTGTTTTCTCCGATAGGTTTGGGCCATTTGTGGGGTAGATCATTGAACTGTAGCAGTTGATGTAGGCCTCTTTTCTATAATAGTATGGTATCAACTCTTCAGGATCTCTTTTTCTCTCATTAGAGCATGTAACAGCATGGCAACAGGGTATGCCAGTTAACATCCATCTTCTACAGGAACAAAAGCCTTCATCCATATTGACAGTGAATTTCTCTCCACTATGATAGATGCTTCTGACTTCATAAATGTTATCACCAGCAGGCCTGGCAAACCATCAACATATATATTAATCAGAAACAAATTACAAACAGAAACATGTACATTAATCAGAAACATAAACATAACACACCTACAAAACCAATGCCTAGAAAACACTTTCTCCTTTTACAGCCTCTTCTTTATCTTGGGAAGGACTGATCCTTGGTAAGCATCAATCTTCCTCCTTTTTCTTTCCCATCTATCCATTAAATATCCCCTTATTTCCTCTAACATGGTGACTATAGGCTTCTGCCTAGGATCAATAATCACTGAGTTGAATGTCTCAGACATGTTGTTCACTAGCACATCACATTTGGGGTGATAAGTAAACCTTGACTTGCTCCAAAATCTTGGTGAGATTTTTATTAAATCCTTGTAAGCTGCCTCATTTACCTTTAAAAATAAGTATATTAATTAGATGACTAAACTAAACATAAATGTGATGACTAATTAGATTACTAACATACCTTTTTAATGTCCCTCATCTCCCTTTTCCATTCTTGTGGATAAGTTGCCTTTGCAGCTCTCCACATCATTTCTTTCAGTTGTTTACCAGGATGTCTCTTCCTAAAATTATTATAACGATGTCTGACACAGAATCTCTGATCCACACCAGGAAAAAGCTCTTCCATGGCAGGCAGCAAGCCCTACACAATAACATGTAAATACAACAATTTATTAGATAAGACACAAATCACAATATCAATACTAATAGGACAAAGTTGTGTATATTATACCTTTTGTTGATCAGACATGAATGTGAATAGTTTGCACACTTCTGGGCCACCTAAATCATTGACTAATAGCTCCAGAAACCAAGACCATGAATCCTTTGTCTCTCCTTCAACAACTGCAAGTGCTATTAGAAGCATTTGTTCATTAGGATCCCTACCTACTGCTGCAAGTATTTGACCCCCAAAATGTAACACCACCAATATATTCAGGAATATTACAGCGCCGTAAATCCTTTACATAAGAATTTACAAGGCTGAAGAACAAAAAGGACACTAACAGATACCAACGAATGAAAATAACAGAAATAAGGTACAACAGTTCTGACCAATATGAATGTTCAATGGAAAAGTATTAATACATCACCAAATCCAAATCATCATAAAAGACTACGTACTCGAGTACTTATTGAAATAACCAACAAACAACAGACATATAAACCCGGCCGGAACATCACTCTGCACCCTCGTCGTCATGCAACTCCAATGGTTGTTTCCCCGCTCTCCTGGATCCTGAACATAAACAAAATGTTCACCCCCGAAGGGGTTAGCACAACGATTCTAGTACAAGTACCACAACATATTATTCAACATCTCACGAAGAATAATAATAACGTAAATGGCAAAATACTAACGAGTCTTCTCCTGCAAGAAACTCATAAATAACATACACAATATGATAATCACAACATGATATCATAACATACACATGGTAATTCTGACGATCCAGCATTCACTGCCTAGAACCCACGATGATCCCGTCAGACCAACCCGTGGTGGAAAAACCCATCCGATGATCCAGTGCACGCTAGCATAGATCCCCCGATGATCCCATCGGACCAACACGAGGTGGACATACAACAACGACATATATGCACGACAATATGTATAACATCAATACGTAAAACAAATAAGGTACTTGCCTCGATTCGAAGACAAGAATACTACTTCCACGAAAACGAAACACTCAAAGGTCGCCCCTTCGATAAATCACGTAGCAAGCTCGAACCTTATCAAAAGAAATAATATAGAATTCATCTCATGTCGAACGAACATCTATCAATCCAAAATACGGTCGGAAGTTCTTAAAAGAAATCTGTCTGGATTGCTTAATGCACGCTACACATCCTATGTAGCGTACGTTAAGGCTACTCGTTAGCGCACGTAATTACGCACAGCCTAGCGTATGCTAACCATGCACGGTCAGTACCTCACTGATCAGCCGACTGACTCGCCTGATGACTTAACGTACGCTAAGTTACAATCGTGGCGTACGCTAAACATACCCGATAGCGCACGTTAATCCACATAGCTTAGCGCACGCTAAGCATGCATGGCAGTTTCATTACTGGGCAGCAAACTAGTTCTAATGGTGATGAAATTTACGAACTCCTCAGGGATTAACGTGTGATATCCGTCTACATGTCATGTTCATAAACTTATGAATGATCATATGGATTCAATCATCTTTGAGGTTTCAAGGAAAAGAATATCATCACAACTCTTATATTCGAACTTGATTATCATTCTCATGCAAATTTCGGTGATCTCCGGTTGGTGCACTAGATTCTACTATTATCATTACATCCCGATTTAACCATGGAGATAACTTAAAAATTCCAGCTTATAAGAAAGGATGCAACCTAAGATGATTCTTCCCTTAAGTCCTTATAACCGAAAATGATATCACCTCCAATTTTATGATCAATAAGACAACATAAATCATACGGATAATTAACTTCAGAATGTTCCTCTCATCATTTGTCGTACTAGGATTCCAACTACGAGGTTCCAACGACAATATCATAAGTGTAATTATTCCAATCTTCTAAACATGATGTTTGTTGAATAATTCACCAATAGAACTCAATATCTTTTTAGCATGATCATCTTGTTCTTTAGAACCCGAATATAAGGCTGGAGATAGAATTAACATACCTTAATATGACGAAATCACTGAACCACAAAGGTAGAATCTGACTCCGGTTGGTTGTATGCCACTCCAAGGTGCTACTCCACTTCAATGATCAATCACAAGAAATATCCAATATCCAATGATCAAGTAGATGTGTTCTAAGTGTGTTTGAGGAGGATAAAATGCTCTCTAGACTATCAAGTACGAAGGACAAATGAAGGGGATAGGTAGAAATGGAGTGTTGTCCTTTAAATAAAGTTTCTGCACAGTAGCTGATTAACGCACGCTACATACCATTCATAGCGCACGCTAATAAGTGTTGACTCCAAATCTGTCCAGGTTCATCCGCGGGAATCTTATCCGGACCCATGTCCCGGCTGGCGCATGTGCTAGCCACCTTGCTCAATAATTGACTGCCTAGCGCATGCAAATACTACATTCGTAGCGTGCTCTAGTTATAGATGATAGCGCACGTTAAGCTACATTCTTAGCGTGCGCTATCACGAGTTTGCATGCAAAATTTGCATGACGATATACTTATGTACAAAGATACCAATACGAGAAATATCATACTCCAATTATCGAGATTACAAATCCGAATAATACAGGGTTCGAATACAGATGAAATACACAATAATAAAGCTGGATATTACATACTCTCCTACTAAAAAGGAGTTTCGTCCCGAAACTCAAGACGAAAATAACTCTGGATATCTGGACTTCATTCCATGTTCCGTTTCCCATATGGCTTCTTCCACTCCGTGGCGTGACCATTGAACTTTGACCAAAATGATTGGTTTGTTCCTCAACTGCTTAACTCGACTCTCGAGTATCTTGACTGGTCTTTCTTCAAACGTTCCATCCTGAGCGACTTCGATCTCACCGAAATCAATGACATGACTAGGATCCGGTATATATCTCCGCAACTGGGATATGTGGAACACATTATGAACATGGCTCAACAACGGCGGCAATGCCAATCTGTATGCTAACTCTCCAACTCTCTCAAGTATCTCGAATGGTCCGATATATCTCGGACTCAGTTTTCCCTTCCTTCCAAAACGAAAGATTCCCAGAGTAGGAGAAACTTTTAAAAGTACGTGGTCTTCATTACTGAACTGCAATGGGCGACGACGTACGTCTACATAAGATTTCTGTCGACTCTGGGCGGTCAACAGCCTTTCACGAATCAAGGCTATCTTCTCTCGTGTCTGCACGATCAACTCTGGTTCTGTTCCGATCAAGTCTGATGAATCGTTCCAACATAGGGGCGATCTGCATCTCCTCCCATATAGTGCCTCAAACGGTGCCATCTTAATGGAAACATGCCAACTACTGTTGTAGGTAAATTCAATCAATGGTAGATGAACTTCCCAATCAGTTGAGCAATCTAAGGCACAAGCCCTCAGCATATCTTCCACCGTTTAAATAGTCCTCTCGGATTGTCCATCAGTCTGCGGGTGATAAGCTATACTGAAGTTCAATTCAGTTCCCAAGGCCTTATGAATTTCTTTCCAAAAATATGATACAAAGCGACCATCTCGGTCAGAAATAATGGTCTTCGGCATCCCATGCAATCGGACTATTTCTGAAATAAATACTCGTGCCAACCTCTTTGGTCCCCACGTGTCCTTAATGCCTAGAAAATGAGCTTATTTGGTTAAACGGTCAACTATCACCCAAATCATGTTCATTCCCATCTTGGTTCTCGGCATACTAGTGATAAAGTCCATCGATATGTCCTCCCACTTCCATTCAGGAATCGGGAGCGGCTTCAACATTCTGCAGGTCATTGATGCTCGATCTTAACCTGCTGACAACTCAAGCATTTCGAAACATAGTCCGATACATCTCTCTTCATGTTGCCCCACCAGAAATTCTGCTTCAAGTCCTTATACATCTTACTGGTACCCGGGTGGATAGAATAGGGCGAGCTGTGAGCTTCCTTCATAATCGTCTGTTTCAGAACATCGACATCGGGAATGCAAAGTCGGTTCTGAAATCTCAAAACTCCATCATCATGAATTACGAACCCAGGGGCCTTTCCCTTGACCACTTCATCACATAACCGAATCATCATAGGATCATCTACTTGCTTAGATTTGATTTCTTCGGTTAACGATGAAGTTATTTCCATCACACACAGTTGTCATTTGACTCTTTGTAACCACACTTCAATTCCTTCTCGAATCATCTCTCGTTGAATGCTGAGCTGGGAGGTCAGAGTATCCAGCATCTGAATAGAAACAGGCTTGCGACTAAGTGCATCGGCCACTACATTTGCTTTGCCTGGATGATAAAGAATCTCCAAGTCATAGTCCTTAATAAGTTCAAGCCATCTCCTTTGCCGCATATTCAACTCTTTCTGACTGAAGATGTATTTGAGACTCTTGTGATCCGTAAAGATCTGACAGTGAGTCCCGTACAAGTAATGTCTCCAGATTTTCAAAGCAAAAACTACTGCTGCTAGCTCCAAATCATGCGTTGGATAATTCACTTCATAAGGTTTCAGCTATCGTGACGCATAAGCGATCACCTTATCATTCTGCATCAATACACATCCGAGTCCTTGGTTCGAAGCATCACTATAAACTATGAATCCTCCAGTTCCCTGTGGAAGTGTCAAAATCGGTGCTGTCGTCAATCTCTTCTTTAGTTCATCAAAGCTTTTCTGACACGATTCACTCCAATCAAACTTTTGAGTTTTCTGCAGGAGTCGAGTAAGTGGGCGGGAAATTTTAGAAAACCCTTCTACGAATCGACGATAATATCCAACAAGTCCTAAGAAACTCCGGACTTCTTTCACGTTCTTTGGAGGCTTCCAATCCATAACTGCTTCGATCTTCTGAGGATCTACTCGGACTCCTTCAGATGATACCACATGGCCGAGGAACATAACTTCCTTTAGCCTGAATTCACACTTAGAAAGTTTGGCGTACAATTGTTCATTTCTCAACAGGTCTAACACAATCCGCAAATACTGTGCATGCTCTCCCGGGCTCTTAGAATACACCAGAATGTCATCAATGAACACGACCACAAATTTATCCAAAAATTCGATGAACACTCGGTTCATCAATTGCATGAATACAGCAGGTGCATTAGTGAGACCAAACGGCATCACTACAAACTCATAGTGTCCGTAACGAGTTCTGAATGCTGACTTCGGAACATCAGATTCCTTAATCCTCAGCTGATGGTATCCCGATCTTAGATCGATTTTAGAAAATATTGTTGCTCCTTGAAACTGGTCAAACAAATCATCAATCCATGGCAACGGATACTTGTTCTTAATCGTCATCTTGTTCAGCTCTCGATAGTCAATACATAGTCGAAGCGATCCATCCTTCTTCTGGACAAAAAGAACTGGAGCTCCCCAAGGCGAAATGCTTGGTTGGATATAACCTTTGTCCAGTAACTCCTCCAGCTGCTTCTTCAGTTCGTACATCTCAGTAGGTGCCATACGATACGGCGCTTTAGAAATTGGTGTAGCTCCGGGTTCCAGCTCAATGGTGAATTCTACATTCCGTCGTGGAGGTAGTCCAGGTAACTCGTCAGGAAATACATCCGGAAACTCATTCACAACAGGAATGGATGAAAGTTCCACAATTTCGTCTTCTTTCTTAATTGCATAGCACCAATATCCGGTACAGCCTTGTTTCAACAATTTGACAGCTTTCATCGCCTTGATCAATTTTCCTGAGCTTCCTGGTTTCCATCCTTCAAACAATATTTTGGAGCCATCGTCAGTGATCAACGAGATATTCCTCCTTCGGTAGTTTACAATAGCTCCGTATCGATTAAGCCAATCGTCTCCGAGTATCAGGTCGTCTCCTTGCATTTCTATTACAATCAGATTTGAGAGCCACTCTCTGCCTCCAAATGATTCAGGGAAATCTCTAGTTTCTAAGTTTCCAACAATTCTCTCTCCACTCGGTAACCCAACAACATAAGGTTCAAAATTATGAAAACCAGAAACATTCAAACGATTTACACAATACAAGGATATAAATGAATGCGTAGCTCCTGTATCGAATAAAACGCTAACTGGCTGGGAAAGGATCTGAACGGTACCTGATGCGACAGCATCATCCTGATCGTCTATTCTCCTCATCTCATACAGACGTGGGGGAACAGATCCGGCACTCGATGTCCCCTTTCGGTCCCACTGTCCTCTGCCTCGTCCGCGGCCAAAATTCTGAGGCATCTGAACACTTTGCTGCGTCTGTTGGATAATGGCTTCCTTCTGGACTGGCTGTGGTGTACGAGATCTAAAAGACTTTGCAGCCTCTTCACAAAACACCGCACGATGTCCCTCTCGACCACAATCAAAACAAGTCACGGCAGGTAGGGGCAATTCCGTCGATAGTGCCCCTTCTGGGCGCAGTTAAAGCATTTCCTGGTGACATCTGTCATGGTTGATGCTGCTCCGAAGTTCTTTCCGCTCCTAACTGGGTGCGGAGGTTTCTTGAAAGAATGAAAAGACGACTGGGCCTTGCGGGGCCCGCTTCTCTTGTGCTCTTTAAAAGTACCAGAGACTTTCTGTTTCTTGGATTCCGTAAACTTCTCAATTGCTTCTTCCTTGATTTCGTACGCCAACGCCTTATCCTGGTATTGACGGAGAGTGGTACATTCAAAACTGGACATATACCTCTGGATTTCTGGTTTCATCCTCATATCAAAATGGATCATCATTTCAGCATCTGCTCTGACTAGATGTCGAACAAATGTCAGCTGTTGGTTAAACGTCTTAATTGTCTGGGATACAGGTTCGTCTGACGGCTGAGCGGACAAAAAATCCCGAACTTTGGCTTCCCTCACAGGACGAGGGCAGTACTGAGCTTCCATCATCAATTTAAACTCTATCCAATCAGCATCATGGTCTACAGGTCGGATAGCTTCCCACCACTCGGATGCTTCCCCTATCAGAAAATACTGAGCAATAGAGGCTCTCCTGTCGTCTGGGCAATAAATTCCAGCAAAAATTTTCTCCAATTCCTTCAACCAATGGTCCCATGTGGGAGTCTCAGAAAAGCCGTCGAATCTGGGTGGTTGCATCTTCGCCACCTCTTGCAACCATTGGTCACCTCTATTTCCCATGTCTGAGATCCCTTGTTGTCTCTCTCCCTGCTGTAATACCACCGCCACCTGCATTCGGTCCACGACCTGGGCGAACTGAGTCATCTGGTTCACCACCTGACGAAGGATTTCGGGCACAGCAGGTTCCAGTTCATTATTGATAGATCTCTGTGGCTCGCCTGAACTGTGGCTGGCCTGATTAGAAGGCGAAGCTTCTCTTTCGGCATTCCTTCGTCCGCGTCCACGGCCGCGACCACGTCCACGTCCGCCTCTCAACATACTGTAAGCATAAATACTCAATATGCAGGAAACAATATCGTTCTAATGTTCAAGTATAAAGAAATACAACATGTAAAGAACGAGATAGAGTTTAGGAACTTACAACCACCATTCGCATGAAGACGTAGGCAGTATAGTGATGTTATTCACGGCCGGTTACCTCAAAAGACATATACGACCCCTATTTTAACCCAATGGCCAAGATATCCATAATCTTAGCTCCGATACCATATTCTGTACGACCCCCGATATATTCAGGAATATTACAGTGCCGTAAATCCTTTACATAAGAATTTACAAGGCTGAAGAACAAAAAGGATACTAACAGATACCAACGAATGAAAATAAGAGAAATAAGGTACAACAGTTCTGACCAATACGAATGTTCAATGGAAAAGTATTAATACATCACCAAATCCAAATCATCATAAAAGACTACGTACTCGAGTACTTATTGAAATAACTAACAAACAACAGACAAATAAACTCGGCCGGAACATCACTCTGCACCCTCGTCGTCATGCAGCTCCAGTGGTTGTTTCCCCGCTCTCCTGGATCCTGAACATAAACAAAATATTCACCCCCGAAGGGGTTAGCACAACGATGCTAGTACAAGTAGCACAACATATTATTCAACATCTCACGAAGAATAATAATAACGTAAATGACAAAATACTAACGAGTCTTCTCCTACGAGAAACTCATAAATAACATACACAATTTGATAATCACAACATGATATCATAACATACACATGGTAATTCCGACGATCCAGCGTTCACTGCCTAGAACCCACGATGATCCCGTCAGACCAACCCGTGGTGGAAAAACCCGTCCGATGATCCAGCACACGCTAGCATAGATCCCCCGATGATCCCGACGGACCAACACGAGGTGGACATACAACAACGACATATATGCACGACAATATGTATAACATCAATACGTAAAACAAATAAGGTACTTGCCTCGATTCGAAGACAAGAATACTACTTCCACGAAAATGAAACACTCGAAGGTCGCCCCTTCGATTAATCACGTAGCAAGCTCGAACCTTAACAAAAGAAATAATATAGAATTCATCTCACGTAGAACGAACATCTATCAATCCAAAATACGGTCGGAAGTTCTTAAAAGAAATCTGTCTGGATTGCTTAACGCACGCTACGCATCCTATGTAGCGTACGTTAAGGCTACTCGTTAGCGCACGCAATTACACACAGCCTAGCGTATGCTAACCATGCACGGTCAGTACCTCACTGATCATCCGACTGACTCGCTTGATGACTTAACGTATGATAAGTTCCAATCGTGGCGTACGCTAAACATACCCGATAGTGCACGTTAATCCACATAGCTTAGCGCACGCTAAGCGTACATGGCAGTTTCATTACTGGGCAGCAAACTAGTTCTAACGGTGATAACATTTACGAACTCCTCAGGGATTAACGTGTGATATCCGTCTACATGTCATGTTCATAAACTTATGAATGATCTTATGGATTCAATCATCTTTGAGGTTTCAAGGAAAAAAATATCATCATAACTCTTATATTCGAACTTGATTATCATTCTCATGCGAATTTCGGTGATCTCCGGTTGGTGCACTAGATTCTACTATCATCATTACATCCCGATTTAACCATGGAGATAACTTAACAATTCCAACTTATAAGAAAGGATGCAACCTAAGATGATTCTTCCCTTAAGTCCTTATAACCGAAAATGATATCACCTCCAATTTTATGATCGATAAGACAACATAAATCATATGGATAATCAACTTCAGAATGTTCCTCTCATCATTTGTCGTACTAGGATTCCAACTACGAGGTTCCAACGACAATATCATAAGTGTAATTATTCCAATCTTCTAAACATGATGTTTGTTGGATAATTCACCAATAGAACTCAATATCTTGCTAGCATGATCATCTTATTCTTTAGAACCCGAATCTAAGGCTGGAGATAGAATTAACATACCTTAATATGACAAAATCACTGAACCAAAAAGGTAGAATCTGACTCCGGTTGGTTGTATGCCACTCCAAGGTGCTACTCCACTTCAATGATCAATCACAAGAAATATCCAATATCCAATGATCAAGTAGATGTGTTCTAAGTGTGTTTGAGGAGGATAAAATGCTCTCTGGACTATCAAGTACGAAGGACAAATGAAGGGGATAGGTAGAAATGGAGTGTTATCCTTTAAATAAAGTTTCTGCACAATAGATGATTAGCGCACGCTACATACCATTCATAGCGCACGCTAATAAGTGTTGACTCCAAATTTGTCCAGGTTCATCCGCGGGAATCTTATCCAGACCCATGTCCCAGCTGGCACATGTGCTAGCCGCCTTGGTCAATAATTGACTGCCTAGCGCACACAAATACTACATTCGTAAGGTGTGCTAGTTGTAGCCGATAGCGCGCGTTAAGCTGCATTCTTAGCGTGCGCTATCACGAGTTTGCATGCGAAATTTGCATGACGATATACTTATGTACAAAGATACTAATACAAGAAATATCATACTCCAATTATCGAGATTTCAAATCCGAATAATACAGGGTTCGAATACAGATGAAATACACAATAATAAATCTGGATATTACACAAAATACCCTTTCAAGAAACATCCATCAAGTCCAATAATAGGCGTGCACCTCAAGAAACTTTGAGTGCAACCATGTAGACCCATATACATTCTTTGAAAACTAGGTAGAAATGGCCTATCCACAATCTCACCAGACTCTTCAGTGGGTTGAGTGGGCTGAACAGTGAGTTTGATAGCGCCGTTTGGATTTGATCTTAGAAGTTCATGTGCATAATCATATAATATAGTATATTGCTCTTTGAATGATCCATCAACCATGTCTCCTTGCTGTAGGTCACACGTCGTCCAGGAATAAGTCTAGGGGGGTGAATAGACTTATTGAAACTCTTTTTCCAAAGGGATGAGTTTCTCAGCTGATTAGATACAGATGACTTGGAGTCGTCTGTAGTCAGGTAAGTGCGGAAGTCAGGTGATGACGAATACAGAAATTTAATCAATGGAATAATAATTATGTATGCAGCAGTTAAGTATGATGCTAAAGCTGTAAAGTACGCAACCAATTTATAGTGGTCTCGGAGGTGGGGTAATCCTCTACTAATCCACTTTCCTCCAAACCAGTTGGAGGTGAATCCACTATAATTTTCAACCAGTGATAAATATTACAGTGATTCTACAACTTAGCTACAACAACTTCCAACCAGTGGAAACCATGTCGTTGCAACTCCTTCCTGACTGCCTAGCACCACTTGATCTTCAAATCCTTGGATGCCTATCAGTCGCGAAACTTCAACCAGTGAAGTACCCCGATCTCAAGTTTTAAGACAAGAGTGATTGTCTTCTCCAACTAAGAGCTTTCTTAGTATATGAACTGTGAATACTGCTCTTCACGATGCTAAGATTTCTGTTTGCTTTGCTTGCTTTGATTGCTTGAGAGTATATTTCGCATCGTACTTTGCTCTTTCAAATCTTCAGATATTTATAGCTTGTCGATCCTTTGAGATTTTCTTCATAGCCGTTGCAAATCTGTAACAAATCCGTCCGTTGGAGAAATAGACTTCTTTGTTTTTCTTTCTGAACGTTGAAAGGCTGGATTTCCTTATTTTAATCTAAATCCGACCGTTGTGAAGACTTCCATGTGATAGCGCCGAATCTTTTGATTTTAATATGCTTAAAGTCTTCAGAGGTAGGTCAGGATGAATTATTTAATTCATATCCATCTGGGAATCTCTCCAATATGTCCCTTATCGCCCGCATGTGACTTTCCGTAAATATTGACTATTCAACGCATGCTGACGTGGACTGGTATACTTGGATGATACTCAGACGGTACTTATCTGATCTCTTTAGGTCAACCTGACTGATTTGTAGTCAACCTTCTCTGATGTCGGTCTTCTCTGATAATGACTTCTCTGATCTGCCGACTTATCTAAAGTCTTCTGACCTGATTGAACTTGACTGATCTGATGGTCAAACTTCAGATGACTTGATCTCCGCCTGATCACTTGGCTACAGTCTGTTCAAACTTCTCTGATAAATTTTGTTGACCAGTACTTTTCTGATTTTCACTTGACTGTGACTCGGCTTTTGGACAAACTTCTATGATGTACTTATCTGCTCTTTTTACTTAACCGATTTTGAGCCTAACTTGAATGGCCTATAAAAGATACTCATTTGGTTCTTCTTTACATTTTGCCAAGTATTTGACTTAACTTAATTTGGCCTATGGAAGATACTCATTTGACTTAACTTAATTTTCTGAGTTTGATTACAAGTACATAGGTTTTGAATGAACAATCAAATACAGAAAAATTACAAGTACTTAAAAATAATAAAAAAATACAAGTACATCCTATCAATATCTGCTTCTGTGGACAGTTTGCTTAGGAGGCCTAAATAACTTAGCTCCAATAGGCCTTTTACAGACAGGTGCCAGATCATATTTCCTTTTTATGATCTGTGAGGCAAACTCCTTCTCGTCCTCTGTTGAGAATTTATTTTTCTCGCAGAGAGCTCTGATTTCTTTCTGCAAGATCAGCTCATCCAGTTCATTGTCCAAACGGGTAGGCGCTTCTTCTGCTCTAAATGGAGGGATCAAAGGATAAGCATTCCATTTGGTTGCATATTTAAGTGTGATCTTCCAAAGAGTAGGCCATCTGGTCTCCATGTAGTTTATGAATGACTGTTGGGGGGAGCATTCACTGTCCTGGAGTATTTCCCAGAGATAGTACTTCTCTGTGAACTCCTTCTTAGATTCTCCCCAACTAGTCATAAATTCTGTAGGTAGAAATTCTTCAACATACCATAGTTGTTTGCCTTCCCATTCGAACCTTGGCTCTTCTCCTTGCCTTGTTATCCTCTTCTTCTCTGCAGGCTGATCTTTAGTTTGCTCAGGATCAGCTACTTCCTTCCTCTTTTGGCTTGATGTCCCGGATTCAATTAGGGGAATGTCTTGCCTCTTATTTGTTCTGAGATCCTGTCTCAGCTTCTCAGCTTGTATCTGACCTGATGCTTCTCTCACTTCCCCCTGCTTACTTCCTTCCCCCTTTTTACCAGCATCAATTAGCATAGCCAATTGCTGCTCAATTGTATGCATCCAGTCAGTCATGCCAAAAGGCATCCTGGAATTTGTAGGAGGAGGAGGTTGAGGAACATTCCTCTGCAGTAGGGTGTCGATTTTAGCATTGATGGTCTGCAGGTCAGGTGAGATTTCTGTGGCAAGCAATTCTCAAATAGTTTCTCTAACAATTTTCCGGATCAGCTCAATCATCACAGGTGAGATGGGTGATGCCTGAGGAGAGTGCTCTCCTGATCCTTCTGCGCCTGCAGGTACGTTTGCATTTAGCCTACCTATCTGCAGACTCCTGTCTGCAGGCGGCTGATCGGATGGGGTCTGCTCTGGGGTCCCCGATCTATCTTCTTCTTCTTCATCTAGGCTGGTGTATCGGGCAGGTGCCCCAGCCTCAGGTGCTCTTACTTCATCTTTTTCTTTTTCTTTCTTCTCCTCTTCCTCCTTTTCTTCTTCTGCCTCCTTGTCCTTTCCTTCTTCCTCCTTTTCTTTCTCTTCTTCTTTCTCTTCCTCTTCATCATCTTCATCACCTTTCTTATCCACATCATCGTTATCATCATCATTATTATCATCATCAGCATCATCATCATTATTATCATCATCATCATCATCATCAACTTCCTGCTCAACTTCTTATCCTTCATCATCTTCTTCTTCATCCAACTCTCCTGTCTTTTCCTGTTCTTCTTCTGCAGATTGTTTTTCAACTTCTTCTTCTTTTCCCTTTTCTTCTTCCACCTGTCTCATTTCCTATTTTTATTCAACTATAATGTTTTCTTCTTTTTCCTTTTCAACTCCTACTTCTTCTTCCACAATCTCTTCTATTCTAATTTCTTTTTCTTATTTTTCTTCATCCTCATTGATAGAACCATCAAAAACACTTCCCATAATAATATGGATGATCTGGTCCATGTTGGTTTTAAAATGAGACATAAACCAGTTCTCCTGGAGCATCAAAATTGGGTCTAACTCATTGAAAAAATGCATGAGTAGTTGCTCCGTAGCCTGGGGAAAATCCCAGCTACTCATCCCAACAAAAGATTGAAGTTGAGTGAATGGAAATGATTTCAAAGTTTTCCATTCCTCAAAAATATTGATAAAAGAATATTTGAGAGCGTGTTGTTTTACCAGTAAGAGCTGCTCTATAGACAGGTTCAGAAAATTGTTTTCGAGCAGGTTGAATGAATAGTCTGCTTCAACAATATGGATAATTAATCCTGCCTCTTCTTCTTCAGACGTGAAATGAGGGGTTAGAAGTGGGACCATTTGAGTTTCCAGGCTTGAGGAAGCAGGCTGATCCTCTAAGTGAGTGGGTGTAGGAGTAGAGAAGTGATCTGGATGCTCTTCCTCATCAAACTCCAATCGCCTGGGACTCTTGGGGGAGGGTTCAGGTGAAGAGTGAATCACCGAAGGCTCTCCAGGGGCTGGTCCCCTCCTCTTGAAACGAACAGCTATATGAGTGTCGTCTGAGTCTAAATCAGACTTGTCTGCAGGTAGGTCGTGGGATGCAGCTTGATTAGGGATGGCAGTCGGGTACGGCGGGTGCGGATAGTACCTATCCATATCCATACCCGCGAGGCAAACCTGTACCTGAGACCCGACCCGCGACCCACAACGGGTATGATTTGCCAACCACACCCGCGACCCGCAGATATCCGCCACCTGCCGGGTATCCGCCACCTGCCACTCGTCGGGTATCCGCAATCCGCTATCCGACGGATGCCCGCGATGCAAATAAATGAATTCAATATAAATATAAAATTCACACAAATTAATATTCATAAATAAAACTTAGAAATTCAAATCCTCTAACCCACAAAGTTCAAGGTTTAAATCCACAAATCACAAAGCATAAAAAGATTAAAATACTTCTACATCATACCAAATTCAAAATCTGTTCGGATATTTTATGGGTATTTCGTGGGTATTTTGCGGGTATCTTCGTGGGTGTTTTTTGCGGGTAGATGGGTTTCGCGGGTACGGATAGTAGCTATCCATATCCGTACCCGCGAACCTAATGGATAGTAATTTCATACCACTAAGCTATCTGTGGATACCAAATGCCCACCAAACCCGCACCTATTAGGGTTGGGTGCCCACGGTTATTCGTTACCCGCGGGTAAATTCCCATCCCTAAGCTTGATCTTCATCAGACTCGTCTGAGCTTGATGGATATCTATAGGGAGTTGGCCCACTAGTCATTTCCCTTAATAGTTTAGCTGCTTTCCTCTCTCCACCCAATCTCCTTAGAGTTTCTTGGTCCAAGTGACCAAGTATCTTGTTGATGTGGAAGGGGTCAAGATTTCCCTTCGCCATTCCTAACTGCTCCAAAATCCAACTAATTTGGGTCCCAAAGGCCATCTTGGATTTGAATATTTTCTCGTCATCTAGACATTGGACCTTGTTTACTTCGCGCACCAGTTGTCTGAAAAGACAGTCAGCCCAGTCAATTGGTTCATCCTGAATTAGTGCTCCCAGCACCATGAACTTGGCTGACGACAACTGATCGTAGCTGACCGCCATTCCCATCACTATTTTGTTGGTAATATCCAACGCATAGCGATACTCTTTTCTTAGCTGGCTCCTTTTGGCGGTCAGCTTCAACTTTGACGGCTGCTCGTGAGCCTTGATCTTGATCCAGGTGTTGGCTGCATTTTGCTTCAGGGCTTCGACGGCCATTCCATGAGATTTCATTCCGAAAACCTTTCCGACGATTTGCCGCGTGATTTCCACTTCTTCTCCAAATACTGAACTTCTAATGCCTGATTCCAGAACTCGAGCTTCCTTGTAGAACGCGATAACAGCCTCTTTGAAAAGCATTTTGGGGCTGATATCCAAAAATGGGTAGATCCCATTCCTTTTCATGGATCTGATGAGATGTCGCACATCGTTGTCCAGATTGGTTTCGAGTAGCCCCTCGAAATCGACAACCAGAGAAAAAATGATCTAGTCCTTCACGGCCTTCAGATTAACTTCTTCAAAGTATGATTCCATTTCTGCACAAGAAAAAGTTTTCTGAGCGTATTGAAAGTTCGTAAGAATTTCTGCTGTTTCGAAAAATAGGGTTTTGAAAGCTTGAATAAGGTAAAGTGAAATAATTTTTCCGTCTTTAAGAAATAAAGGAAAGTGAAGCGACGCTTTAATATTAAATTAATTTTTGAGTCGGTTCGAATTTTAAAATCGTATGACGGTTGGAATTTTTAATTTGAATTAGTGGGGTCGTTTGAACGTGTAAGCCTGCAAGTGTGCCTACATGTGAACGTGAGAGATTGACACGTGTAAATGAATAATAATAAAATATTCGGAAGTCGGTCAAGGATAGAAGACTTAGCTGGTTGACCGTTTGACCGTTTGACTGCTCTGCATCAGGTAAGTCTTCTTGTCTGCTTCAGGTAGGGTCTGTTGCCTGTGGTCAGCTTAGTCCGTTGTTTGTCTGATCTGCTTTAGTCAGCTTTCTCGTCTGTACTAGATTCCCAATCTAGTAATCCAAGATCCCTGCTCAGGTCCAAAAACCTTTCTTTAGGCAAAGGTTTGGTGAATATGTCAGCAATCTGATATTCTGTGCTGACTCTTTCTACTCTGACTGTCTTGTTAAGCACATGATCTCTTATGAAATGATGTTTAACATCAATGTGCTTCGTCTTTGAGTGCAATACTGGGTTGTTGGTTATTGCAATTGCACTATTGTTATCGCACCATATTGGAACTTCATTTGCTATGATATTGTAGTCCCTTAGCTATTGTCTGATCCAAAGTATCTGTACACAAAAGCTACCTGCAACTAGGTATTCTGACTCTATGGTTGATATTGAGTTAGATACCTGCTTCTTACTAAACTAGGATATTAGTCTGGTTCCTAGGAATTGGCACGTACCACTGGTGCTTTTCCTATTAATTTTGCATCCTGCAAAGTCTGCATTCGAATATCCTGACAGCTCAAAGTTGTTATCTTTAGGGTACCATAATCCTACATTAATGGTAGACTTAAGATATTTAATGATTTTCTTAGCTGCTTCCTGGTGTGACTGCTTGGGTTTGGACTGGAATCGGGCACATACTCCTACAGCATATGAAATGTCTGGCCTGCTTGCAGTCAGATAAAGAAGTGATCCTATTAGTCCTCTGTAGTGGGTTGAATCCACTGATATGCCTTCTTCATCTGCATCTAGGTGTGTGCTTGTGATCACAGGAATTCTTGCTGACTTGGCTGATTCCATTCCAAATATCTTGATTAAATCTCTGGTTTATTTGGCTTGGTTGATGAAAATTCCATTTTCCATCTGTTTGACTTACAATCCAAGAAAGAAATTTAGCTTTCCCATCATGCTCATCTCAAATTCTCCTTGCATGAGATTTGAGAATTTCTCACACAGTTTTGGATTGGTTGAGCCAAATATGATATCATCCACGTATATTTGAACTATTAATATGTGGCCTTCATGCTCTACTCTGAATAGAGTCTTGTCTACTATACCTTTGCTGAAACCGTTCTTCTCAAGAAACACATATAAGGTTTCATACCATGCTCTTGGTGCCTGTTTAAGTCCATAGAGAGCTTTCAAAAGCTTGTACACTTTGTCTCCTTTGACAAATCCAGGGGGTTGCTCCACAAAGACTTATTATTCTAGAATTCCATTTAGGAAGGCACTCTTCACATCCATTTGGTAGACTTCAAAGTCTTTGAATGCTGCATATGCAAGGAACAGTCTGATGTCTTCTAATCTTGCAACATGTGCATAGGTTTCATCAAAATCTATTCCTTCACATTGTGCATAGCCTTTAGCAACAAGTCTGGCTTTATTCCTAACAACAATTCCATCTTCATCGCTTTTGTTCTTGTACACCCATTTGGTGCCAATAACCTTCTTTTGATCTGTCTGTCTGTTAGTTCCCAAACATTGTTCCTTTCCATCTGGTTAAGCTCTTCTTGCATTGCATTGATCCATAAGTAGTCTTCCAAAGCTTGTTCTGTAGTCTTGGGTTTTATTTGAGACATAAAGCACGAGAACATTGCCATTCCTGCAGGTAGAGTGGACTGTCTGGTCTTAACTCCATCAGTTAGCTTCCCAATGATCTGTTGGATGTAATGATCTTTAAGCCACTTAGGAATGTCTTCTTCTTTAGGGTCTGTTCCCCCGGTAGATTTGCTTTGGATTTCTTCTTTTTCTGCATCAGCTTGGTTCTGGCTTCCTTGGTCAACAACTGGATCAGCTACGGTCTTGTCATCTGCAGGTGGGGATCTGGTCTAGTCTGCAGATGGGTCCTTATCAGCTACAGATGGATCTTCATCAGCAGCAACTGGATCAGGTAGGTTTTGAGGTCCTATTTGATCTGCAGTTGGGTCTTTATCAGCTACAGATGGGTCTTCAGGCTGGTCTGTAGGTGAGTCCACCAGTCCTGTATCATGGATGATAACTTCTTCTAGGGTGGCAGATTTGAGTTTGTTCTCAATTAATTCCACCTTTTTCTTGTACTCAGCAGAAGGTTCATCAAATACAACATGAGGTGTTTCTTCCACAACTAAGGTTCTTTTCTTAAAAATTCTATATGCCTTGATTCTTTGTGAGTATCCCATACAGAGACCATCATCAGTTTTAGCATCAAATGCTTTAAGTTGGGTTTTACTATTGTTGTGAATGAAACACTTACAACCAAAAATATGAAAATATGCAACAGTTGGTGTTCTGCCATTCCAAACCTCATAGGGAGTTTTGCCATATCTCCCTACTATCATACTCCTGTTTTGTATGTGGCATGCTGTGTTGACAGCTTCAGCCCAGAACCTCTTGGGCAGGTCTGCTTCTGCAATCATGGACCTGGCAGCTTCCTTTAATGTTCTGTTTCTTCTTTCGGCAACACCATTCTACTATGGAGTCTTGGCTGAAGAGAGCTCGTGCTGAATCCCATTTTGATCACTGTACTCAGTGATTGATTTGGAGAAATTCTCCTCCTCGATCTGATCTGATCTTGATGATTGAGAGAGATTTCTCATTTTGGATCTTCCTTAGTAGCTCAGGCAGCTTTTTCAAGGTTTCACTCTTCTTATGCAGAAAGACAATCCATGTGAACCTTGAGTAGTCATCTACTACTACTAGAGCATGCTTTCTACCACTTAGGGTCCTTGGCTTGATGGGATCGAATAGATCTATCTAAGACCCTTGTTATGAGAGTGGTAGGTTGAACTGGCTTGAATGATGCTCTTGTTTGCTTTCTTTTCTGACATGCATCACAGAGAGTTTCCTTTTTGAATACTTCTTCTGGAAGTCCTCTGACCAGCTTCTGAGAACTAATCTTGTTGATGGCTTTGAAATTTAGATGACATAGTCTCTTGTGCCACAACCATCCATTCTCAGCTATTGTCTTTGATAGAAAACAGGTATTAGGAGTTCCTGTGTTCCAATCTATCATATAGACATCTCTTCTTCTGAATCCTTGTAGCTTCACTTCTCGAGATAGGATATATATAACCATGCATTTCCAAATGGTGAAGACTACTAGATTCTTCTCATCACAAAATTGACTTATGCTCAAAAGGTTGTACTTGAGCCCTTTGACATAATGAACTTTTGATATAGTGATGTTTTCCCTGTGCAGCTCTCCAAAAGCTTTTGTCTGACCTCTAGAGCTATCTCCAAAGGTTACGTCTGGCCCTTTTTCTTTGATGTAATTTGTTAGCACCTTCTTGTTCCCGGTCATGTGCCTCGAGCATCCGGAATCTACAAACCATTCTTCACCTCCTATATTTAAATTTGTGGAGATGTGGTAGTAGTCCTTCCACCTTTTCTGTAATCAGAAAAGCAGAGATTTAGGTACCCAAATTTGTGTGGGTCCTCGGGGTTAGATGGTTTCCTGGAGAATTGATTTCTCCTTGTATTATGGAAATTGTTGTTATTGCCCCTAAAAGGTGTGTAAGTTCTGGGCCTGTATCCTTGGTTGGGATTGTATATTAGATATGCCTCATAAAATTGGGTTGGGCCATTTCTAAATCTTGGCTGAGACCATTTGTAAAATCTTTGGGGTCTCCACACTGGTTGATTTTGAAAACTTGGATAACCTTGAGCTTTCCATTTGCCCCTCCCATTTTGAAATCTGTTTTGGTGAGTCTTTGATAATAATGGGCATGTTGTCTGGGTTGCTGCTTCTGCCTTGGCCATTGCCTAGTCTCATGTCTAGGTGGCTGCCTTGTATAACTTGGCTGCAGTCTAGATTTTTGACTTGGCTGCTGCCTATTTTTAAATACAGATTTGTAAGTTGGCTCAGCAAACGAGACAATTGTTTCTCCCTTGATGAAAGTGGTTTTAGAACTAGCGGGAGTCTGAGGTTATATCCAAGGCCTGATCTGGAATATAGTGGCCTTTTGTTCATACAAAATTCGTCCAAAGTTAGAGACGCCTTTAGGGAGGTTATTTCCTTCGCCTGAGTTTTACTTAGCTGAGTCAGTTTAGTAAACTCAGCTTTGACATGAGCAAGTGCAGCTGATTTATCACTATTTAAAACAGTTAATCTCTTTATATCAGCTGTAGTGGCATCAGCCTGGTTTTTCAACTTGTTTGCAGCCTGCTTTTCAATTCAGTTTTGATTTTATTAAGCTCTAGGCTGAGTTTTTTCACAATTATCTTTCAGCTGCCTATTCTCATCTTGCAGTTGAGTCTTCTCGACTGATACAGATAGGTGTGCAGATTTCAATTTCTCAAAATCTTTGAGAAGCTAATTTACAGATTCGTGCAAGTCCATATCTTGTGACATGTCTGAATTATTATTTGAATTAGAGGGTTTTGATGTTACCTTTCATCAGCTAGGTTGGCCATCAGACAGTCATATTCTTCATCATGATCAGAGAAGAATCTGCTACTTGATTCCACTTTCTCTTGGTCTTCTTCGATGATGGCTTTCCTTCGGTCTTCTTTTCTGCCCACCTCCTTCTTGCTCCCGTCCTTCTTAAGATCAGGACAATCGATTTGAATGTGTCTTGTCTTATGACAATTATAGCATTCTACCTTCCAGCTTTGATTCCTCCTTAGATTCTCCTTATAATTCTTTTTATATTTGGAGTAATTCTTTCGGAAGTTGCTGAATCTTTGCATTATAAATGCCATCTCTTCCTCGAAATTGAGTGGATTTGGAGGTTTGACGTCAGATAAGCTCTTGGCAGGGGACTCGGCTGCAAATGCTATTCCCTTCTCTGCAGGCTCGTTTGATGATGAACTTGGGAGTTCTAATTCATAAGCCTTCAGGTCAGAGAATAGTTCTTGAATCTTTATTTTATTGAGGTCTTTAGATTCCCTCATGGCCACCACCTTCATGCTCCATTCGGGGCTAAGAGATCTTAACACTTTCAAGGCCATGTCCCTATTGCCATAAGTTTTTCCGAGGGAGTTGATTTCGTTGATGATCTTTGTGAACCTTGTGTCCACATGGTCTATGGATTCTCTGGTCTTCATCTTGAAGTTGTCAAACTTCTGGGTAGCGATTGACAACTTGTTCTCTTTTATCAGCTCTGTACCTTCACACATCACAGCAAGGGTATCCCAAATCTCCTTGGCATTCTGCAATTCTTGATCTTGACCATGGTTGATTTGTCAAGAGTTTGATATAGTACGTCTCTGGACCGATTCTCAAGGTTGGCTAGCTTTCTTTCTTCTGGGCTCATCTATGTCCTTTTCTTGGGAATCTTTGCTAGTTTCCCTGCTGCAATTTCTTCTGGGGAGTTATCCTTCTCGAAAATGAAAGGACTGTCCTCGATTATGCACCACATGTTGTCATGAATAGAAGATAAGTGTACCTGCATCCTTATCTTCCAAAGATCATACTCGTCAACTGAAAACACAGGTAGTCTAGAGTGCATGTGTCCCATTCTAAATGAGAGATATAGATATATGCAAGATATATGGTTCTGGTTCTGGAAATAAATGAACCAACCTCTCCGATACCACTTGTAGGTCACAAGTCGTCCAGGAATAATTCTAGAGGGGGGGTGAATAGACTTATTGAAACTCTTTTTACAAAGGGATGAGTTTCTCAGCTGATTAGATATAGATGACTTGGAGTCGTCTGTAGTCAGGTAAGTGCGGAAGTCAGTTGATGACAAATACAGAAATTTAATCAATGGAACAATAATTATGTATGCAGCAGTTAAGTATGATGCTAAAGCTGTAAAGTACGCAACCAATTTATAGTGGTCTCGGAGGTGGGGTAATCCTCTACTAATTCACTTTCCTCCAAACCAGTTGGAGGTGAATCCTCTATAATTTTGAACCAGTGATAAATATTACAGTGATTCTACAACTTAGCTACAACAGCTTCCAACCAGTGGAAACCCTGTCGTTGCAACTCCTTCCTGACTGCCTAGCACCATTTGATCTACAAATCCTTGGATGCCTATCAGTCGCGAAACTTCAACCAGTGAAGTACCCCGATCTCAAGTTTTAAGACAAGAGTGATTGTCTTCTCCAACTAAGAGCTTTCTTAGTATATGAACTGTGAATACTGCTCTTCACGATGCTAAGATTTCTGTTTGCTTTGTTTGTTTGATTTCTTGAGAGTATAGTTCGCATTGTACTTTGATCTTTCAAATCTTCAGATATTTATAGCTTGCTGATCCTTTGAGCCTTTCTTCATAGCCGTTGCAAATCTGTAACAAATCCGTCCGTTAGAGAAATAGACTTCTTTGTTTTTCTTTCTGAACGTTGCAAGGCTGGATTCCCTTATTTTAATCCAAATCCGACCGTTGTGAAGACTTCCATGTGATAGCGCCGAATATTTTGATTTTAATATGCTTAAAGTCTTCAGAGGTGGGTCAGGATGAATTATTTAATTCATATCCATCTGGGAATCTCTCCAATCTGTCCCTTATCGCCCGCATGTGACTTTCCATAAATATTGACTATTCAACGCATGCTGACGTGGACTGGTTTACTTGGCTGATACTCAGACGGTACTTATCTGATCTCTTTAGGTCAACCTGACTGATGTGTAGTCAACCTTCTCTGATGTCGAACTTTTCTGATAATGACTTCTCTGATCTGCCGACTTATCTGAAGTCTTCTGACTGATTGAACTTGACTGATCTGATGGTCAAACTTCAGATGACTTGATCTCCGCCTGATCACTTGGCTACAGTCTGGTCAAACTTCTCTGATAAATTTTGTTGACCAGTACTTTTCTGATTTTCACTTGACTGTGACTCGCCTTTTGGACAAACTTCTCTGATGTACTTATCTGCTCTTTGTACTTAACCGATTTTAAGCCTAACTTGAATGGCCTATAGAAGATACTCATTTGGTTCTTCTTTACATTTTCTAAGTATTTGACTTAACTTAATTTGGCCTATGGAAGATACTCATTTGGTTCTTCCTTACATTTTGCCAAGTAATAAACATACATTTGAATAAACAAATGCAATGATGACATCATCAAAATCTAACAAGTATTCCTAACACTTGCTCTAGAAGCCTTCATTTTACGAACCCCAGCATTCCATTTCTTACGGGCTTTGTTGACAATATTAGTTAACTTAATTTTTGGGTTCTCCCTCACAGTAAACAGTAATTCTTTTCCCAACCAAGCTGAATTCATCATTTTGACCCTATACTCTCTGTTACGTGAGTGTTTGTCCATGACCTTTCTCAGTTGCCAAGTATCTTCATTAGGTAATTTTGCACAATATGTCATCCACTCACACCCTTCTTTACAACCAACTCTAACTCTTGTATTATCATTCTTAATGAATCTTAGATCCCTACCATTGTGGATTGCATATGTAATTACTGCATGTTTGAATTCCACCTTAGTTGAAAACAGACTGCCCAACACCCACTTATAATCATTCATTATCTTAGGCATAACAAATGAGGGATATTTCACTTTTTCTACTTCTTCATCACTAGACATTTCTGAATCTTCAGTTTCAATTTCTTCTGTGTAGTAATCCTCATCAGATAGCCCTCTATTACACCTCCTTAATTTGTTCCTCTTTTTTTTTACCAATATATAAATCATCTTCACTAACATATTCTTCTAACTCAACAACATCTCCCTCATTAATAGGCTCTTCAATAATTTTCTTCTTAGGCCTCCCTCTCCTTTTCCCGGATTTAGTAGCTTCTTACTTTTCCCAGATTTAGTCTTCTTACCATTGTTCTTCTTCTGTCCATCCCCACCTTCAAACCCAATCCCCACAGTTGGGACTTGTTCAAACCCATCATCAAGGTCAACTTCATCATCAGAGTCAATATTATTTTTGGTTCCAAACCTTACATTTAGTGCACTATCCTCACTATTATATCCTACATCAGGTTGGGCCTCAACATCACCTTGGGCATCAATATCAGGTTGGGCCTCAACATCAGGTTGGGCATCAACTACTACTGGTTGTGGCACTGGATGGATAAGGTACAAGTCAACCTTTCCATTTACCTTAGACCAATTTACCATTTCCATAACACCAACATCATTCAGTAATTATTTTTTAACCCCGTTTACTTCATAAAACATTGAAACTAGATCTAAAAAACCCATGTCCTTACAAATCCCTAGAATCTCAAAGTAGGACCACCTATCAGCATCACATTTCCAAGTAGCCACCTCACCTTCATATTTAGTCATTTGTTGTCCACAAACTGACCACAATGGTAAACATCAACTATAAAACTATCTACTATGACCTATAAAATGAAGAATTAAACAAATAACCTTCAGTTTCTGTCATTTTCAGTTAAATGTAGTGCCAAACAAAGACAAAAAATGCATGAATCAACAACAGTTAGATATACTGACATCCACATGGAAAGGAATAGTATAACGGAACACATGCCAAAACCCCACATTCAATCTTTTAAAAAACCTAGAAATAGAAACCCTAAGCCCCCACCACGGAAAAAATGCATAATTTGTTTCAACAACCAAACAATAAATAGAAGATTAGACTCACATTCTCGCTTTTCTTCGCGTTTTTTTCTTCCTCTTCTGCTCTGTTCGCATTTTTTTCTTCCTCTTCTCTCGAGTAGACTCACCTTCTTTCTTTTTCTTCTGCTCTGTGCGAAACCCTACTTCTCCCCGTTCACCTCCCTTCTCTCTTCGTTTATTCGTGAATTTTTCTGAGAACAAGACCAATTGAAGGAAATTGGGCCTATTTGATTTTACCCTAATCCACATAGGCAAGAAAATGAAAACGTACGTTAGGAATTTTACACGTAGGAATGTTTATAGCCACGTAGGTTTAAAATCAACATCTCATTTATTATTGTAACGGTGACCAACGAAAAAGGCTGGCTTTGCTTAAAATGTGAAAGATAAAGGACTTAGTTGGGGGAAAAAAAGATAAAGGACTAAATCATTACCTGAAATTAAGTTAAGGGACCCCAGGAGCATTTTAGCCTATAATGCATTACTTGCTAGAGAACAGATGGCAAAACTGTATGCACAAGATTTTTTACCTTTTAATTTTATATATAGCACTGGTTGGGGATATAGGATGCGAAATGCTTATAATCCTGCTATTAAGAGGATTTCACGTACAACAATGACTAGAATTATAGTGTATCTTGCCAAATATATATAAATTTGCATTAAGAGCAATTCTTAAATCTATAAATCATAGAGTTTATTTACCGACTGATACTTGGGCAGACTTAAAAAAAATAATTTCATGGGAATAATTATACACTTGATGGATGATAATTAGACCATAAATAAGAGATTGATTGCCTTAAGAAAATTTAGTTGCGGACACACATAACATAGTTAGAGCAAATATTAAAATTTTAACATTTTATTGCTTAAAAAATAAAATTTTTACAATTAATTTTGATAATGCTAGTTTTAATACTATTAGTGAACAAACTTTGATACAAGCATGCAATCCTGTTTTGTAAGATCGATTATTTCATATTAGATGCATATGTAATATTTTAGATTTGCATGTATAAGATGCATTAGATGTGGTAGATACTGTAATATAACATATCAGAAAATATGTCATGGTTTTGCATAATCGTACGAAGTTAGCAAGACTATGGGTTATATTTTTACTAAACTGGACTTCCAGCCTCACAACACACTCGGGACTAAGACCGACCAAAGCCTGTTCAAAATAAATACAACCCAAACTTTTTAATCGGGATGTAAAGTACAGTCTGAACTCAACTTATGAAATACTAAATTCAATGATCGAGCATAAAGAATTATTGATTCCTCGCGAGGATACATGGTGATTTACATTTAAGTGAAACTTTAAATTAAATACAAGCCCATTTTTTATTTTCATTTTTTCCTTTGTTCATTACTTCATTTTTTGTGCATCAAATGATAATAAATAAATCTTAAAAATAAATTTTAAAAAAAGTTACGGGTCAACCCATGACCAGCGAGTCCAGGCCTGACTTGAGCCCATAGCCGATCCATGAAGACCCAAACCTGTGCATTTTATATGCAGGGGTGTGGTCCAGATCTAGATCTGGCCAACAGTTGGTCGGACCCAGATCCGTACCCATACCCGAATTTGGGCACTCTATCGGGCACCCTTTTTATCTTATTGCCACCTTCTGACCTATATATTTCTTTAGATAGCCATCAAAACTTTTCAATTATCAATTGGTAATTCGTAGTAATTTAATTACCAAGAGGCATTTTAACATTGGCGGGCTTGCATGAGACAAATACGATTACATGATTATCGATGGGTAATTTAGATTGTCGGTAGCTAATCTAAATTTCAACTAGCAATTTTACACTAAAATAAATATACTGCAAATCAATAAAACTGTTGACAGCTGATTTGGTCAACGTCACGTGTGCTGATCTGGATGAATGAATCGAAGACACGTAGAACACAATAAATAAGATGGAATAAATTGGATCACTAGATTTTATTAATGACCTTGATCTGAGATAGAGCCGAGCTGAATATTTTGAGTCGGTCTATGTTTTTCGCTTGTTTATTACAAGTCTTAATCTTTTTTCTTTTTTTTCTCTCTCTCTCTCTATTTTTGCACAAAATTTTAAAAGTCCCTTTTTTCTGTATACTTTCTCTATATATAGTCAATCTCGGCTAATCAGGAGATGACAGCTGGAGAGTGTTGGGGAATATGCCCAAAACATTTGTCAGAGTGGAAGCATGCCTTAGACACGTGGCGGTCTCTAAGGATCGCTTCGGGAAGGGTTATGACAACATGCATTAATTGTCCTGTGTGCCTGTTCCGCATGCTTCTAGCGATGTTTATCCCCTGGGGTCGGTCCTCGGGTCTCTCGCCGTTCTGGTCGGCCTTGTCATAATTTTGGGTTGGAGCGTATTCATCCTGGATCTGGTCGGCCCTTCCGGTCTGGATATCGGTCCGGTCTTTAACGAGCCCGGGGGAGAATTTGATTCGTACTCGGTCCGGCTTGTTTCTCTGACCGGATCGGTTCAGCTGACTGGAGTGTTTACGTGGATGCCAAGACGGATGGGTTATCAACAAGGGCTCCCGAGTCCAGGTCCGTGCCGGGTTGGCCGGGGCTGGAGTCGTTGCGTAGTAAGGCCTATCCAGCTTGTGGGAGGATAAGATCTTTCAAAGGGACGTCTCTTCGGGAGACACGTCAATTCAATTTCAAGGTTATAGATGTCATGATGAGGGAGACACGTGGCCGGATCTGATTTGATAACGCGTTCACGCGCCTTTGGTCTTTGCGACGGTTCAGTGTGAATCGTCATGCCACGCGCTGGGCATTTAATGTCTCCTTTCCCTTATAAATACAGGGTTTCTCCTTCCTCATTCCTCCTTCCGCCATTTTCATTTTTTCTTGCAGAGAAGAGATAAAAAAAGTGTCGGTGTTCTTCTCATTTCAGAGAGAAATTCTAGGTAAGTCACTTTTTTCCTTTCTTATTTAAGATGTCGGAGCTGAGGGAAGAGACGGCGACGGAGGAGTTGACTGTATCGCCGGACCGCACGGGGGTGGCGGATCTGTCTATAGGCGGGGTTCCCATCGATTGGAGCGACGAGGAGGAAGGCGGCGAGGTCGCGAGGTCGCCGGGATCTGGAGACATGGAGGTGGCTGCGCCATTGACAGTGGTCGGCGAGACTTCAGAGGAAGAGGAAGTTGGGCGTGAGACGGCCTGGATTAGGCCTCGGCCGGCCCTTTATCTGGAGGCAGTTTAATATCCCGGTGGCGGTTTAATATCCCGGCGGCGGTGCGGATGATCGTCCCGTATCCCGAGGAGAGGCCTCACCTTCCGCCGGTCAGTTGCGCGGCGGTATACTACCGTTCCTTGTTAGCGGGGTTGAGGTTCCCACTCCTCTTGGCTTTCTCGCGGTGGCTAAGGCAATGGGGCCTTCCTATTGCCCAAATTCATCCCAACTCTTGGGCTCGGGTGGTGGGTCTTTTTATCCTCTTCAACCAGCACGGTTGGCCCGAGCCCAGCTTTGAGGAGTTCAACAGCCTCTTCCGGTGGATATCGATTGGAAGATCCGGCTCGGGCTGGTTTTATTTAACAGCTCGGCATGCCATGCACAAGGAGGTGGTGGATGTGTCGGAGACCATACATAGCTGGAAGGAGCAATGGTTTTATGTCGGGGGACCTTGGAGGAGCTCGGTGGATGTGTTCGAGCCCGGCGTGATAGACGCAGAGCTTTGGATTCCATAGCACTTTATTGACAAAATGAGTAAGCGTCGTGTTTTCTGTTCTGTTCCTTTCTTGTCTAACGTTCATCATTCATTTCATGTGCAGAGCATATCCCGACGCAAGAGACCTCCTCCGAGTTCGACGACCGGATTGAACAGCTTTTGGATCTTCCCACTGAGCAGAGGAAGTCACATCTTTTGGTTACTAAGGAAAATCTCTGGGCGGCCGGGCTCCGATCCACCGATCCGAGTATTATGTCTTCATCAGGTTTTTTTCTTTTTCTTTTTTTTTTTTAATCCGTCTTCCTTTTCCAGTCCCCAGGGTCAAGGTTCCGTCAGGGAGGAAGGAAACGCCCGTACAGTGCGTGGCAAGACTGGCCGCCGAATGGAGGGAGCGCGCGGGCAAGCGAAAAAGGGGTGAGACTGAGCCGGAGGGCAGCGTGAACAAGGCGGAAGCTCAGACCGCTCTTGAAGTCCCTAGATCCGCGCCGAGTCCTGTCTAGAAGGGCCGTGCGTCTGGAAAGGAGGCCTTGATCGATTTGGAGGGTCATTACCTTCTTGTTAATAAGGACCGGGAGGACCCCTGTGCTCGAATGAAGGGGCGGAGGCCGCGCTGGTTCCTTGATTATGTACGGGCGGCTACCCCGACTGCCGAGATGCTCGACCGGGTCCCTCTGACGGTCGCAGAGTCCAGCCACATCCCTATTCGGGGATGGACACCCAAGCTGGAGCTGGTGACTAATGACATGGATCCGGCTGAGCAGATCCAATTTGGAAATGCTCTGCTCGGCCGTGCATTGGGAACTTACGTGAAGGCCACCGGGGAGTTCAAGGCCCTGGTTGAGAAGCACAAGAGGGTGGCGGCCGAGCTTCAAACCCTCCAGGAGGAGCATCATCTTCGCCCGTCCCTAATCAAGTCTTTGGAGGATGAGATAACCTCTATGAAGGGAGATGTGGAGCTCCTTGAGAGCCGAGCCTGTGAGGCCGCGAACTGGAAGGGCGAGGCCCTCAAAATGACTGAGGCGTTCGAGGTGATGCATAAGCGGTATGAGGCGGTCCGGGCCGAGCATGACGCTTATTTGAAAGATACAAAGGCCCAGCTCGAGAACCTGACCGAGCGGGTCAATACTTGCGAGGCTTCGGGCTATGCCAAGGGTCTTCCTGAAGGGGCGGCTGCCTTCCAGAAGACGCCCGAGTTCGAGGAGTTGATCAACCTAAACTATGTCTCCACCTGCTATGAGATATTAGAGCTCATGAAGGAAGGGAAGACAGTTGAGGAGGTCCGGGCATATATAGAGACTCAGGCAGCCGACCTGCAGGTTGAGCCTCCCGAAGCTGATGAGCTGGAGGTCGTTAAGGTTGCTGGAGGTCCAGTATCGGTTCCCCCCGGTGAAGGTGAAGGACAATCCTTTCAGGTGGCTGGCCAGGATGGCGGAGCCGAGTAGATTTTTGATTTTGTTTTACGTATGGCCTGCGTGCCTCGGTCTTTTCTTGACTTTAGCTTTTTTTGAATTTTCCTTGTAAACATATTTCTCGAATGAATAAACTTTTATTTTTAGTACCTGTTTAGTTGCTTTCTTTTGGGATGTTCAGCCGGGTTGGTTCGGCTGTTGCTTTTTCGATGTCTTCAACGAATGATTGCTTTTTTGATTTCAATGAATGGTCCCGAGTTGAGCTCGGCCTTATAGTGCCTGGGGATCCGGTCATTCATACTGTCGAGGCGAGCTCGGTCTTATAGTGTCGGAGAAGATGGTCATTCATACTGCCGAGATGAGCTCGGTCTTATAGTGCCGGAGGAGCCGGTCATTCATACTGCCGAGGCGAGCTCGGTCTTATAGTGCCGGAGGAGCCGGTCATTCGAGGTGCCGAGGCGAGCTCGGTCTTATAGTGTCAAAGCTAAGAATGTAATAAAGTCAAATTTTATTGATAATACCTTTTTAAATACATTGCATTCTACAAATAAGTTAATCCCTGGCCGTTTAGATATTCTAGCCGGTAGGCTCCGTTCTGAAGGACTTCACTAATCTTGTATGGTCCTTCCCACTTGGGATTAAGTGATTCGGGATCCGGTCCCAATACCCATTTAAGAATGAGGTCTCCGACCTGGAAACTTCTATGGTGAACCTTGGAGTTGTAATATTTTTCCCTTCTTCTTTTGTAGACGGCGTTTCGCATTTCCGCTTGGGCTCGTTTTTCGGCAAGGAGGTCTAGGTTTACTTGGAAGGCCAAGTCGTTATCTCGCTCTTCGAAATGAGCTACTCGGTAGGTAGGTGCCCCAATTTCGATCGGGATGACGGCTTCAGTGCCGAAAGCCAAGGAGAAAGGTGTTTCTCCTGTGGCGGACCGGTGCATTGTTCTATAAGCCCATAAGGCTCCAGGGAGTTCTTCGGGCCAGGAACCTTTGAGTTCTTCGAGGCGTGTCTTGAGGTGCTGATTTATAATTTTGTTGACCGTCTCGACCTGTCCGTTGGATTGCGAATAATATGGTGTGGAAAAGTTATTTCGTATGTGGAGGCCATCGCAGAAGGGCCGAAATTTCTTATTGTCAAATTGTTTGGCATTATCGGAGACAACGGACTGAGGGATCCCGAACCGGCAGATGAGAGACTTCCAAATAAAATCGACTATTTTCTGCTCGGTTGTCCGTGCCATAGGCTCGGCCTCTGCCAATTTTGTGAAATAATCGACCGCGACGATGGCGTATTGTACTCCTCCCCGTCCTTTAGGTAAGGGGCCGATCAAATCAATCCCCCACTTGGCGAATGGCCATGGGCAATAAATAGAAGTGAGGGTTTTTGGTGGGGATCGGATCTGAGGAGCGAAGATTTGTCATCGGACGCACTTCTGTACGAGCGCGATGGCATCTTTTTTAAGGTTCGGCTAGTAATATCCTTGCCGGATCAATTTATAGGCTAGCGCCTAGCCACCGGAATGGTTGCCGCATATACCCTCGTGCACCTCTCTGAGGGCGTACTCTGCTTCCGACTCGGACAGGCATTTCAGCAATGGAACCGAATACCCTCTCTTGTACAAAATTCCATCTACGATGGTGAACCGGGCGGATTGAGTTCGAAGTGATCGTTCCTAGGCTCGGTCCTCGGGTAAAATGCCGCTCTGAAGATATCGGATTATAGGTTGCATCCATCCTTGCGGTTTCGATTGTTCGGCTGTCTGGACCTCGGCCATTTCTAGGGCTGATGACGCATGGTATCCTATGCTGACCTCGTCCATATGTTCGGCTCCAGCGCTGGACACGAGTTTGGACAAAGAGTCGGCTTGGATGTTCTCGGTCTAGGGTATGTGTTGTATAGTTCCCCGGAAATCTTGCAGTCGGGTCTTTACCAGGCGGAGGTACTTGACCAGTTTGGGCTCCTTGGCCTCGTATTCGCCTTTAATTTGGTTCACTACCAATTGAGAATCACTTAAGACAACGAGGTGAGCGAGACCGAGGGAGGTCGCCATTTCCAGACCGGCCAGGAGCTTCATATTCTGCTTCGTTGTTAGTGGCCGGAAAGCCTAGGCGAATGGCCGAGCAGAATAAATGTTGATTGGGACTTACGAGGACTATTCCTGTACCTGCTCGATCGGCAGTTGACGACCCATCTACGTAGATTGACCACTCCTCTGATTGGTCATTCTCTTGTATGATTGCTGGTGTGAACTCTGCGATGAAATCTGCCAGGACCTGACCTTTTATGGCAGTGCGTGATTCAAAAGTCAAGTCGAACTGTCCGAGCTCGATGGCCCATCTGATCATCCGGCCAGATACGTCGAGTCGGTGAATGACTTGCTTTAAGGGGTAGTTTGTCAAGACAAATACCTAATGTTCTAGAAAGTAGGGTCTTAACTTTCGGGAGGCCATTATGAGCGCGTAGGCCAGCTTTTCCATCAGGGCGTATCTGAGCTCAGCATCATGAAGGGCCTGACTAACATAATAGACTGGATGTTGAACCGCATTTTCCATCCGGATAAGAGCAGTGCTGACTGCGGAGTCGGACACAACGAGATATAAGTAGAGAGGTTCTCCCCGGGTCGGTCGTTGCAAGACTGGTGCTTCTGCCAAGACTTCCTTGATGGCCTCAAAGGCTTTTTGGCAAGGGTCGGTCTACTGAAAATCTCTATTCTTTTTTATGGCCTCGAAGAGAGGTTTACATTTATCAGTTGAGCGAGAGATAAAGCGACTTAGCGCGGCTAGTCGGCCAGTTAGGCTCTGCACTTTTTTGACCGAATTTGGTGGAACAAGTTCGGTCACTGCCCTGATTTTATTTGGGTTGACTTCAATCCCTCTTTTGCTTACCATGTAGCCAAGGAATTTCCTGGAGCCTACCCCAAATGAACATTTCTTGGGATTTTACTTCATCTTGTACTCGCGCAAATCGCAAACATTTTATTGAGGTCCTTTACATGGTCGGTCGAACGCAAAGATTTCACTAACATATCATCTACATACACCTCCATAGTATGACCTATCAAGCTACTGAATATTTTATTTACAAGGCATTGATAGGTTGTGCCGGCATTTTTGAGCCCAAAAGGCATCATTCGGTAGCAATATAGGCCGCGGGCCGAATAGAAGGAGGTGTTTTCTTCATCAGTGGGATGCATCTGGATCTGATTATATCCAGAGTATGCATCCATAAAACTCATTAGCTCGTGCCCGACCGTTGCTTCTACCATATAGTCGATGCGGGGCAGGGGATAACTATCTTTCGGGCAGGCTTTGTTTAGATCGGAGAAGTCAATGCTGAGCCTCCATAGCCCGGTGGGATTTTCCACTAGGATCGGGTTGGCCACCCAAGTCGGGTATTTGTCTTCCCAGATGAACCCATTGTCGATCAGCTTCCCCACTTCCTCTTCTAGTCCCTTCTGCCGTTCCGGCCCCATTTTCCTCCACCTCTGAATAACCGGTCTTGAATTGGGGTCAATATTCAGCCGGTGGCACGCGAATTCCAGGTCAATCCCAGGCATCTCCAAATGAGTCCACGCGAAGACGTCCAAATTCTGTCTCAGGTGGAAGATTAGCTCGGAGCGGATCGGCTCTTGGAGGTTGTGGCCGATCCTGAGTTGTCGGACGGGATTAGATGTGTCCATGTCTATCTAGTCCAACTCTTCCGTCGGCTCAGCATGGCGAATTTTACTTTTCGGATTCCGAAATCGTGGGTCGACGGGATCCTCCTCCAGGATCGGCTCTTTCCCTGGCCTGCGGCCTTAGTCCGCATCGTAGTCATTTTCTACTCTGGGGGCTTGAGGGGCTCCGGAACCCTCGGCGTCCTGTTCGGGTCGAGTGTCTTCTCCCAGCTGTTCGGTTCCGGTAGCTCCCATTTCTTCCGGTGTGCTTCCCGGGGTGACTTCGGAGGCATTTATTTCTCAAGCCCGGATGCTGAGATTGCATTCCCGGGCGGCCCGTTGATCTCCCCTATGTACCCCGACGCCGTCCGGGGTGGGAAACTTCATGCACAGGTGATATGTAGACTGAGTGGCCCTCAGCCTTGACATCACAGGTCGGCCTATGATGGCGTTGTAGTTGCTGTGCACGTCGATGATCTTGAATGTAGTGATCATCATTCTCTTGCTCGAATAATGACCAAACTACAAGGCGAGGTCGATTTCTCCCAATGGTGAGGTGCGGCAGTTGGCAAACCCCCTGATGTCCTCGTTGCAGGGTCTGACATATGATTGGTCTACCTTCATCCTGCGAAGGGTATGAAGATAGATGATGCTGGCATAGGCCCCGGAATCTACCAACACTCTGTGTACCGGGATCCCCATTATGGGCAGAGTGATGACAAGGACATCGGAATGGGGATGATCTAAACCATCTGCATCCGACTCCTTGAAAGTGACTGCCAGCTGGGGGTTTTTAGGGGTTTCTTCAGCCACTGATAGAAATCCCTCGGGTCGGCGCTCTGTCCGCTGATAAGAGGTGGTGGCCTCTCGAATGGAGGCTTCTTCTGCCGCTTTGATCGATGATCGTCTACCTCGGCAGTCCCCATGATAGTGAGAATTTCCCGGGGAGATTTAGGGGCTGGAGGCACCCGATCTCCTTTGTCTCTTGCCGGGTCGGCCCTATCCTGGCGATCCCGGGGTGGGTTCCGGGTAAATCGTCTCAAGCTGGTATTATCGCATACCGCGATCAAGGCGGCGATGAGGTCTCGGCACTGTTAGGTGTTGTGGCCCGCGGATTCGTGGTATTTGCAAAAGCGGGTTTGGTCCATATCTTTTTGATCTTTACAGATCGGCCGAGGCACCGGGAGCAAATTCCTGTCTTTTATCTGCTCAAAGATGGTCGTGGCCCCGACAGAATATATATCGGCGAAGCTGGCCATGAGCTCGGTCCTTCGCTCCCAAAAGTTCTGGGATGATGGGGCTGCCGAAAAAGAGGCGAGGGCCTTATTCTCCCGGCGGGGTTCTTGGCGAGCCTCCCTGTAATCTTGCCTGTCTTCCCTCTTTTTGTATGACCCCTTCTGGTCGGAGGGCATGACCAAGACCGGTGCCGGCATGGCTTCCTCGGCAGCAATATGGGAGCTGGCACGCTCCAAGAATTCTTGATAGGTGTGGGGAACATTCTGGCACACCGTCCAGCGGAAAAAAGAATTTTTAAGGAGGCCGGCCTGAGCAATAATGGCCAGCGCGTCGTCAGACATGGGTTCCGTCTCCAATATCCGTTTATTGAAACGAGATATATAATGTTTAAGGGACTCATGTGGCCCCTGTACGACGGAGGCTATGGAGGATCGCGGGGCGATTCGCACTAGAGACCCCATGAAATGGGATCGGAACATCGCCGTGAGCTGAGCCCATGTCAGGATGGAATGGTGAGGTAGCGATCGATACCATCTCTTGGCCCTCTCCCTAAAAGTCAAAGAGAACATGCGGCATCGAAACGCATCCTGAGACCCATGCAGGTCCATCCAGGAGTTTTAGTGCCCGAGATAGGCATTGGGGTTGGTCTCCCCATTGTATGGTGAAATCTGGGGTATCTTAAATTTCTCTGGGAGGGGTTCTGCCAAAACACTGGGGGCAAGGGGGCTCTCTTGGCTGTTGAGCCAATCTGAACTCTGGGATGGTTGAATTTGTTTGTTTTCAAGCTCTGTAAGGAGTTTTTTAAGGAACTCGATTTCACTCGCGTTGTCGCCTGGAGTTTGAGGCAAGGCTTGCGTCGGGACCGGGGATTGGCGGAGAGCCTTTCCTTCTTTATGGCTCTGACTCTGAGTGGTGCGATCTGGCACCACTTTTTCAACTTTCTTTCCTGCCCCCAGTCGATCGAAGACTGATATGGGGGTAGAAAGCCGGCTTTTCCAAGAGGGATGAGAGCATTCTCCATGGCTTTCCGCCTCTTCCCCGACGACTCGAGAGACGGGCCTCTTTTGATTCTGCTTAGAGGCAGTTGGACGGGTCGTCTGAGACTCTGCCTCCGCTTGGGCTGGGCCTTCAGGTTTCTGACGAGTTCCGTCTCCGGTGACCCGTGCTATGAGGTCAATCATGCCCTGGATGAACGCTGGATGTTTAAAGCATTCCGCCACCTTGCGGAGATTTTCTTCCTTCGTGGTGGGCTGAGGGTTTTTATAGCTTTTTTGAGACATCTCTGGGGAATGTTATTTTTTTATTGGAATTCTGGTTCGGAGGTTCACTCCTTCCTCTAGAGCCAATCTGTTGACAGCTGATTTGGTCAATGTCATGTGTGCTGATTTGGATGAATGAATCGAAGACACGTAGAACACAATAAATAAGATGGAATAAATTGGATCACTAGATTTTATTAATGACCTTGATCTGAGATAGAGACGAGCTGAATATTTTGAGACGATCTATGTTTTTCGCTCGTTTATTGCAAGTCTTAATCTTTTTTCTTTTTTTTTCTCTCTCTCTCTATTTTTGCACAAAATTTTAAAAGTCCCTTTTTTCTGTATACTTTCTCTATATATAGACAATCTCGGCCAATCAGGAGATGACAGCTGGAGAGTGTTGGGGAATATGCCCAAAACATTTATCAGAGTGGAAGCATGCCTTAGACACGTGGCGGCCTCTAAGGATCGCTTCGGGAAGGGTTATGACAACATGCATTAATTGTCCTGTGTGCCTGTTCCGCATGCTTCTGGCGATGTTTATCCCCTGGGGTCGGTCCTCGGGTCTCTCGCCGTTCTGGTCGGCCTTGTCATAATTTTGGGTTGGAGCGTATTCATCCTGGATCTGGTCGGCCCTTCTGGTCTGGATATCGGTCCGGTCTTTAACGAGCCCAGGGGAGAATTTGATTCGTACTCGGTCTGGCTTGTTTCTCTGACCGGATCAGTTCAGCTGACTGGAGTGCTTACGTGGATACCAAGACGGATGGGTTATCAACAAAAACAAAAAGGGAAACACAAGCACACAAGAAAAACGAAATGAACACAAAATATTCAGAAACAAGTTCTTCTATGACGAGCAACATAAACTTCATACGAAAAAAAAACATATTTTATGGCATAAAAATGTTAGATTGTTTTAATATAATAATAATAATATAATCCTATTAATGGTCCATAAAATATGAAAGGTCTAATACTAATACTAATTGAATTTAATTTAATGGTTATTAAACATGAATTCTAATATATTTTTTGAAAACCATTTATTAGTATTAGTAATATTATCTAATTTATAAAATATAATTACATTTTGAATCAAAATATGTTTTAATATTACTCTAAAAATCAACATAAAAACAATGTACTTGGCTGTTATAAAAATAGATTATAATTTTATTAAAGATTATTTTCAACATGCTATAAAAACTAATAGAAGTTTTATCCGAAATTTGAGAGGAGAAATAATTTGAATTAACAAATAATTTATCTGTGATGTATGGGAGGACAAAAGAGAAAATTATCAAATTGGTCCCGTATGTGGGACCAATTGGCCAAAAAGCCCCATCTGTCTCCGGCGGACCAAAAAAACCCCCTCTCTGCCCCCCCCCCCCCCCCCCCGTTTTTGCCAATTTAGTCCTCCGTCGCCGGCCGGAGTATTTTTCGGCCATCGAAGCTGACGTGGACGACACGTGGAAAAAATAGTGGGTCCATGTCAGGCCATGTGGCATCCACGTCATCACGGACTTGGAGCATCCAAAATTAAAAATTGTGGACTCAATTGAAATTTTTTTTTAATTTTGACCCCAAAGGGCCAATGTGCAAATTGGAAGGGAAATAAACCCTTGACCCTTGTGAGGATGATTCACAGACGTGAATCAGTTTCGCCTCATGCAGCCATTTCACGCCGCCTCTCCCAAAATTTCATTTTTCACCGCTATAATTGGAGAAATTTACCGTCGAACTTGGACGAATCTGTAATGTCGGCCAGTGGCGGAGGCGATGCTGGTGGTGATGGCTGCTCCGAAAACTGAGGCGGGCATTTGATTTGGATGATGAGGTAAGGGAGGAGGTAGATGATGATGATGCTGATGGGAGTGGGGATTTAAATGTTCAGGTTGGTGTTGATGGAGAGGATGATTTACTAGACAGTGACAAGGAATACGAGGACATGTTGATAGTGATGAGGAGGAAGATATGAACTACCAATTTCCTGGGTACAATAGTGGTCCGGGCATCCCCAAGTTCGAGATAGGGATGACATTCACTACTAGGGAAGTGTTCAAAGAATCCATCCAGAACTATGCAATTTTGATGAAAATGAGTATCAAGTTTAGTAAATGTGATAAAATCAGGGTTTATGCTATGTGCGAGGACCCGAATTGTGAATGGAAGCTACACGCCAGAAATATGATAAGTGAATCATCGTTTCAGATCAATTTCTTCAGTTCGGAGCACACATGTGACGACATTTAATGTCAAGAATATAAAGTCCAGATGGTTAAGCAAGAAATATCTTCGTTCATTTACATCTGATCCAAAAAGAAAACTTGTGGTGGGGCTGCCTTACGATCAACCTTGTGGGCTGCAGCAAAGGCTACAACCACTGGAGTATTCAGGTATGGTTTGCATTGTAATCACATTAATATAGAAGTCCATGTGTTTATTTTGATATGATGTATTATTTTGTTCTATCAGGTCTAAACTTGATCAAATACACAAATTAGATCCGAAAGCACTTCAGTGGTTGAGTGAGAAACCCGCATCCCAATGGAGCAAGTCATATTTCAGGGAGACAAGCAAGTGTGACCTACTTGTCAATAATCTTTGTGAAAGCTTCAACAAGATGATTCTAGAAGCAAGAGAGAAACCGATTATCAGCATGATGGGGTGGATAAGGGAACACTTGATGAAGAGAATGCAAGAAAATAGGGACATAGCGATAGCCAAATGGAGATCAAAGAAGTTATGTCCCAAAATTCACCAATGTCTTATGAAAAACAAAAGTATGATGACCGACTTCATTCCGATCAAATCAAGTTATGTGCATTATCAGGTATCATGCTTTGATTGCAGTCAGTTTATTGTTGATTTGGAGCAATACACTTGTACTTGCAGGAAGTGGCAGCTGACAGGAATTCCATGTCCACACGCCATTAGGGCAATTAGCCGTCAAAAGCTGGATCCTATTGATTTTGTGGATACGTGCTATCATGTCAGCACATACATTGATGTGTATACTCCGACAATTAAGGCCGTATGTATTGAAGAATTTTGGGAGCCTACTGACTATATTGCGCCATTACCTCCAGCCATCAAAAGAGGCGCAAGAAGACCATGTAAATTACGAAGAAGGTCTATGTATGAACGTGTCAACAAGGTGAAAGATGGGGTGAAAAAATGAAAAAGAGATAGTATTTTATTACATGTGCCAAATGTGGGCAGAGGGGACACAATGCAAGCAAGTGTACTGTCTCTTCCCAACAAGATTCAATTACTCAAGTTGGTGTTTCAAGTGGGGAGGTATGTAATGAGGTTTCATAGAAGGAGTGTTATCATGTAGAGTTAAAAATTATAATTCGTTGACTATCTTATTCGTTTGCAGCTAAGGAGTGTTAGGAGGAGTTTTAATAGATCAGAGAGCACTGTTGATAGTCAAGATAATCCAACACCCTCAATAACACAAGAAGCTGTTATGGTAATGTTATATTTGTCACAAATGATTCTTTAATGTATATGTTCCTGTCTTTTATTTAGGTATGTGATGCAGAGTCAGCCAAAAGTGCAAGGCCCAACCATGTTCCAAAAACTCATGGGGGATTCAACAGCAACGGGAAGCTCACCACAATTACCTGCCAATTCTCGAAGATCAAATGTGCTCTCTGGATACTCAGGTCCTATGTTCAGCAAAAAAACAAGAGATTCACAAATTGTCACAAGTGGGGAGCTACTTTGAGTTCCATTCCAAAAGGTAATGAGTGCACGAAGTGAACTGACAGTGAACCAAATCAGTTAGCGGTTTGGTAGTTGCTATTTTGTTGGTTTATTTTGATAGTTGCTGTGAATATTGTCGTTTTGTTGGTTTATTTCAGAGGTGTATTTTGATGCCAGCATCGTGTGTTGTAAACATTGTGTACCAGCACTTCTACATTTTGGCTTGTATGCTGTAAACATTTTGGCTTGTAAACATTTCCAGCATTGTGTGTTATAAACATTGTGTAAATATTTTGGCTTGTATGCTGTAAACATTCAAACTACATTCATCAAAACTATAATAGAGACTACTATAAATCCAAACTACAACCAACTATGATTTAAACTACTTCAACAAACATTATCCAAACGAAAACTTGAAGATAACCCAGACTATAACAACTGCTGCACACACAACATATTTCAACTGCTTTCCTTTATTTTTTTGAAGCAATCAAATTTTCTCTGGCCGCTCTCAATTCTTCTTTTTGAGATTTTATTTCTTCCTTGCATGCCCTCAGTTCACCCAGCATCAAGTTGCTGGAACGTTTTTGCCATGGCTCATCCCATCAGAAATGATTACATCTACGTTCACCACCGACCTAATAAAACAATAAAACACAACAAAAGAATGTCAATTCAACATTTATAAAGACAATTTAAACATATACAAATACATTTTTACCTCGTACAACCTACAAGCATGGAATCGTCTTCCGGGGTTTTCCCTAGTCCAAGATGTCTTTAGAATGGTTGGAAGTCCACAATGACTCTCACCACCACTATTTTGAGATGATGATGACATATCAAAGAACTACGACTAATCTTCAAACTGCATAAAATTTCAGATTAAGCTACATATCAGTTTGTACAACATACGGTTGAGCAATTATACAAATTTCATAGAATGGTTGAGCAACATATTCACAACGAAGGGTTGAACAATGCACAGCAAGCATTCTGGATCATGACCGAGCGATTCAACAGAAGGTTGAGCAAATTTACATTAAGCTTCATTTCAGTGAAGCGTGGTTGTGCAAACGAGATTCGCCCCCTAGGATTCGTGCAAACTAAATTAACATAAATAATATATACTTACATATATATCAATCGTGACCGAGCGAGATTCGTCCCCCTAAGCTTCGTGCAAACGGCCGAATGGAGTTGAACGAGAGAGCGAAGGGTTATTGAGCTTCGTCCCCCTTGGATTTGACTGAGAAATGGCGGCGTGAGGCGAAACTGATTCACGTTTGTAAATCATCCTCACAAGGGTCAAGGGTTTATTTCCCTTCCAATTTGCACATTGGCCCTTTGGGGTCAAAATTAAAAAAAAAATCAATTGAGTCCACAATTTTTAATTTTGGATGTCCCAAGTCCGTGCTGACGTGGATGCCACATGGCCTGACATGGACTCACTATTTTTGCCACGTGTCAGCCACGTGTCGTCCACGTCCACTCCGATGGCCGGAAAATACTCCGGCCTGCGACGGAGGACTAAATTAGCGAAAACGGGGGGGAGGGGGAGGGGAGATGTGGGGTTTTTTGGTCCGTCGGAGACAGATGGGGCTTTTTAGCCAATTGATCCCACATACGTGGACCAATTTGATAATTTTCTCGAGCACAAAAATAACTAATTATAGAAGGTTTTCGAAAATTTGAAATAAAATTATTATACTATTTTTTTTGTATGCATTTTTAAGTTCAATGATACAATTGCAAATTTATCTTCAATTTGACGATGATTTAAATATTTAATATGATATTTATAATATTCAAATTATACATGTCAGCTGAGTTGGACGTTCACAAGTCATAGCTTAACGATTTCCATCTAAAGTCAAAGTGAGTTAATGGATGTGGAAGCATTTTTATATTTAAATCATACTGTAAATTTTATTTGGTTAAGTTATTCATACGAGTTTAAAAAAAAAGTTATTCATACGATTTTTCTTTCAATTTGATGATTCACTTACAAATTGACCTCCAATTAAATAATGTAAGAACCACTTAACCGATATCATATGTACCTAAGGAACAAATTGTATTTTTTTGATTAAAACTAAAAGTATTGTGTTTTAGGGAAAACCGACCATTGTTTTATACGGTTTTTTCCCTAAATTATTAGATATATTTTGTTTGATAGTATAACGTAATTTTGATTATAGTACTCTTAAATATAAAAATTTAAAGAGTTACAGTATTGCCTTCTTAAATCCAAAATCAATAATAACTCGTTTTAGGGACGTCTTGGAAAATAGTTAACCTTTTGTAGGATAATTAGTGATGTTTATTTTTTTTAATTGTAATTTAGTCTAAATGAAAGAAAGTGCAAAATTAGCCTTGACAAGGATTGAAAATTAGATTAGAATTAAGGTAGTTGTGTAAAAGAATTTGAAGTTAATATAATCAGGTGAAGAACAATATCATTTACCCATTTATTTTTTTCGAGTTTGAAACGAGGTTCTCTCGGTGCGCCAGCACTGATACTGGATATGGAGAGAGAAGTATCTTTTCATGTTTTGAACAGGATCTTCTATGCTGTTTTAAGGCGTAAAAGTCCAACCCTTGGAACATACTACATTGCCAGTAGTTGTGAAACCCTCATGCTGATGTGGGTTACTGTGGAAACCAGCGTGATTTCTATATAGTAACTTTTATATGTTGAGCAATGACTCTTCCACTCGGCACTAAGGTCGAGTTTCATCCTTGCTCCATGGGTGGGACTTGCGGTCAAGCACCCGTGATTTGCACTTGAGATCCAATATTAGTAAATAGTTAACAATATGAATCGTAATCAAAGCAGTAACTAAAGATCATGAGCTGTAATCCTTTGAGGTAAAATAAGAATTTTCATTGACAATATGGATTATGATGGTGTTTAGAATCGAAATCATACATCATAGAGCATACATGAAGGAAAATAAATACAACTATCAAAAGTTATCACCTATAATGCTGATGCTTCTGAGACTTCCTAGAGGGGTCATGCTCGGTTCCTTTCCACCAGTTGACTAAGGAGTCTCTGCCTCAGTCCCTATAGATGATCCTTCCTTCTTGGGAGACACCGTAGGTGAGAATCCAGTCTTCTGGGTGAGTTATCCGATCACCCTTCAGATGTTTAGACTTCAGCTTCGGTTGCAAAGGGAGCTTTCCTTCTGATAGGAGCCTTGAGATGACTTTTGCAGCATCCTCCAGAATCTTGAAGTGGTTGAACATGGCAGATTCTATGATGAGAGTGCAACAGTATCTCAACAGTTCATTATTCTTCCATGCCTTCAACTCTTCAGCTGACTGCTGTTTGTCTGTAGGGAGCAAGATCTCAGTGGACTTATGCACTATATTTTTTCACGGAAAATTGGGATCCTGGAACTCGGGACGAGAACTAGTTATTGTAACACCCCCAAGATGATCAGGACATATTACAGTACCGTGGACCCGACCCTTGGAATCCACCAGACTAACACACAAACTCGACATGACAATAGTGATATACACCATCAATACGGACAATTTCTAAATCCAAGACATATTAAATAAGTAGACCGGACTCAACAGTGCAATACAACATTAACCAAAACCCAAGTCGGGTATACAACATTCACAATGTTCCAAAAGAAACAAGTACTCGAGTACTGAAGCAAACAACATGATTAATAAAAATTAATAGACATGACATCAACGAACGACCATTTGAACAGATTCACTCTTGCCCATCATCCTTGTACTGCCCGCATGCTCATTCGCCTCAGAGACCTGAACCTGAAATACAAAAGTATTTCCCCCATTTAAGGGGCTAGCGACAACTGCTAGTGCAAGTACAATCCATTTGAACTACCATTCTTATAATATCCCAAAATTTTGAAATTATATTTATCAATGATTGAATATTGATGTGAAGAATGTATTTTCACAATTTGAGTGAATGAAGTTTAAGATGTTGGATGGTATTTTCTAATCTCGTCGAATAATTATTGGTAAGAATATGGCGGTGGCTAACGTTGTATTCTCCGATAAATTATTCAATAAAGGTTAGAAAAATCACTACTGATTATTGAAAACTTCAAAAATTGTGAAATTTAACGGTTTGAAAGAGAATGATAGCTTTCTAATGGTCCAAACATTGAGTCAATCCGAGTTTGGACGAGAAAGTTATGGTCGAATTAGTGGAAACTATTTGCAGAAATTTAGTTCCGTCAGCGAACATTCACCCGTGCAGCAATGTTACAGATATAATTCATAAAAATTCAACCATCGGATTAATATGAAATTTTGGCAGTCAGTTCTACACACCGTAAAGTATATTTTGGGTGGTGGATATTGTATTTGGATGTACAATGTGACTGTAATAATTAAAAGAACGAGAGGTTCCTGTTTTTCTGATTCATATCGAGAAGTCTCGGTATTTTGTATATATCCAAAGATTTAACCGTTGGATTGTGCTGAATTTTGGATATGGTATTTACCAAATAGTTTTATATAATATGAACGGTGGAGATTGTATTTTAATTTTGTTAGTAAGAGTTATGGCTCTCGGACAGTACTTGTATTTTGAAGGATGTGTTTTGTCCCACATCAGTTGAGAATAAAGATGAGAAGCCTTGCTTATGCTATAAGAATGTATTTATATCCCACATCAGTTGGGAACAAAGGGGAAAGACTTATTATTCTATATAAGGAGTCTTGGTATCTTTCTTACAAGTACACCCAAGTAATACATTTTAGTCTTATTTGATTCAAATTAAATTTCTTTCTTGTATTCTCGAGAGTGGTGAGAAGGGTGAGAATTATGTAGACTTGTAATAGTGTAGAAGTGTTGAGTTAAAAGAAATAAATTCTATATGATTGTAGAAATTTATCATATAGTGAAGTCTTTTTTGAGTGGATCGTGGTTTTCTTCCGTATTTGGAGTTTCATTTTCGGTGGAGCAGCCGTGATTGAATTGCTCGATGAAAGGCAATACATGGTCCGATTTTACTGAATTTTGGTCAGCTTGTTTCCGACTCATGGTCCTTCATTTTCACCGGTTGGATCGTGATTTGAGTTCTAGAACGTGAGTTATTGCTGCTGCACATTACTGGGCATATTCGGCTTCGTCATATCGACATTGAGGCAAGTTATTACTTGTTCAGTTATAGTATTTCGATAAGTGATTTCAATTGCATTTCATAATTATTTTGTGTTATATTGCATAATGATGAATGAATAAGTGAAGTTTTATGAGGATTGTAGTATATAGTTGGTGTTGGTGAGATTTTGGATATACTTGGTCGATGGTATACATTTGGAAGGGATGCGTATTGAGGTATGTTCTTGTGATTTAGTGTTGTTTGTGGTATTCGGTTTATGTTGTTGGTTTGGATATGGATTTATAAAGCTAATAGTTATGAAATTGTGATGATATGTGTTGGATAATTATCGGTATAAGCGGTGCGGAAGCGTAAAAATGGTGCGGAAATTAAACGACACAGAGATTTATAGAGGTTCGGCCAAACGTGCCTACGTCCTCTCTTGTTTATCTTTTTCTAGGATTAAGATCAAAACCTCTGCACCTATCTTCTATCGATCGGGGGATTACCGTTACAAGCTCGTCTTCTATCGGTCCGAGTAAAACCGTTTTTCCTGTTCTATTGGACAAGGAATCGACCACTCTAGCTTTCTATCAGTACTAGATAAACCTCACTAAGATGGCGACTGAGATTCTAACAATGCCGGATCCTTGATCCTTATAACATCGAATCCAATCGTATCTTTTATTTTTCTCACTCGTGTATGATTTAGTGTATCACACTCTATCACTCTCAATTTAAGCTCAAGAACAACAACTATAATGTTTACAATGATATCTCAAGTGTATATGAATTGCTCAATGTTGTTGTGTGATTAATACCAAGGATATGGTATTTATAGCCTTCTTCAATCAAACTAAGCCGTTGCTGCCAGTTGACTTGCTAGCGTGTGCTAAATCTTCTTAATAGCATGCGCTATCGCGCATTTTTGCCTTAGCGTACGTTATGATCTCCATGTAGCGTACGTTAATGATTTGTAGCTTCAGTCCAGTGGCTACTGTCCATGACAGTTAGCGTGCGCTAACATTTCTCTGTAGCGTGCGATAATCTTGCATCATTGCATGCATCATATATCCGTTTATACTTTTGACTTTGCTTTGGAATCTTTCCAACGGATTGATTGACTGAATTCAAACTCTCTAGCGTGCGCTAATCCTTATCAATAGCGTGCGCTAGCTTCTTGTTGTTGTGCGTTAAACGTCATCAGGCAGGTCCTCCTGTTTGCAGGTAAGTCTCGTTAGCGTGCGCTAACGATTATGTCTAGCGTGCGCTAAACTTGTATTTTGATCAGATTTTTGCGACTTCATCTGCTTCGTCGTTTTGCTTCGTTTCTTTGTTGTTTTGTTTTGTTTAGCAACTTAATCATCAAAACTCTAATTATGAATATGTGGAATAAATATTCCAACAATCTCCCCCATTTTGATGATTACAAAACAACCCTTGAATTGGATAAAGCCTGTAAAAATAAAATATATATATTTGAAGGTTTCAAAGTTTTCGGCCTTGATCGTTTCGTTAGTTTCACCCATTTTCTTTTCTTGTCATTTTCGACTTCTCCTTTATATTTCAACTCCTTCGTTTCTCCCCATTTTTGTATGCTTTCTTTTTCTCCTTTTCGACTTCTTCGATTTTTATTATTATCTCCTCCTGTTTGCTTTTTATTATTCTCGTCATTATTTGATGACGCGTTTATCCGATTCAACTTCTTCTCCCCCTTTTTGTATTCAGCAAAAAGTTAAAAAAAATGCGTAAATATGCATGATACTAATTAATGAATATATGATAAAATATGCATGAATAGGGTATAACTCCCCCTGAAAATATTATCTCCTTTTAAAAATACTCCCCCTTAGTATAATATCCATTAAAAAATATCAATTTTTGGGGATCCAACCTATAGTTGGTTTTTCTTTTGAAACATAGACGATATTTGAAATAATTGTTCCTTTAGGAATCCAAATCTTTTTAACATTAATCGTCCGGCGTGGGAATTTACAATTCGAAATATGATGCCCAATTTTTAAACATATATCACATCGGGGTATATTAAAATTTATGGATTTGTTTTTAGAATATTGTTTGAATCCTAACCCCTGTTTATTCAAAGTGTATTTTTGAACCGAGAGCATATTTTCAAATTTCTCATTTTCGAGAGAAAATTTCTTCGTTAAATTTTTGAGCTCGGTTTGAATTTTAACAAGATCATCTTTTAAAATATTTTTGTTTTCAACGCATTTTGAATGATCGATTTCAACAAACTTTCCCTTTTCAAGAATTTTGGAATTTTCAATTTCCAAAGGTTTGTATTTAGATTTAAGAGATTTAATTTCACTTAAAGCATTTTGATAATCGGTATGTAATAACTCGAATGCTTCAAAAAGTTCGTCGTAAGAATTACTTACTTGACTTTTGATGTCGCTATCGTCGAGTGAACTCCGGGCCATGAACGCGAGATTATTTTGATTTAGAAAATCTTCACCAGGATCTTCGTCGCTCCATGTTGCAATTAAAACCTCTTTGGGTTTTACTCGGTAATTTTTAGCAAAGTGGCCTGGTTTACCACATAATCGACAAGTGTTGTCGAACTTTTTAGATTCGCCCTTTTGCATGTCCTGTTTTCTCCGGTTTAATAAGTGTTGGAACTTATTAATATTCTTGGCATAATATGCGATTCTTCGCCGCTTTCGTCCACCGGGATTTCTTCTTTCTTTCTTGACATCTTAGCCTTCATGGCTAACGATCTTTCCTTCGGTTTCGGTTTGGCATTCCGAGATTTTAGAACAATCTCATAGTTGATAAGAGAACCAACGAGAGCACTAAAATCAAGATTATTTAAATCTTTAGATTCTATTATGGCCGTTACCGTACCGTCCTATTCTCGAGGTAGTGATCGGAGAACTTTCTTTACTTTCTCACTACTCGAAAGTGGTTTTCCGAAACATGCTAATCCATTTGTGATGACCGAGAATCGGTCGAGCATTATTGTGATGGATTCGTCGTCCTTCATTTGAAATAACTCGTAATCGTGAAGGAGCACGTTTATCTACGTCTCCTTGACTTGGGACGTACCTTCGTGTGTTACCTCAAGCATTTTCCAAATTTCTTTGGCACTATCACACGATGATATCTGGTTGTGTTCTTCCAGATTCAAGGCACAATAAAGAAGTTGAGTTGCCTTATAATTGTAATGGTCATTTTTCCAATCAGAATCGTCATATTCTTCGAAAGATTTGAGCATACCGTCGGATTCGAGAGGAATTTTGGGACCAAGGCATATAACCTTCCATAATTCGATATCGCAAGCTCGGATGAAAATAGACATTTTCTTCTTCCAAGTCATGAAATTCGATCCATCAAAAAATAGTGGTCGATTTAGAGCAAGGCCTTCGACTGGAGCATATTGAAACTCCATCGGATCTTTTTCTCCTCGGATGTTAAGCCATGTATTGGAGTACCGTTCTGATACCAATTGTTGGATAATTATCGGTATAAGCGCCGTTACGCGGAAGCATAAAAATGGTGCAGAAATTAAACGACACAGAGATTTATAGAGGTTCGGCCAAACGTGCCTACGTCCTCTCTTGTTTATCTTTTTCTAGGATTAAGAGCAAAACCTTTGCACCTCTCTTCTATTGGTCGAGGGATTACCGTTACAAGCTCGTCTTCTATCGGTCCGAGTAAAACCGTTTTCCCTTTTCTATTGGATAAGGAATCAACCACTCTAGCTTTCTATCGGTACTAGATAAACCTCACGAAGATAGCGATTGAGATTCTAACAATGTTGGATTCTTGATCCTAATAACACCAAATCCAATCGTATTTTTTCTTTTTCTCACTCGTGTACGATTTAGTGTATCACACTCAATCACTCTCAGTTTAAGCTCAAGAACAACAACTATAATGTTTACAATGATATCTCAAGTGTATATGAATTGCTCAATGTTGTTGTGTGATTAATACCAAGGATGTGGTATTTATAGCCTTCTTCAATCAAACTATTCGTTGCTGCCAGTTGACTTGCTAGCGTGCACTAGCTCTTCTTAATAGCGTGCGCTATCGCGCATTTTTGCCTTAGCGTACGTTATGATCTCCATGTAGCGTACGTTAATGATTTGTAGCTTCAGTCCAGTGGCTACTGTCCATGACAGTTAGTGTGCGCTACCCTGTAGCGTGCGCTAATCTTGCATCATTGCATGCATCATATATCCATTTATACTTTTGACTTTTCTTTGAAATCTTTCCAACGGATTGATTGACTGAATTCAAACTCTCTAGCGTGCGCTAATCCTTATCAATAGCGTGCGCTAGCTGCTTCTTGTTGCGTGCGCTAGGTTTGATATCTAGCGTGCGTTAAACATCATCAGGCAGGTCCTTCTGTCTGCAGGTAAGTCTCGTTAGCGTACGCTAACGATTATGTCTAGCGTGCGCTAAACTTGTATTTTGATCAGCTTTTTGAGACTTCGTCTGCTTCGTCGTTTTGCTTCGTTTCTTTGTTGTTTTGTTTTGTTTAGCAACTTAATCATCAAAACTCTAATTATGAATATGTGGAATAAATATTCCAACAATCTCCCCATTTTTGATGATTACAAAACAACCCTTGAATTGGATAAAACCTGTAAAAATAAAATATATATATTTGAACGTTTCAAAGTTTTCGGCCTTGATCGTTTCGTTAGTTTCACCCATTTTCTTTTCTTGTCATTTTCGACTTCTCCTTTATTTTTCAACTCCTTAATTTCTCCCCGTTTTTGTATGCTTTCTTTTTCTCCTTTTCGACTTCTTCGATTTTTATTATTATCTCCTCCTGCTTACTTTTTATTTTTCTCACCATTCGTTCATGACGCGTTTATCCGATTCAACTTCTTCTCCCCCTTTTTGTATTAGCAAAAAGTTAAAAAAATGTGTAAATATGAATGATACTAATTAATGAATATATGATAAAATATGCATGAATATGGTATAACTACCCCTGAAAATATTATCTCCTTTTAAAAATACCCCCTTAGTATAATATCCATTAAAAAATATCAATTTTTGGGGATCCAACCTATAGTTGGTTTTTCTTTTGAAACATAGACGATATTTGAAATAATTGTTCCTTTAGGAATCCAAATATTTTTAACATTAATCGTCCGGCGTGGGCATTTACAATTCAAAATATGATGCCCAATTTTTAAACATATATCACATCGGGGTATATTAAAATTTATGGATTTGTTTTTAGAATATTGTTTGAATCATAACCCCTGTTTATTCAAAGTGTATTTTTGAACCGAGAGCATATTTTCAAATTTCTCATTTTCGAGAGAAAATTTCTTCGTTAAATTTTTGAGCTCGGTTTGAATTTTAACAAGATCATCTTTTAAAATATTTTTGTTTTTAACGCATTTTGAATGATCGATTTCAACAAACTTTCCCTTTTCAAGAATTTTGGAATTTTCAATTTCCAAAGGTTTGTATTTAGATTTAAGAGATTTAATTTCACTTAAAGCATTTTGATAATCGGTATGTAATAACTCGAATGCTTCAAAAAGTTCGTCGTAAGAATTACTTACTTGACTTTTGATGTCGCTATCGTCGAGTGAACTCCGGGCCATGAACGCGAGATTATTTTGATTTAGAAAATCTTCATCAGGATCTTCGTCGCTCCATGTTGCAATTAAAACCTCTTTGGGTTTTACTCGGTAATTTTTAGCAAAGTGGCCTGGTTTACCACATAATCGACAAGTGGTGTCGAACTTTTTAGATTCGCCCTTTTGCATGTCCTGTTTTCTCCGGTTTAATAAGTGTTGGAACTTATTAATATTCTTGGCATAATATGCCGATTCTTCGTCGCTTTCGTCCACCGGGATATCTTCTTTCTTTCTTGACAACTTAGACTTCATGGCTAATGATCTTTCCTTCGGTTTCGGTTTGGAATTCCGAGATTTTAGAACAATCTCGTAGTTGATAAGAGAACCAACGAGAGCACTAAAATCAAGATTATTTAAATCTTTAGATTCCATTATGGCCGTTACCGTACCGTCCCATTCTCGAGGTAGTGATCGGAGAATTTTCTTTACTTTCTCACTACTCAAAAGTGGGATTCCAAAATATGCTAATCCATTTGTGATGACCGAGAATCGAACGAGCATTATAGTGATGGATTCGTCGTCTTTCATTTGAAATAACTCGTAATCATGAAGGATCATGTTTATCTTCGTCTCCTTGACTTGAGACGTACCTTCGTGTGTTACATCAAGCATTTTCCAAATTTCTTTGGCACTATCACACGATGATATCCGGTTGTGTTCTTCCGGATTCAAGGCATAATAAAGAAGTTGAGTTGCCTTACAATTGTAATGGTCATTTTTCCAATTGGAATCGTCATATTCTTCGAAAGATTTGAGCGTACCGTCGGATTTGAGAGGAATTTTGGGACCAAGGCATATAACCTTACATAATTCGATATCGTAAGCTCGGATGAAAATAGACATTTTATTTTTCCAAGTCATAAAATTCGATCCATCAAAAAATAGTGGTCGATTTAGAGCAAGGCCTTCGACTGGAGCATATTGAAACGCCATCAGATCTTTTTCTCCTTGGATGTTAAGCCGTGTATTAGAGTACGGCTCCGATACCAATTGTTGGATAATTATCGGTATAAGCGTCGTTGTGCGGAAGCGTAAAATTGGTGCGGAAATTAAACGACATAGAGATTTATAGAGGTTCGGCCAAACGTGTCTACGTCAACTCTTGTTTATCTTTTTCTAGGATTAAGATCAAAACCTCTGCACCTTTCTTCTATCGGTCGAGGGATTACCGTTACAAGCTCGTCTTCTATTGGTCCGAGTAAAACCGTTTTTCCTTTTCTATTGGACAAGGAATCAACCACTCTAGCTTTCTATCGTTACTAGATAAACCTCACTAAGATAGCGATTGAGATTCTAACAATGCCGGATCCTTGATCCTAATAACACCGAATCCAATCGTATCTTTTCTTTTTCTCACTCGTGTAAGATTTAGTGTATCACACTCAATCACTCTCAATTTAAGCTCAAGAACAACAACTATAATGTTTATAATGATATCTCAAGTGTATATGAATTGCTCAATGTTGTTGTGTGATTAATACCAAGGATGTGGTATTTATAGCCTTCTTCAATCAAACTAGCCGTTGCTTCCAGTTGACTTGCTAGCATGCGCTAGCTCTTCTTAATAGCGTGCGCTATCGCGCATTTTTGCCTTAGCATACGTTATGATCTCCATGTAGCGTATGTTAATGATTTGTAGATTCAGTGGCTACTATCCATGACAGTTAGCGTGCGCTAACATTTCACTGTAGTGTGCGCTAATCTTGCATCATTGCATGCGTCATATATCCGTTTATACTTTTGACTTTGCTTTGGAACCTTTCCAACGGATTGATTGACTGAATTCAAACTCTCTAGCGTGCGCTAATCCTTATCAATAGCGTGCGCTAGCTTCTTCTTGTTGCGTGCGCTAGGTTTGATATCTAGCGTGCGTTAAACGTCACCAGGCAGGTCCTTCTGTCTGCAGGTAAGTCTTGTTAGCGTGCGCTAACGATTATGTCTAGCGTGCGCTAAACTTTTATTTTGATCAGCTTTTTCCGACTTCGTTTGCTTCGTCGTTTTGCTTCATTTCTTTGTTGTTTTGTTTTGTTTAGCAACTTAATCATCAAAACTCTAATTATGAATATGTGGAATAAATATTCCAATAATCTCCCCCTTTTTGATGATTACAAAACAACCCTTGAATTGGATAAAGCCAGTAAAAATAAAATATACATATTTGAACGTTTCAAAGTTTTCGGCTTTGATCGTTTCGTTAGTTTCACCCATTTTCTTTTCTTGTCATTTTCGACTTCTCCTTTATTTTTCAACTCCTTCATTTCTCCCCCTTTTTGTATGCTTTCTTTTTCTCCTTTTCGACTTATTCAATTTTTATTATTATCTCCTCCTATTTACTTTTTATTTTTCTCGTCATTCTTTCATGACGCGTTTATCCGATTCAACTTATTCTCCCCCTTTTTGTATCCAGCAAAAAGTTAAAAAAAATGCGTAAATATGATACTAAGTAATGAATATATGATATAATATACGTGAATAAGGTATAACTCCCCCTGAAAATATTATCTCCTTTTAAAAATACTCCCGCTTAGTATAATATCCATTAAAAATATCAATTTTTTGGGATCCAACCTATAGTTGGTTTTTCTTTTGAAACATAGACGATATTTGAAATAATTGTTCCTTTAGGAATCCAAATATTTTTAACATTAATCGTCTGGCGTGGGCTTTTACAATTCGAAATATGATGCCTAATTTTTAAACATTTATCACATCGGGGTATATTAAAATTTATGGATTCATTTTTAAAATATTGTTTGAATCCTAACCCCTGTTTATTCAATGTATTTTTGAACCGAGAGCATATTTTCAAATTTCTCGTTTCCGAGAGAAAATTTCTTCGTTAAATTTTAAGCTCGGTTTGAATTTTAACAAGATCATCTTTTGAAATATTTTCATTTTCAACGCATTTTGAATGATCGATTTCAACAAACTTTCCCTTTTCAAGAATTTTGGAATTTTCAATTTCCAAAGATTTGTATTTAGATTTAAGGGATTTAATTTCACTTAAAGCATTTTGATAATCGGTATGTAATAACTCGAATGCTTCAAAAAGTTCATTGTAAGAATTACTTACTTGACTTTCGACGTCGCTATCGTCGAGTGAACTCCGGGCCATGAGCGCGAGATTATTTTGATTTAGAAAATCGTCATCAGGATCTTCGTCGCTCCATGTTGCAATTAAAACCTCTTTGAGTTTTACTCGGCAATTTTTAGCAAAGTGGCCCGGTTTACCACATAATCGACAAGTGTTGTCGAACTTCTTAGATTCGCCCTTTTGCATGTCCTGTTTTCTCCGGTTTAATAAGTGTTGGAACTTATTAATATTCTTGGCATAATATGCCGATTCTTCGTCGCTTTCGTCCACCGGGATTTTTTCTTTCTTGACATCTTAGCCTTCATGGCTAATGATCTTTCCTTTGGTTTCGGTTTAGAACAATCTCGTAGTTGATAAGAGAACCAACGAGAGCACTAAAATCAAGATTATTTAAATCTTTAGAATCCATTATGGTCGTTACCGTACCGTCCCATTCTCGAGGTAGTGATCGGAGAATTTTCTTTACTTTCTCACTACTCGGAAGTGGTTTTCCGAAATATATTAATCCATTTGTGATGACCGAGAATCGAACGAGCATTATAGTGATGGATTCGTCGTCCTTCATTTGAAATAACTCGTAATCATGAAGGAGCATGTTTATCTTCGTCTCCTTGACTTGAGACGTACCTTCGTGTGTTACCTCAAGCATTTTCCAAATTTCTTTGGCACTATCACACGATGATATCCGGTTGTGTTCTTCCGGATTCAAGGCACAATAAAGAAGTTGAGTTGCCTTACAATTGTAATGGTCATTTTTCCAAACGGAATCGTCATATTCTTCGAAAGATTTGAGCGTACCGTCGGATTTGAGAGGAATTTTGGGACCAAGGCATATAACCTTCCATAATTCGATATCGTAAGCTCGGATGAAAATAGACATTTTCTTCTTCCAAGTCAATTCGATCCATCAAAAAATAGTGGTCGATTTAGAGCAAGGCCTTCGACTGGAGCATATTGAAACGCCATCGGATCTTTTTCTCCTTGGATGTTAAGCCGTGTATTGGAGTACGGCTCCGATACCAATTGTTGGATAATTATCGGTATAAGCGTCGTTGTGCGGAAGCGTAAAAATGGGGCGGAAATTAAACGACACAGAGATTTATAGAGGTTTGGACAAACGTGCCTACGTCATCTCTTGTTTATCTTTTCTAGGATTAAGATCAAAACCTCTGCACCTTTCTTCTATCCGTCGAGGGATTACCGTTACAAGCTCGTCTTCTATCGGTCCGAGTAAAACCGTTTTTCCTTTTCTATTGGACAAGGAATCAACCACTCTAGCTTTCTATCGGTACTAGATAAACCTCACTAAGATAGTGATTGAGATTCTAACAATGCCGGATCCTTGATCCCAATAACACCAAATCCAATCGTATCTTTTCTCTTTCTCACTCGTGTAAGATTTAGTGTATCACACTCAATCACTCTCAATTTAAGCTCAAGAACAACAACTATAATGTTTACAACGATATCTCAAGTGTATATGAATTGCTCAATGTTGTTGTGTGATTAATACCAAGGATGTGGTATTTATAGCCTTCTTCAATCAAACTAGCCGTTGCTGCCAGTTGACTTGCTAGCACGCGCTAACTCTTCTTAATAGCGTGCGCTATCGCGCATTTTTGCCTTAGCGTACGTTATGATCTCCATGTAGCGTATGTTAATGATTTGTAGATTCAGTGGCTACTGTCCATGACAGTTAGCGTGCGCTAACATTTCCCTGTAGCGTGCGCTAATCTTGCATCATTGCATGCGTCATATATCCGTTTATACTTTTGACTTTGCTTTGGAATCTTTCCAACGGATTGATTGACTGAATTCAAACTCTCTAGCGTGCGCTAATCCTTATCAATAGCGTGCGCTAGCTGCTTCTTGTTGCGTGCGCTAGGTTTGATATCTAGCGTGCGTTAAGCGTCATCAGGCTGGTCCTTCTGTATGCAGGTAAGTCTCGTTAGCGTGCGCTAACGATTATGTCTAGCGTGCGCTAAACTTTTATTTTGATCAGCTTTTTGCGACTTCGTCTTCTTCGTCGTTTTGCTTTATTTCTTTGTTGTTTTGTTTTGTTTAGCAACATAATCATCAAAACTCTAATTATGAATATGTGGAATAAATATTCCAACAATCTCCCCCTTTTTGATGATTACAAAACAACCCTTGAATTGGATAAAGCCTGTAAAAATAAAATATACATATTTGAACGTTTCAAAGTTTTCGGCTTTGATCGTTTCGTTAGTTTCACCCATTTTCTTTTCTTGTCATTTTCGACTTCTCCTTTATTTTTCAACTCCTTCGTTTCTCCCCCTTTTTGTATGCTTTCTTTTTCTCCTTTTCGACTTCTTCAATTTTTATTATTATCTCCTCCTATTTACTTTTTATTTTTCTCGTCATTCTTTCATGACGCGTTTATCCGATTCAACTTATTCTCCCCCTTTTTGTATCCAGCAAAAAGTTAAAAAAAATGCGTAAATATGATACTAAGTAATGAATATATGATAAAATATACGTGAATAAGGTATAACTCCCCCTGAAAATATTATCTCCTTTTAAAAATACTCCCGCTTAGTATAATATCCATTAAAAAATATCAATTTTTGGGGATCCAACCTATAGTTGGCTTTTCTTTTGAAACATAGACGATATTTGAAATAATTGTTCCTTTAGGAATCCAAATATTTTTAACATTAATCGTCTGGCGTGGGCTTTTACAATTCGAAATATGATGCCTAATTTTTAAATATTTATCACATCGGGGTATATTAAAATTTATGGATTCGTTTTAAAATATTGTTTGAATCCTAACCCCTGTTTATTCAATGTATTTTTGAACCGAGAGCATATTTTCAAATTTCTCGTTTCCGAGAGAAAATTCTTCGTTAAATTTTGAGCTCGGTTTGAATTTTAACAAGATCATCTTTTAAAATATTTTCGTTTTCAACGCATTTTGAATGATCGATTTCAACAAACTTTCCCTTTTCAAGAATTTTGGAATTTTCAATTTCCAAAGATTTATATTTAGATTTAAGGGATTTAATTTCACTTAAAGCATTTTGATAATCGGTATGTAATAACTCGAATGCTTCAAAAAGTTCGTTATAAGAATTACTTAATTGACTTTCGACGTCGCTATCGTCGAGTGAACTCCGGGCAATGAGCGCGAGATTATTTTGATTTATAAAATCTTCATCAGGATCTTCGTCGCTCCATGTTGCAATTAAAACCTCTTTTGGTTTTACTTGGCAATTTTTAGCAAAGTGGCCTGGTTTACCACATAATCGACAAGTGTTGTCGAACTTCTTAGATTCGCCCTTTTGCATGTCCTGTTTTCTCCGGTTTAATAAGTGTTGGAACTTATTAATATTCTTGGCATAATATGTCGATTCTTCGTCGCTTTCGTCCACCGGGATTTCCTCTTTCTTTCTTGACATCTTAGCCTTCATGGCTAACGATCTTTCCTTCGGTTTCGGTTTAGAACAATCTCGTAGTTGATAAGAGAACCAACGAGAGGACTAAAATCAAAATTATTTAAATCTTTAGATTCCATTATGGCCGTTACCGTACCGTCCCATTCTCGAGGTAGTGATCGGAGAATTTTCTTTACTTTCTCACTACTCGAAAGTGGTTTTCCGAAATATGCTAATCCATTTGTGATGACCGAGAATCGAATGAGCATTATAGTGATGGATTCGTCGTCCTTCATTTGAAATAACTCGTAATCATGAAGGATCATGTTTATCTTCGTCTCCTTGACTTGAGACGTACCTTCGTGTGTTACCTCAAGCATTTTCCAAATTTCTTTGGCACTATCACACGATGATATCCGGTTGTGTTCTTCCGGATTCAAGGCACAATAAAGAAGTTGAGTTGCCTTACAATTGTAATGGTCATTTTTCCAATCGGAATCGTCATATTCTTCGAAAAATTTGAGCCTACCGTCGGATTTGAGAGGAATTTTGGGACCAAGGCATATAACCTTCCATAATTCGATATCGTAAGCTCGGATGAAAATAGACATATTCTTCTTCCAAGTCATGAAATTCGATCCATCAAAAAATAGTGGTCGATTTAGAGCAAGGCCTTCGACTGGAGCATATTGAAACGCCATCGGATCTTTTTCTCCTCGGATGTTAAGCCATGTATTGGAGTACCGCTCCGATACCAATTGTTGGATAGTTATCGGTATAAGCGCCATTGTGCGGAAGCGTAAAAATGGTGCGGAAATTAGACGACACAGAGATTTATCGAGGTTCGGCCAAACGTGCCTATGTCATATCTTGTTTATCTTTTTCTAGGATTAAGATCAAAACCTCTGCACCTTTCTTCTATCGGTCAAGGGATTACCGTTACAAGCTCGTCTTCTATCGGTCCGAGTAAAACCATTTTTCCTTTTCTATTGGACAAGGAATCAACCACTCTAGCTTTCTATCGGTACTAGATAAATCTCACTAAGATAGCGATTGAGATTTTAACAATGTCGGATCCTTGATCCTAATAACACCGAATCCAATCGTATCTTTTCTTTTTCTCACTCGTGTATGATTTAGTGTATCACACTCAATCACTCTCAATTTAAGCTCAATAACAACAACTATAATGTTTACAATGATATCTCAAGTGTATATGAATTGCTCAATGTTGTTGTGTGATTAATACCAAGGATGTGGTATTTATAGCCTTCTTCAATCAAACTAGCCGTTGCTGGCAGTTGACTTGCTAGCGTGCGCTAGCTCTTCTTAATAGCGTGCGATATCGCGTATTTTTGCCTTAGCGTACGTTATGATCTCCATGTAGCGTACGTTAATGATTTGTAGCTTCGGTCCAGTGGCTAATGTCCATGACAGTTTGCGTGCGCTAACATTTCCCTGTAGCGTGCGCTAATCTTGTATCATTGCATGCATCATATATCCGTTTATACTTTTGACTTTGCTTTGGAATCTTTCTAATGGATTGATTGATTGAATTCAAACTCTCTAGCGTGCGCTAATCCTTACCAATAGCGTGCGCTAGCTGCTTCTTATTGCGTGCGCTAGGTTTGATATCTAGCGTGCGTTAAACGTCATCAGGCAGGTCCCTCTATCTGCAAGTAATTCTCGTTAGCATGCGCTAACGATTATGTCTAGCGTGCGTTAAACTTGTATTTTGATCAGCTTTTTGCGACTTCGTCTGCTTCGTCGTTTTGCTTCATTTCTTTGTTGTTTTATTTTGTTTAGTAACTTAATCATCAAAAATCTAATTATGAATATGTGGAATAAATATTCCAACAATATGGAGTGGTAGGTGTTGATTGAGGAGGCTAAATCTAGCAAGTACTTTGATTATGTGTTTATAGTTCCTTGTATTTGTAAGTCTTGCATTCTTTTGAGTGAGAGTGTATATGTTCACTCCGGGAGGGTGCGATGGGGCCTCGGAGGGATCCACGCATGGTTGGGTCCGCGAACATTGGGGTTAACCACTCTAGGAGGGTCCGATGGGGCCTCAGAGGGATTTGCATATGGTCGGCTCCACGGTTAATCATGAGCAATTTTTGTAACTTGTGATATGTCCGGAATATCACAATGCTTGAGTTTTTATAATGTTTGGAATATAATATATATTTTGCAAAGGTACTTGGCTAAATGACATTTGAAATAATAAGTTATTTTGGATTACTGTATTGATGGCTTGAGTATGGACTTTGGATCGAGGTACGTTTCAACAGTAATTGTACATGGAGATCATGTATGAGGAAGTATCAGTATTTGAGTATTGTACTGTAGTGATGTGATGTTGAGATAATATCCGATATATTGGCGAGAATCGAATTGCCGTTGGATTACCAAGAGGTGGTAAGATTATATTTTTTGGGTTATCATTTTCATGATGCATAACATACGAATATTTATGTTTATGTAATTGCGGTTATTTGTTGGGCGTTATGACTGACCCCGTCGTGAGACCTATTTTTTCAAGCATTGTTGATCTCGTTAGCAACAGTCGTGAAGAGACGAGCTTCCCGAATGATACTGGCTATGACATATATTTGGAAATTGTGTACTTTGACTGTTAATTATATTCCGCTGCAAATGTATTTTTAACTATGCTTATATCCGCTGCATGTACACTTTAAAAATGGCCTTTTGGTATTTTGCAAACTTGGGTTTCTTTCGTAAAACCGATTCCCTAAACTATTTTGTTGGTATATGTAAGCGGTGGTTTAACGAACATTTTGAAACTATCGAGTTTTGGCATTTTGACCCTGAAATTTTAAATGGAATTTTTATGACGGTATTTGAAAGATAGATTTTTTGAGACTATTTGAGAATTTGAAATATAATACCGTCTTTGGCCTATTGGCGTGTTTGAAACGATTGTGAAAATGATTTTCAGCCTTGTGGGTTCCGGCGTGGGGCCCACGGCGCTGTAATATTACCAATTGGTCTGGGGGTGTTACAATTCTAATCAGATGAAATATGCACCACAAATCATTTTAGAAAACATTTATATTCAGGAATATTACGGTGCACGAGCACCAAACACATTTCTCCAACAAAACATTTCAAAGGTTAACCGTTGGTACGAGTCTCACGGCCATCGCACCCCGCAGAGGCCCCGTCGGACCATCTCTGTGTGGTTAACCCTAGTTCATGATACGCATACACACGACACTACATATCTCCAGAGGCCCCGTCGGACCGTCCCTGGGTGAACATACACACACATCCATAACATACACGAAAAGCCATAATCCAAATACTAGAATATGCAAACAAACGTAAATTACTTGCCTTTGAGACATCTTCGACGAAACGGGAACGAACAACGACTCCAAATGACCCAGAGGGAACACGACCATTCCTAAACGAAGGATTAACACAACTCAGTCCTACACGATAACAATAATCGAATGGAATACGCCCACAACCCCGACTAACAATCATAAACATACATGGACGACGAATACGGGCGAGGGTTCTAACAAAACCTCCCCAAATCGACAATCTATGGATTAAACACGATGGAAACGGATTGGAAATCACCCAACAACAATAATCGATAAGAAATATCACAACTTAAACGAATAATTCGAGTTCAATCTACACAAATCCTGAAAAACCCCCAAAATGAATAAAGGTAGGGTTCTAAGCCAAATACCACGGATTCGTATGGAGAAATAGGATTAAGGTGATGATAAACTTCACTTGGAACTCAACAATCGATCTCTCAATGAATTCCACGGACAAAGCTTGAAGAATCGCTCAAATCTCTCCTTGGAACACCACTCTCGGACGAAGGAAGAAAAAGAATGAAGAATGGCGAAACGAAGGTCAACTCAGGTTTATAAAACCTGATCTCTCATTACGTACGTTAACATACTAATATTAACGTACGTTATGATCATTACGTACGTAACGCCCAGGTATTAACGTATGTAATTAGCTCGACAGAACAATCTGCCCAATCTGCTGTGGCCGATAGCGTACGCTACACTATCCAGTTAGCGTACGCTATAAGGTACTTACGCACGTAACAACCCCGGGTTAACGTACGTAAGTGTGGCAAAAACTGCAGAAGCTACTGTCCAAAACGCTGAGGGCCATAACGTACGTTATCACACGGGTGTAACGTACGTTATGCAGGCATCAATAGCGCACGCTATGAAGCATGAATAACGTACGTTATTCATGCAGCAGTTTAACACTGCTGAATGCAATTAACTGCACAGGACGATACGAAGTCGAGACGCAACACAAGGACAGAACCCAAAACGTAGACACGAAGTATACACGTCGATGAAGCTAAGTGCTGGAAGAAAATACAATTCCGACTATTGGGGAATCCGAAATACGACAAGGAAGATGAAATTCCCTAAACTTATAGGAAATTACAAAATGGCCCAAACATCCGAAAATCACGATACGACGTCGGATCAACAAACTGAAACTCACAACATGAACAACTCAACCATATGAACTTATGTAAATAAATAAACAATGAAATCGAACGAGTTTTACGAGAATCGAACATACATGCGACAAAACATATCATAAAGTGAAATTATGTAAAAATACCTCTGAAACTCGTCTAAATGGAAAAACTCCATGAACAAAACAGATTCAAAACATCGAAACGGTTACAAGTGAGTCGATGAAAATAGACATGCGCCAAAAATAGAAACTGCTAAAAATGGAAAGGTACAGATATTACAGTTATCCTGTATCCTGTAACTCCTTGACCTAGTCCGAGTCCGGCCAGTCTTTCGATGGCTGTAGCAACATTGTCATCAAGTATGGCTTTTGATCTCTTTTTCTTTATCCATCCTCCATCTACTTCCAGCCTCTTCCTCCATCTACTTCCAGCCTCTTTATCCATCCTCAAGGGCCTCTTCCTCCTTTTTGGTTTTATCAAGCTCAGTGACTACCATGAGTATCCCGAAGAATATCCATCGAGTCAGCCTGTTTGTCTTTAAGATCTTTCACCGAGTCCACTAAACTAGAGACCACTGCTGTTATATCTTAAATTCTATGGTCATGAGCAGTGAGTCTGTATCCAGTGTACTCGAGGGAGGCGACCCTCTTGGCTTCCTCAACTCTCAACTTTTCTTGCTCCTGCTTCATGATTCTCTAGTGATGCTGTTTAAGTTGATTTAGTGCCTGCCATAAGGCATTCGACATGAGGCGGAATGCTTCTTCAACATCTTGCACAACTCTTTGTAGCTTGGGGAGTTCATCCTGAGCAGCTTGTCTCATCCAGTTGAGTTCATTGCCGACATCATACAGAGATTTGATAGCATCCTGTAAGAATACAGTTTGGCGACCGATTTGCTAAAGTTGCTCTATTATAACTTCAGTGTGGGGGAGTGGGGATGAGCAACTTTGGGGTCAGAAGGCTCTCCTAGATGTTTGAAGATGATGTCATGTTTTGGCTTTGGGTCTGTCATCTAGGAAATACTCATCGGATTCGGATGGTGAACCTATAAGGATCAGAGTCGATACCTGTTTGGGAGCTGGAATCTTGGATGGTTCAGCCGGTGTTGTTGTCCGAGAGATAGAAGGGACTGATTCCTCCTACCTATTTTCGGTGTCTGTAGCCTGTTATACAGGAGGGACTGATTCCTCCTGTTAGATCTCAGCTTCTGCCTGTTCTGTAGAAGGGACTGAATCTTTCTATTGGACGGCGCGAGATTCATCTTCCTCAATTGGAGGGACTGATTCCTCCAAAGTGGGAGATGATGGTTGATAAGTGGTAATTTTACCACTTATTTCTAGGATTTTATACTAGGTTTTTATCTCGTTTCGTGATTAATGTGCTCGTATTTGGCTTATTTATGATTAGTCGAGCCGTATTACGCGTTTGGGTTGGGTTTAGTGTGTTTGCAGGTTTTTAGAGCCAAAAGGACCCAAAACGAGACAAAGGACCGAGAGTCGAGTCAAACGGACGGAAGAAACGGATTTTTGCAAGAGACAGACGAACCTATCGGGCCAGCCTATCGGCCGATAGGTGCGTCCGAAAGGTGTTCCTGCCCTATCAAGTGAAGTCGACCGACGAACCAACTATCGGGCAAGCTATCGACCGATAGGCCAGGCCGATAGGCTGCTACGCGGGCTCTCGTGTTTTGACGGATTTTGACTCTTTTGGATAGATTTTGTTTCCTAGATTAGGGCTAATCGGGAGTTTAACTCCCATTGGCTATATACACCCCTCCTAGACCTAGTTTTACTATCTTTCATCATTCTTTTTCATCCTTTATCATCTTTAGACATTTTTACATCTTTTTGGCAAGATTAATTCCTTGGAGACGAGACTTTTTGAAGAAGCAATTATTATTGTTTTTCGGAGATTGAAGACTCGGAGTTCATCCGTAAGGGTTGTAATCTCTCTTTTCATATTAATAATATGCATTCTTCATCTATTTCTTGTTTAATTTCAATTATGTCTGGCTAAATTCATTGATTGATTCTAGGGTTAGTAAATTTAATTGATGTTCACATGATGTTCCTTTGATTACCTTTTTACCTTTCATCCTAGACTTGTGATCAAGATGTGTTAAATCTCATGCTAGATTAAAGGGCCCTTAATCGATGCATGTTAGCTAATTGATTTTGCCCGGAAGGATTAATTAATTAGTGGAAATACTTGATGCACAATATGATTTGATCTTAAGACCTAAGTGGAGTAAGATAAATCATAGATAAATAAGTTGGCGCTTTTTAAGTGATTTAAATTCTTTGAGCCTTAGCGGGAAAAAGGGTTTAAAATTAACTATCTTTCTAGGTTGCCTTGAGCGGAATTCTAGATCGGCTGAGTGATTATTTCTAGGATTGAATTAAAATTTGGGGAAAAGGAATCAAGTGAATGGATTGTGTGAACTCAATTAGATGATACTACCCTAGGATCAATTACCTTTAGACTTGTGATTTTATCTTGCTAATTTGCTTTATTTGCTTGATTTAGATAATTCATCTTTTATTTAATTTTTATATTTCGATTTTTGAAGTTAGAAAATTAGAAACAAACCAAATTTTCGGATTCCTAAATAGCAGTCAAATTTTGAGTAGAGTTATTTCCTTTAGTTTCGACACATCAATTCCCTTGGGTTCGACACCTTGGAAATACTTCAAGGTTTTACAAATTTTAAAATTGATCGGATTTGAAAACCATACTACGCGAATTCGAGCGATCAATTTTTGGCGCCGTTGCCGGGGAATTGATAGAAAACTTAAGGGGATAATTCGAAAAAGAAGAGATTGTTACTTTAGGGTGTATACTATTATTATTAATATTCGATCTCGCTTCCTCACATCTTGTTTTCTTTTCCTTGTAGGCGGTGCATGATCACAAGATCCCAAGGAAAGGACTTATTTCCTTTGGATCCGGAAATCGAGAAGTCTTTGAGGAGGAAGAAGCAAGAAGCGAGAACCGAGACTCTTTCTATACCTTTCGTTGATACCATGGCCGGCATTGTTGACCCACCACGAGAACTCGCTCGTCCCGAGAAGATCCCTTTGAATGCCCGCTTTCGACCTAAGCTGGACGATTATCAAGAAGGAGGTTGGGGAAAGATTGATGCCAACAACTTCGAGCTTAAGCCGTCCCTCATCGCTATGGTGAAGTCTCAAACATACGGAGGAGGAGTTAATGAAGATCCAAACGCTCATCTTGAGTCGTTTTTGGACATATGTGCCACCATCAAGCAAAACGGAGTGCCTCCGGATGTCATTAAGCTCCGCCTATTCCGGTTCTCCTTAGAAGACGATGCGCTAGATTGGTACAAGAGCCTAGATCGGAAGGAAATTGGTACTTGGAGAGAGATGACTCGGTTGTTCTTAGCAGTTCTATCCTCCTCGAAGGTGCAAAAACAAATCAACGATATCTTGCAATTCGAGCAATATGAGGATGAAAACTTATACGAGGAAAGGATCCGATTAAAGAAGATACTTCGCAAATGCCCTGACATGGAATTGACAAGGAGGAAATCTACATTCGGTTTTATCGGGGTTTGACGAGGAAGGCTAGAAGAGAGTTGGACTATTCATCGAAAGGGGGATTTCTTGCTAACGATTATGAAGAGGCCAAGAATCTCATTGAGCTAGCGGTCAACAATGATTACGAGGAGGTGACCGATAGGAAGATGACGAGAAGAAAGGTTCCATCCGGTGACGAGGACGCCTACGGTGATTTGAAGGCGAAATTTGAAAGACAACAAAAAGAGCTTGAGATGCTAAAAAAGAAGACTTTGGGAGTCAATGCAGTTTTTGAAGAGCTAAACGAGCCTATTGCAATTGAAGAGGATGCAAATTACGTGCAAGGAGGAAACTTCCGGCAAGGGGGAAATAGGGGGAACTATTATCCGAACAATCGAAACCACCCTAATTTCTCCTATGCCAACCCGAACAATGCTCTCCAGCCACCACCGGGATTTAACGTGAAAAACGGGGTTATTCAAGAGCCGATTGCTAAGACACCGATGGAAGAGATGTTGGAACGGTTGGAGGCGAGTCAAAAAGATTTTATTTATAAAGTAGACAAGAGGTTCGGGGCTCTCAAGCATAGTGTGACATCTATTGGAAACTCAGTGATAGCCTTGACAAAGCAGATGTCGATGGTGGAGACCCAAATGAGTCAAATGGCGAACGCCCAAGCCGGATATCATAAGCCAGGCCATTTTCCGAGCAGCACCGAGACCAACCCGAAGACGCAACAATGCAACGCAATCGAGCTTCGGAGTGGGACAAGGTACAATAATCATGGGGCTGAAATTGAGGAATCTGGAAACAAGGATGTACTAGAAACGGGAGCCGAGAACGAGAAAGAAGATGAAATGCAGCAGGCCATCGGCCAAGCCTATCGGCCGATAGGCCCACCCGATACCAGAGACGAATGCAGCGGTTGAGCCTATCGACCCCCCTATCGGTCGAAAGGCTCCTGGAAGTTCGAATGTGAAGGATTTTGAGGTAAAAGCTCCATTTCCACAGCGATTGGCCAAGTCAAGACATGATGAAAAGCTTCAAAGATTTATCAACATGTTTCAAAAGGTGAATATCAACATTCCACTTCTAGACGCTTTGAGAGACATGCCGGGGTACGTTAAATTCTTGAAAGACGTTGTGGCAAGCAAGAGGAAGTTGGCGAAGTTTGAAACAATAAATTTGACAGAGGAGTGTAGCGCTATCATTCAAAACAAGCTCCCGCTCAAGCAGAAGGATCCGGGACGTTTTACTTTGACATGCATGATTGGCGACCAAACGTTCCGTAATGGGTTGTGTGATCTCGGGGCAAGCATCAATCTTATGCCTCTATCCATCTTTAAGAAGTTGAAGATTGGGGAGATGAAGCCGACTACCATTTCTCTACTCATGGCGGACCGGTCGATCGCTTATCCGAGGGGAATTGTGGAGGATGTGTTCATTAGAGTCTAACACTTAGTCTTCCCGGCCGATTTCGTAGTTCTTGATATGCCCGAGGACGAGACTCAACCACTGATCTTTGGGAGACCGTTTCTAGCAACGGGGAGAGCACTTATCGACGTTCAAGAGGGTGATCTTACCTTTCGGGTTAATGATCAAAATCTGAAAATTTCCATCTATGACGCGATGAAGAAGCCCGAGGATGCGCCCGAGGAATGTTATGAAATTGAGTCTATTATGCCGCCCCCGACCGACTTGTTGGAGCATTGCATTTCACACTCCATTTACTTACATTCCGATGTTGAAGAAATTTACGAGGATTTGCCAAAGTATGTTCGAATGTTGGAGGCGAACGAGAGTCGATCTAATGAGAGGGACGTATGCTATCTTGATATCAACAAACCCGTTCAAGGGGGAGTTGTCGCTGAAGACCCGGAATGAATGAGGTATTGTCTAGCTAAAGACGTTAAACGTAGCACTTGTTGGGAGGTAACCCAACGTATGTATATTAGTTCGTTTTATTCGTTTGTTTTCGATTTTTCGTTTGCGTGATTTTTTTGTAGTTTCTAGTTTCGTAGTAGCTTTGTTAGTTTTGTTAAGTTCTAATCCATGCACGCCGAGTTTTGGATACTTGCAGGTCTTTAATCGCCATATCCAAGCAAAAACGGGACCAAGTATGCGAAGTAGGAAAAGTTGAAAAAAAAAAATTGAGACAGACAAACCTATCGGACGAGCCTATCGGCCGATAGGCCCGGCCGATAGGCTGAGGAAAATTAAAAGAATTTTTATGTTACAAGCAGTGGTCGATAGGCAGATCCTATCGACCGATATCCCACCCGATATGAGGTACGTAAGTTTCAGTAGTTCCTATCGGCCGATAGGCCTGCCCGATAGGACATACCCGGCCCAGTATCCACTTCGACCCGGTTGATTAATACCCCTTTTAAACACCTTCACCACCCGATTTTCCCACACACACACACACATATCGGCCGATAGAACGAAAGGGGCGATTTTTTCTACTTTTCTTCCTTCAAAACTCGATCAAGGTACTTAATTTCGACACTTAATCCTCTTGTTTTTCAATTCTATACATGTTTTGAAGCACTTTGACGGATTCTTTTTGGAGTTTTGTTGAATTTCGAATTGGGGATCCATTTTTTGGGGGCTTTTGTTAGACTTTGATGTTCTTTGAATTTTATGCCCGATTGCTGATAGAATCCTGATGGAAACATGTTATCTATGCTTGATTGTTCATGGGTACTTCGAATTGGGGGATTATTTGATGAAATTGAACGAATTTTGGAAAAAAAAAACCCAAATTGGAAGAACCCTAATTTCGAATTTGTTGAAATTGGGTAAATTTGTTGAATTGAATTGTTAATTGGGATTGATATGAGTTGAATTGTTGATGAATTAGATTTGATTGGAGAGAATTTGTCCTAATATGATCGTAGTGTGTTGTTTTGTTATTGTGGGTTGTGATTCTAATCCTTTGAATATGAAATGGGGGAGTCTAAGTTTGGGGGAGGTTGTGTGATTTGTTGATCGTAGTATATGGCTGTCGGGTCTATGTTTTTGATGTATTGGGCATTATAGGGCCCTTAGTTGATATTGTGGGATTATTGGATTATGTCGATGCTCGTTGAATGTTTGTATTATGAGTTGCTTATTGGATATTGATTGGATGGTTGTTTTGTAGGAACTTTGAAATGGGAAAGCAAAGCAAGAAGTCGAAGCCGAGTAAGGCCGGAACGTCTAAGGCAACCACAGAGAAGGAAAAGGCTCCGACGAAGGTAGTACCGGCTATTCCGATCCCGGCTGCGCTCGACCCGAAGAAGTTCAAGCTAAGATTGACTGGGCCAGAGTCTAAAAGAAGGTGGTCTCACCTTATCGTAATGTCACACAAGCATTGCCGATTTTTGCATGAGGAGACGACTCGGGGTATGGGTATATACGATGATATTATGTTACTAGCAAGACAGTGCGGGTTTGAGCAAATTTTTAGGGCAAACTATCTCGCTTACCACGTGCTCACCGTGGAGTTTCTGTCCACACTTGAGGTTTTTAGGGAGAACGGAACTCCGGCATCTATTCGCTTCAACCTCGACAACACAGAAAGGGAGCTCTCGGCCGACGAAGTTAATGCCATTATCAACGGGGCCGAGGACGGGTCATTCCAGCAGGGCGATCATGCCAAAGAAAACTTAGAGCTGTGGTCCATGATGATTTACCGCAGGGAGGAGACGCTTCTCATTTATAATCCGACGTATGCCAAGGCCTCCTCGATCAGGAACCCAGTTCTCCGTTATATCCACCGTCTGTTCACCTCGACGATTTTGAGCATCTGACTCGGGGACGTGCTTGTCCACCGATCTCCACCTTTTATGGTCGGCCTTGAGCAGTACACGGAAGCACGCCGGATGTTTTACGATTGAGGACATGGAGAAACAAGCCGGTGGCCAAGAAGCGAGAGGATTGGGATTAGGGCGTTCGTGACCCCTATCGCGGAGCATCTCGGGGTGCGCATTAGAGGAGAGCCGGTGTCCCGAGACATCTATTTGGATAAACCGACACCGCAGAGGCAAGAGATGCTTGCCTTCACCGAGGGGTTCGACTGGAAATTGCACGGTCGGAACAAAACCGTGTCCCTCTTCCGACTCCCCTCTCCGACCTTGACTTCTGTGATGGGCGACGCGCCCGATGTATATGCGAGGTGGAGTATGAGCTCCGAGGCTCATTTGGCACTTATCCGACCGTTGGATGCGTCTCGTAAGAGGCAACGCCGGGAGGTGACCATTGATGAGCCGTTCTTGGAGGGAGCCGAGGAGGAGCTGGATGATATACCCGAGGGGGGTAGCCGTGACGAGATTCCCACCGGTGGAGGTAGTAGTTTTCAGATGAGAGCTCCGGATTTTGAGGCTTTTGAGTCGAGATTTTTTGAGAGAGAGATGCACGAGGAGAGTATGCAGGCGCAAGACAATTATCATGTGGCGAGTATGCGTTCTTTGACAACCGAGTTTGGTTCTTTGGGAACTCGGCTGGGCGAGGTTGAGACTCGAGTGGGTGTTGTTGCCACTCGGGTCAATGAGTTGTACGAGCTCGTGGAGAAACGAGCCGAAGAGGACAGAGTGTGGCGACAAGAGGAGATTTCTTGGAGGGAGCAAGAGAGGAAGAGGCAGGAAGATAGGTGGGCCCAAGAGGACCACTACAACCGAATGCTACACGAAATGTACCACTTTGCTCCTTTCCCCGATTGACATGCCCGCTATGATCCGAGCTCGCCGACAAACCCGCCATTTCCGCCACAGTGATCAGGTACTCCGTTAACAAAGCCACTCCTTTCTCTTTTCAAACTTATTCCTCCTTTAGGATGCGAAATAAGTTTGGGGGGGGGGGGGGGGGGAGAAGTGCGGCTTTGTTAATTTCTTTACGTGTGAGTACCTTGTTTGCCTTGTATCTTTATTTGCTTGTGTTGGTGCCCGTTGTTTTTATTTGTGCTTATCATATTGGTGTTGCGTGGTTTTGGCTTTTGTTGCTTAGTTTTTTAGATTTTTATGTTCATTTTCATTTGGTGTGTTTGCTAGTTTCTATTTTTTTTAGGTCGTAGTAGTTTTTTTTTTTAGATTTCGTGTTTACTTTTATTTGCTTTTCGTTGTTTTTTTTAGATAGCCTTGCTTGTCTTAGTTTTTCTTTATTAGTGAATTTTTCGTGCTTCTATTTGTGTGATACCGATGTTACGACACTGTTTTTCTCTCTGAAGAAGCGGTCGAGTTTTAGTCGAGTTGTAGTCGATTATTTACATTTGCATAGTATTCATTTAGGTCAAAATTTTTCGTGATTGTAGAGGTCTTGGCGGATAAGAGACGATACATACTTGTTTTAAAATCACCGTCAATACGTTTGGTTACATCTTAGGATAGTGAGTAAATCTTGTTTCTTTAGTCGTGTTGGCACTTAGATTGAGTTTAGAGTCGGCCGGTTTTCCCAAAAGTCGAGATAATGTTGTTCTATGAAGGGAAGTCTAGTAACCGGGGCATTCGCGTGACCGTTGTTTACCCTCGCGTAAAAGCAGCGACTGATTAGACTAGTGAATTAGATATTTCAAATGTGCCAATGAAAGGAAGACTAGTAACCGGGGCATTCGCGTGACCCATTGTTTACTCTCGCGTAAACGGCGACTTTGATTCGGACATGCGGAAATTATATATTCGAGTTGTTTCTCCGCTGTAGACGGGAACTTAGTAACTAGAAGCATCCATGTGCCCCATGAGTGTCTTTTACGTCAAACGGTTTCTTAATACATGAGAATGGAAGTTCCACCCTAGGATTACCCCGATGAAACATCCCGAGATCCTAACCTAGTGGTCAACTCGAATCAAATTCTTGAACATATATATAAGGGAATACTGACCGAGGTTTATTTGTTATGAAACTCGTGAAAAATGTGCCACTAGGCGTAATGTAGACGAACTAGCTTGTTTATTTTAGCCTTTCATATTGACGGTCGATTTGACTCACGTTTTGTTAATCTTTGAGCTGGATTTTCTTCATGAACGAATGATTAGGACTGAACTTGTCTACTTTGCGGAATCATTATTCTGAGTGCAGCTCGCTTTTACGACACTCGGATTATTTAGAGAGAATTACAGGATAGTATTGATTAGGTTGAACACTATGAGTTGCACGATGATTCACGACTTTCTTTTGGTCTGGGGTTCCGGCGTGGGGCCCACGGCGCTGTAATATTACCAATTGGTCTGGGGGGTGTTACAATTCTAATCAGATGAAATATGCACCACAAATCATTTTAGAAAACATTTATATTCAGGAATATTACGGTGCACGAGCACCAAACACATTTCTCCAACAAAACATTTCAAAGGTTAACCGTTGGTACGAGTCTCACGGCCATCGCACCCCGCAGAGGCCCCGTCGGACCATCTCTGTGTGGTTAACCCTAGTTCATGATACGCATACACACGACACTACATATCTCCAGAGGCCCCGTCGGACCGTCCCTGGGTGAACATACACACACATCCATAACATACACGAAAAGCCATAATCCAAATACTAGAATATGCAAACAAACGTAAATTACTTGCCTTTGAGACATCTTCGACGAAACGGGAACGAACAACGACTCCAAATGACCCATAGGGAACACGACCATTCCTAAACGAAGGATTAACACAACTCAGTCCTACACGATAACAATAATCGAATGGAATACGCCCACAACCCCGACTAACAATCATAAACATACATGGACGACGAATACGGGCGAGGGTTCTAACAAAACCTCCCCAAATCGACAATCTATGGATTAAACACGATGGAAACGGATTGGAAATCACCCAACAACAATAATCGATAAGAAATATCACAACTTAAACGAATAATTCGAGTTCAATCTACACAAATCCTGAAAAACCCCCAAAATGAATAAAGGTAGGGTTCTAAGCCAAATACCCTGGATTCGTATGGAGAAATAGGATTAAGGTGATGATAAACTTCACTTGGAACTCAACAATCGATCTCTCAATGAATTCCACGGACAAAGCTTGAAGAATCGCTCAAATCTCTCCTTGAAACACCACTCTCGGACGAAGGAAGAAAAAGAATGAAGAATGGCGAAACGAAGGTCAACTCAGGTTTATAAAACCTGATCTCTCATTACGTACGTTAACATACTAATATTAACGTACGTTATGATCATTACGTACGTAACGCCCAGGTATTAACGTATGTAATTAGCTCGACAGAACAATCTGCCCAATCTGCTGTGGCCGATAGCGTACGCTACACTATCCAGTTAGCGTACGCTATAAGGTACTTACGCACGTAACAACCCCGGGTTAACGTACGTAAGGGCTGGGCAAAAACTGCAGAAGCTACTGTCCAAAACGCTGAGGGCCATAACGTACGTTATCACACGGGTGTAACGTACGTTATGCAGGCATCAATAGCGCACGCTATGAAGCATGAATAACGTACGTTATTCATGCAGCAGTTTAACACTGCTGAATGCAATTAACTGCACAGGACGATACGAAGTCGAGACGCAACACAAGGACAGAACCCAAAACGTAGACACGAAGTATACACGTCGATGAAGCTAAGTGCTGGAAGAAAATACAATTCCGACTATTGGGGAATCCGAAATACGACAAGGAAGATGAAATTCCCTAAACTTATAGGAAATTACAAAATGGCCCAAACATCCGAAAATCACGATACGACGTCGGATCAACAAACTGAAACTCACAACATGAACAACTCAACCATATGAACTTATGTAAATAAATAAACAATGAAATCGAACGAGTTTTACGAGAATCGAACATACATGCGACAAAACATATCATAAAGTGAAATTATGTAAAAATACCTCTGAAACTCGTCTAAATGGAAAAACTCCATGAACAAAACAGATTCAAAACATCGAAACGGTTACAAGTGAGTCGATGAAAATAGACATGCGCCAAAAATAGAAACTGCTAAAAATGGAAAGGTACAGATATTACAGTTATCCTGTATCCTGTAACTCCTTGACCTAGTCCGAGTCCGGCCAGTCTTTCGATGGCTGTAGCAACATTGTCATCAAGTATGGCTTTTGATCTCTTTTTCTTTATCCATCCTCCATCTACTTCCAGCCTCAAGGGCCTCTTCCTCCTTTTTGGTTTTATCAAGCTCAGTGACTACCATGAGTATCCCGAAGAATATCCATCGAGTCAGCCTGTTTGTCTTTAAGATCTTTCACCGAGTCCACTAAACTGGAGACCACTGCTGTTATATCTTAAATTCTATGGTCATGAGCAGTGAGTCTGTATCCAGTGTACTCGAGGGAGGCGACCCTCTTGGCTTCCTCAACTCTCAACTTTTCTTGCTCCTGCTTCATGATTCTCTAGTGATGCTGTTTAAGTTGATTTAGTGCCTGCCATAAGGCATTCGACATGAGGCGGAATGCTTCTTCAACATCTTGCACAACTCTTTGTAGCTTGGGGAGTTCATCCTGAGCAGCTTGTCTCATCCAGTTGAGTTCATTGCCGACATCATACAGAGATTTGACAGCATCCTGTAAGAATACAGTTTGGCGACCGATTTGCTAAAGTTGCTCTATTATAACTTCAGTGTGGGGGAGTGGGGATGAGCAACTTTGGGGTCAGAAGGCTCTCCTAGATGTTTGAAGATGATGTCATGTTTTGGCTTTGGGGGTCTGTCGTCATCTTGGAAATCCTCATCGGATTCGGATGGTGAACCTATAAGGATCAGAGTCGATACCTGTTTGGGAGCTGGAATCTTGGATGGTTCAGCCGGTGTTGTTGTCCGAGAGATAGAAGGGACTGATTCCTCCTACCTATTTTCGGTGTCTGTAGCCTGTTATACAGGAGGGACTGATTCCTCCTGTTAGATCTCAGCTTCCGCCTGTTCTGTAGAAGGGACTGAATCTTTCTATTGGACGGCGCGAGATTCATCTTCCTCAATTGGAGGGACTGATTCCTCCAAAGTGGGAGATGATGGTTGATAAGTGGTAATTTTACCACTTATTTCTAGGATTTTATACTAGGTTTTTATCTCGTTTCGTGATTAATGTGCTCGTATTTGGCTTATTTATGATTAGTCGAGCCGTATTACGCGTTTGGGTTGGGTTTAGTGTGTTTGCAGGTTTTTAGAGCCAAAAGGACCCAAAACGAGACAAAGGACCGAGAGTCGAGTCAAACGGATGGAAGAAACGGATTTTTGCAAGAGACAGACGAACCTATCGGGCCAGCCTATCGGCCGATAGGTGCGTCCGAAAGGTGTTCCTGCCCTATCGAGTGAAGTCGACCGACGAACCAACTATCGGGCAAGCTATCGACCGATAGGCCAGGCCGATAGGCTGCTACGCGGGCTCTCGTGTTTTGACGGATTTTGACTCTTTTGGATAGATTTTGTTTCCTAGATTAGGGCTAATCAGGAGTTTAACTCCCATAGGCTATATACACCCCTCCTAGACCTAGTTTTACTATCTTTCATCATTCTTTTTCATCCTTTATCATCTTTAGACATTTTTACATCTTTTTGGCAAGATTAATTCCTTGGAGACGAGACTTTTTGAAGAAGCAATTATTATTGTTTTTCGGGGATTGAAGACTCGGAGTTCATCCGTAAGGGTTGTAATCTCTCTTTTCATATTAATAATATGCATTCTTCATCTATTTCTTGTTTAATTTCAATTATGTCTGGCTAAATTCATTGATTGATTCTAGGGTTAGTAAATTTAATTGATGTTCACATGATGTTCCTTTGATTACCTTTTTACCTTTCATCCTAGACTTGTGATCAAGATGTGTTAAATCTCATGCTAGATTAAAGGGCCCTTAATCGATGCATGTTAGCTAATTGATTTTGCCCGGAAGGATTAATTAATTAGTGGAAATACTTGATGCACAATATGATTTGATCTTAAGACCTAAGTGGAGTAAGATAAATCATAGATAAATAAGTTGGCGCTTTTTAAGTGATTTAAATTCTTTGAGCCTTAGCGGGAAAAAGGGTTTAAAATTAACTATCTTTCTAGGTTGCCTTGAGCGGAATTCTAGATCGGCTGAGTGATTATTTCTAGGATTGAATTAAAATTTGGGGAAAAGGAATCAAGTGAATGGATTGTGTGAACTCAATTAGATGATACTACCCTAGGATCAATTACCTTTAGACTTGTGATTTTATCTTGCTAATTTGCTTTATTTGCTTGATTTAGATAATTCATCTTTTATTTAATTTTTATATTTCGATTTTTGAAGTTAGAAAATTAGAAACAAACCAAATTTTCGGATTCCTAAATAGCAGTCAAATTTTGAGTAGAGTTATTTCCTTTATTTTCGACACATCAATTCCCTTGGGTTCGACACCTTGGAAATACTTCAAGGTTTTACAAATTTTAAAATTGATCGGATTTGAAAACCATACTACGCGAATTCGAGCGATCAATGGTTTCTTCGATTGATGGTCTGGTGCCGCTTGACCAGATGAAGTCCCTTAGCCCTCGGCGGCCTTGGACTTAGCAATCTCTTCCTCGCAAGCATCCTCATGATTCATCATCACACTTGTTTGAAGGGCGTTGTCATATCCATCTGAGTCGGGATCTGAATGATGGATGGAGCTCTGAATCTTGTCGTCATACTGTTTCTTCCCTTTCAATCGGGCATTTTCCTTCTCCAAAAAATACAATGTTATCAGCTCATGGCAAAATGGATCATCCTATCTGATCAGGATCTCGACATTTTAGGTGTCCGTGACTTCCAGGACAAAAAGCTCTTCCTCCTTCCAGTCCTCCCAGTTATATAGGGAGTCATATGGGGCGACCATGTATGATTTCCATACTTTGAAGCGTTTGAATACTTCATCGATCTGGACTTGTAAAACTGTTTGATAAATGATGTCGGTAGGTTGGCACTCCGAAAACTAGAGGGTTTGATGTCCGGTTGGGATCCTCTACAGGTATGGGAGCCTGTTGAGGAGAGGGATCCCTGAAAGGGTGGTATTCCCTGTTGGGAGAGGGACTCATTACAGGGGTAGAGTACCTGTTAGGAGTGGTGGCTTTCGGCTCCGAAGGGGCAACCGATTCACCAGTACCTTCCAACTTGGCAAACAACTGGTCATCGTCATAGCCGTCACTAGGGCTGGGGGCGGGGCGGTTTGGGGCGGGACGAAAGTGGAATTGCACCCGCACCGCAATTCTTGTGCGGTGCGGTTATCTGCGGGGCGGTGCATTATCAAAATTTAAAACCGCACCACATAGCCATTGCGCGGGGCGGGATCAATGCGGGTGCGGGGCGGTTTTGCACCTATTTTTAAGTTTTTTTTCCTCCTTAAAAAACAGTTTTTTTCTTGCTGTTGCAAACCAAAAACAGAAAAATAATAAATAATAAGTTTGTTAAATTTCAACAGGTACAACCCAAACAACATATCTAAAGCAACAATAGTCCCAAATGATAGTTATATTACAAGAAATAAAAGTACAAAATAATAAATAAGCTGCAATTTGTTTTCATTGTGCCGTTTCGGAGTTCGAGCAACTGAAGCTTTAGAGTTCCAGCATCACAGACCTGTATTGTTGGCAAGTAATCAGTGTCATTATGACATTAAAACTGGCGGGGCGGGGCGGGGCGGGATAAAACTAGCGGGGCGGGCATTATGACATTAAAACTGCAACCGCTATGTAATTTTTATGCGGGGCGGGTTTATGCGGGGCGGGCCAAAATTATAATTTAAAACCGCACCGCCGTGCTATTTTGCGGTGCGGGGCGGTGCGGTGCGGGGCGGGGCGGTACTTTCCCCCAGCCCTAGCCGTCACAGTCTCATAAACGGCTATAGGAGCAGTCAGTGTTTCTTCTATAGAAGTTGCACCCTATGGGTCATCTACTACGGCAGAGGGTGCAGTTGGCGGAATTGCCTCAATGACCGCTGTAGTCACCTGGGGTGCTGTAGGAATAGCTTCCGACTTGGAAGACTTTTTTGTCTTCAACATCATGTTCTTCTTCTCGATAGATGTAGGAGAGCTGTTGTCGGGAATAGATCTCTTTTTTCTGATAAGCTTCTTCTTTCTCTCATTAGCCTTGGACTTCGAGGAGTGATCGGTAACATCTCGCGGATCACTCGACGTTGGTAGTGAAAAGGGGATGGTCCTGTCATCAAGAAGAGTCGCTTTATTGAATCCAGTGGGATTGGAACCATCTAAGAATTTTCTAGCGTGGATCTTCTTGGCAGCAGGTGACTGCTGTATGCCACAACAAGTCAGAATGCAGTTCAGAATCAGGCCAAAAGACTTCCTTGCAGAATCTGGCTGGGAAGCCTCCTCCTGAAGACGTTTCATGATCACTTGGCACCAGTTAACTTTTTCTCCAGACATGATGGCAACCATCATATGAAACCTCAGATTGGTGCACATCTCGAAGGCTCCACAACTCTGCAATAGAAAACATGAAGATAAAGGTAGGGGAGGGTGAAGTTCTTCTTGTTGCATGACAGATGGACTTGAAATGGCTTGGAGTTTCCACTGAAAAGATTCCAGTAGGCTTCCAGCAGTTCCTCAGAGCCAAAGGTTTCCAGCTCCTCCAAACTCAGTTCATCAGAGGGCAACTTATACAATTTCTCAATGAGTTCCCGATTGATGGAGATCTCCTTCTCCTGCATAGAGCTCACAATAGCAGTAAGGGAAGATCCCTTCTTTTTAGATGCATAATGGAATCCAGCATCCAGGAAGAATTTGTATCAAATACGTTCAACCGTGTGAGCTCGATGGGGCCTACAGTGACTCGTGACAAGGGATCATGGAGTCGGGACTGGTTATTATGATTGTTGTGTTGGCTCAATCCATGTGGGTTGTTAAACCTACGAAGACACGTGGCAATGGATCACGGGGTCACGAGCATGATTGATGCTGATTTAATGTTTGGCTCAATCCGTGTGGGTTGTTGAACCTACGGAGACACGTGGTAAGGGATCACGGAATCACGAGTTTGATGAACAAAGCTTTTGAAAAGAAAGTTTTATGAAAATGAATGTTGGGCGCAGACCCAAACGAATTGTGGAGATGTTCTCCGTGTTGTAAACTATTGAGACGTGAAATGAGATTTAGGCTAAGACCCTAATATTTTCGAAAATAGTTTTTATAACTTAGGACTCGAGGTCCTAAAGACTTTGTGTTTCTAAAATTCTCAAGATGATAATTTTATTTTCATATGCTTCATTGCTTGTTTTCTAATTACTAAAACCTCTCGGGAATACTTGGTGGATGGTTGTCGTATCTGACTCGTGATTGATGTTTGGTTGCTATATTTTGTATGGTTATGATACTTATACTAGCAAATTCGATTTGCTAACCCCTTAAATAAGCGAAATGCATTTTGTACATTTCAGGTTGCCTAGTTTGAGGAAGCAGTCACAAGATCGGCATGGAAGATGATGGGCCGCGATATTAATCAAGAACTAAAGAGTTCAGTCCGATATCGTTGTACTGTTGAGTTGTATTCAGTCTTCCGTTGTATTGTATTATGACCTCTGTGTGAGTATGTATACTATTTAGTTTATTTTGGGTTGATTTAGTCATGTGACCTCGTCAGTCAGTGTATAACAAATGTTTGACCTTGTCGGTATGTGTCGTTATAGTTTGACCCCGTCCGGTCAAACATGGATTGTCTTGTGGTGTTTAGCCTGGTAGAACTTTGTGGAAAAAGTGTCTACGACGTGTGATATTCCCGGTTTATTTCTGAGGTTATTATATTTATTGTGACACCCCCAAGATTTATCGGGACGTTACAGTGCCGTGAATCCCGTGTGGGACCTACAAGGATAATTTTAAAGATTTTATAAATTTCTTTAAATAATTATTAAGCGAGTAATACCACGATAATACAAATATGAAAACGAGATACTTTAGGAAAATAAATTTGCAAATACGGTTATTATATAATTTTGGAATCTTAAAGACTTTAATTCGAAAGAAACGAATGACAAGACACATTTACAACACTGCTCAAGCCTGACCGGAACCTTCGGGAATGTCCTGCACATATTCAACAAATTTGCCTGACACGACGTATCGTTCCAGCCAACCCAGGTCAGACAGTACAATTAAAAATTCATCGATAGAATAAGATAACTCCGTGAAACAACATCATAATTCGAATTGGCAATAGTTCACAGAATACTCAACATTGTCTTTTCTACCAACACATAAACTCCCAAGGTCGCAACCAAGGGTCACGGAAGTATCTACACAGGAATACTCCAGACGTGGGTACCATTTGTTGGGTTTTTCATGCATCAAATACATAAATCAAGAGTAAAACGCAGCGGAAGAATTAATATAAAAAACCAATAGAGGATCTCATGCAGTAATTTAATTGTTTGATTAAAGGGTTAGCCGAATTACCTTAATCCGATGAACAGATCTAGATCTGGACTAGAAGCAGATGAATATCTCATTCCTCTTTGGGTGATCCACACACGAACAATTCCACAAGCCGGATTGCTAGATCCTTACGAATAATATTGAAAAATAGTTCAACACAAATGTTGGGTTTTCCATGCATCGAATACATAAATCAGCAGTAAAAACGCAGCGGAAGAATAAATATGAAAACCCAATTTAGGATCTCATGCAGTAATTTAATTATTTGATTAAAAGATTAATCAAATTATCTTAATCCGACGAACATATCTAGATCCGGACTAGAAGCAAATGAATATCTCCTTCCTCTTTGGGTGATCCACACATGAACAATTCCACAAGCCAGATTGCTAGATCCTTACGAATAATATTTATAAATAGTACAACACAAATTCCTTACTAGAAGGATTGTACTATTGATCAAGTACACATGCTCTCAACATATACTCCAGGGTCTGTATCGTACATTCTGTCTGTCCGTCTGTCTGAGGATGATAGGCTGTGCTGAAATGCAGTTGAGTACCCATAGCCTTATGGATAGCTTTCCATAAACGGGACACATACCTGATGTCTCTATCTGATATGATTGCTGAGGGGACGCCATGTAGTTTCATGACTTCACGGATGAAAATGGTGGCCAACTGCTCCATTCCGGTAGTTTCCTGGATTGGAATAAAATGTGCCGACTTCGTCAGTCGGTCGACAATAACCCATATCGCGTCCTTTTCTCCCGTCATCACTGGTCACCTGGTGACAAAATCCATTGATATGCTTTCTCATTTCCATTCTAAAATGGGTAAGGACTGCATGATTCCGGCCGGTCTGCGGTGTTCGATCTTTACTTGTTGACATGTCATACATCGAGCAATGAATCTTGTCACTTCATGTTTCATGTTTTTCCACCAAAATCTCTACTGCAGATCTTTGTACATTTTGCTCGCTCCGGGATGAACGGAATAGGGAGTAGAATGAGATTCCCTCAGTATATTTTGCTTTAGCTCGTCATTTGGTGGAATACAGATCCTATTCTTAAATCTTACCAAGTCCTCTTGGATCCTGTAGTTTGAAATAACTCCCTCTTTGGCTCTTGTGCCAATCGCATGTAGTTAGGGGTCTTCCATCTGTGCTAGACGTATCTCATCCAACAAGGATGAATGAATATTAATTGAGCAAAATTGTCCCTGGCGATGTTGTATCCATACTTCAACCGTCCCTCCTGAGGTCTTATTGCAGTTTTGCCTGTAACGTTGAGCCGGATAGCATCACTTCTTGTGTAGTCTTCCGACTAAGTGCATCTGCTACTACGTTGGTCTTTCCAGGGTGATATAAAATCTCCACGTCATAATCTTTGATTAGCTAGAGCCGACACCTTTGTCTCATTTTTAACTCCTTTTGGGTGAAGATATACTTTAAACTCTTATGGTCCGTAAAAATCTTACAGGTAACCCCGTAAAGGTAGTACCTCTAAATATTAAGAGTAGACCCGTCAAAATAGGCCCAGCCCATGCAAGGCCACCCGCCTGTTTTGGGCGGCATTGGCACATATTATTAGCCCAAAACCCGGCCTTTTGGCCCGGCCCATTTGGCCCGTCCAGAGGCCCGACCATGGCGCCCGCCGGCCCAGTTTTTTTTTTTTTTAAATTTATGTTATGTGTAATTATAATATTTAATTTTTTTCCTTGTTTGTTAGATTATAATACATCTATATATTAATTATTGATGTAATTTTACTTTTTTGGGGACTTTGTGATTATTTGTAGTATCTCGTATCAATAATATTATTATTTTATGATTTTATAAGAAATTAGTAGGGATAAATGATATGATGATCAAATAAAAATATTTGTATATTTGTCTTTTGATTATGGTAGTGTAGTAAATAATGTAATTATCAAATAAAAATAATTGTATATTTATTTATCTGATTGTGATAGTATAGTGAATAATATAATAATTAAGGATCGAAAAATATTTGTATATTTATTTCAGAATTAATATTTCAAAAAAAAAAAAAATCGAGGCCCACGGGCCTAATAATTTTGGCCCAGGAAAAAACGGGCCTTTTTGGCCCGGCCCAAAAAAGGCCCGCCCGTTTTATGCCCGGCCCGTTTGGGCCGGGCCCGCCCGTTTGCCAGGTCTAATTAAGAGCGTAGACCACTGCGGCTAGTTCCAAGTCATGCATTGGGTAGTTCACTTCGTACGGCTTAAGTTGTCGAGAGGCATATGCAATAACTTTGTCATTTTGCATGAAGACACCCCAGTCCATGCTTATATGCATCCGTGTATATCACGAATCCATCCGTGCCCTGTGGTAGTACTAACACCAGAGCGGTAGCCAGTCTCCTCTTTAGCTCGTCGAAGCTCTCTTGACAATCCGTAGTCCAGACAAAATTGGTACTTTTCCTCAGTAGGTTCGTCAACAGCCGAGCGATATAAGAAAAATCCTCGACGAACCATCTATAATAACCTGCCAATCCCAAGAAACTCCTTACCTTTTTGACGTTATTTGGTGGTTCCCAACTCATAACTATCTCGATCTTTTGCGGGTCTACCCTGACACCTTCTGCTGAAATAACCCAGAAAGGTCACCTCCGACATCCAGAACTCGCATTTGGAAAGTTTTGCATAGAGTTGGTGTTGCCTCAAAACACTTAACACCTGTCTCAAATGTCCCTCGTATTCTTGTCGGCTCCGGGAATAGATTAAAATGTCGTCAATAAAAACCACCACACACTTATCGAGGAAATCCGTCAGAACCTTGTTCACCAATTTCATAAAAATGGCTGGGGCATTGGTCAAGCCAAACGACACCACCATGTACTCATAGTGTCCATATCTTGATCGAAATGCAGTCTTGGGAATATCTCCTCCTGAATCATCAATTGGTGATATCCAGACCGTAAATCATTTTTGAGAACATTGACGCTCCCTGTAATTGATCCAGCAGATCATCAATCCTTGGGAGTGGATAGCGATTCTTAATAGTGACTTTATTTAGTTCTCTGTAGTCGATACACAAACGTATGGAGTTGTCCTTTTTCTTCACAAAAAGGACTGACGCATCCCACGGTGAAGTACTCAGATGGATCAGTCCCTTCTTTAATAATTCTTCAAGTTGTATTTTTAATTCCTTCATTTCAACTGAAAAAACATCTGGAAATTCACTCACGGGAATGTTAATAACCGATAGCTGTGATGTGTCCTCCTGGAGAACATAACACCAGTAATACATATCTCAAGTGTCACAAGATACTTTTGGTGCAAGGAGGCTAAGAGATCATTTTGTACTGAAGTGTTCTCGACCCCTAATTATGTGAGTGGCACCGTCACAAGTCATAATGGAAATGGTAAAGTGGTAGGTGTTTAATATCGTCCTGTGCATGGTCATCCAGTCCATACCCAAAATGATTTCCTCATTCTGAAGTGGTAAGACCATAAGATTCGTCGTCCAGCTCCGATTATCGATGCAGATCAGGTTAGTTTTGACGAACTCAAAAAAATACTAACAATGGCTCCAATCTTAGCACTACCATAAGGGACTGAATGATTCGTAGTTTACAGTGATGCGTCAAATCTAGGTCTAGGTTGTGTGCTGATGCAGAATGATAAAGTAATCGTCTATGCTTCACGACAGCTGAAACTGTATGAGGTTAATTACCCAGCTGCATGATTTGGAGTTAGCAGTTGTTTTTGTACTAAAGATATGGCGACACTACTTGTACGGGACTCATTGTCAGATCTTGACAGATCATAAGAGTCTTAAATACATTTTCAGTTAGAAGGAATTAAGCATGTGACAGAGGAGATGGCTGGAATTAATTACAGACTATGATTTAGAAATTCTTTATCATTCGGGCAAGGCTAACATGGTAGTTGATGCACTGAGCCCCAAACCTATTTCTATTCGGTTGCTGCAGTCGCTCACGAATTAGTCCATCATTTAACAAGAGTTGATTCGTGGAGAAATTGAAGTGTGGTCACAAAGAGTTCAAGGGCAATTATATGTGATGGAATTAACTTCATCATTGACTGATGAAATCAAATCTAAGCAACTAGATGATCTTTTGATGATTCAGTTATGTGACGAAGTGAGCAAAGGAAAGGCCCCATGCTTTGTAACCCATGAAGATGGAGTTTTGTGATTTCGAATCCGCCTGTGTGTCCTGAATGATCATGTTATGAAGCAAACAATCATGAAAGAAGCTCATAGTACACCTTATTCAGTTCATCCAGGTGCCAGTAAGATGTTCAAAGACCTGAAACAAAATTTTTGGTGGGGTAACATGAATAGAGAAGTGGCAGAATATGTCTCAAAGTGTTTAACTTGCCAACAGGTTAAAATCGAGCATCAACGACCTGCTGGAATGTTGACGCCACTTCCAATCCCTGAATGGATCTGGGAAGATATCTCAATGGACTTTGTCACCAATATGCCGAAGACCAAGACTGGAACAAATATGATCTGGGTGATAGTTGATCGTTTAACCAAGTCGACTCATTTTCTAGGTATCAAGGATACATCGGGACTGAAGAGATTAGCTAGGATATTTATTGCAGAAATAGTCCAAATACATGGAACACCGAAGACCATTATTTCAGATCGGGATGGCCGTTTCGTATCACATTTTTGGAAAGTTGTTCATAAGGTTTTGGGAACCGAGTTGAGGTTTAGCATGGATTACCATCCTCAAACTGACAGACAGTCTGAGAGGACCATTCAAATAGTAGAACACATGATGAGAGCTTGTGCCCCGAATTGGTCTACTGATTGGGAAACTCACCTGTCGTTGATTGAGTTCACCTACAATAATAGTTGGCATGCTTCAATTAAGATGGCACCTTTCGAAGCATTGTACGGAAGAAGATGTAGATCACCCTTATGTTGTGATGATTCGTTTGACTTAATCGGGATGGAACCACAATTGATAATATAGACTCAGGAGAAGGTAGCCATAATCCGTAAAAGATTATTGACCACCCAAAGTCTTCAGAAGTTATACAAATGTGCGTCGTCGCCCATTAAAATTTTAAGTTGGGGACCACGTGCTCCTAAAAGTTTCTCCTACTCGAAGAATTTTTCGTTTCGGATGGAAGGGAAAGCTGAGTCCGAGATATATCGAACCATTATATATTTTCGAAGAGATTGAGAATTGGCATACAGATTGGCCTTACCTCCATCGCTGAGTCATGTTCATAATGTGTTTCATATATCACAGTTATGGAAGTACATATCGGATCCGAGTCATATCCTCGACCTTGGCGAGATTGAAGTAGCTAATGATTGCACGTTAGAAGAGAAACTAATCGAGATACTCGAGAGTCGAATCAAGCAATTGAGAAATAAACCATCTCCTTGGTTAAAGTTCAGTGGTCACGACATAGAGTTGAAGAAGCAACCTAGGAGACTGAAGACAGTATGAAGGCTAGATACTCCGAATTATTTCTATCTTATGTTTTGGGACAAAACTTCTTTTTAGAGAGGGAGTATGTAATACCCGGATAAATGTTGTCTATTGTCATCTACATTTGAACCTTGTGGTATGTGATTACATCGTATAATTAATCGTAGTATGATTTTCCCGTATCGGTATTCCAGTATTCATGATTGTATGTGTAGAGTTTGTCAATTCAGCATGCGTCTACATGATATTAACGTATGGATCATGAAAAGCCAGAGTACGTGTGCAAGTTGAAGAAGGCATCGTATGTCATGAAGCAGGCACCCAGGGCATGGTACATGAAGATTGCTGAGTTCCTAATTCAAAGTGGTTATCATGTTGCCCCTGCATATTCAAGCTTGTCCGTGAAAGCTCGGGGAGGAAAATTATCATTTGTCCTTGTATATGTAGATAATTTAATCATCACTGGAGATGACACAAATGAGATTCAACAGACCAGGGAAACTTGTCACTTCGACTTCAGATGAAGGAGCTTGGTGTACTTCCTACTTCCTAGGGTTGGAAGTTGAAAGAACAGAAAACAAACTATTTCTTAGTCAACAAAAATATGCAAGAGATCTCTTTGGAAAGTTTAGGCTAGCAGTACAAGCCTATTTCTACTCTAATGGAACCAAACTTGAAGCTGTGTGCCTACGATGGGAGGGACTTGAAGGATACAAAAATAAATCGGCAATTAGTATGTAGTCTTATCTATCTAACTCTTTCTAGACCAGACATTGCTTTCGCATAGGCGTTGTTAGTAGATTCATGCAGAAGCCGGAGAAGTCACATCTTGAAGCAGTTATAAGAATCCTAAAATATATTAAAGGCACAATAAAAAAACATGCTTGTACACACACCAGCACGACGCTACGTGCAAAGAGAAAAATCCGAATGATCATCTGCATCAATGTATATCAGATTACCTTTTCCTATTTATCTATTTTTAGTTAGATAGTAACAAGTTTACCTAAACAGAGGAAAGATAACTTTTGATTGAATTTATACCCTATTATTAGTATTCGCTTCATATTTTGCTCTCGTCCGGATTAGCCAATGCAATAATAGTTATTTGGATAGTGGAGCTGCTCTTGGTTGTACGTGACTTTGTTTTCTTGGTGCTTTACACATAATAGTCTTTATGTGATATTGTGTTGGTGACTGAGCAAGACAAATAAATTTTTATTAGTGAAATAAAACTGGTCAGGCGTTTGCTCACGGTTGTTTTGTTTGTCCACAATTCCCGACTTTCTACACTTGCTACTACTGTGTATTTTGTTGTGGCTAATAAAAAATAAAATTAGCGAGGGGTCAGTAGTTGTATGTATTGATCTTCACACTCTTCTTTCACCTACCAAACTAACCCTAATCCTACTACAATTGAGTCGGCTATATGAATATGATGTCTCCAATCAGCTCTACGCTGAGTCATCTCCTCTATTAAATTCATATGTTGCATTTCCCTTCTAATAGTTTTCCCCAACTCTTCTTCGGTCACCTTCTCTTCTTTTGACCTCATTTGTCACTAGAGCATCTAGCTGTCTTCTTTGCATATGATCATACCATGTTGAGATTTCGACGAGATTTTAAGCAGATTGTCTAGATGTAACACAACACTTTTCCAGGCTTGAGACCGCAATGTCTTCAAGGTTTACCCTCTAATCGAGATGTGATACACACACATAAAAAAAAGTGTATTGTGATCACGCAGAACTTGCAGAGGTTGAATACCAACAAAGAGCAAAAAATCTCAATTCTTTAACAATTCAGAGTCTCGAAATTAAAATCGATGAAAATCCAAAACTCTAATAGAATCATACAAGCACATACTCCCTCCATTTCATATTAATTGATGTTTTGACTTTTTCATATTGAACTTTGACCATAGATTATCTCATAGAAAGCAATCATAATATTTACAAAATATATCTTGCTAGATTCACATTAAAACATATTTACATAAATATATTTTCTAACAATTTTTGTCATTATATTATGAGATATTAAAATCAAAGTTCAACTTGAAATTAAAAAAAAAAAATCAATTATGAAACACACAGATAGTATGTATATAAGTTCTTCAGAGCAATTCTCAAAGAAGGACTCCGACGACAATTCTTACCATGAGATAAATTATATACCGATGTAACTCTAGTATTCAATCAAGACATCATCTACTATTCAATGAAGACATCAGCAAAAAGAGCCAAGATACTACGAAACAGAAAGGCACAAGCAACGACAGTGATAATCATAATCGAACATCATACTACTTTCATAATGAAAAGATCTCAAATTCTGATCAGTTTATTGTTCTCAACTCTTTCAAATGGTAGAGACAACTCCAGCAATTTACGCTCAAATATTCATATCATAACGTACTACAACAATAACATCAATAGCCAGATCTGATATTTAAAGCCGAGCAAACAAGGATAAGAAGTCTAAAAAACCAGCAGCAGGGTCCTCCCTCTTCCCCAACATGCAGCATATCAGACAATCTAAGATGGCACTGCATAAAAATATGATTATGTTAAATAGAACAATAACCCAGCACTATAGGTGAAAGATTTTGCATGATTAAACCACACAATAAAAGCAAAAGCAATTACATATCGACAATACTGAAAATTACTCTACAACAAGTAAACCAAAGATGGACGCAAGCACAAAACGGACTCATTCACACTATTGTTTCCTAATTAGGTTACACCTCTAGGGGTAACTTTTGTAATTACCCCAATTAAGTCGATGGCGCATATTACTCTTATTAACCTGTTCAAATAGATTCATCACGTATTAGAACAATGAAAACTCAAAAGAATCAAGCACAAGACACGAGAAATGAACAAGATCATAACTCAAAAGCCTAAAATTTTGTGTATCGGCTAGTACCGAAAGCACACTTCAAAGACAAGAAGACTAAAATCAGCCCAACAAGAGATTCTCCTATTTTCTCTAGTTTTATATCCCATACGTTTGCCGAATTAGCGGGAAAAAAAATCACGTAAGGATGATATCTATCAACTTCAACTTATAGTGACTGAAGTATCAATGGCGAACCATACGAGCTCAAAGCGAGTTCGAGAACCTTAAAGTTCCAGGTAAGTTAAAATCTCACAAACTTAGCCATTAGCTTATTTAAAAATAAATGATTTTAAGTGGGATCATCTAAAACTCCTTTTTGTAACTCTGCAAAATGCCTCAATGACCAAACTTCAATTCTTACCATGAGACAAATCATATACAACTGTGACCGTCTGTGTTCACTGAACTCAATGAACACAATTGGATATAAATTAAGGATCTACTTTAACAAAATTGGTAACTACGCTGATGTATAAAGACCAAAATAATACTAAAAACCAACTTATTAGATGATAGGCCTGTGAAGTTTGTGTATAGGAGGAGGGGTAGAAAAGGGAATGAGGATCTGGTGGGGACAGAGGGAATAACTAACTGCACACGTGGCAGTCAAGGAGTGGAGGGAAGCATGGGAGTGAGTGTAGGAGAGGTGTTTAAAGGAGGAAGTCACGCATGATGCAAGGGGGGATTGGATTGGAGTGGTAGCAGGGACTGGGAGTGAGAACCTTCTTCACACCAGTAGTGGTATTCTCATCTTGGGAATATTGTTTCACATTTCTTGTAATTGTCATTACTGCAAGGAGTGATTATTCCATCCATTGTCTTAATATTCTATAGCTATTGCAAGAGTTGATACTCAATATTCAGATATTATATAACAGTAATTCTATCTTGAGCTTTCCATCCTTCTAGAGTCTATTATTTGGTATTCAGAGCTCGATCCGAGGGAGCGTATGGTACAAACCAGAATGAAGTGAATTGAGTCGTTGGAACAGCATTTGGAGGAGATCCAGCAGGAGAATCGTCAGTTGCTCGCGGATGCAATGGCGGAGTTACGTGCGTTGATTACGCAGACCAACAACAACCGCAGGGAGGACGATGACGTTGCCGTTCGCGAACGCCGGTTGGATCGTCGGGAGGATCGGATGCGCAGGTTGGAGGTACCGTATTTTTATGGAGAGGACCCTTATGGGTGGATTTATCGCGCTGAACGATATTTTACGATCAACCATATCCCTGACGATGAGCAGGTGCTCGCTGCTTCAATTTGTTTTGAAGCTAAAGCGCTCAATTGGTTTCAGTGGTGGGAAGCTCGTACAGAACGCATTTCATGGATTCAATTACGAAGAGCTTTGTTGAGTCGTTTTCAGGATGCGACGTCGGAGAATCCGTATGAAGTGTTGATGAGTTTGAAGCAAACTCATTCGGTGGCTGAGTTTATTGAGCAATTTGAACTCGTGTCATCGCCATTACGCCATGCTGATGAGGAGATGTTGCGTGGAGCTTTTGAGAATGGGTTGAAGGAAGCGGTGAGGGCAGAGGTGCCATTACATGGTACAGGGGATTTGGGGAGTACGATGAAGCTGGCCAGACAAGTGGAAGAGAAGAATCGTGTGTTGGGCTTGGCTTGGAAGGGGGTGTAGTGAGTAAGAAAATTGGGCCTATTGAGAACCGCCCCGCTTTGAAAAGCCGCCGGGATGGGTCGGGTACTGGATCTGGTACCACTACAAACCCACGTACAGGAACAGCAACCCAAGGATCCAATACTCTGAATTCAGATCAACCCAGGACGCCGGGAAGCTCCACGTCGGTGGCACAACGATCGGAGGGTAGCTCCGGCGGTGGTTCTCGCCGGAATTCCTCTTTTCGACGACTCTCCGATGCCGAATGGGAGGATAGGAGAAAGTGTGGTATTTGTTTTCGCTGTGACGAGCCATTTACACCGGGTCATGAGTGTAAAAAGGAGGTGAGTGCCATGCAATTGCATAGGGGTAGTGTGGCAGGAATGACCACAAAAAAATTTATGAAATTGTGGGGAAAGATTCAGGGGAAGCCGGTCATGGTGTTAGTCGATTCCGGAGCATCACATAATTTCATCTCTCATGAAATTGTCACTGAAGTAGGGCTCAAACCTGACCCTAACTTGGATACGGTGGAGGTTGGGGATGGACACAAGGTTAGGAAGAAGGGGTTGTGTAGAAACATACAATTGGAGTTACCCAACATGTCTGTAGTCCAGAATTTTTATTTGTTTGAATTAAGAGGAGTGGATGTGGTGTTGGGATATGAATGGTTGGAAGGTTTGGGGAGATTGGAGGCTGACTTTAAGGAGCATGTCATATGGGTGACTGTTGATGGGAAGAGGGCGGAGATAAGGTGAGATCCTCAACTGTCCAGAACAGTGGCTTCTCTTAAGGCCATGTATAAGGAGTTACAACGGGGGAACGAGGCTTATTATGTGGAATTGGGAATGATCAACTTGTATTCACAAGAGATCACGGGGGAGGTAGAAGGATTGGGGCGAGTAATGGAGGACTATGTTGATGTATTTCAGGATGTGACTGCCTTGCCTCCTCATCGGCGGTGTGATCATGCTATTGACATCAAGGAAGGCTCTCAAATACACAACATACGTCCCTATCGGTACCCTCATCATCAAAAGGAGGCAATTGAAGTCTTTGTCAAGGATATGTTGGTAGCTGGTCTCATTCGACCAAGTGTAAGTCCTTATGCTAGCCCTCTCATTTTGGTCAAAAAGAAGGATGGTAGTTGGAGGTTTTGTACAGATTATAGGTCTCTCAATAATATTACTACTCCTAATAAGTTTCCTATTCCCGTGATTGATGAGTTGCTTGATGAGTTGTGGGGGGAAATGGTGCTTCCCAAGCTAGATTTGAAATCCGGGTATCACCAAATTAGGATGAAGGAGAGTGATATTCACAAGACCGCATTTCGGATGCATGAGGGTCATTATGAGTAATTAGTCATGCCCTTTGGCTTAACGAATGCACCCTCCACATTTCAGGTGTTGATGAATGACATTTTCAAACCATACTTGCGAAAATTTGTCTTGGTCTTCTTTGATGACATACTTGTGTATAGTGGGAATCATCAAAATCACATTGACCATCTTAGAATAGTGCTGGAAGTATTGAGGATCATGTTTTGAAGGTGAATGCGAAAAAATGTTGTTTCGGCATGGCTCAATTGGAATACTTAGGCCATATCATTTCAGGCCAGGGAATTTCGGCAGATCTGGAGAAGATTAAAGTGATGCAGGAGTGGCCCATTCCTAAGGACCTTAAGAGTTTGAGGGGATTCTTGGGGTTGACTGGTTATTACCGGAGGTTTGTGAATGGATACGGAGTGATTGCACGACCCTTAACTCAAATGTTAAAAAAAGATAACTTTACTTGGAGTGAAGAGGCTCTTCAAGCTTTTACTACATTGAAATAGAAGATGACGGAGTTACCATTGTCGAACATGCCTAATTTTCAGTTACCTTTTGAAGTTGAGACTGATGCGTCTGGAGTGAGCTTAGGCGCAGTACTGATGCAGCAGGGCAAACCATTGGCTTTCTTCAGTCAAGCACTGTCAGATAGGGGCAGGTTGATATCTGTATATGAGCGTGAATTGATGGCCACTGTCCTCGCAGTGCAGAAATGGAGACATTATTTGTTGGGAAATCATTTTATTATAAGAACGGATCAGTGAAGTCGTATTTGCTGGAACAGAGGATGCTGGATGGTAATCAACAAAAGTGGGTAGCAAAATTGTTGGGATACGACGTTGAAATCCAATACAAAGAAGGGAAGGAAAATCGCGTGGCTGATACGTTGTCAAGGGTGGTTAGTTTGCAAGCTATTTCGATGGTGAGTAGTGCGGATTGGAGCGTTATTGTAGAGGAAACAGTGCAAGATGAGAAGTTGCAGAGGATGATACAAGAATTAGTTGTAGATCCTAAGTCTCACCCTTCATTTGAGTTCAGGACAGGGTGCTTGTGGTATAAAAACAAGTTGGTGATTCCCTCTAAGTCGTCCAGGATACCTCTCATATTGGAGGAATTTCATAACTCATTGTGGGGAGGACATTCCGGAGGATTACGAACCTTCAAACGTGTTGCTAATGTATTTTATTGGAAGAATATGAAGAGAGATGTGGAAGAATATGTCCGGAGTTGTGCTGTGTGCAGAGCAACAAATACCAAGCCTTGAAGTCGGCGGGTTTGTTGCAACCTATTGCTGTTCCAGAACAGGTGTGGGAGGAATTGATTATGGATTTTATTGGAGGGTTGCCAAAATCGAAAGGGAAGGATACGATCCTAGTGGTAGTCGATAGGTTGACGAAAGCGGAGGATTCCATGCCTCTACAACATCCTTATACAGCAAAGGAGGTAGTGGATATATTTATCGCTGAGGTCGTGCGATTGCATGGGTTTCCTTCATCCATTATTTCTGACAGGGACAGGTTGTTTATGAGCAGTTTTCGGACAGAATTGTTCAAACTGGCTGGATCAAAATTGAAGTATAGCTCCGCTTATCACCCTCAGACAGATGGGCAATCGGAAGTCACAAACCGAACGTTAGAAGCTTATTTACGGTGCTTTGTGAATGAACAGCCGAAGAGTTGGGTTAAGTGGTTGCCATGGGCAGAGTTCTGGTTTAATTCACCCTACAATGCTTCAATAGGAATGAGTCCTTTTAAGGCCATGTATCCTACTGTGATCAAATATGTTAAAGAGGGCTCTAGAGTACATGATGTGGATCAGCTGTTATGGGAAAGGGATACAATTCTTGAAGAGTTGAAGGGTCAATTGAACAAAGCGCAGAATAATATGAAACAGTGGGCTGACGAAAAGCCCAGTGAGAAGTTAAGTCCAAGGTTTTATGGGCTAACTTATGAAGTATTAGAGAGAATTGGTAAGGCTGCATATGGTTTAGCTCTACCTGCTCATTCAAAATCCACCCAATATTTCATGTATCTCAGTTAAAAAAGGCTATTGGTGATAATCTCAAAGGGCAGCCTTTACCTTCAAATTTGACTGAAGATTGGAAAATGCAGGTGCAACATAAGGAGCTACAACGGGTTATGAGGTTATTAGATGGAACTGAACAGGTGTTGATTGTTTGGGAAGGACTATCGGAGTTTGAGAAGACCTGGGAAGATGCTGCTGTCATAGAGTGTTTCCAGCTTTTCACCTTGAGGACAAGGTGAGACTTTATGGGGGGAGGCTGATAGGCCTGTGAAGTTTGTGTATAGGAGGAGGGGTAAAAAAGGGAATGAGGAGCTGGTGGGGACAGAGGGAATAACTAACTGCACATGTGGCAGTCAAGGAGTGGAGGGAAGCATGGGAGTGAGTGTAGGAGAGGTCTTTAAAGGAGGAGGTCATGCATGATGCAAGGGGGGATTGGATTGGAGTGGTAGCAGGGACTGGGAGTGAGAACCTAGTTTCACATTTCTTGTAATTGTCATTACTGCAAGGGGTGATTACTCCATCCATTGTCTTAATATTCTATAGCTATTGTAAGAGTTGATACTCAATATTCAGATATTTAAAAAAAACGCCCTCTTGCGCATGCAATTTGTGAGAAATAAACAAATGTCAATGAGGAATTTGTATTTTTGACCTGTTCAAATAGATTCATCACGTATTAGAACAATGAAAACTCAAAAGAACCAGACACAAGATACAAGAGAAATGAACAAGATCATAACTCAAAAGCCTAAAATTTTGTGTATCGGCTAGTACCGAAAGCACACTTCAAAGACAAGAAGACTAAAATCAGCCCAACAAGAGATTCTCCTATTTTCTCTAGTTTAATATCCCATACGTTTGCCGAATTAGCGGGGGGAAAATTCACGTAAAGGATGATATCCATCAACTTCAAGCTATAGTGACTGAAGTATCAATGGCGAATCATACGAGCTCAAAGCGAGCTCGATAACCTTAAAGTTCCAGGTAAGTTCAAATCTCACAAACTTAGACATTAGCTTATTTAAAAATAAATGATTTTAAGTGGGATCATCTAAAACTCCCTTTTGTATAATATGCAATGCAAGATTCCTCAATGACCAAACTTCAATTCTTACCATGAGATAAATCATACACAACTGTGACCGTCTGTCTTGACTTAACTCAATGAACAAATATTGCTAACTAAAGCTGATGTATAAAGATCAGAATAATACTAAAAACCAATTTATTAGATTTAAGAGGTTTACTTACAGAAAACATCAGTTATTTCTGAAAACGCCCTCTTGCTCATGCAATTTGTGAGAAATAAACAAATGTCAATGAGGAATTTGTATTTTTGAAATATAATACATTTTGGTAAGTCAAATCATTATTCACAAATTTAAACCACCACCACCACCAGAAGCAAGATAATACCAACAATACCAATTAAAATATCCATAAATTTTTAGAATAAAAGATTATATAAAATTATACTTACAGACAATTATGGGAATTTCAGAAAACGTCCCAACGCAGATAGACAAAGCCGACAAGCATTGAGGCTTGCATGGGCGTCCAACTCCAACACCGGCTCGTTGTAGAACCAGTATATAGCTCTCAGCCTCCGCCGCAGAGTGACCAGATTATCGGTGACATCCAGTTTCTCAACTTCACTAAATGTCCGCGGGATCAAACCATCCGGCGGTTCGCTACCCACCTCGTATTCCGGTTGAAACTGCACATTAGGAACATCCGGTACCGCAATCACCGGATGCCCGGCGGTGTATTTCACGATGGGTCGATACCAAACATCTCTCATATCAATGTGATTAAGGTAGCTTGCGTTGAAACTTCGGGCATTCGTTGCCGATAAACAGGCTGCCATGAGATCGAATCGTCTGTTCATATCATTGGAATTGTTTTGAATTTGGGCTTGAATTTGAGCAAGCTGGACAGTCACTTCACCCAGTTGATTTTGGATTTGGGTTAATTGGTTGCCGTGGGCAGAGTTCTGGTTTAATTCACCCTACAATGCTTCAATAGGAATGAGTCCTTTTAAGGACATGTATGGAAGAGAAGCTCCTACTGTGATCAAATATGTTAAAGAGGGCTCTAGAGTACATGATGTGGATCAGCTGTTATGGGAAAAGTACTAGGGGTTTAAAGTGTATTAGGGGATACATGATGTTGATCAGCTGTTCAAACAGTGGGCTGACAAAAAAGGCGCGATGTGGAGTTTGTGGTGGGAGACAAGGTGTACTTGAAAGCCCAGCCTTACAGATTCAAGTCCTTAACTCGAAGGCCCAATAAGAAGTTAAGTCCAAGGTTTTATGGGCCTTATGAAGTATTAGAGAGAATTGGTAAGGCTGCAAATCGTTTAGCTCTACCTGCTCATTCAAAATCCACCCGATATTTCATGTATCTCAGTTAAAAAAGGCTATTGGTGATAATCTCAAAGGGCAGCCTTTACCTTCAAATTTGACTGAAGATTGGGAAATGCAGGTGCAACATAAGGAGCTACAAGGGGTTAGGAGGTTATTAGATGGAACTGAACAGGTGTTAGATTGTTTGGGAAGGACTACCGGAGTTTGAGAAGACCTGGGAAGATCAATGTTTTAAAAGGCGCGAGGCGAGTTTGAGGCGTTTTGGCCGGATGAGGCGAGGCGTAAGCCTCGAGGCGCATTGAGGCGTAAGCCTCGTTTGAAATAAAAAAACTCTAAGAATCTCATAAAAATATCATATTATTGATATAAATTAGTAATACAGCAAAACAAATAAGAATTAGGGTACTAAAGTACCATATTATTGAGGCATAAGCCTCAATTTTATTTTATTTTTCTCTAATAAAATTAAAAAAAAAAGGATAAATTAGGATCTTTTTTTAATATAATTTAATTTCATTCTCCATCAAAATTCGATATTTAATTTTGTTAATTTTCAAATATTTAATACCATTTAATAAAATAACAATCTTATGTATTTTTTAAATAAAAAAGAGCAACAAATCATAAATTCAATATTATAACTGTAAAATTTACTCATAAAATTTAATTAGGTCATAAATTTAATTTTTTCAGTTGTATTTTGTTTTTCTCTAATAAAATCACAAAAAATATATAATAAATTTTTATATAAAATAAATTACATTCTCTCCCAAATTTTACATAAAATTTATCATATATTCTTTTTTATTACTTTTTAAAACATTGGCTATACCCTATTTATTCACCTACTCCTCGCATTTCATATTTTCTTCGTATGCACATTTTTCAATTAGCGAACTTTACTGAAACTCCTTCAAGGATCAACAAGTAATTCTTTTTTCTCCTGGTTCAAGCAATATAAGTAGGGGTGGCAAATCGTGCGGGTCGGGTCGTTATCGGGTTGACCTGATAACAACCCGACCTGTTAAGGTCAAACCCGAACACGACCTGATAAGGATTCCCTAAATCCGAACACGAACCCGACCTGATAAGGTCAAACCCGAACACGACCCGGACACGACACGAACACGATAAAAACACGATTGGATTTGTGTTGACCCGACACGATAGCAACACGATAACGACACGACTCGTTAAAAACCTGTTTCAACACGATAACAACCTGATAACCTATAAATACTAACAAAAAAATGATAAAAAACAATAAGAATTATAAACCTCAACTAAAAGTCTAAAAGAAATAAATTATTAAAAAATTATTTATTAAATATTTATTTTTTTAATAAATATTTATTAAAAAAATAAATTATAACGGGTTACCTGAACCCGAATGACCCAACCCGACCCGAAATTATCGTGTTCTTATTGGGTCAACCTGATAAGAACCCGAACCCAATAAGGCTTGACACTAACCTATTAATTTCGTGTCGGTTCGTGTCGTGTTTTCGTGTCGTGTGGAAAATTGCCAGCCCTAAATATAAGGAATCCATAAGTAGTATTCTTACAAGGCCGTAAAAAAAAAAGAAAAAAAAAAAAGAAAAAGAAAAAGGCCGCGCCTCTTGCGCCTCAAACGCACGCTTCGAAGCGTGCGTTTCTTCCGCCGCCTCGATCGACTGAGGCGGTCGCCTCAGATTTAGTCTGAATTACAACGCCCCGAGGCGTTTTTGCCGCGCCTCGCCTTGAGGCGCGCCTCGAGGCGTACGCCTCTCGCGTTTTTTAAAACATTGGGGAAGATGCTGCTGTCATAGAGTGTTTCCAGCTTTTCACCTTGACGACAAGATGAGACTTTATGGGGGGGAGTGCTGATAGGCCTGTGAAGTTTGTGTATAGGAGGAGGAGTAAAAAAGGGAATGAGGAGCTGGTGGGGACAGAGGGAATAACTAACTGCACACGTGGCAGTCAAGGAGTGGAGGGAAGCATGGGAGTGAGTGTAGGAGAGGTGTTTAAAGGAGGAGGTCACGCATGATGCAAGGGGGGATTGGATTGGAGTGGTAGCAGGGACTGGGAGTGAGAACCTTCTTCACACCAGTAGTGGTATTCTCATCTTGGGAATATTGTCTCACATTTCTTGTAATTGTCATTACTGCAAGGCATGATTACTCCATCCATTGTCTTAATATATTTTATAGCTATTGTAAGAGTTGATACTCAATATTCAGATATTTTATAACGGTATTTCTCTCTTGAGCTTTCCATCCTTCTAGAGTGTATTATTAGATTAAAAGGATTACTTATCGAAAACATCCCCTTAAAATATTCTAACTATCCCCTTGAGATTTGTACATATTCAAAAAAAAAAAAAACGCCCTCTTGGGCGTGCAATTTGTGAGAAATAAACAAATGTCAATGAGGAATTTGTATTTTTGACCTGTTCAAATAGATTCATCACGTATTAGAACAATGAAAACTCAAAAGAACCAGACACGAGAAACAAGAGATATGAACAAGATCATAACTCAAAAGCCTAAAATTTTGTGTACCGGCTAGTACTGAAAGCACACTTCAAAGACAAGAAGACTAAAATCAGCCCAACAAAAGATTCTACTATTTTCTGTAGTTTAATATCCCATACGTTTGCCGAATTAGCGGGAAAAAAAATTCACGTAAAGGATGATATCTATCAACTTCAAGTTATAGTAACTGAAGTATCAATGGCGAACCATACGAGCTCAAAGCGAGCTCGATAACCTTAAAGTTCCAGGTAAGGTAAAATCTCACAAACTTAGACATTAGCTTATTTAAAAATAAATGATTTTAAGTGGGATCATCTAAAACTCCTTTTTGTAAAATATGCAAGATCCCTCAATGACCAAACTTCAATTCTTACCATGAGATGAATCATACACAACTGTGACCGTCTGTCTTGACTTAACTCAATGAACAAATATTGCTAACTAAAGCTGATGTATAAAGATCAGAATAATACTAAAAACCAATGTATTAGATTTAAGAGGTTTACTTATGGAAAGCATCACTTATTTCTGCAAACGCCCTCTTGCTCGTGCAATTTGTGAGAAATAAACAAATGTCAATGAGGAATTTGTATTTTCGAAATATAATACATTTTGGTAAGTCAAATCATCATTCATAAATTTAAACCACCACCACCAGAAGCAAGATAATACCAACAATACCAATTAAAATATCCATAAATTTTTAGAATAAAAGATTATAGAAAATTATACTTACAGACAATTATGGGAATTTCAGAAAACATCCCAACGCAGATAGACAAAGCCGACAAGCATTGAGGCTTGCATGGGCGTCCAACTCCAACACCGGCTCGTTGTAGAACCAGTATATAGCTCTCAGCCTCCGCCGCAGAGTGACCAGATTATCAGCGAGATCCAGTCTCTTAATTTCATTAAGTGTCCGCGGGATCAAACCATCCGGCGGTTCGCTACCCACCTCGTATTCCGGTTGAAACTGCACATTAGGAACATCCGGTACCGCAATCACCGGATGCCCGGCGGTGTATTTCACGATGGGTCGATACCAAACATCTTCCATATCAATGTGATCAAGGTAGATTGCGTTGAAACTTCGGGCATTCGTTGCCGATAAACAGGCTGCCATGAGATCGAATCGTCTGTTCATATCATTGGATATGTTTTGAATTTGGGCTTGAATTTGAGCAAGTTGATTTTGGATTTGGGCTTGTGTCTGCTGGTTCTGACCTAACTGGTTTTGGATTTGGGCTTGTGTCTGCTGGTTCTGACCTAACTGGTTTTGGATTTGGGTTAATTGAAGCGCTAGGGCATCATTGGTATTCCCAAGCCTAGTGGATAAAACCTTCTGGTGTCTAATGATGGCAGAGCTGTATTCGCCGTCCGTTAAGCCACCAACGACACCATCTCTTTCCTGTGCATGTTCTATTTTAAAAAATCGCCTGTTCTCCCTAATAACTACTTCATCCGTCGGAACTACACTCGGATCAAAAACATCAACGGCAACGGCATTAGCAGTGATATTCATATTATACTGCATATTCAGCATGCCCTCGGCCGGCAGAATATTAGCCATCGCTGGAAAATTAAGGTGAGGCGGAGGCGGAACAGACGTATTTATTTGAGAAGGTAAAATATTAGGCTATAGTATAGGAGACGGTCTCGTGTATTTCTTTATTAGGGTAAACACAGGAGACGTTGTCGCTAGGTTGCTTTTATTTTATTTATAAAAAAACAAAAACGTTTTTTTTCTAGGAAACGTTCTTACGATTGTTTATAGTTTTCCCCTTCTGTTTTTCTCTTTTTTTTTTTTTTTTTTTTTGCAATTATTTCTTTTTTGTTGTAAAATCGGAAATTTTATCACTTCACAATGTATATATTATATATTATAATATATGTTACTACAATATAAGTATAAAGGAGGATGAAAGAAGATGAAGAAATTGAACTTTTATTAGAATGAATTATATCTTCAAAGCTCTATTAAAGAGGTCTATTTATAGCTCAAATTTACATGTTATACAACAAATTAATATTATTTATTATACAACACATTTGTCTTTATATTAGATATTTCAATCCAATAATTGATTGTTGATCCCACATATCATTATTGATGATATTATAACACTCCCCCTTTGAAATATCTTATATCATGATATCTCATTTGGGAGATCATGCTGCGCCGTTAAAAACCTTATTAAGAAAAACCGGTGGGATAAAAACTTAATAAGGAAAAGAAGACTGATTGTATGCTCCTCAACCCAGCATGGGTAGTTCTTCTTTAAAGATCTCGAAGACGATGCATTCCAATATTCTGAATGTGTTTCTTGAAAACATTCGTAGGGAGTGATTTTGTGAAGAGATCTGCCGCATTATCACAAGATCGAATATATTGGATGTCGATCTCTTTATTTCTTTCAAGTTCCTGAGTGCATGCGAAGAACTTTGGGGGGATATGTTTGTTTTTATCACTTTTGATGTAGCCTTCCTTCATTTGAGTAACACATGCAGAGTTGTCCTTGTATACTATTGTTGGGCCGTTATCGACTGGCAAGCCTGATGTTTCTTGAATATGTTGTGTTACTGATCTTAACCATATACATTCTTGACTTGCTTCATGAAGAGCTATTATCTCAGCATAGTTTGAGGAAGTAGTCACGATTGTCTGTTTTTGAGATCTCCAGGATATTGAAGTGCCTCCATATGTGAATACATATTCAGTTTGTGACTTAAAATTATGTGGATCAGATTGATGACCTGCATCTGCATAGCCAAGTAAAACTGGTTTTGCATTGTTAGAATAAAACAAACCAAGATCAATCGTACCTCGTAGATATCTGAATATATGTTTTATTCCGTTCCAATGCCTCTTTGTAGGACACGAACTGAATCTTGCTAGTAAATTTACTGCAAAAGCTATATCCGGTCGTCTAAAATTAGCAAGATACATGAGGGCTCCAATTGCGCTAAGGTATGGTATTTCAGGACCAATTTTCTCTTCATTTTCTTCCTTTGGTCTGAATGGATCCTTTTCAATATTAAGTGTTCTGCCGACCATTGGGGTACTCAAAGGTGTTGCTTTGTCCATGTGGAATCTTTTCAATACCCTTTCTGTATAATTTGATTGGTATACTAATATTCCATTTTTAGTATGTTCCATTTGTAGACCAAGGCAGAATTTTGTTTTTCCCAAATCTTTCATTTCAAATTCTTTCTTTAAGTAATTCATTGCTTCCAAAATTTCTGCATTAGTTCCAATGATATTCAAAATCATCAACATAGAGATCAATGATTACAAATCCGGATGTTGTTTTTCTTATAAAAACACAAGGAAAAATAGGTTTATTCACATAGCCTTCTTTAATCAAATATTCACTTAATCTATTATACCACATGAGTCTAGATTGTTTCAACTCATATAAAGATCTCTGCAATTTAATTGTATAAATTTCTCTGGGTTTCGATGCTCCAGCCAACTTAAATCCTTCTGGAATTTTCATATATATATATATATAGCATCAAGTGATCCATATAAATATGCTGTAACAACATCCATGAGATGCATATTAAGATTATAAGATACCGATAAAACTAATTAAATAACGAAAAGTAATGGCATCCATAACAGGGGAATATGTTACCTCATAATCAATCCCAGGTCTTTGTGAAAAACCTTGTGCAACAAGACGAGACTTGTATGTTACAATCTAGTTTTTCTCATTTCGTTTCCTTACAAAGACCCATTTATACCCAACAGGTTTCACATTACTGGGTGTGACAACAATCGGTCCAAACACTTTTCGTTTTCTAAGAGAATTTAGTTCGGCATCTATTGCACCTTTCTATTTAGGCTAATCAGGTCTATTTTGACATTCGAATATAGATATGGGTTCAGGATCATCATCTCCAATTATTATATCACACGCAATGTAGTATGCAAATATCTCATCAATGTGATTATTTCTCCTGTTCCATAAATTCCCCGTATTAATATAATTAATAGATATCTCGAGATCATTTGTATTTTCAATTTCATTTTCAATGACCTCCTTATTTGCCTCAGCTTGTGTTTCAACATGACCATATTTTTCATCATTTTGTGCTTCTTTAGCACATTCATTTATATTGGCTATTTTTCTTTTCCGGGGATTTTTGTCTTTGGAACCAACAGGCCTTTCACGCTTTAAGCGTGCTTTATATGTACTTCTATTTTCATTTTCTTTTGGAATTTCAATCCGAGCAGGAGTATTAATAGCTGGTACATGTGACTTTGTCACCCTTTTCATATCAGTAAATGCATCTGGCAATTCAATTGCCAAACCTTGTAAATGTACAATTTTTCTTACATTTTCTTCCCATGATTTTGTATATGGATCCAAATGTAATAATGATGGTACATACCATGTTATATCTTTTTCCAGCTGTTTATTACCTCCCCCTAAGGTTGGGAATCATGTCTCATCAAAATGACAATCAGCAAATCTTGCTTGAAAAACATCACCTGTTAGAGGTTCAAGATATATAATAATAGACGATGAGTCATACCAAATATATATTCTCAACCTTCTTTGAGGTACCATTTTTGTTCTTTGTGGGGTAGCTATTGGTACATATACTGCACAACCAAAAATTTTTAGATGGGAAACATCTGGCTCGTGACCAAGTGCAAGTTGATATGGAGTATATTTATGATTAGCACTTGGTCTTAACCTTATTAATGAAGCAGCGTGTAAAATCGCATGACCCCAAACAGTAACTGGTAGCTTTGTTCTCATTATTAGTGGTCTAGCAATATACTGAAGGCGTTTAATTAACGATTCAACTAAACCATTTTGTGTATGCACATACGGAACAGGATGTTCGACTGTAATTCCAATTGACATACAATAATCATTAAATACTTGTGATGTAAATTCACCAGTGTTGTCAAGTCTCACATTTCGTATAGTATAATCAGGAAATTGTGCCTTTAGTTTGATTATTTGTGCAAGGAATCTTACCAATGCCATATCACGACTTGACAATAAACAAACATGTGACCATCTACTAGATGCATCAATTAAAATCATAAAATACCTGAAAGATCCTGATGGTGGATCAATAGGTCCACATATGTCACCTTAAATTCTTTCGAGAAATATAGGTGATTCCTTTTCCAAGTCTGCCTGGTGAATGCCTTGTTATAAACTTTTCAAGAGAACAAGCTTCACATAATTTATTATTTTTTATGAGTTTTACACCTTTCATAGGGTGACCATGTGTACTATTAATTATTTTTCTCATCATCGTGAAGCCAGGATGACCTAGGCGTTCATGCCATAATGTTAATATTTTGGGATCCTCTTTTATTATCAAATTACATTCAGTTTTATGAATATGTGTATAATGTAATCCACGAGATAATTGTGGTAGTTTTTACAGTATTTGTTTCTTTCCCAAAATATTAGCAGTAATGTACATATATTTCATATTACCTTCAGTTACTGTTTCAGTATCATATCCTTGACGGTATATGTCATTAAAGCTCAATAAGTTTCTCTTAGATTTTGGAGAAAATAAAGCATTATTAATGACAAATTTTGTTCCATTTGGTAATATGAATTTAGCATTACCTGTTCCTTCAATCAAGTCCGTGGGACCTGAAATTGTATTTATTACTGCTTTTGTAGATTGTACCTCAGTAAAATATTTCTTATTTTTGAGCATTGTATGAGTTGTGCCACTGTCCGGGATGCAAATGTCTACAATACTTTCCATACTCAAACTCCTTAATGAATAAGAATATAAGACTAAAAGATGGTAAATTAGCTTAATATAATAACATTTATTAAATACTTCATACAAACTTCAAATGAGATAATACATATTTCAAACAAGAGAATACAAACAAGTACAATAAAGATGCAACAAACATGGAAATCACATATATATTTATTTATTTATTTATTTTATTCCATGTCCATGTCCACGTTTTCACCCTCAGTAAAATCTGCAGCTTCTAGGTAAGTTGAGTCGTCCTCAGGTTCATGTTCATGAAAATTGACTTCCTTTTCTTTATTTTTCAGAGATGCCTTATACATTTTACAATTATGGTCTGGCGTTCTACATGCCTTAGCCCAATGTCCCTTTTTCCCACATGAAACAAGAATTTTCATTTTTATTGGATGAACCTTCTTGGACATACTTACCTTTGTCTTGTTGGTTTTTATTAATCATTTCATTTTTGGGAGGCCGAAAGTAATTTCCATAATCATGGCCACGACCTTGACCTCGACCACGAAAGTGGCCGCGACCGCGTCCCCGACCTCGACTTCTAAACCAACCATGACCACCACGTCCTTGATTAGTAGTTGTGGCATTTGCTTCAGGAATCGTCATCACCCCTGGAGGATGAGGCGGTGATTCTTTATCAGCAGTTATTTTTTTCAAAGTAAGAGAGTGCAATTAATTGAGTATTCGGTATATCCCGTATTACGTATTATTGTTGCGGTATTAGATGTGACGTATGGAATGTAGCATACGTCTTTTCGATTTTTCACCTTACGTTATGATTTTACCACAAAACTCTAGTTGTGATACAATTACGAACATAGCAGAATTATACTCGCTCACACTTTTAAAATCTTGGAATCTTAACTTGTTCCATTCATCAACTAGTGCGGGTAATAACACTTGCTTTTGATACCCAAATCTTTTCTTAAGATTGTCCCATAGTGATAAAGAAGTGCTTATCTATCTTAAAGGTCCATGGTTCAATTCTTGTTGGCAACACTTTAATTCTTTTATTGCTAGTAATAACATCACTGGGCCTAAAATTGATGCCCCTTGGGCTTTGATGCCCTGGGCCGTCGCCCGACCCGCCCACCCATAGGGCCGGCCCTGCCCGAAAATACAAGAGATAGGTAGTAAACTTAAAACATTCTCAAACCTCCTATGCAAGGTAAAACATCAATTTCAATTACCTAAAAATTATCTACAATCACGTGGCCAATCCGAGCATGAAGTCTCCTTAATCGCTCTCATTTTAATTGAGAGCCAAGATCGGATTAGAGGTGCCCAAAAAAACCCAACCCGGCGGGTCGACCCGTCGACCGGACCCGAATGACCTGTCGCCCGCCCGCCCGCCATGTGGCCGGCCCGCCCAAAATACAAGAGATAGGTAGTAAACTTAAAACATTCTCAAACCTCATATGCAAGGTAAAACATCAATTTCAATTACCTAAAAATTATCTACAATCACGTGGCCAATCCGAGCATGAAGTCTCCTTAATCGCTCTCATTTTAATTGAGAGCCAAGATCGGATTAGAGGTGCCCGGAAAAACCCAACCCGGGTCGACCGTCGACCGGACACGAATGACCCGTCGACCCGGACCCGGCTAACCCGTGTAGGACCCAGACCCGGCCAACCCATCGGACCGTCGGCCGGACCCGTGGTATACACGGGTGGGGTCCGATCTTACATTTCCCAACTCGGCGATCCGCAGGTCCACCCGTCGACCGCGGAATTGAAAAAAAGAAAATTAAAATTTTGAAATTATGGCCATTGGACCCGGCGGGTCGGACCCGTGACCCGACGGGTCTAACGGCTAGAATTCAAATTTAAAACAAAAAAAAATTCTATCTATAAATACTTCCCCAACCCAACACATTTTTTTCACACCTTCATTCTAATCTATCTCTCAAACTCTCATTGCTAATTGCTATACCAGTTAATCTCTCTCTTTTTTCGCATTTAATCATTATGTCGAGTTCTGACAAGGGAAAGGGTGTTGCTACGTCTCCTAAAAAATCCAAAATGTCCAAGTTCGAGCGAATGGATCTTTGGGGCAAATCTAAGAAACCATATGGGATAATTATTCGGGAGCCCCAAAACCAAACTCCACCCGGTTTTGAAAATAAAAGTCAGAACCTGAATATGATGTTATACATGAAAGTATCTATTACGGTAGTACAACAACTACCAGTGAAGAAGAAGTTGACCCCTGGGGATTTCGACGTATCCCGAATCATTAACAACTGCAAAACAGTGACGAAGAAATGGACCATGAAATCGATGAAGCTATGTTAAATCAAACATATGTAACGTTCGAGCGCACTCTTCATGGCGTACCAACTCCGATGCAAAAATCAAATTCGAAGCATCCTACGGCAAGCCAAGCTGAAGAACCTCCTTATGTTGAAGAGTTATCATCCGAGGAGGAAGAAATTGTGAAAGGAAGAGGAAGCAAGAAAACAAAAGCGAGAAAGAAGCTTGTCTCTGTTGCAGAAAAGAAACCGGTATCCGAACTTTTTTCAAAATACTTTAAAAAGGAAAAAATATCGGATGGTTCGATGAAGGTATTTTGCAACTACTGCAAGAAAGAGTATTCGTATAAAGCCGGAGATGGATATGGAAATTTTAGAAGGCATGTTCAGAATAACTATGTCTCGATCCACGGAGAACAAAAGTCGCAAAGTCAACTCAACTTCCAACCTTTCACTGGAGCCGGGCCAGCCGACAGTCAAGGTATGTCTGAATCTCAACTTTATATATATAATGAAAATATTGCTAGAGAACAAATGGCAAAATTATGTGCACAAGAATCTTTACCTTTTAATTTTGCGGATAGTACGGGTTGGGAATATAGGATGCAAAATGCCTATAATCCTGCTATTAAAAGAATTCCACGTACCACAATGACTAGACAAGTAGTATACTTAGTCAAACAACATAAACTTGCGCTACGAGCTTATTTTAGATCTATAAATCATAGAGTTTCTTTAGCTGCAGATACGTGGGCAGATTTTAAACAAAAAATGATTATATGGGAATAACTATATACTGGATTGATGAAAATTGGAACTTAAACAAAAAATTACTTGCATTTAAAAAATTTAATTGTGCACATAGTGCAGATAATATAGCTAAAGCAATTATTTTTTTACTTTTTATTGCTTAAAATATAAAATTTTCACAATTGGTTTTGATAATGCTGGTTCTAATACTGCAAGTGTACCGGCTTTAATACAAGCTTGCAATCATGTTTTAGCGGGTCGATTATTTCATACTAGATGTATATGTCATATTCCAAATTTATGTGTACAAGATGCATTAAAATTTATAGATGGGGCAATAGAACCAATTAGAAAATGTGTCTTGTTTTTACATAATCGTACTAAGCTAGCTAGACAATGGGTAAAATTTTTAAAATCAAAACAAATGCAACCCAAATTTTTTACTCCAGACGTAAAACATAGATGGAACTCAACTTATGAGATGTTAAATTCAACTAATGAATATAAAGAATTATTGTGTGAATTTTTTTATACATATTTTCACGTAGAACGATTTTATTTATTGCCAATATATTGGGATGAAACTAAAGATTTAATAAAACTATTAAAGGTTTTTGAAAATGCAACTAAAGATTTAAGTGGTTGTTATTATCCCACGTCTCCTAAAGTTTTATTTCATTGTTGTTTTATTATATCTGAAATGGATGCTTGTAGTAAATCCGAAAGATTATCGAATGCTATTTACAATATGTGTTTAAAATGGCTAAAATACTTTAATCCTATTCATGATGTTTTCTTGATTAGTGCTGTTTTATCTCCCGATTTGAATTTAGCTCAAGTACAATAATTACTTAAAATATATTATAATATTCTTAAAAATTTGGGTTTTCCTAATATTGTGGATAGTGTTGAAAGTCAAACTTTGTTTGAAAATATTCCTGGCGTTGAACAAGTAAAAATTAATTTAAAAAATAGTTTAGAAGCTATTTTTGCTGAATAGTTAGCTAAATATGGTGATAGAATTCAAACTCAAAAAACAAGAACTAGGACTACAAATACATTTAACATGGAATTCGAGAGAACTCCCACTAGCCCATTTTAACAACAACTCTATAATATAGCAAGAAATAGGGGGTAGTAACGTCGTTCAAAGAAATGACCTTAGTCAATATTATGCAACTAGTCTTGTGCCGGAGGATGACAATGCAGGTACATTTGATCTGTTGGATTGGTGGAAGAGAAGGGGAACCGAATTTCCCATACTTTCCATTATGACACAAGAAATTCTTGCAATGCCCGCATCCACAGTCCCCGTTGAGAGTGCTTTTAGTGAAGGAGGCTATATGTTGGACGAGCGGAGATCCCGAATGATGCCAAAAAATCTCGAGGCTCAAATGATACTTACGGTAGCGTTTGGTACGCAGACTGGATAGGACAAGATAGAATAGGACGGGACAGGACAGGTGATGAACAAATTATAAACTCGCAAGTGTACGAATCGCTTTTGTAGGAAGCGGCAAGTAACTCCGAGGTCGATCTCTCGAGGAATTGGAAACGGTTTAAAGTTCGATAATGTTCGGCAAATAGTCGAATGAACAAAAGTAAAGTAAATTAAAATACATCATTGGTTTGATAGGATTACAATTAATAACGCATAAAATTAAAATAAACTAAGCGATAACAACACCAAATTAATTGTCGGATAATTGAGAGATTACAATAATGAGATTGATATGGGAATTTAGAGTCACCGACACACACGTAATCAATTATTAGTTCCGATACTCAAATAAATAAGGTTTGGAATTATCGATTGCTCACGATTAAAAGAAATCCGTTTGATGGCGGTAATTCTAAAAATCACGATTGTTCTTAACGAAATTAAGAGACACTCATTTGATGGGGACGAATCTCTACTAACAATCGACTAGCTAATATTTTTGATGGGGTAATTCGCTAAAAGATCGCTGAGAAAGGTTTTAGAACATTCACAATCGCTTCTATCGGGTCGTTTGATGGCGAACACCGACAAAAAACCTCGATTTGAATAATAATAACAACTAAGAAATAGGTTTGATGATCTAAATCAAAAGTTCTTATACGAAGAACAAACAAGGAGGAATAATCCCAAACTTTTACCCGGAAAATCAATAGTAACTAACAATCGATAACATGTGTGTGGCTAAATCTAAAAACCCATATGAAATGTTTAGCTACACATGATTATTTCAACAACAATAATGGAAATTGTAAAACAAAACATGGTAGAAACTTCCCTTATAAATGCCGAAATTGAATTCCCGATGAAGGTTTGATGATCTTCCTTCAAAAACTCACGAAAATTGATACAAGGAAATGTAATATCTCACAAATGTATTTTTCACTCCAAGAACATACAATGAAGATGATGAAACAATCTCCCTTTTTCCTCACTTTTTGGTGTTTTTCTCCCTCAATCTTATGTTTTTCACACCAAAATATCTCAAATAAGATCTGAATATCTTCCCTAGGGTCTCCACACCTTTTTTATAGCTAAAGGATCAAGAAAAGAGCTCAAAATTATGCAAAAATGTCAAAGAAAATGACTTGCACCGAAAAGTGACACGGCCCGTGTCCTGGGACAAGGCTGTGTCGTACTACCCTGAAAAGAAGAAAAAGTGTACTGTCAACGGACTCGGCCGTGTCCCATGACACGGTCATGTTGTACTGTGCTAGAAATGCAAAATAGGCTGGATCGTGACTCGGCCGTGTCCCATGACACTGCCATGTTGTACTCTTCTACAAAATGTAATTCACGCTGGAACGAGACCCGGTCTATCTAACTCTTTCTAGACCAGACATTGCTTTCACGTAGGAGTTGTTAGTAGGTTCATGCAGAAACCGGAGAAGTCACATCTTGAAGCAGTTAGAAGAATCCTAAGATATATTAAAGGCACAATTGATTGGGAACTTTTCTAGGATAAGGGTGTACAAAACAAGGTCAATGGCTACTGCGATGCTGACGACGCCGGAGTCCATGACACGAGAAGATTGACTACATATATATATATATATATTCAATCTTGGTTCGGGATCTATATCATGGTGCAACAAGAGTGTGCTTGGTTGACTCAACTCATGAAGGATTTAAATCAACCAATAGAAGATGGAGTTCCGTTACACTGTGATAACTTGTGAGCAATTAGCTTAGCTGAGAATCTTGTATTCACGCTCGGACTAAACATATCGAGGTACATTATCATATTTTATGGGAGAAAGTACTTAAGGGAGACATTGACATGAAGCCAGTCAAGACAGTAGATAAGGTTGCAGACATATTTACGAAGAGCTTACCTGCAACAAAATTTTTTGAGTTTCGAAAATTACTTAGAATGATAATACGTACCAGGAAAGTTGACAATGAGGGGGAGTGTTGAAAATTAGCATTGCCAACCAAGTAAAATTATTATATTCTCCTCCATCTAGAAGTCATCTACCTTTGAACAATTAGTTGGCAAGTTTGACAAGCAAAGGATGCGAAAATCAAAATACCCACCGTGGTTGATCCTTTCACACCATCATTTCACACCATGTTTACTACCTATAAATAAGGCATGTTTGTAGCATTTGTAATTATTCCATTTCCAAGAATAAAATCCCAACTAGAGGAATGACAATCTAAGAAGTGATTGAGTGATGTTGAGAGTTTTTCTATTTTGTGAGTTTGTAATTCCATTCTTGAAAGGTAATAGAAGAAATATTTTTCTCTCAAAACATCAATAAATTCTATAATGATCCTGTGATATCCCAACATTAACGCTAACTTCTAGGTTAACCGAATTAGCCCACTAGCCCGTTAATTATTAATACATATATAATTTTAATATTATATATTTTTTACTATCCTTTATAATAATATACAATTAGTTTTACTCATTTTCGCTGGGTATATACTTCCTCCGTCCATGATATAATTTCCTAGGAGTTTCGCCTTCCGAAAGATCGATCTTCCGTAAGTTCGCAGGCGACCAGCCGGGATTTAAAATTGTAAAAGAACTTTTGGAAGTTTCTTATTATTTAATATTTGATATTAAATTCGATATAAAAGTGATTAAGGTATTGTTTTGCAACAATACAATTATTGGATGTTGGTATAAATCTTCGACAATAATGGTCGATCGTTCGTATTAATAAAAAAACATGCTTGTACACACACCAGCACGACGCTACGTGCAAAGAGAAAAATTCGAATGATCATGTGCATCAATGTATATCAAATTACCTATTCCTATTTATCATATTTTTAGTTAGACCGGTAACAAGTTTACGTGAATAGAGGAAAGATAACTTTTGATTGAATTTATACCCTATTATTAGTACTCACTTCATATTTTGCTCTCGTCCGGATTAGCCAATGCAATAATAGTTATTTGGATAGTGGAGCTGCTCTTAGTTGTACGTGAATTTGTTTTCTTGGTGCTTTACACATAATAGTCTTTACGTGATATTGTGTTGGTGACTGAGCAAGACAAATAAATTTTTATTAGTGAAATAAAAACTGGTCAGGCGTTTGCTCACGGTTGTTTTGTTTGTCCACAATTCCCGACTTTCTACACTTGATACTACTGTGTATTTTGTTGTGGCTAATAAAAAATGAAATTAGTGAGGGATCAGTGTTGTATGTATTGATCTTCACACTCTTCTTTCACCTACCAAACTAACCCTCATCCTACTACAATGGAGTAGGCTATATGAATATGATGTCTCCAATCAGGTCTACGCTGAGTCATCTCCTCTATTAAGTTCATATATTACATGTCCCTCTAATAGTTTTCCCCAACTCTTCTTCTATCACCTTGACCTCATTTGCTGTCTATAGTTTCACATCTCCTCACCGGAGCATCTAGTCGTCTTCTTTGCATATGATCATACCATGTTGAGATTTGAACTAGATTTTAAGCCGTCTAGATCTAACACTTTTCCTTATTCGAGATCGAGACGGGCAGTGTCATCAAGGTTTACCCTCTAATCACATCAAAAAAAGTGTATCATCAATCACGCAGAACTTGCACAGAAAGATCAAAAAATCTCAATTCTTTAACAATTCAGAGTCTCGAAATTAAAACTGATGAAAATCCAAAACTCTAATAGAAACATACAAGCACATACACCCTCCGTTTCATATTAATTGATACTTGACTTTTTCATATTGAACTTTGACCATAGATCTCATAGAAAACAATCATAATATTTACAAAATATATTTTGCTGGATTCACATTAAAACATATTTTCATAAATATATTTTCTAACAATTTTGGTCACTATATTATGATATATATTAAAATCAAAGTTCAACTTGACATAAAAAAAAATCAATTATGAAACACAGAGATAGTATGTATATAAGTTCTTCAGAGCAATTCTCATAGAAGGACTCCGCCGACAATTCTTACCATGAGAGAAATTATATACCGACGTAACTCTAGTATTCAATCAAGACATCATCTACTATTCAATCAAGACATCAGCAAACAGGGTCAAGATACTACGAAACAGAAAGGCACAAGCAACGACGACAGTGATAATCATAATCGAACATCATACTACTTTCATAATGAAAAGATCTCAAATTCTGATCAGTTTACGAATTGTTCTCAACTCTTTCAAATGGTAGAGACAACTCCAGCAATTTACGTTCAAATATTCATATCATAACGTACTACAACAATAACATCAATAGCCAGATCCGATATTTAAAGCCGAGCAAACAAGGATAAAAAGCCTAAAAAACCAGCAGCAGGGTCCTCCCTCTTCTCCCTCTTCTCCAACATGCAGCATATCGGACAATCTAAGATGGCACTGCATAAAAATATGATTATGTTAAATAGAACAATAACCGGCACTATAGGTGAAAGATTTTCCATGATTAAACCACACAATAAAAGCAAAAGCAATTACACATCGACAATACTGAAAATTACTCTACAACAAGTAAACCAAAGATGGACGCAAGCACAAAACGGACCCATTCACACTATTGTTTCCTAATTAGGTTACACCTCTAGGGGTAACTTTTGTAATTACCCCAATTAAGTCGATGGTGTATATTACTCTTATTAACCTGTTCAAAATAGATTCGTCACATATTAAAACTAATGGAAACTCAAGAGAGCCAGACACAGGATACAAGAGAAATGAACAAGATCATAACTCAAAAGCGTGAAATTTTGTGTACCGGCTAGTACTGAAAGCACACTTCAAAGACAAGAAGACTAAAGTCATTGACAAGTGATTCTCCTAATTTCTCTAGTTTAATCTCCCTACGTTCCCCAATTAGAGAATAAAAAAATATCCGAAAAGGATGATATCTATCAACTTCAAGCTAAAGTGACTGAAGTATCAATGGCAAACCATACGAGCTGAAAGCGAGCTCGCTAACCTTTAAAAATAAATGATTTTAAGTGGGATCATCTAAAACTCCGTTTTGTAACAATGCAAAATGCCTCAATGACCAAATTTCAATCCTTACAATGAGATAAATCATATACAACTGTGACCGTCTGTCTTCACTGAACTCAATGAACACAATGATATAAATTAAGGATCTACTTTAACAAAAATTGATAACTATGCTGATGTATAAAGACCAAAATAATACTAAAAACCAACTTATTAAATTAAGAGGATTACTTGCGGAAAACATCCCCTTAAAATATTCGAACTATCCCCTTGAGATTTGTACATATTTAAAAAAAAAAAAAAAAAACGCCCTCTTGCGCGTGCAATTTGTGAGAAATAAACAAATGTCAATGAGGAATTTGTATTTTTGACCTGTTCAAATAGATTCATCACGTATTAGAACAATGAAAACTCAAAAGAATCAGGCACGAGACACGAGAAATGAACAAGATCATAACTCAAAAGCCTAAAATTTTGTGTATCGGTTAGTACCGAAAGCACACTTCAAAGACAAGAAGACTGAAATCAGCCTAACAAGAGATTCTCCTATTTTCTCTAGTTTAATATCGCATGGCGGGAAAATAAATCACGTAAAGGATGATATTTATCAACTTCAAGTTATAGTGACTGAAGTATCAATGGCGAACCATACGAGCTCAAAGCGAGCTCGATAACCTTAAAGTTCCAGGTAAGTTAAAATCTCACAAACTTAGCCATTATCTTATTTAAAAACAAATGATTTTAAGTGGGATCATCTAAAACTCCTTTTTGTAAACTATGCAAAATGCCTCAATGACCAAACTTCAATTCTTACCATGAGATAAATCATATACAACTGTGACCGTCTGTCTTCACTGAACTCAATGAAGACAATTGGATATAAATTAAGGATCTACTTTAACAAAAATTGGTAACTACGCTGATGTATAAAGGCCAAAATAATACTAAAAACCAACTTATTAGATGATAGGCCTGTGAAGTTTGTGTATAGGAGGAGGGGTAAAAAATGGAATGAGGAGCTGGTGGGGACAGAGGGAATAACTAACTGCACACGTGGCAGTCAAGGAGTGGAGGGAAGCATGGGAGTGAGTGTAGGAGAGGTATTTAAAGGAGGAGGTCACACATGATGCAAGGGGGGATTGGATTTGAGTGGTAGCAGGGACTGGGAGTGAGAACCTTCTTCACACCAGTAGTAGTATTCTCATCTTGGGAATATTGTTTCACATCTCTTGTAATTGTCATTACTGCAAGGAGTGATTACTCCATCCATTGTCTTAATATTCTATAGCTATTGCAAGAGTTGATACTCAATATTCAGATATTATATAACAGTAATTCTATCTTGAGCTTTCCATCCTTCTAGAGTCTATTATTTGGTATTCAGAGCTCGATCCGAGGGAGCGTATGGTACAAACCAGAATGGAGCGAATTGAATCGTTGGAACAGCGTTTGGAGGAGATCCAGCAGGAGAATCATCAGTCGCTCGTGGATGCGATGGCGGAGTAACGTGTGTTGATTACGCAGACCAACAACAACCGCTGCAGGGAGGATGATGCTGCTGCCGTTCGCGAACGCCGGTTGGATCGTCGGGAGGATCGGATGCGCAGGTTGGAGGTACCGTACTTTTCTGGAGAGGACCCTTATGGGTGGATTTATCGTGCTGAACGATATTTTACGATCAATCATATCCCTGACGATGAGCAGGTGCTCGCTGCTTCAATTTGTTTTGAAGCTAAAGCGCTCAATTGGTTTCAGTGGTGGGAAGCTCGTACAGAACGCATTTCGTGGATTCAATTACGAAGAGCTTTGTTGAGTCGTTTTCAGGATGTGACGTCGGAGAATCCGTATGAAGTGTTGATGAGTTTGAAGCAAACTCATTCGGTGGCTGAGTTTATTGAGCAATTTGAACTCGTGTCATCGCCGTTACGCCATGCTGATGACGAGATGTTGCGTGGAGCTTTTATGAATAGGTTGAAGGAAGCGGTGAGGGCAGAGGTGCGATTACATGGTACAGGGAATTTGGAGAGTACGATGAAGCTGGCCAGACAAGTGGAAGAGAAGAATCGTGTGTTGGGCTTGGAAGGGGGTGTAATGAGTAAGAAAATTGGGCCTATTGAGAACCGCCCCGCTTTGAAAAGCCGCTGGGACGGGTCTCGTACTGGGTCTGGTACCACTACAAACCCACGTACAGGAACAGCAACCCAAGGATCCAATACTATGAATTCAGATCAACCCAGGACGCCAGGAAGCTCCGCGTCGGTGGCACAACGATCGTAGGGTAGCTCCGGTGGTGGTTCTCGCTGGAATTCCTCTTTTCGAAGACTCTCCGATGCCGAATGGGAGGATAGTAGGAAGCGTGGTATTTGTTTTCGCTGTGACGAGCCATTTACACCGGGTCATGTGTGTAAAAACCGCCATTTTCATGTTATGTTTGGTGAGGGAGGAGAGGGAGATGACGGGGATGAAGTGCAAGAGGAGGTGAGTGCCATGCAATTGCATATGGGTAGTGTGGCAGGAATGACCACAAAAAAATCTATGGAGTTGTGGGGAAAGATTCAGGGGAAGCCGGTCATGGTGTTAATCGATTCCGGAGCATCACATAATTTCATCTCTCATAAAATTGTCACTGAAGTATGGCTCAAACCTGACCCTAACTTGGATACGGTGGAGGTTGGGGATGGACACAAGGTTAGGAAGAAGGGGTTGTGTAGAAACATACAATTGGAGTTACCCAACATGTCTGTAGTCCAGAATTTTTATTTGTTTGACTTAAGAGGAGTGAATGTGGTGTTGGGATATGAATGGTTGGAAGGTTTGGGGAGATTTGAGGCTGACTTTAGGGAGCATGTCATATGGGTGACTGTTGATGGGAAGAGGGCGGAGATAAGGTGAGATCCTCAACTGTCCAGAACAGTGCTTCTCTTAAAGCCATGTATAAGGAGTTGCAACGGGGGACGAGGCTTATTATGTGGAATTGGGAATGATCAACTTGTATTCACAAGAGATCACGGGGTAGGTAGAAGGATTGGGGCGAGTAATGGAGGACTATGTTGATGTATTTCAGGATGTGACTGCCTTGCCTCCTCATCGGCGCTGTGATCATGCTATTGACATCAAGGAAGGCTCTCAAATACCCAACATACGTCCCTATCCGTACCCTCATCGTCAAAAGGAGGCAATTGAAGTCTTTGTCAAGGATATGTTGGTAGCTGGTCTCATTCGACCAAGTGTAAGTCCTTATGCTAGCCCTCTCATTTTGGTCAAAAAGAAGGATGGTAGTTGGAGGTTTTGTACAGATTATAGGTCTCTCAATAATATTACTACTCCTAATAAGTTTCCTATTCCCGTGATTGATGAGTTGCTTGATGAGTTGTGGGCGGAAATGGTGCTTCCCAAGATAGATTTGAAATCCGGGTATCACCAAATTAGGATGAAGGAGAGTGATATTCAGAAGACCGCATTTCGGATGCATGAGGGTCATTATGAGTAATTAGTCATGCCCTTTGGCTTAACGAATGCACCCTCCACATTTCAGGTGTTGATGAATGACATTTTCAAACCATACTTGCGAAAATTTGTCTTGGTCTTCTTTGATGACATACTTGTGTATAGTGGGAATCATCAAAATCACATTGACCATCTTAGAATAGTGCTGGAAGTATTGAGGATCATGTTTTGAAGGTGAATGCGAAAAAATGTTGTTTCGGCATGGCTCAATTGGAATACTTAGGCCATATCATTTCGTGCCGTGGAATTTCGGCAGATCTGGAGAAGATTAAAGTGATGCAGGAGTGGCCCATTCCTAAGGACCTTAAGAGTTTGAGGGGATTCTTGGGGTTGGATCGTTATTACCGGAGGTTTGTGAATGGATACGGAGTGATTGCACGACCCTTAACTCAAATGTTAAAAAAGATAACTTTACTTGGAGTGAAGAGGCTCTTCAAGCTTTTACTACATTGAAATAGAAGATGACGGAGTTACCATTGTCGAACATGCCTAATTTTCGATTACCTTTTGAAGTTGAGACTGATGCGTGGAGTGAGCTTAGGCGCAGATCGATGCAAAGCAGGCAAACCATTGGCTTTCTTCACCAAGCAATCGAGATAGGGGCGTTGATATCTCGTATATGAGCGTGAATTGATGGCCACCGTCCTCGCAGCGCGTAAATGGAGACATTATTTGTTGGGAAATCATTTTATTATAAGAACGGATCGGTGAAGTCGTATTTCTTGGAACAGAGGATGCTTTGGATGGTAATCAACAAAAGTGGGTAGCAAAATTGTTGGGATACGACGTTGAAATCCAATACAAAGAAGGGAAGGAAAATCGCGTGGCGATACGTTGTCAAGGGTGGTTAGTTTGCAAGCTATTTCGATGGTGAGTAGTGCGGATTGGAGCGTTATTGTAGAGGAAACAGTGCAAGATGAGAAGTTGCAGAGGATGATACAAGAATTAGTTGTAGATCCTAAGTCTCACCCTTCATTTGAGTTCGTGACAGGTGCTTGTGGTATAAAAACAAGTTGGTGATTCCCTCTAAGTCGTCCAGGATACCTCTCATATTGGAGGAATTTCATAACTCATTGTGGGGAGGACATTCCGAGGATTACGAACCTTCAAACGTGTTGCTAATGTATTTTATTGGAAGAATATGAAGAGAGATGTGGAAGAATATGTCCTGAGTTGTGTGTGCAGAGCAACAAATACCAAGCCTTGAAGTCGGCGGGTTTGTTGCAACCTATTATTGCCCGAGCAATGTGTGGGAGGAATTGATTATGGATTTTATCGAGGGTTGCCAAAATCGAAAGGGAAGGATACGATCCTAGTGGTAGTCGATAGGTTGACGAAAGCGGAGGATTCCATGCCTCTACAACATCCTTATACAAAGAAAGGAGGTAGTGGATATATTTATCGCCGAGGTCGTGCGATTGCATGGGTTTCCTTCATCCATTATTTCCGACAGGACAAAGTTGTTTATGAGCGCTTTCGGACGTAATTGTTCAAACCGGCCGGATCAAAATTGAAGTATAGCTCCGCTTATCACCCTCCGACAGATGGGCAATCGGAAGTCACAAACCGAACGTTAGAAGCTTATTTACGGTGCTTTGTGAATGAGCACCGAAGAGTTAGGTTAAGTGGTTGCCATGGGCAGAGTTCTGGTTTAATTCACCCTACAATGCTTCAATAGGAATGAGTCCTTTTAAGGCCATGTATCCTACTGTGATCAAATATGTTAAAGAGGGCTCTAGAGTACATGATGTGGATCAGCTGTTATGGGAAAGGGATACAATTCTTGAAGAGTTGAAGGGTCAATTGAACAAAGCGCAGAATAATATGAAACAGTGGGCTGACGAAAAGCCCAGTGAGAAGTTAAGTCCAAGGTTTTATGGGCTAACTTATGAAGTATTAGAGAGAATTGGTAAGGCTGCAAATCGTTTAGCTCTACCTGCTCATTCAAAATCCACCCGATATTTCATGTATCTCAGTTAAAAAAGGCTATTGGTGATAATCTCAAAGGGCAGCCTTTACCTTCAAATTTGACTGAAGATTGGGAAATGCAGGTGCAACATAAGGAGCTACAAGGGGTTAGGAGGTTATTAGATGGAACTGAACAGGTGTTGATTGTTTGGGAAGGACTACCGGAGTTTGAGAAGACCTGGGAAGATCAATGTTTTAAAAGGCGCGAGGCGAGTTTGAGGCGTTTTGGCCGGATGAGGCGAGGCGTAAGCCTCGAGGCGCATTGAGGCGTAAGCCTCGTTTGAAATAAAAAAACTCTAAGAATCTCATAAAAATATCATATTATTGATATAAATTAGTAATACAGCAAAACAAATAAGAATTAGGGTACTAAAGTATAGGTGAGACTTAATGGGGGGGGTGCTGATAGGCCTGTGAAGTTTGTGTATAGGAGGAGGGGTAAAAAAGGGAATGAGGAGCTGGTGGGGACAGAGGGAATAACTAACTGCACATGTGGCAGTCAAGGAGTGGAGGGAAGCATGGGAGTGAGTGTAGGAGAGGTCTTTAAAGGAGGAGGTCATGCATGATGCAAGGGGGGATTGGATTGGAGTGGTAGCAGGGACTGGGAGTGAGAACCTAGTTTCACATTTCTTGTAATTGTCATTACTGCAAGGGGTGATTACTCCATCCATTGTCTTAATATTCTATAGCTATTGTAAGAGTTGATACTCAATATTATATAGCTATAGTAAGGGTTGATACTCAATATTCAGATATTTAAAAAAAACGCCCTCTTGCGCATGCAATTTGTGAGAAATAAACAAATGTCAATGAGGAATTTGTATTTTTGACCTGTTCAAATAGATTCATCACGTATTAGAACAATGAAAACTCAAAAGAACCAGACACAAGATACAAGAGAAATGAACAAGATCATAACTCAAAAGCCTAAAATTTTGTGTATCGGCTAGTACCGAAAGCACACTTCAAAGACAAGAAGACTAAAATCAGCCCAACAAGAGATTCTCCTATTTTCTCTAGTTTAATATCCCATACGTTTGCCAAATTAGCGGGGAAAATTCACGTAAAGGATGATATCCATCAACTTCAAGCTATAGTGACCGAAGTATCAATGGCGAATCATACGAGCTCAAAGCGAGCTCGATAACCTTAAAGTTCCGTAAGTTCAAATCTCACAAACTTAGACATTAGCTTATTTAAAAATAAATGATTTTAAGTGGGATCATCTAAAACTCCTTTTGTATAATATGCAATGCAAGATTCCTCAATGACCAAACTTCAATTCTTACCATGAGATAAATCATACACAATCGTGACCGTCTGTCTTGACTTAACTCAATAAACAAATATTGCTAACGAAAGTGATGTATAAAGATCGAATAATACTAAAAACCAATTTATTAGATTTAAGAGGTTTACTTACGTAAAACATCGCTTATTTCGAAAACGCCCTCTTGCTCATGCAATTTGTGAGAAATAAACAAATGTCAATGAGGAATTTGTATTTTTGAAATATAATACATTTTGGTAAGTCAAATCATTATTCACAAATTTAAACCACCACCACCACCACCAGAAGCAAGATAATACCAACAATACCAATTAAAATATCCATAAATTTTTAGAATAAAAGATTATATAAAATTATACTTACAGACAATTATGGGAATTTCAGAAAACGTCCCAACGCAGATAGACAAAGCCGACAAGCATTGAGGCTTGCATGGGCGTCCAACTCCAACACCGGCTCGTTGTAGAACCAGTATATAGCTCTCAGCCTCCGCCGCAGAGTGACCAGATTATCGGTGACATCCAGTTTCTCACCTTCACTAAATGTCCGCGGGATCAAACCATCCGGCGGTTCGCTACCCACCTCGTATTCCGGTTGAAACTGCACATTAGGAACATCCGGTACCGCAATCACCGGATGCCCGGCGGTGTATTTCACGATGGGTCGATACCAAACATCTCTCATATCAATGTGATTAAGGTAGCTTGCGTTGAAACTTCGGGCATTCGTTGCCGATAAACAGGCTGCCATGAGATCGAATCGTCTGTTCATATCATTGGAATTGTTTTGAATTTGGGCTTGAATTTGAGCAAGCTGGACAGTCACTTCACCCAGTTGATTTTGGATTTGGGTTAATTGAAGCGCTAGGGCATCATTGGTATTCCCAAGCCTAGTGGATAAAACCTTCTGGTGTCTAATGATGGCAGAGCTGTATTCGCCGTCCGTTAAGTGATATTTTAAAAAATCGCCTGTTCTCCCTGTGCATGTTCTATTTTAAAAAATCGCCTGTTCTCCCTAATAACTACTTCATCCGTCGGAACTACACTCGGATCAAAAACATCAACGGCATCGGCATTAGCAGTGATATTATATTTCATATTCAGCATGCCCTCGGCCGGCAGAATATTAGCCATCGCTGGAAAATTAAGGTGAGGCGGAGGCGGAACAGACGTATTTATTTGAGAAGGTAAAATATTAGGCTATAGTATAGGAGACGGTCTCGTGTATTTCTTTATTAGGGTAAACACAGGAGACGTTGTCGCTAGGTTGCTTTTATCTTATTTATAAAAAAACAAAAACGTTTTTTTTCTAGGAAACGTTCTTACGATTGTTTATAGTTTTCCCCTTCTGTTTTTCTCTTTTTTTTTTTTTTTTTTTGCAATTATTTCTTTTTTGTTGTAAAATCAGAAATTTTATCACTTCACAATGTATATATTATATATTATAATATATGTTACTACAATATAAGCATAAAGGAAGATGAAAGAAGATGAAGAAATTGAACTTTTATTAGAATGAATTATATCTTCAAATCTCTATCAAAGAGGTCTATTTATAGCTCAAATTTACATGTTATACAACAAATTAATATTATTTATTATACAACACATTTGTCTTTATATTAGATATTTCAATCCAATAATTGATTGTTGATCCCACATATCATTATTGATGATATTATAACACTCCCCCTTTGAAATATCTTATATCATGATATCTCATTTGGGAGCATCACAAGCTGCCTCGTTAAAAACCTTATTAAGAAAAACCCAGTGGGATAAAAACTTAATAAGGGAAAAAGAGTACAGTTGTATGCTCCCCCTCAACCCAGCATGGGTAGTTCTTCTTTAAAGATCTCGAAGACGATGCATTCCAATATTCTGAATGTGTTTCTTGAAAACATTCGTAGGGAGTGATTTTGTGAAGAGATCTGCCGCATTATCACAAGATCGAATATATTGGATGTCGATCTCTTTATTTATTTCAAGTTCCTGAGTGCATGCGAAGAACTTTGGGGGGATATGTTTGGTTTTATCACTTTTGATGTAGCCTTCCTTCATTTGAGTAACACATGCAGAGTTGTCCTTGTATACTATTATTGGGCCGTTATCGACTGGCAAGCCTGATGTTTCTTGAATATGTTGTGTTACTGATCTTAACCATATACATTCTTGACTTGCTTCATGAAGAGCTATTATCTCAGCATAGTTTGAGGAAGTAGTCACGATTGTCTGTTTTTGAGATCTCCAGGATATTGAAGTGCCTCCATATGTGAATACATATTCAGTTTGTGACTTAAAATTATGTGGATCAGATTGATGACCTGCATCTGCATAGCCAAGTAAAACTGGTTTTGCATTGTTAGAATAAAACAAACCAAGATCAATCGTACCTCGTAGATATCTGAATATATGTTTTATTCCGTTCCAATGCCTCTTTGTAGGACACGAACTGAATCTTGCTAGTAAATTTACTGCAAAAGCTATATCCTGACGTCTAAAATTAGCAAGATACATGAGGGCTCCAATTGCGCTAAGGTATGGTATTTCAGGACCAATTTTCTCTTCATTTTCTTCCTTTGGTCTGAATGGATCCTTTTCAATATTAAGTGTTCTGCCGACCATTGAGGTACTCAAAGGTGTTGCTTTGTCCATGTGGAATCTTTTCAATACCCTTTCTGTATAATTTGATTGGTATACTAATATTCCATTTTTAGTATGTTCCATTTGTAGACCAAGGCAGAATTTTGTTTTTCCCAAATCTTTCATTTCAAATTCTTTCTTTAAGTAATTCATTGCTTCCAAAATTTCTGCATTAGTTCCAATGATATTCAAAATCATCAACATAGAGATCAATGATTACAAATCCGGATGTTGTTTTTCTTATAAAAACACAAGGGAAAATAGGTTTATTCACATAGCCTTCTTTAATCAAATATTCACTTAATCTATTATACCACATGAGTCTAGATTGTTTCAACTCATATAAAGATCTCTGCAATTTAATTGTATAAATTTCTCTGGGTTTCGATGCTCCAGCCAACTTAAATCCTTCTGGAATTTTCATATATATATATATATATATATAGCATCAAGTGATCCATATAAATATGCTGTAACAACATCCATGAGATGCATATTAAGATTATAAGATACCGATAAAACTAATTAAATAACGAAAAGTAATGGCATCCATAACAGGGGAATATGTTACCTCATAATCAATCCCAGGTCTTTGTGAAAAACCTTGTGCAACAAGACGAGACTTGTATGTTACAATCTAGTTTTTCTCATTTCGTTTCCTTACAAAGACCCATTTATACCCAACAGGTTTCACATTACTGGGTGTGACAACAATCGGTCCAAACACTTTTCGTTTTCTAAGAGAATTTAGTTCGGCATCTATTGCACCTTTCTATTTAGGCTAATCAGGTCTATTTTGACATTCGAATATAGATATGGGTTCAGGATCATCATCTCCAATTATTATATCACACGCAATGTAGTATGCAAATATCTCATCAATGTGATTATTTCTCCTGTTCCATAAATTCCCCGTATTAATATAATTAATAGATATCTCGAGATCATTTGTATTTTCAATTTCATTTTCAATGACCTCCTTATTTGCCTCAGCTTGTGTTTCAACATGACCATATTTTTCATCATTTTGTGCTTCTTTAGCACATTCATTTATATTGGCTATTTTTCTTTTCCGGGGATTTTTGTGTTTGGAACCAACAGGCCTTCCACGCTTTAAGCGTGCTTTATATGTACTTCTATTTTCATTTTCTTTTGGAATTTCAATCCGAGCAGGAGTATTAATAGCTGGCACGTGACTTTGTCACCCTTTTCATATCAGTAAATGCATCTGGCAATTCAATTGCCAAACCTTGTAAATGTACAATTTTTCTTACATTTTCTTCCCATGATTTTGTATATGGATCCAAATGTAATAATGATGGTACATACCATGCTATATCCTTTTCCAGCTGTTTATTACCTCCCCCTAAGGTTGGGAATCCTGTCTCATCAAAATGACAATCAGCAAATCTTGCTTGAAAAACATCACCTGTTAGAGGTTCAAGATATCTAATAATAGACGATGAGTCATACCAAATATATATTCTCAACCTTCTTTGAGGTCCCATTTTTGTTCTTTGTGGGGTAGCTATTGGTACATATACTGCACAACCAAAAATTTTTAGATGGGAAACATCTGGCTCGTGACCAAGTGCAAGTTGATATGGAGTATATTTATGATTAGCACTTGGTCTTAACCTTATTAATGAAGCAGCGTGTAAAATCGCATGACCCCAAACAGTAACTGGTAGCTTTGTTCTCATTATTAGTGGTCTAGCAATATACTGAAGGCGTTTAATTAACGATTCAACTAAACCATTTTATGTATGCACATACGGAACAGGATGTTCGACTGTAATTCCAATTGACATACAATAATCATTAAATACTTATGATGTAAATTCACCAGTGTTGTCAAGTCTCACATTTCGTATAGTATAATCAGGAAATTGTGCCTTTAGTTTGATTATTTGTGCAAGGAATCTTACCAATGCCATATCACGACTTGACAATAAACAAACATGTGACCATCTACTAGATGTATCAATTAAAATCATAAAATACCTGAAAGGTCCTGATGGTGGATCAATAGGTCCACATATGTCACCTTAAATTCTTTCGAGAAATATAGGTGATTCCTTTTCCAAGTCTGCCTGGTGAATGCCTTGTTATAAACTTTTCAAGAGAACAAGCTTCACATAATTTATTATTTTTTATGAGTTTTACACCTTTCATAGGGTGACCATGTGTACTATTAATTATTTTTCTCATCATCGTGAAGCCAGGATGACCTAGGCGTTCATGCCATAATGTTAATATTTTGGGATCCTCTTTTATTATCAAATTACATTCAGTTTTATGAATATGTGTATAATGTAATCCACGAGATAATTGTGGTAGTTTTTACAGTATTTGTTTCTTTCCCAAAATATTAGCAGTAATGTACATATATTTCATATTACCTTCAGTTACTGTTTCAGTATCATATCCTTGACGGTATATGTCATTAAAGCTCAATAAGTTTCTCTTAGATTTTGGAGAAAATAAAGCATTATTAATGACAAATTTTGTTCCATTTGGTAATATGAATTTAGCATTACCTGTTCCTTCAATCAAGTCCGTGGGACCTGAAATTGTATTTATTACTGCTTTTGTAGATTGTACCTCAGTAAAATATTTCTTATTTTTGAGCATTGTATGACTTGTGCCACTGTCCGGGATGCAAATGTCTACAATACTTTCCATACTCAAACTCCTTAATGAATAAGAATATAAGACTAAAAGATGGTAAATTAGCTTAATATAATAACATTTATTAAATACTTCATACAAACTTCAAATGAGATAATACATATTTCAAACAAGAGAATACAAACAAGTACAATAAAGATGCAACAAACATGGAAATCACATATATATTTATTTATTTATTTATTTTATTCCATGTCCATGTCCACGTTTTCACCCTCAGTAAAATCTGCAGCTTCTAGGTAAGTTGAGTCATCCTCAGGTTCATGTTCATGAAAATTGACTTCCTTTTCTTTATTTTTCAGAGATGCCTTATACATTTTACAATTATGGTCTGGCGTTCTACATGCCTTAGCCCAATGTCCCTTTTTCCCGCATGAAACAAGAATTTTCATTTTTATTGGATGAACCTTCTTGGACATACTTACCTTTGTCTTGTTGGTTTTTATTAATCATTTCATTTTTGGGAGGCCGAAAGTAATTTCCATAATCATGGCCACGACCTTGACCTCGACCACGAAAGTGGCCGCGACCGCGTCCCCGACCTCGACTTCTAAACCAACCATGACCACCACGTCCTTGATTAGTAGTTGTGGCATTTGCTTCAGGAATCGTCATCACCCCTGGAGGATGAGACTGGTGATTCTTTATCAACAGATTATTTTTTTTTCAGCAAGTAAGAGAGCTGCAATTAATTCAGAGTATTCGGTATATCCCCGTATTCTGTATTATTGTTGCAGTATTAGATGTGACGTATGGAATGTAGCATACGTCTTTTCCAGTTTTTCACCTTCTGTTATGATTTTACCACAAAACTCTAGTTGTGATACAATTCTGAACATAGCAGAATTATACTCGCTCACACTTTTAAAATCTTGGAATCTTAACTTGTTCCATTCATCAACTAGTGCGGGTAATAACACTTGCTTTTGATACCCAAATCTTTTCTTAAGATTGTCCCATAGTGATAAAGAAGTGCTTATCTATCTTAAAGGTCCATGGTTCAATTCTTGTTGGCAACACTTTAATTCTTTTATTGCTAGTAATAACATCACTGGGCCTAAAATTGATGCCCCTTGGGCTTTGATGCCCTGGGCCGTCGCCCGACCCGCCCACCCATAGGGCCGGCCCTGCCCGAAAATACAAGAGATAGGTAGTAAACTTAAAACATTCTCAAACCTCCTATGCAAGGTAAAACATCAATTTCAATTACCTAAAAATTATCTACAATCACGTGGCCAATCCGAGCATGAAGTCTCCTTAATCGCTCTCATTTTAATTGAGAGCCAAGATCGGATTAGAGGTGCCCAAAAAAACCCAACCCGGCGGGTCGACCCGTCGACCCGGACCCGAATGACCCGTCGCCCGGCCCGCCCGCCCATAGGGCCGGCCCTGCCCGAAAATACAAGAGATAGGTAGTAAACTTAAAACATTCTCAAACCTCCTATGCAGGGTAAAACATCAATTTCAATTACCTAAAAATTATCTACAATCACGTGGCCAATCCGAGCATGAAGTCTCCTTAATCGCTCTCATTTTAATTGAGAGCCAAGATCGGATTAGAGGTGCCCAGAAAAACCCAACCCGGCGGGTCGACCCGTCGACCCGGACACGAATGACCCGTCGACCCGGACCCGGCTAACCCGTGTAGGACCCGGACCCGGCCAACCCATCGGACCCGTCGACCCGGACCCGTGGTATACACGGGTGGGGTCCGGTCTTACATTTCCCAACTCGGCGATCCGCAGGGTCCGACCCGTCGACCCGGCGGAATTGAAAAAAAGAAAATTAAAATTTTGAAATTATGGCCGTTGGACCCGGCGGGTCGGACCCGTGACCCGATGGGTCTAACGGCTAGAATTCAAATTTAAAACAAAAAAAAATTCTATCTATAAATACTTCCCCAACCCAACACATTTTTTTCACACCTTCATTCTAATCTATCTCTCAAACTCTCATTGCTAATTGCTATACCAGTTAATCTCTCTCTTTTTTCGCATTTAATCATTATGTCGAGTTCTGACAAGGGAAAGGGTGTTGCTACGTCTCCTAAAAAATCCAAAATGTCCAAGTTCGAGCGAATGGATCTTTGGGGCAAATCGAAGAAACCATCTGGGATAATTATTCGGGAGCCCCAAAACCAAACTCCACCCGGTTTTGAAAATGAAAGTCAGAACCTGAATATGATGTTATACATGAAAGTATCTATTACGGTAGTACAACAACTACCAGTGAAGAAGAAGTTGACCCCTGGGGATTTCGAAGTATCCCGAATCGTCAACAACTGCAAAACAGTGACGAAGAAATGGACCATGAAATCGATGAAGCTATGTTAAATCAAACATATGTAACGTTCGAGCGCACTCTTCATGGCGTACCAACTCCGATGCAAAAATCAAATTTGAAGCATCCTACGGCAAGCCAAGCTGAAGAACCTCCTTGTAACACCCCCGATATATTCAGGAATATTACAGTGCCGTAAATCCTTTACATAAGAATTTACAAGGCTGAATGAAAGAAATGACAATAACAGATACCAGTTTATGAAATTGCTGAAATAAAATTCAACCGACTGGTTCAAAACCGAAATTACAAATATCCCATGGAGAGTTATTATTACATCATCAAAATCCAAACATTATAAATCGACAACGTACTCGAGTACTTATTGAAAATAACCAATAAATAACAGACAGTAAACCCGGTCGAAACATCACTCCGCACCCTCGTCGTCATGCCTCTCCAGTGGTTGTTTCCCCGCTCTCCTGGATCCTGAACATACACAAATGTTCACCCCCGAAGGGGTTAGCACAACGATGCTAGTACAAGTACAATAATCATACAACAGTGATATAATCAACAATTATATCATAACAAGTTTCTCCAACGAGAATATCCACAACACATATCATATCATAACATTTCCAACATACAGATGGTATTCCAACGATCCAAATGACACACCTATAGATTCCCATGATGATCCCGTCAGACCAACACATGGTGGAACTACCTGTCCAACGATCCAGCGCACACAACTATAGATTCCCATGATGATTCCCGTCGGATCAACGCATGGTGGACATATATACACAACATATTTACACGATACAATCATAATTGTCATAATACAAACAATTCTAATTAGAGTACTTGCCTCGGTTCGTTGACAAGAATAAACTTCCACGAATATCAAAATACTCGAAGGTCGTCCCTTCGATCACCACGTGTTAAGCTCGAACCTTAACAAAAGAAATAGTACGTAATTCATTTCGTGCATTTAACGTCTAACAATTCAACAATTACGGTAGGAAGTCCTTAATATGCACTGCATGCGATGCATTAACGCACGCTACGAATCATATGTAGCGACGTTAATGCTACTCGTTAGCCTACGCAGACACACCGCTCAGCGACGCTAACCCGGCGTTATCGATTTCACCGATCACCGATCGACTCGTCGATGATTTAACGACGCTAAGTCCAAACGCGTTGCGACGCTAAACGTACTCGATAGCGCACGTTAAATCTCGTATATTAGCGCACGCTAATAGTGCATGGCGATTCACCGAGGGCAGCAGATTTACACAAATAGTGATGAAGTAAGCGAATTCTTCAGTGATTTGATGTTTGTTATCTGTATTCATATTATGTTCATAACCTTTATGAATGATCTCCAGGATAATATCAACTTCAAGATGCAAATATACGTATAATCATCATGACACCATAATCCATCTTGATTACAATTCTCATGCGAAGTTGGTGATCTCTGGTTGATGTATTAGATTCTACTATCATTATACATATTCAGACTTCATCTTGAGGTGAACTAACAATTCCGACTTATACGAAAGAATATTTCCTAAGATGATTCTTCCTTTAAGTTCTTATAACATCTCTTCCAAATCATGATCACAAAGATAACATAAATCATACGGATTGTTAACTTCAGAATATTTCTCTCATCATTTGAAGTACTAGGATCCCAACTTCAAGGTTCCAACAATAATATCGTATTTGTAGACATTCCAATCTTCTAAACATGATGTTGTTGAATAATTCACTAATGAAATTCAATACCTCGTTAATATGATCATCGTATCCATTGGAAATCCAAATCTAAGACTGGTGATAGGTTGAACATACCTTAATATGCCGAAATCACTGAACCACGAGGTATAATCCGACTCCGTTTGGTTATGTGCCACTCCAAGGTGTTACTTCTCTTCAATGATCACTCACAAGTGATACTCAATCATTCAATGATCACTAATATATGTTCTAAGTGTTTAGAAGGGAGATTCTTGCTCTCTGGACTCTCAAAGATGAAGTATAGACGAAGGAAATGAAAGCCAAAGCAGTTGCTGTCCCATTTATAATATTCTGCATTATTGACAAGTTAGCGCACGCTACTAAGCATCCCTTAGCGTGCGCTAATAATGGTTGACTTCAGAATTTGTCCGGGTGCATCAGCGGGAATCTTATCCGGACCCATGTCATTTGGCGCATGTGTTAGCCGTCCCGCTCAATAATTGAGTTCTTAGCGCACGCAACTCCTATCTTCATAGCGTGCGCTAATAATGGCCCGATAGCGCGCGTTAAGATACATTCTTAGCATGCGCTATCACGAGGTTGCTTGAGCAATTTTACAAGTTTCTACACTTATGTACAATGATATCAATGCACGAAATATCATATTCCAATAATCAAAATCATCAATCCGAAATAATACAGGGTTGAATACAGATGAAATACACCGTAATAAATCCGGATATTACATACTCTCCTACTAAAAAGGAGTTTCGTCCCGAAACTCAAGACGAAAATAACTCGGGATATCTAGACTTCATATCAACTTCCGTTTCCCAGGTGGCTTCTTCCATTCCGTGACGTGACCACTGAACTTTGACCAAAATGATTGGTTTGTTCCTTAGCTGTTTAACTCGACTCTCGAGTATCTTGACCGGCCTTTCTTCAAAAGTCCCATCCTACGCGACTTCGATCTCGCCGAAATCAATGATATGACTGGGATCTGGTATATACCTCCGTAATTGGGATACGTGGAACACGTTATGAACATGGCACAATGACGGCGGCAATGCCAGTCTGTATGCCAACTCCCCAACTCTCTCGAGGATTTCAAATGGTCCGATATATCGAGGACTCAGCTTTCCTTTCCTTCCGAAACGAAAGATTCCCCGAGTAGGAGAGACCTTCAAAAGTACGTGATCTCGATCAACTCCAATGGGCGGCGCGTGACGTCCGCATAGATTTCGCGACTGGGCGCTAATGTCTTTCACGAATCAAGGCTATCTTCTCTTGAGTCCGCTCGATCAACTCGTTCTGCTTCGATCAAGTCCGATGAATCGTCCCAGCATAGGGGCGATCTGCATCTCCTTCCATATAATGCCTCAAACGGTGCCATCTTAATGGAAGCATGCCAACTATTGTTGTAGGTAAATTCAATCAACGGTAGATGAATTTCCCAATCGTTTGACCAATCTAAGGCACAGGCCCTTAGCATATCTTCCACCGTTTGTATAGTTCTCTCAGATTGTCCGTCAGTCTGCGGGTGATAAGTCAGATCAAGTTCAATTCGGTCCCCAAGGCCTTATGAACTGCTTTCCAAAAGTGAGATACAAAACGGCCGTATCGATCAGAAACAATGGTCTTCGGCGTACCATGCAATCGAACTATCTCCGAAATAAATACTCGTGCCAACCTCTCTGGTCCCCACGTATCCTTAATGCCTAGAAAATGAGCCGATTTGGTTAAACGATCAACTATTACCCAAATCATGTTCATTCCTGTCCTGGTTTTCGGCATATTAGTGATAAAGTCCATCGATATGTCCTCCCACTTCCATTCAGGAATCGGGAGCGGCTTCAACATTCCAGCAGGCCGTTGATGCTCGATCTTAACCTGCTGACAAGTCAAGCATTTCGAAACATAGTCCGCTACGTCTTTCTTCATGTTGCCCCACCAGAAATTCTGCTTCAAGTCCTTATACATTTTACTGGTGCCCGGGTGGATAGAATAGGGCGAACTATGAGCTTCCTTCATAATCGTCTGTTTCAGAACATCAACATCGGGAACGCAGAGTCGGTTCTGAAATCTCAAAACTCCATCGTCATGAATTATGAATCCGGGGGCCTTTCCTTTGATCACTTCATCACGTAACCGAATCATCAGAGGATCATCTGCCTGTCTAGATTTGATTTCTTCGGTTAAAGATGAAGTTATCTCCATCACGCACAGTTGTCCTTGGACTCTTTGTAACCACACTTCAATTCCTTCATGAATCGTCTCTCGTTGAAGGCTAAGTTGGGATGTCAGCGTTTCCAGCATCTGAATAGAGACAGGCTTGCGGCTAAGTGCATCGGCCACTACATTTGCTTTGCCTGGATGATATAAAATCTCCAAGTCATAGTCCTTAATCAGTTCTAACCATCTTCTTTGCCGCATGTTCAACTCTTTCTGACTAAATATGTACTTGAGACTCTTGTGATCCGTAAAGATCCGATGTGAGTCCTGCATGATAATGCCTCCAGATCTTCAAGGCAAAACCACCGCCGCTAGCTCCAAATCATGTGTCGGGTAATTCACTTCATAAGCTTTCGGTTGTCGCGACGCATAAGCGATCACCTTATCATTCTCGCATCAACACGCACCCAAGTCCTTGGTTCAAGCATCAGAAACTATGAATCCTCCAGTTCCTCGCGGAAGTGATAGAATCGCCGCCGTCAATCTCTTCTTCAATCCATCAAAGCTAATCGACACAATTCATTCCACTCAAACTTTTGAGTTTTCTCAGAGTCGAGTAAGTGGGCGGAGATTTTAGAAAACCCTTCCACGAATCGACGATAGTATCCAGCAAGTCCCAAGAAGCTTCGGACCTCTTTCACGTTCTTTGGAGGCTCCCAATTCATAATTGCTTCGATCTTCTGAGGATCTACTCGGACTCCTTCAGCTGACACTACATGGCCGAGGAACATTACTTCCTTTAGCCAGGATTCACACTTAGAGAGTTTGGCGTACAATTGTTCGTTTCTTAAAAGTTCCAATACAATCCGCAAATGCTGCGCATGTTCTTCCGGACTCTTAGAATACACCAGAATGTCATCAATAAACACGACCACAAATTTATCCAAAAATTCAATGAACACACGGTTCATCAATTGCATAAATACAGCAGGTGCGTTAGTGAGACCAAACGGCATCACTACAAACTCATAATGCCCGTAGCGAGTTCTGAACGCTGATTTCGGAACATCAGATTCCTTAATCCTCAACTGATGGTATCCTGATCTCAGATCGATCTTAGAAAATACTGTTGCCCCTTGCAACTGGTCAAACAAATCATCAATCCATGGCAACGGATACTTGTTCTTAATCGTCATCTTGTTCAGCTCCCGATAGTCAATACACAAATGGGCGATCCATCCTTCTTTCTGACAAAAGAACCGGTGCTCCTGTGGTGAAACGCTGGGATATAGCCCTTATCCAAGAATTCCTCCACCGCTTCTTCGATTCGTACATCTCGGTAGGTGCCATACGATACGGCGCCTTGGAAATCGGTGTAGCTCCGGTTCCACCAATGGTAAATTCCACATCCCTTCGTGGAGGTAGTCCCAGAACTCGTCAGAAATACATCCGGAAATTCGTTCACAACAGAATGGATGAAAGTTCCACAATTTCGTCTTCTTTCTTCATTGCGTAACACTGCATTCTAAGACACTCTGCTTCAACAATTTGACAGCTTTCATTGCCTTGATCAATTTTCCTGAGCTTCCCGATTTCCATCCTTCGAACAGTACTTCGGAGCCATCATCAGCGATCAGTGAAATATTCCTCCTTCGGTAGTCTACAATTGCTCCATACCGATTAAGCCAATCGTCTCCGAGTATCAGGTCATCTCCTTGCATTTCTATCACGATCAGATTTGAGAGCCACTCTCTGCCCCCAAAAGATACAGGGAAATTTCTAGTTTCTAAATTTCCGACAATTCTCTCTCCACTCGGTAAACCAACAACATAAGGTTCACAAGCATGAAAACCGTAAATATTCAAACGATTTATACAAGACAAAGATATGAAAGAATGTGTAGCTCCTGTATCGAACAAAACGCTAACTAGCTGGGAAAGGATTTGGACAGTACCTGATGCGACAGCAGCATCCTGATCGTCTGTCCTCCTCATCTCATACAAACATGGGGGAACAGATCCGGCACTCGATGTCCCCTTTCGGTCCCATTGTCCTCTGCCTCGCCCGCGGCCAAAATTCTGAGGCATTTGAACACTTTGCTGCGTCTGTTGGACACTGGCTTCCTTCGAATCGGGCCGTGATGAACGGGTTCCATTGTACTTAGTGGCGTCCTTACAAAACGTCGCACGGTGCCCTTCCTGTCCGCACTCAAAACATGTAACTGGAGTGCGCAAACAATCACGCCAAAGGTGGCCTGGGCGACCACAGTTAAAGCACTTCCTAGCTGTATCCGTCGTGGCTGACATTGTTCCGTAATTCTTTCCGTTCTTAGATGGGTGCGGAGGCTTCTTGAAAGAAAAAGAAGAATGGGCCTTGCGGGGCCCACTGCTCTTGTGCTCTGTAAAAGTACCAGAGACTTTCTGTTTCTTCGACTCCATGAACTTCTCCATTTCTGCTTCTTTTATTTCATACGCCAACGCCTTATCCTGGTACCGGCGGAGAGTGGTACAATCAAAACCGGACATGTACCTCTGGATTTCTGGTTTCATCCTCATTTCAAAATGAATCATCATCTCCGCATCTGTTCTGACCAAATGTCGAACAAATGCTAACTGCTGGTTAAACGTCTTAATCGTCTGGGATACGGGTTCGTCTGATGGTTGAGCGGAGAAAAATTCCCGAATTTTGGCTTCCCTCACAGACGAGGGCACATCGAGCTTCCATCATCATTTTAAATTCCGTCCAATCGGCATCATGATCTCAGATTCGGATAGCTTCCCACCATTCGGATGCTTCCCTATCGTAGCATCGGGCAATAGGAGCTCTCCTATCGTCCGGCAATTAATTCCAAAGAAAAATTTTTTCCAGTTCCTTCAACCAATGGTCCCAAGTGGGAGTCTCGGAAAAGCCGTCAAATTTGGGTGGTTGCATCTTTGCCACTTCTTGTAACCATCGGTCACCTCGATTTCCCATTTCTGGAATCCTTTGTTGTCCATCTCCCTGCTGAATTCCTGCCGCCACTTGCATTCGGTCCACGACCTGAGCGAACTGAGTCATCTGGTTCACGACTTGACGAAGGATTTCTGGCACACCAGGTTCCGGTTCGTTATTGATGGATTGCTGCGGATCGCCTGAGCTATGACTAGCCTGATTAGAAGGCGACGCCTCCCTATCAGCATTCCTTTGTCCGCGTCCACGACCGCGACCACGTCCACGTCCGCCTCTCAACATACTGTAAGCACAAATACTTAATATACAGGAAACAGCATCGTTCTAATATTCGAGTATAAAGAGACACAACATGTAAAGAACAAGATAGAGTTTAGGAACTTACAACCACTGTTCGCATGAAGACGTAGGCAGTGCAGTGATGTCGTTCACGACAGGTTACCTCAAAAGACATAAATGACCCCTATTTATACCCTATTATTAGTACTCACTTCATATTTTGCTCTCGTCCGGATTAGCCAATGCAATAATAGTTATTTGGATAGTGGAGCTGCTCTTAGTTGTACGTGAATTTGTTTTCTTGGTGCTTTACACATAATAGTCTTTACGTGATATTGTGTTGGTGACTGAGCAAGACAAATAAATTTTTATTAGTGAAATAAAAACTGGCCAGGCGTTTGCTCACGGTTGTTTTGTTTGTCCACAATTCCCGACTTTCTACACTTGCTACTACTGTGTATTTTGTTGTGGCTAATAAAAAATGAAATTAGTGAGGGGTCGGTGTTGTATGTATTGATCTTCACACTCTTCTTTCACCTACCAAACTAACCCTCATCCTACTACAATGGAGTAGGCTATATGAATATGATGTCTCCAATCAGGTCTACGCTGAGTCATCTCCTCTATTAAGTTCATATATTACATGTCCCTCTAATAGTTTTCCCCAACTCTTCTTCTATCACCTTGACCTCATTTGCTGTCTATAGTTTCACATCTCCTCACCGGAGCATCTAGTCGTCTTCTTTGCATATGATCATACCATGTTGAGATTTCAACTAGATTTTAAGTTGTCTAGATCTAACACTTTTCCTTATTCGAGATCGAGACCGGCAGTGTCATCAAGGTTTACCCTCTAATCACATAAAAAAAAGTGTATCATCAATCACGCAGAACTTGCACAGAGGTTGAATACCAACAAAGAGCAAAAAATCTCAATTCTTTAACAATTCAGAGTCTCGAAATTAAAACCAATGAAAATCCAAAACTCTAATAGAAACATACAAGCACATACACCCTCCGTTTCATATTAATTGATACTTGACTTTTTCATATTGAACTTTGACCATAGATCTCATAGAAAACAATCATAATATTTACAAAATATATCTTGCTAGATTCACATTAAAACATATTTTCATAAATATATTTTCTAACAATTTTGGTCACTATATTATGAAATATATTAAAATCAAAGTTCAACTTGACATAAAAAAAAAATCAATTATGAAACACAGAGATAGTATGTATATAAGTTCTTCAGAGCAATTCTCATAGAAGGACTCCGCCGACAATTCTTACCATGAGAGAAATTATATACCGACGTAACTCTAGTATTCAATCAAGACATCATCTACTATTCAATCAAGACATCAGCAAACAGGGCCAAGATACTACGAAACAGAAAGGCACAAGCAACGACGACAGTGATAATCATAATCGAACATCATACTACTTTCATAATGAAAAGATCTCAAATTCTGATCAGTTTACGAATTGTTCTCAACTCTTTCAAATGGTAGAGACAACTCCAGCAATTTACGTTCACATATTCATATCATAACGTACTACAACAATAACATCAATAGCCAGATCCGATATTTAAAGCCGAGCAAACAAGGATAAAAAGCCTAAAAAACCAGCAGCAGGGTCCTCCCTCTTCTCCCTCTTCTCCAACATGCAGCATATCGGACAATCTAAGATGGCACTGCATAAAAATATGATTATGTTAAATAGAACAATAACCAGCACTATAGGTGAAAGATTTTCCATGATTAAACCACACAATAAAAGCAAAAGCAATTACACATCGACAATACTGAAAATTACTCTACAACAAGTAAACCAAAGATGGACGCAAGCACAAAACGGACCCATTCACACTATTGTTTCCTAATTAGGTTACACCTCTAGGGGTAACTTTTGTAATTACCCCAATTAAGTCGATGGTGTATATTACTCTTATTAACCTGTTCAAAATAGATTCGTCACATATTAAAACTAATGGAAACTCAAGAGAGCCAGACACAGGATACAAGAGAAATGAACAAGATCATAACTCAAAAGCGTGAAATTTTGTGTACCGGCTAGTACTGAAAGCACACTTCAAAGACAAGAAGACTAAAGTCAGCCCAGCAAGTGATTCTCCTAATTTCTCTAGTTTAATCTCCCTACGTTCCCCCAATTAGAGAATAAAAAAATATCCGAAAAGGATGATATCTATCAACTTCAAGCTAAAGTGACTGAAGTATCAATGGCAAACCATACGAGCTGAAAGCGAGCTCGCTAACCTTTAAAAATAAATGATTTTAAGTGGGATCATCTAAAACTCCGTTTTGTAACAATGCAAAATGCCTCAATGACCAAATTTCAATCCTTACAATGAGATAAATCATATACAACTGTGACCGTCTGTCTTCACTGAACTCAATGAACACAATGATATAAATTAAGGATCTACTTTAACAAAAATTGATAACTATGCTGATGTATAAAGACCAAAATAATACTAAAAACCAACTTATTAAATTAAGAGGATTACTTGCGGAAAACATCCCCTTAAAATATTCGAACTATCCCCTTGAGATTTGTACATATTTAAAAAAAAACGCCCTCTTGCGCGTGCAATTTGTGAGAAATAAACAAATGTCAATGAGGAATTTGTATTTTTGACCTGTTCAAATAGATTCATCACGTATTAGAACAATGAAAACTCAAAAGAATCTGGCACGAGACACGAGAAATGAACAAGATCATAACTCAAAAGCCTAAAATTTTGTGTATCGGTTAGTACCGAAAGCACACTTCAAAGACAAGAAGACTGAAATCAGCCTAACAAGAGATTCTCCTATTTTCTCTAGTTTAATATCGCATGGCGGGAAAATAAATCACGTAAAGGATGATATTTATCAACTTCAAGTTATAGTGACTGAAGTATCAATGGCGAACCATACGAGCTCAAAGCGAGCTCGATAACCTTAAAGTTCCAGGTAAGTTAAAATCTCACAAACTTAGCCATTAGCTTATTTAAAAACAAATGATTTTAAGTGGGATCATCTAAAACTCCTTTTTGTAAACTATGCAAAATGCCTCAATGACCAAACTTCAATTCTTACCATGAGATAAATCATATACAACTGTGACCGTCTGTCTTCACTGAACTCAATGAAGACAATTGGATATAAATTAAGGATCTACTTTAACAAAAATTGGTAACTACGCTGATGTATAAAGGCCAAAATAATACTAAAAACCAACTTATTAGATGATAGGCCTGTGAAGTTTGTGTATAGGAGGAGGGGTAAAAAATGGAATGAGGAGCTGGTGGGGACAGAGGGAATAACTAACTGCACACGTGGCAGTCAAGGAGTAGAGGGAAGCATGGGAGTGAGTGTAGGAGAGGTATTTAAAGGAGGAGGTCACACATGATGCAAGGGGGGATTGGATTGGAGTGGTAGCAGGGACTGGGAGTGAGAACCTTCTTCACACCAGTAGTAGTATTCTCATCTTGGGAATATTGTTTCACATCTCTTGTAATTGTCATTACTGCAAGGAGTGATTACTCCATCCATTGTCTTAATATTCTATAGCTATTGCAAGAGTTGATACTCAATATTCAGATATTATATAACAGTAATTCTATCTTGAGCTTTCCATCCTTCTAGAGTCTATTATTTGGTATTCAGAGCTCGATCCGAGGGAGCGTATGGTACAAACCAGAATGGAGCGAATTGAATCGTTGGAACAGCGTTTGGAGGAGATCCAGCAGGAGAATCATCAGTCGCTCGTGGATGCGATGGCGGAGTAACGTGTGTTGATTACGCAGACCAACAACAACGGCAGGGAGGATGATGCTGCTGCCGTTCGCGAACGCCGGTTGGATCGTCGGGAGGATCGGATGCGCAGGTTGGAGGTACCGTACTTTTCTGGAGAGGACCCTTATGGGTGGATTTATCGTGCTGAACGATATTTTACGATCAATCATATCCCTGACGATGAGCAGGTGCTCGCTGCTTCAATTTGTTTTGAAGCTAAAGCGCTCAATTGGTTTCAGTGGTGGGAAGCTCGTACAGAACGCATTTCGTGGATTCAATTACGAAGAGCTTTGTTGAGTCGTTTTCAGGATGTGACGTCGGAGAATCCGTATGAAGTGTTGATGAGTTTGAAGCAAACTCATTCGGTGGCTGAGTTTATTGAGCAATTTGAACTCGTGTCATCGCCGTTACGCCATGCTGATGACGAGATGTTGCGTGGAGCTTTTATGAATAGGTTGAAGGAAGCGGTGAGGGCAGAGGTGCGATTACATGGTACAGGGAATTTGGAGAGTACGATGAAGCTGGCCAGACAAGTGGAAGAGAAGAATCGTGTGTTGGGCTTGGAAGGGGGTGTAATGAGTAAGAAAATTGGGCCTATTGAGAACCGCCCCGCTTTGAAAAGCCGCTGGGACGGGTCTCGTACTGGGTCTGGTACCACTACAAACCCACGTACAGGAACAGCAACCCAAGGATCCAATACTATGAATTCAGATCAACCCAGGACGTCAGGAAGCTCCGCGTCGGTGGCACAACGATCGTAGGGTAGCTCCGGTGGTGGTTCTCGCTGGAATTCCTCTTTTCGAAGACTCTCCGATGCCGAATGGGAGGATAGGAGGAAGCGTGGTATTTGTTTTCGCTGTGACGAGCCATTTACACCGGGTCATGTGTGTAAAAACCGCCATTTTCATGTTATGTTTGGTGAGGGAGGAGAGGGAGATGACGGGGATGAAGTGCAAGAGGAGGTGAGTGCCATGCAATTGCATATGGGTAGTGTGGCAGGAATGACCACAAAAAAATCTATGGAGTTGTGGGGAAAGATTCAGGGGAAGCCGGTCATGGTGTTAGTCGATTCCGGAGCATCACATAATTTCATCTCTCATAAAATTGTCACTGAAGTATGGCTCAAACCTGACCCTAACTTGGATACGGTGGAGGTTGGGGATGGACACAAGGTTAGGAAGAAGGGGTTGTGTAGAAACATACAATTGGAGTTACCCAACATGTCTGTAGTCCAGAATTTTTATTTGTTTGACTTAAGAGGAGTGAATGTGGTGTTGGGATATGAATGGTTGGAAGGTTTGGGGAGATTTGAGGCTGACTTTAGGGAGCATGTCATATGGGTGACTGTTGATGGGAAGAGGGCGGAGATAAGGTGAGATCCTCAATCGCCTGCACAAAGGCTTCTCTTAAAGCCATGTATAAGGAGTTGCAACGGGGGACGAGGCTTATTATGTGGAATTGGGAATGATCAACTTGTATTCACAAGAGATCACGGGGGAGGTAGAAGGATTGGGGCGAGTAATGGAGGACTATGTTGATGTATTTCAGGATGTGGCTGCCTTGCCTCCTCATCGGCGCTGTGATCATGCTATTGACATCAAGGAAGGCTCTCAAATACCCAACATACGTCCCTATCCGTACCCTCATCGTCAAAAGGAGGCAATTGAAGTCTTTGTCAAGGATATGTTGGTAGCTGGTCTCATTCGACCAAGTGTAAGTCCTTATGCTAGCCCTCTCATTTTGGTCAAAAAGAAGGATGGTAGTTGGAGGTTTTGTACAGATTATAGGTCTCTCAATAATATTACTACTCCTAATAAGTTTCCTATTCCCGTGATTGATGAGTTGCTTGATGAGTTGTGGGGGGAAATGGTGCTTCCCAAGCTAGATTTGAAATCCGGGTATCACCAAATTAGGATGAAGGAGAGTGATATTCACAAGACCGCATTTCGGATGCATGAGGGTCATTATGAGTAATTAGTCATGCCCTTTGGCTTAACGAATGCACCCTCCACATTTCAGTGTTGATGAATGACATTTTCAAACCATACTTGCGAAAATTTGTCTTGGTCTTCTTTGATGACATACTTGTGTATAGTGGGAATCATCAAAATCACATTGACCATCTTAGAATAGTCTTGGAAGTATTGAGGATCATGTTTTGAAGGTGAATGCGAAAAAATGTTGTTTCGGCATGGCTCAATTGGAATACTTAGGCCATATCATTTCAGGCCGTGGAATTTCGGCAGATCTGGAGAAGATTAAAGTGATGCAGAGTGGCCCATTCCTAAGGACCTTAAGAGTTTGAGGATTCTTGGGGTTGGTAGTTATTACCGGAGGTTTGTGAATGGATACGGAGTGATTGCACGACCCTTAACTCAAATGTTAAAAAAAGATAACTTTACTTGGAGTGAAGAGGCTCTTCAAGCTTTTACTACATTGAAATAGAAGATGACGGAGTTACCATTGTCGAACATGCCTAATTTTCGCCACTTTTGAAGTTGAGACTCGATGCGTCTGGAGTGAGCTTAGGCGCGATCGATGCAAAGAGGCAAACCATTGGCTTTCTTCACCAAGCACCGAGATAAAGGTGTTGATATCTCGTATATGAGCGTGAATTGATGGCCACCGCCTCGCAGCGCGTAAATGGAGACATTATTTGTTGGGAAATCATTTTATTATAAGAACGGATCGTGAAGTCGTATTTGGCCGGAACAGAGGATCTTTGGATGGTAATCAACAAAAGTGGGTAGCAAAATTGTTGGGATACGACGTTGAAATCCAATACAAAGAAGGGAAGGAAAATCGCGTGGCTGATACGTTGTCAAGGGTGGTTAGTTTGCAAGCTATTTCGATGGTGAGTAGTGCGGATTGGAGCGTTATTGTAGAGGAAACAGGCAAGATGAGAAGTTGCAGAGGATGATACAAGAATTAGTTGTAGATCCTAAGTCTCACCCTTCATTTGAGTTCGTGACGTGGTGCTTGTGGTATAAAAACAAGTTGGTGATTCCCTCTAAGTCGTCCAGATACCTCTCATATTGGAGGAATTTCATAACTCATTGTGGGGAGGACATTCGAGGATTACGAACCTTCAAACGTGTTGCTAATGTATTTTATTGGAAGAATATGAAGAGAGATGTGGAAGAATATGTCCGAGTTGTGTTGTGTGCGAGCAACAAATACCAAGCCTTGAAGTCGGCGGGTTTGTTGCAACTCTATTCGCCTGCAGTGTGGGAGGAATTGATTATGGATTTTATTGGAGGGTTGCCAAAATCGAAAGGGAAGGATACGATCCTAGTGGTAGTCGATAGGTTGACGAAAGCGGAGGATTCCATGCCTCTACAACATCCTTATACAAAGAAAGGAGGTAGTGGATATATTTATCGCCGAGGTCGTGCGATTGCATGGGTTTCCTTCATCCATTATTTCCGAGGACAAAGTTGTTTATGAGCGATTTGGATGCATTGTTCAAACCGGCCGGATCAAAATTGAAGTATAGCTCCGCTTATCACCCTCGCAGATGGGCACCGAAGTCACAAACCGAACGTTAGAAGCTTATTTACGGTGCTTTGTGAATGAGCACCAAGAGTTGGGTTAAGTGGTTGCCATGGGCAGAGTTCTGTTTAATTCACCCTACAATGCTTCAATAGGAATGAGTCCTTTTAAGGCCATGTATCCTACCGTGATCAAATATGTTAAAGAGGGCTCTAGAGTACATGATGTGGATCATTTGTTATGGGAAAGGGATACAATTCTTGAAGAGTTGAAGGGTCAATTGAACAAAGCGCAGAATAATATGAAACAGTGATTTAAAAGCCCAAAGGAGAAGTTAAGTCCAAGGTTTTATGGGCTAACTTATGAAGTATTAGAGAGAATTGGTAAGGCCGCATATGGTTTAGCTCTACTGCTCATTCAAAATCCACCCAATATTTCATGTATCTCGCTTAAAAAGGCTATTGGTGATAATCTCAAAGGGCGCCTTTACCTTCAAATTTGATCAAGATTGGAAAATGCAGTGCAACATAAGGAGCTACAACGGGTTATGAGGTTATTAGATGGAACCGAACAGTGTTGATTGTTTGGGAAGGACTATCGGAGTTTGAGAAGACTGGGAAGATGTCGTCATAGAGTGTTTCAGCTTTTCACCTTGAGGACAAGGTGAGACTTTATGGGGGAGGCTGATAGGCTGTGAAGTTTGTGTATAGGAGGAGGGGTAAAAAAGGGAATGAGGAGCTGGTGGGGACAGAGGGAATAACTAACTGCACATGTGGCAGTCAAGGAGTGGAGGGAAGCATGGGAGTGAGTGTAGGAGAGGTCTTTAAAGGAGGAGGTCATGCATGATGCAAGGGGGGATTGGATTGGAGTGGTAGCAGGGACTGGGAGTGAGAACCTAGTTTCACATTTCTTGTAATTGTCATTACTGCAAGGGGTGATTACTCCATCCATTGTCTTAATATTCTATAGCTATTGTAAGAGTTGATACTCAATATTCAGATATTTAAACAAATGTCAATGAGGAATTTGTATTTTTGACCTGTTCAAATAGATTCATCACGTATTAGAACAATGAAAACTCAAAAGAACGAGACACAAGATACAAGAGAAATGAACAAGATCATAACTCAAAAGCCTAAAATTTTGTGTATCGGCTAGTACCGAAAGCACACTTCAAAGACAAGAAGACTAAAATCAGCCCAACAAGAGATTCTCCTATTTTCTCTAGTTTAAAATCGGCTATTACGTTTGCGAAAAATTCACGTAAAGGATGATATCCATCAACTTCAAGCTATAGTGACTGAAGTATCAATGGCGAACCATACGAGCTCAAAGCGAGCTCGATAACCTTAAAGTTCCAGGTAAGTTCAAATCTCACAAACTTAGACATTAGCTTATTTAAAAATAAATGATTTTAAGTGGGATCATCTAAAACACCTTTTTGTATAATATGCAATGCAAGATTCCTCAATGACCAAACTTCAATTCTTACCATGAGATAAATCATACACAACTTTGACCGTCTGTCTTGACTTAACTCAATGAACACAACTGGATATAAATTAAGGATCTACTTTAACAAATATTGCTAACTAAAGCTGATGTATAAAGATCAGAATAATACTAAAAACCAATTTATTAGATTTAAGAGGTTACGGAAAACATCAGTTATTTCTGAAAACGCCCTCTTGCTCATGCAATTTGTGAGAAATAAACAAATGTCAATGAGGAATTTGTATTTTTGAAATATAATACATTTTGGTAAGTCAAATCATTATTCACAAATTTAAACCACCACCACCAGAAGCAAGATAATACCAACAATACCAATTAAAATATCCATAAATTTTTAGAATAAAAGATTATATAAAATTATACTTACAGACAATTATGGGAATTTCAGAAAACGTCCCAACGCAGATAGACAAAGCCGACAAGCATTGAGGCTTGCATGGGCGTCCAACTCCAACACCGGCTCGTTGTAGAACCAGTATATAGCTCTCAGCCTCCGCCGCAGAGTGACCAGATTATCGGCGAGATCCAGTTTCTCAACTTCACTAAATGTCCGCGGGATCAAACCATCCGGCGGTTCGCTACCCACCTCGTATTCCGGTTGAAACTGCACATTAGGAACATCCGGTACCGCAATCACCGGATGCCCGGCAGTGTATTTCACGATGGGTCGATACCAAATATCTCTCATATCAATGTGATTAAGGTAGATTGCGTTGAAACTTCGGGCATTCGTTGCCGATAAACAGGCTGCCATGAGATCGAATCGTCTGTTCATATCATTGGAATTGTTTCGAATTTGGGCTTGAATTTGATCCAATTGATTTTGGATTTGTGTTTGTGTCTGACCTAGCTCGTTTTGGATTTGGGTTAATTGAAGCGCTAGGGCATCACTGTTATTCCCAACCCTGGTGGATAAAACCTTCTGGTGTCTCATGATGGCAGAGCTGTATTCGCCGTCCGTTAAGCCACCAACGACACCATCTCTTTCCTGTGCATGTTCTATTTTGAAAAATCGTCTGTTCTCCCGAACAACTACTTCAGCACGCCCTCAGTTTCATCGCTGGAAAATTAAGGTGGGGCGGAACAGACATATTTGTTTGAGAAGGTAAAGAGTTAACTACATCTTTAGTCCTCGTGGTTTGCTGGGTATTTCAGTTTCAGTCCAATTTTTCAAAAAGTATCGGATCCTCTCCAATATTGAAACACCCGTTTCGGGTTTGGTCCAATTTTAACGAGGACGTTAATTATTGCCGTTTAACACCATCACGTGACAGACATGTGAGGGTAATCTTGTCTATCTCAATATCCTTTTATAGTTAACTACATTTTTGGTCCTTGTGGTTTGACGGATATTTCAGTTTCAGTCCAATTTTTCAAAAAGTATCGGATCTTCTCCAATATTGAAACACTCGTTTCGGAGTTGCGAATCTAGTTGGTAAATGTTTCAGTTGCATTAAGGGTTGTAGTTTCAGTTGAGTGTAATGGCAGTATTTTGAATGAATGGATGTTATATGTTCTTTGGCAATGAATGCTATATGTTGTAGTTAGGAATTGACTACAATGGTCAGAATTCAGTTGTCAATCACAAATACGAAATACCATCTGGCATACATTACCAAAGTCTAACAACCCAAATACATTACCAAATTCATAAGTAGCAAACATAAGTCTGACCAAACAACCAAATTAAGTCTAAAAGATAGAAAGCTGATACAGTTTGTGATTAAGCAACCAAAACACAAAAGTTTCACAACTGTATTGGCCATGTAACCATCTACGTCATTCGTGCTTCTTCTTCTTACCTTTACCATTTCCACCAATCTTCTTCTGAACTCTAGTTGCAGCAGCTGCTTGTGAAGCTTGTTGTGCAGATGGTCTAATACTTGCAGACCCTCTCTGTCCCTTGCAAGATCTTTGGTTGTGACCTTTTTCACCACACTTTAAACAAGTCACGGTCTTCCCAGCTCTACTTAACTTGCCCCTTTTCACCAGTCTTTTGCCTCTTTTGCCTCTTCTTTCTAGGTCTACCAATTGGAGGGTTATAGTTGGGTGGAGTGAGTGTGATTGGGCTATTTGCCTTCTTCCACATGTCAGGTCCATTACATGGATTGATTTTGAACCTATACATTTCTTCCCATGTTTTCAGCCAATAACTTTCATGAACCCAAGACTCTGGTATGCCAGGTTCCAACCCATTGCTTGCCATATTCCAAATAGAGGCCACTGCATGTTTGCATGGTATGCCCGTCAGCTCCCACTTCCTGCATGTGCAACTTCTCAAGTTCATGTTCACCACACACTGGTCTCCCCATGGACCACATGCTTGATACAATTCTCCTCCATTCCATGTAACTGTGTACTGAGCAGCTTCCTTTAAAATGACACTGAAAATTCTAGTGGCATTAGGTGTTAGTGGGCCATTACTCTTGTTAATTACCTGCTGAACAAGGACTATTTTTTTCATGAGATACTCTCTGATAAACTCCAAGCAAGTAATGATGGGTTTATCTCTGCCATCCAACAGCTGTTTATTCAACACCTCACACATATTATTCAATAGGACATCACAGTGGGCTCTACCTGAAATAAAAATACCAACTTGCATTCAATACAAATCTTAACAGATAGAACTTCAATGCAGTTATTGAATTGCTAAAAACATACCAGAAAAGTGAGACCTAGCCCAATGTTGAGGTGGAATGAACTTCAACCAGTCATACAGTTCCTTGTTGGTGTTTCTAACTTCTTCCATATTTCTATCAAACAGTTGAATTGTTGTAGCTGTTGCACATCTCCATAACAGATCCTTGTATTGTTTTCCCCTCCAAATCAACTTCATGTTATCATAGATATGCTTCAAACAGTATCTATGTTCAGCAGCTGGAAATGTTTCTTGCAATGCAGGTATTAACCCCTATAACCAATGACCAAGTATAAGAACAATGGATACAAAAGTGTAAAAATGTAAAAATGACTAAGTACAAGACATAACAAAGTGTAAAAATGTACCTTTTGCCTATCTGTTATGAAGGTGAAGTTAGAGTTTCTGTACAACTCTAAGTCATCTCCAAGACAATCCAGAAACCATAACCAAGAGTCTTTTGTTTCAGACTCCACCACTGCATAAGCTAAAGGGTATGTTCCATTATTTGGATCTACCCCAACAGCTGTCAAGATCTGTCCTGGATATGGTCCTGACATGAAACATCCATCTAGTCCCAAGAGATCTCTTTTTCCAGCTTTAAATCCACTCTTTAAAGCCCCCAAGCACACATAAATTCTTTTGAATTGTCTTGTTTCACTATCTACATCAAATGTTTTTTCAACATCAATCTTTATAGTTGTATCTGGGTTGTTTTCTTTCAATTCCAAAGCATATTGCTTCAACTGAGCATACTGCTTGACATAATCCCCAATCACTCTTTCTTGTGCAATCTGTTTTGCCCTAAACACCTTCATTTTAGAAACACCCAATTCGTATTTTTTTTGCAATTGGTCTTTCAAAGCAGCTAGAGGTACCTTAGGGTTTGGTTTTATGGTTTCCTCAACATGTTTGGATAGAAAAGTGGCAGTACAGTTTCTAACATTTCTTGATTGTAGACAAGTGTGTGTATCAATGAATGTTTTCACCCACCATGTTTGTTCATTCTTGGTTTTAGAGCAGTGTAGAAGCCAGGGACAGCTTTGAGAATCTTCAACCACTACCCTCTTTTTCATATACCCACCCTTTTTGGTCCTGCATAAAGACCCACTAGCAATTTTGGGCTGATCAGTCTTTGGCCCATTACTTGGCTTGTCATTCACATGACTAAAAACTGGAACAATCCCTCTACATTCAGCCCTAATCCTTTCCTTATCATTCCTAGTCAAATACAATTGCCTTCTTTGCTCAACTGAAATCCTAGTAACCATCTGTTTGATCAATTCTTTGTTACCAAAAGTCTGTCCAGCATAAAAGTTTTCAGAGTAAATTTGACCATCTACTGGCTTGTACTTCTTGGCTAACTTCTTCAATGCTTTTCTCCTTTCAAACTCCTCATCATCTGACTCAGGTGCACTATCAAAATCTTCTAAGTCTACTTCTTCATCTTCAAATAGTTGATTATTTTCAACTTCTGCCTCAGTGCAACAAACCCATTCAACATTTGTATCTATGTGCTTTCTAAAATCAGCCATATCTACCTCAACATCATCAATCCTATCATCTTGATCAACATCAAAATCACTATCCTCACTCTCATCACTAGCTAAGCTAGAATTAGAGCCATCATTTTCTTCACTAACTATATGATTACCACCCATATTTGGTCCACTAGCTCTACCCTTATCACTTGACTGGCCTATTTCAGTGTTTATGTATAAGTGAGATAAAAAGGATCAAAGTCATTGCCAAAGTAAGCATTATCATTCCCTAAATCGATCTATTCTTATTTCCTAAATCAATCCCATTCTTATTCACTAAATCATCATTATTAGCAAAGTGAACAACGTCAAGTGGATGCTCAACAAACACCTCCATTACCTTAAACCTATCAAAGATACTTTGCCATACCCAACACATCATTATCGTTTTCAAAGGCATAAGACCATTATCTAAATCGGCATTAGGTATCTTATAATGAAAAAGCATACCCTGATTCACATAACCTAACTCTTCTAGCATACTTGATACTTCAATCACGTAAAACGAGTCTGAATCAATATCATCAAACCAATTGACTTTTCCTCCTCTCGTAGCGACGATTTGGTGGACTAGTAAATGCACCTCCATGGTTGATCTTTATGGAAAAACGGTTGGGTGTTTATCTCTGCAATAAAATCGAACCATTTAACATGCATTAATTTTAACAACAAAAATCATGAAGAAAAAAAAAACAAAATATATTACAGACAAAAAACTTACGGTATAGTTTGTAAGGATCAACTGGATCACCTTTTGCTCTCAACGACCAGGTACAAGGCAACATTATTTAGGGATTTTTTTCTTGCAAATAGGGTTTGTGTTAGAGAGAAAATGAAAGAGTTGGTCACGGAATTAGGGTTTGTGTTAGAGAGAATGAAAGAGTCGGTCACTAATAATGAAATGACCCATCTGTTTGTGAAGGGATATTGAGGAAGGGATATTGAGATAGACAAGATTACCCTCACATGTCTGTCACGTGATGGTGTTAAACGGCAATAATTAACGTCCTCGTTAAAATTGGACCAAACCCGAAACGGGTGTTTCAATATTGGAGAGGATCCGATACTTTTTGAAAAATTGGACTGAAACTGAAATACCCAGCAAACCACGAGGACCAAAGATGTAGTTAACTCGAAGGTAAAATATTAGGCTATAGGAGACGGTCTCGTGTATTTGTTTCAGAAGGTTTATTCGTGACGCATGTCATTTGTAAGTTTTTTAATTTTTCATTTTAAAATAAAATTTATATATAGAGATATATCCATAAATTTTCACAGAAAAAATTCTAAATATATATTGTGGGAGTTTTATTCCACAACTTACACTTATCTACCAATAAAAAATTCTTCATTTATTTTTTTAGCTTAAAATTTTAAATATTTATAATTTTTTAAATCAAGTTGATTTTTAATGAAAAATATATCAAATTAATTTTTATTTCACAATTTTCAACTAGACATCCATATGAATACAATAAATTTGATGAATTTATAATAATAACCGATTGCACAAAAAAATATATTAGAAAAAATATGAATTTTTATTTTCAGTAAAATTAATTGATGCAAAATAAAAATATATTAACTCATTTATTGCTTACATAAAAAATAAATTATGATATTTATTTAATTATAATAACTAAAAATAATAAAACATACACTGCACACACATATATATTAAGACTTAATCACATATTACTTTCGTTCCCAAAATTTATTCCTATTTTTTTTCGGTATGTCCAGGAAATTTGTTTATGTAATGGACACTAATTGACTTAACACTCCGCTAATGTGGTACTCTTTCTTGAATTATATTACACCTCATAATACACTCAATAAGTCTTTTATTAATATTACGCTAATATGATACTCATGTAGAGAATCATCAAAAATAAATTTATAGATCGGAAAATTATTTTTTAATAAAAGAATATCTTATGTGGTGCATCGCACCGGAGAACATCTAGTTATGGTAAACACAGGAGACGTTGTCGCTAGGCTGGTTTTATTTTATTTATAAAAAAAAAAAAAAAAATTTTTTCTTGGAAACGTTCTTACTATTGTTTATAGTTTTCCCCTTCTGTTTTTTCTTGGCAATTATTTCTTTTTCTTGTTTTAAATATTTAAAATGTCACTAACATGCCATGAATTTATTTTGAATTTAACTGTGATTACCAAATGAAAATGGCAAAAAGAAATAAGTAAAAAGAAAATGGAAGAAGGGATGTAACTCAATGTCATATTAAAATAGTAGAACTATCTAATATTTTGAAAATTCATACGAGTTTTTTGTTTAATTTGATCTAAATAGTATGAATAGTGTGGAAATTATAGAGTATGAGTGAATTATTTGTGAGACTCATGACAATTGTACTCATATAGTTGTCATGGATGGTTGATATACAATATAGAGGTAAGTTAACGTACTGTAAGTAGAAGGCTTAACGTATGTTATGAGTGGACCAAATACTTCTAAATGGATAGTTGACAAGTGGAGCCAAAAATATTACACCCTCAAATACCACAAAAGATGTTACACATCGTGGACCATGCATGAATTTGCATTTCTTGTTAGGTTGTGACATAGACATACATACATTCGTCTTCCAATTCAGTGCTGAGGAAAAAACATCACACTTTTTTCCTCCTCCTCCAGAGCACCGTTCTATGAAGTACACGAAGGCCTCTTATTACTTGATTTTCATTCTTTCGGTTTGTTAGGGGTGTGGTCCACCCCACGTGGCCATATTCATTGAAAACAGGAGTGGCCCAACAAGTTTAAGAAAAAAAATATAAAAAAATTGGTTGCTGCCTGAACAAAAAAAAAAAGCGGCCACCGAAAGCAAGAAGAAAAGTCAAAAGAAAAGATGGGTACGTAAGTTGGAAGATTTCAACTCCATTTCCTCTATGGCTCCGTTTGCTTCGCTCCACCCTAAACGCTTGGATTGAAGGCCCGCTTTAACATTGGGTCTTAATAATATTATTTTTGACCTATTATGTTGTTTGCTTCATAATTATAAAGGTCCGATATCAAATAGAAAAGACAAAATAGGCCATCCTCAATTTTCATCTTCCTCCTTTTTCGCAAACCCTACCATCGCCCGGTGCCGCATGAAATTTGTTGGGTTTTCCGACAACGCTGTGGCTATCAGCGCAATCGACGACACTGGAATTAATCTCTGCTTTGTGAAGGTGAGAACTTGTTATTATATTCCCAAATTTTGGGTTCATCTTCATTGTTCAGTTCTCGGACGAGGGTTAATTTATGGTGCTTATTTGGGGTTTTTTTCTCCGATCTAGGGTTTTCGCGCCACAAAGTCACACCACAGAGAGAGATGAGATGAGAGCGGCGGATTTGGTGGTCATTTACCCCCTATCAGACGCGACCTTAATTACATAGATTAATAATCGGGCGCTGCTAGACCGATTAATAATAAGCCAGGCCCGCAAAATTGGTGCGGGCTATTATTATTTCTCAGACCCAGTGTGTTTGTAGCAAACAATTTAATATGATGGATAAGCCAATTTATGAGCCCTATTGTGCTTTTTTCAGCCCAAGCAAACGGAGCCTATAAATATAGGCATTCAACTGGTGAATAATATAGGAAATGCATTTCACTCCTTGGTGAATCAAAGAGTGAAAGATAGGAAGAGAGAGAGAGAGAGAATAGAGCGTCTTTGAGAGAAAAAATAGTGAGAAAAATAAAGAGTATTTTTTTTATCTCCCTCAAATAAGTATTTCCTATTTTTTCTTGTCTTTCCAAGTTAATCAACTTGAGATATTTGTATTCCGAGATATATCCTCTTGAGAGATTGTATCCTCTATATTGTCTAGGGAGAATTTTATAAGCCTACTATACACATGTGGAAGTTTTCGGACTGACGTTCACCCATGGTTTTTTTTATTTGGGTTTTCCACGTAAGATTCGCATACCTTATTTATTCTTTTTATTCAATTTTTAAATCTAGCAAAAGAAAAAATATTTATCCTAATTCCATTGTACAAGTGATTTAATTCGACATTACCTTTTTCTTAAACAAATGTATTTTCGCAACAAGTGGTATCAGAGCCATTTCGTTGAGAAGGCGGATTAAAAATGGAGGAATCATCATCTCTTGGCGGTATGTTCAAATTGAATGGATCAAATTACTCAATTTGGAAACCAAGCATGTTGGATCATCTCTATTGTAAGGATCTCTATTTACCCTTATATGGTGATGATGCCAAACCAAAAGAATCGAATGATGTTGGCTACATCCGGCGCATATTAAACACAGTATTTTCCATCATTTTCTAATGAGGAAAAAGACAATGTTCTTTGGAAGAAAATCAAAGCTATGTTTGAGAGGAAAAATAACTTAAACAAAGCTTCAATAATCAAAAGAATTGTTCGATTGCATATGCGGAGGGCGCCAACATGACGGAGCATCTAAATACATATCAAGGTCTTATCAATCAATTCACCAATATGAAGATTTCCGTTAATGATGAAGTTGTAGCTTTATTGCTACTCCGTATGTTACCGGAGAGTTGGGACACTCTTGTGGTGTCAATTAGCAACTAGGCTCCAGACGGAGCATTGACTTTGCAAATGATCAATGATTATCTCCTTAATGAAGAATCCAGAAGGAAGGAGCAAGATCGTTCTTTTGAGACAAAGGCGATGGTTGCTGAAAATATTAATCGTGGGAGAAGTAAAATAAAGCTACAAATATACAATAGACAAATCCATGGGGAAGTCTAAACCCAGAAAAGACTTCAAATGCCATTATTATGGTGGTCCAAATCACTATGGAAGAGACTGTAGATGAAAGAAAAGGGAACAATAGTGTGAAAATAATAAAAATACTAAGAAGGATGTGACAGCGGTTGTAGCTCATGGAGATATCATCATGGTTTATGATGACACCGTAGAAGCTTTGGTAAAGTAACAATGGCCAATCATGGTGTGACTGAAGTTGTTGGTATAGGAGACATTGTCATGCCTACTATTACTAGATGTAAGCTTATCTTAAAATATGTTCGACATGTTAGTGATATGAGACTTAATATTTTGTTGGCAAGCTCGACGATGATGGGTACATCAACCACTTTGGCGAAAGAAAATGAAAACTCATCAGAGGTTCTCTTATTGCAGCACGGGGTAGAAAAGAAGGTTCTCTCTACTTGATGCATGCAAAATTATCCAATGGAGAGGTGAATACAGTCGTCAAAAATCCCTCCATTAAGTTATGGGATAAAAGGCTTGGACATTTGAGCGATAAAGGTTTAGAAATTTTGTCAAGAAGAAACCTCCTCCTTAAGTAAAATGCATACACTTAGAAACTTGTGTTGATTGTTTTGCGGGGAAACAACACGGAGTTGTATTCAAAAGCCTTTCTCCCTCAAGAAAAGTTCAACCTCTTGATTTGGTGCATACATACCTGAACTATATGAAAGAAAGGACTCTTGGTGGTGCATTTTATTTCGTCACATTATTGATGATTTTTCGAGAAAAGTGTGGTGTTTTGCTTTGAAAACCAATGACCAAACATTGGAGGTCTTTAAGTATTTTCAAACAAAAATAAAAAGAGAAACGGGAAGGACACTGAAGTGTGTTCGTGCAGAAAATGACAGTGAATATCAAGGCCCGTTTGAACAACACTATAAGAACTATGATAGCAAGGTGGAGAAAAGCGTCCCAAAGATCCCTCAACACAATGGCTTTGCGGAAAGGATGAATAATATATGCAAAGCATTTCACTCCTTGGTGAATTAGAGAGTGAAGTCAAAAATAGAGAGAGAGAGAGAGAAAAATAGTGTCTTTGAGAGAAGAAATAGTGAAAAAAAACAGAAAGTACTCAAAAGAGTGTTTTTTATTTTTTCTTGTCTTTCCAAGTTAAACAACTTGACATATTTGTATTCCGAGAGATCATCTTGACAGATTGTATCCCCTATATTGTATAGGGATAATCTTGTAAGTCTACTATGCAGATAGTGGAAGTTTTCAGACTGGCGTCTATCCATGATTTTTATCGATTTGGGTTTTTCACGTAAAATTCTCGTACCTTTTTTATTCTTTTTGTCCCATTTTTAAATCTAGCAAAAGGGAAAATATTAAGCCTAATTCTGTTGTGCGAGTGATTTATTTTGACACTACCTTTTCTTAAACAAGTGTATTTTCCCAACACGGTCTTTGTAATATGTTTTTTTTTTTCCAAATTTTTTGCTTCATAACTTGGTTGTTTGTAGGGTTGCTTCAATTTTTTATACTTGTTTTGTTGGGTTTTACTTGTATCTAATATCTCGAATTTGAGCAAAAATGCAGCGAAATAATAATAAAAAAAACCAAGATGAGAATCTTCATGTAATAATTAATTGATTTAATAAAGAGTGTCGAATTACCTTAAACTGAAGAACAGATCTAAATTCGGACCAGAAGCTGACGAAAATCACCTTCCTCTTTCGGTGATCCACACACGAATAATCTGCACAAGTCGGATTGCTAAATCCTTATGAATAATATTGATAACAAGGACAACAAATGATTCCTTGCTATAAGGATTGTACTGTTGATCAAGATCAACTAAGGGAAGAAGACGAACCGGGACTTCTTGGACAGAAAAGTTGTGGTCAATTTGAGATAGGGGAGGGGTCGATTTTCTTGTCTTGTTTCTTCTGACAACTCCTTGTCTAAGACCCTTTTTTATACTACGTTTACTTAATTACCCCTCAACTTATTAAATATTACAATATATATAATATCTTATATTATATATCACTTATTATTTAATCCTCTAATAAATATAATATCCAATATTATATTTACTATTCCCAGTTGATATAATTAAATAATATAATATATAATATCATATATCTTATATGACTCATTATTCAATTTCTTAATAAATATAATATCCAATATTATATCTAATAATTATTCTTACTTGTCTTTAGTAGTCGTATGTGTGACCCAAAAGCTTATATTATGCTGAAAACTATTTAATACCTTATTAAATCATAAATCATAAGCGGTCTCTAGCAAGACATTATGACTACCCAAATAATATAAGCTTATAGTCCATATAACATGTCAAATCCCTTTGTCATGCGATATCATAATTGAACTAAGTCATGGAAACTGTCATACTTATTATGCTCAAATACTTTCTCGATCTTAAGTAAATTGATTGAATCAAATGACTCTTCATTTGAGCATGGTTATGCATTCCCTTCAGTCCTACTTATCGAGGGACCCAACAGATATTTCTCTCCCTAAAGAGAAGGATAATTCCCCATCTTGATTATTCATTGCCCTATATATGACTCCCATTAATCCTGATCACTAACCTTTATGATCACCATATTTCAGATAACGTTGGATTACGTCAAGGCATAACAGTATCATGTTGGACTCTAATGATAATCTGAGGTTCAAAGAATTATTGACATACATTATATTGGGATTACTTATGCCATTTCCATGAAGTGATCTCAATGCGGGTCTGTCCAGTATTGCGTTCTTCAGCCAATACCCATAAGTTTGATCCATACCATACGCATAACCATCCAATGATTATCAATCAAACTTATACTAGTATATTAATCATTTGAGTCTCCACTCTACGTTATTGGACCAGGAACATATGAATAATCTTATTATTTGTGATTAAGTATTATTCGATTATTATGGTACTAAAACATACACATATTATAATAATCAACGAGAAATAGATGTTATCAAATAAATTTATTTTATGTGACAATTACAAATCTAGGCACATCGAATGTCCTAGGGCACTATTCCCAATCATCTCCCACTTGCACTAGGACCATTCATTCATGAGTTTTAGTCTTATCGATCTAGCATGCTCTTCATGCTTTTTTGTGAGAGAAGCTTGGTAAGTGCATCAGTAACATTCTTTTCCGTCTCTACTTTCATGGATAGACTTGTCATTCCCAAAAACTGTTCGAAAATTGAATTAATCTTGAAGGAGTTTGACAGTGCTATGGGAGGACATTCTGGCTATTTTAGAACTTACAAAAGAATAGCTAATCTGCTCTTTTGTGAAGGAATGAAGAAGGTTATCCAAGACTATGTGCAAATGTGTGAGATGTGTCAAAGGAATAAGTACCAAGCCTTGAGTCCAGCTGGGTTACTTCAACCCTTACCTATTCCTAAGCAAATATGGTCTGATGTTTCAATGGATTTCATTGGGGATTTGCCTAAAGCTGGAGGGATGGACACTATCCTAGTGGTGGCGGATAGCCTCACAAAGTATGCTCACTTCATGACATTATCTCACCCATATAATGCCAAGGAGGTTGCTGAGGTATTCTTAAAGGAAGTGGTAAGGCTTCATGAATTCCCTGAGTTAATAGTTTCTGATAGGGACAGGATATTCATAAGCTCCTTTTGGAGTGAATTGTTCAAATTGGCTGATACTAAGTTAAAGTGCAGCTTTGCATACCACCCAAAGACTGATGGGCAAACTGAGGTGGTGAATAGGTGCCTAGAAACATATTTGAGGTGCATGACAGGTGCTAAACCTAAGCAATGGCATAAATGGTTGAGTTGGGCAGAATTTTGGTACAATACCAACTACCATTTCCACTAAGATGACTCCATTCAAGGCTCTATATGGGCAGGATCCACCTCCAGTAATTAGAGGGGATTTGACTATGACACACATTGAAGAAGTGACATAAATGATGCAAGACAGAAATGAGATCCTAGACATTCTCAAGGGTCATCTAGTGCAAGCTCAAAATAGTTGAAACAACATGCAGACAAGCATAGAAGAGAGATAGAATTTCAAATTAGAGACATGGTTTACTTGAAGATTCAGTGTTATAAACTGAAGAAGCTATCCAGGAGGGTGAATAAAAAACTAAGCCCTAGATACTATGGCCCTTATGAGGTATTAGAAAATATTGGTGAAGTTACCTATAAACTGAAGCTGCCAGATGATAGTAAGATTCATCCAGTGTTTCATGTGTCACTGCTGAAGCCTACAGTGAATGCTGATGCTGTGGTACAACCCTTACTAGCTTATGTGACTGAAGAATTGGAGTTACAAGTGCAACCAAAAGAGGTTTTGGCCGTTAGGGGTAATGCTAATCAATATGTGGAACTCTTGGTGAGGTAGAAGGGACTGCCTCAATGTGAGAATTCATGAGAACTTATGAGCAAACTGTTGGTTGCATTTCCAGAATTTCACCTTGAGGACAAGGTGAATCTTTTAGGGGAAAGTGTTGATGCAAACCCACTTAATGAAGGTCAGAATGGTAATATAACTAAGGTTTATGAACGGGGAAGTGGAAACCAATCGCTTGGGGGCCACGGAATTAGTCACACTCTCATATAACATAATTGTTTACGTGGCAATTCTGGACAGGGCAAAGGAAATCTTTACTGAGAGGAAGGATGGTGTGAGGATAAATAGGGAGGTATGCATGAGTGAGGAAGGCTGAAATTAATTTGGAAAGGGGATGAGGAACTCTGCATGTTCTATGAAAGTTCAATTTTCATACATGAAAATCAAGGTTTTTTACTGTTTTTTCTTCCTCTCCCCCTCTCTCTTGCTTCTTTCTAGTTTGGTTTATCAGAATCGTGATTTGATGTATGTCCTGATGGTTGCTTTCTTAAAATGCGATTTTTTGTTAAAACTCTGTCTCTAAATGCTCCGGCATTCATCTCTCTCTCTCTCTCTCATTATTGCTGCTAATTTTGGTGTGTTGATTAATTATGGAAATTGCGTGTTTTCACGCTTTTATTAGTTTAATTTTGTTTTGAAACGGATGGGGATGGCGAATTTGAAGAACGAACTGCTATAATCATAAATAAAGGTTAGGATTTTTAGACTCCTACACAATTAACATATTTGGGATAGAGCCTTCGTGCAATTTTCATATTTTAGAAAAGATCCGTGATGGGAGATAGAGTACTCAAAACGATATGTATAATTTTAATCGATTATGTACAATTTCAGTAGACTAAATTTCAAACTCATTATGTACAATTCCAAACGATCATCTATAGTTTTTCAAAAAATTTATATACAATTTCAATCAATTATCTACAATATTGTACAGTTTCAATCCATTATATGTCATTTCAAACAAATAATATACAATTTCATACCCATTATGTACAATTTCAATTGATCATCGTATAATTTCATTCGATTATGTACAACGTCACTAGATTATCTATAATTTGGGGTTTTCCATATCATAATCAAAATATCTAAAAAGTCCGATTAAGTAATATTTAAAAGATAAATAAAAAACGAGGTACTCAAACTAGAGTCCAATTAACATTGGACTCATTATGTTTATCTTATTTCCTAGTTACGATTGGATTTGGATATTTCCTTTGGCTATTTAAGCATGATATGGTGAAAATTAATCGGTACAAACTTCTCCAACAATCGTCTGTTTATTAATCTCCGAGTCAACTTCTCCAAACTTCTCTAATCTGTCCATTAATTTCTCCAAGTCGACTTCTCCAAACTCCTCCAATGTGTTCATTAATTTCTCCAAGCAATAATTGACTTTTCCACTGTTCAACAGACAGGAATTAGGCAATCTCCTCATGAGGTATGATTTATTTATCACGCCCATATTGTTGATCAACGTGCCAAAAAAATCATGAATTATCTCTAACACATATTTAATTTTCTTTTTTCCTATCCTGATACGTTATTGTTTTGTCATCTCCCCTGTCATTTCTCGGGTTTCTTTTTGTAATTACACCAAAACTCATGGGTTATTTTAAATTTTCTAATTAACCAAACAAGTTAGAAAATAATAAAAAGAATCTTAAAAACACAAAATATGCATGTAAAAGATTGAATGTCTATTTTCTAATTTCCAAAGAATTGTAGTTAAACCAATAAACCAATATTCATGAAAATTTTATATTTTTTTCTAAAACAAAACATAAACCAATAATCAGGAAAATTTTATATTTTTTTCTATAACAAAATATGTGCAACCGATTCTAGTTTATGAAAAAACAGGAATTTTATTCAAAAAATTCTGAAACATATTTTATACCATTACTGTAGTAGTCTTGAAATACCAAAACAAAAATAAAATCTTATGGAAATCATAAAGCACGAACAAAAATATAAGTTACTCAGTGCAATTATTCAAAAAAAATTGGGGCTCTTCTGTTATTAAATCAAAATTCAGGGGTAATTTTATGTTCTTAACCAAACATTTAAAATGAATAAAATAATCTGATACTTTGATCCTTGTTTGTTGTGTCATCTTAGTTGCAGTCGATGTCTTTGGAGAACATGCACGTTTCACCTACAAAGAGAATGAGGTTCCACATGTTACTCAAATGTCATCGGAAAAAAAAAGATGCAGTCGACCACAAAATTCATTCACCGAACGTCGTTGCCTAAGCTAGTAGAGGCAAACCGTAAGCTAATAATGAACAAATTTCTGCAAATGAAACTCTTGAGTTTGGATCTATGACAGAGGCTTAATGTATGCTTGACAAAAAGTTCTGACATGGTTTATTAATAACTTTGATCCACATACAAGAAAAGCATCATTGCATGGTAAAACAGTCCACATGACTGTTGAAACTGTGCACTCTGTTTTTGGTGTTTCATGTTCTGGAAAATTAATTAGTACGGATAAAAAATCTACAGAAGGTAAGATGACGTATGGTATACTATTTACCAACAACGGTCGGAATGTGATTGACCGAATTATTCCAAAAAGTTATGGAATTTCGTAGTGGTGGCAATGATTTTCAAGTGTTATACATGATACTTCTTTTTTCAACCACGCTGTTTCGAGGATACGATAATGTGCTAAACTTGGACCACCTCGAGTATCTTATTGATCTAGATCATATAGAAACATATAACTGGGGGACACTTACATTGGAGAAGCTTGTTGAGGGAATAATCAAATTCAAGAGTCATAATCAGTCATACATAACCGGGTGTCTTCCGTTACTTTAGGTACTTTTTTTACCATAATTAAAATCAATTACACTGGTTAAACATAAACTGCTTATTTCATAACTTACTGCAAAATGTGCAGATGATCTTCATGGACATATTCGTGGACATATATCCAGAACGTAGAAAGATTTTTGACCCGGCAATCCCACTAATCGAGCAATGGGAGCAAACGGAGGTGCATGAGCTACTACAAACATTCACCGAGATGGGGATATCTAAACAACCTTGTAAGTTATTTACATCGTTGGTAGCCAACTGACTTGTTAAAATTTGAGCGAATGTCTGTGTTCTAACCATTTATGGTTTTTGTAATCTACCATATCTTGTTCAATATGACGATACTGATAATTCACAATAAAAATCTGACTGGTTTTCTCAGCCCTTTTTCTTTTGCAATAAGAACTCTTAGTTTGACTAATAAACATGTATTTATCATCTCACGTTCCTGAAAATCACTTTGCAGAAGTGGGTACTCTCTACTTAACACAAATCCTACTAGGGAGAAGAGTTCAGAAACAATACCGGAAAAGTTAAATCCAGCTATGGGGGTAGAAGCACACTCACAATCTCAGCTACTCAAGTTTTTAGCTGATTAGTATGCCGTGATGAACCATCAAATGACAAATATGGAGATAAGCATGAGCATCTTGATGGGTAGTCGAGTATCGCCTGTAGAAAATGACAAGAAGGTTGAGTATGAAGAGCTGCGAAATCTAATCAAAGAACTTAAACCATTTGTTGGTTCCTTAAAGTCTTTGGCACAAACATCAAGCGGGAAAACAGTTCTGACTTATGAGCATTGTAATTCAGAAACTGTACCGAAAAAGAGCAATGGAAGCATTAGGTACATCAAAACAGATGACATTTTTGAAATAGTTTGCAATCACATGCTTGCAAGGGATCTGATAGTAGAATATCTGTTCCCGAGGAAACTGAATAAACATTAAGTAACTATCGTTGGATCATTTTGAAATTAAATTAAGATATATGATAATCATTATATTTACCTCTCTTTGATTCTACATTTTTTTTTCAGGGCTACACCTACATTGGTTGACTTTGTACTCGATGAGCACAGCTGGCCTCTAACCTGTGCAAACATGTCGACTCTATCACCAAAAAGTTGGATTACTGGACTGATAGGTCATACATTAGTATTTTTCTCTTTATTATTAATTATTTCTTGTACTTCCAATTTACTATATTTGCAATGGAGTTCACTCATCTTCAACGTTTTTCAGGTTCTTGACTGTGTCGCATTCGACATTTGGAGAGACATAGTTCGATGAAAAAGGGAACTATCACTGGAATTTTTCTGCTTCTTTCATTGTATGTTATTTATATTTGTTCTCCTGAATCAGGAGAGTATGTTAATATTTCCTTTTCTAAATTGTAGAATCTAGCATCTACGACGCATATAACTGAGAATAAAATAGACTCGGTGGTCTTTGGTCCAAACAAACATTGTCGGTCACTAACAATACACTGCAAGACTATCAATATACCAATATATGATGGAAATCATTGGTACTTGTGTACTCTGGATATGAATAAGCAGAGGATTGTGATTTCTGATACGAATCGTGTTTCTGTACGCGATGAGCCCAAAGTGAAACTAGTGGTAATATACTTGTTAAAGCATACACTAATAAGTAATTTTTATGTAATTATTCTTACATCCCAAAATTGGAAACACGTATGCTTTCAGGTGGATCGACTAGAGAAGGTTGCCGGACTTTCGGAATGTGAAGCATTCAAGCACTTTAATCGGAGTCCACATTTAAATGTGTGGATTCTACTGTTCCACAACAAGATAATGGGTATGACGCTACTAACATTCAATTATGTGCAAATTATTGTAAAATTTTAATCTTCAGTTAGCGATGAAGTTAATAATTATTTAGCCTACTGTTTTGAATACCATTTGATGTTAACATAAAAACCTATTCTTTTATGCAGAGCTGAAGTTAGCCTTATCATTGCTAGAGGAAACGCTGAACACTGTATTCAAGCATTGACTCTCTAGAAATGACACTATCGGGCACATTTAATTTGATAATAAGCCATATGGAATTATAAAGTAGATCAGATGAAGAATAAAAATTGGAAGGAAAGCCCATATCAAAAGAAGATTATGAACCACTACAAAGTGATGATAAATTAAAGAACTTCATCAAGACATACACAGAAAATGGACGTATGATGATACCAGTACGGTTGAGTATGGTCCCATAACCATTGAATTGCAATAGTGTACCTCCACAAGAAGACGCAAGCGCAAAAAGTTGGGTAAAAAATTAAGGTTCTTAATTATTCACACATGACGCATTATGTTTTCAAATTCCCAAAACTATCGTTTTAATTTGCAGACAAACTATATGCCTCATCGTCAAAAAAGAAGGTGTTGAATGCTGCATAAGGGACTTCAATTTTTCAGATACTGATTTCAATGATGCTTTAACGAAGATAATGGTAGAATTTCAGACACATGAAATCGATGAAGAAACACCCATGATCCAAGGACAGTCCCTTATAGGATCCGGTTTAGTTCCATTGAGCAGTAATGAAGAGTTGAATAAGTTTATTAAAACATATACGGAGAAGGAACGTAGCATGATACCTATGCATTTTGAGATGATGGAGGAGAATGGCAAAAATCTGAATCCCAAAAAAGAGAATGAAGATGCCATGAAAAAATAATTACTTTGGTGCATTTAGCTATTTATCGCTTTCATGATTTTCTAAGGATTTTTAGTATGTGGTGACTCGGATTTTTATTTCCTTTAATTGCTATATGAAGTTCATTCAATTTACGCAATAACTTATTAATATCACAAGTTTTCTGGAATAAAATTATTTTGGTTGGTAAACAACAATACCGGTAATTCTTGGCTGCATTTTGATTGAAATGACTGAGATGAGATTTGAGTTGGAGTAGTTTTGGCTATCAGCTCCTGTTGTTATATTGGGATGCTTTGAGAAGTTTATCTCCAAATGTTTCCAAACAACATGGCTCCCATATATCATTTAAAAACAAGATATGCAAATTAATGAAACTAAAGCAACAAACACAATTATATTACAAACACAATTATATTACGGCCATTGAATGTTCTTTCTTTTCTTTCATTTTTATTGTCACTTCCCCTAAACATCAACCAGCAAGCATGATCCGTTCATAATCATCTAATAGTAATGTAGATGAATACATGGCCACACCAGAAAACTAATCCTTGTCACAATAAATTAAGGCCACATCGAAAAAACAAAGAGCCTATGGCACTTGTTGCCTAGTATTGCTCTCTTTCAGAGTAGGGAATTCATCCAAACCTAACCAAAGAATGCTATTAAGAGATATATGAAACAACAAACTATCATGCCTCTGTACATAATATTTGTTCTTAGGGATAAAAAAGGACAAAGAGAAAAAGGACAAGAAAGTCCTACGGAATCTAATTAGCTTCATGAAATGACACTGTAAATGATTAGAACATTCAACATATAAATCAGGTTAACAAGAACCAAAAATAAAAGTTATATATGTTAACATGCTCACATGACGGTATATATATGTGACAATGATACCAAATTGACTAGTCCGAGTGAAAAAGGCGAAAATCGGACAAAATTATCAATTTCCGTGCGTATGACTACTTCGTAGCAGTTTTGATATTTTAATCATAACTCTCTCATACGAAGTCCGATTTAGGTGATTCAAGCGGCCATGGAAAGATAAAAGAAAGATATATAAATCATGTGAAACGGTCCAAGGTCCAATTATGCTTCTATCAAGCCACACGAACCGTTCAAATGTGCAGTAATTTTTATGGCCGAAAATTGATGAAGATTTGTCAAAGATCCCTTCCACCTACATCACCACCCCTTTGTTTATTTGTCACTTTCAAAGTCCACACCTTGTTTCTCCTCATTTGCCCCCCCCCATGTCTTGATTTGTTTTTCTTTTTTTTTTATATTCTTCACATGTGAAGATATGTCCTTGTCCCCATGTGGAAAATTCCAACCCCCCACCTTCATTTTCAAAGTCTCGCAAGAGTATCAAAGGAGGAAGACTTCAGCCCCTCTCCATTTCACCTTACGGCCGTGAAAGAAGCAAGAGACAGCTTAGTAGATTGATTTGTTTAATTTTAATCTTGATTTCCTTTTCTTTGTCAAAGTCTTGTTTATTTTGTTTGATTTTATTTGATCTTGTGTGATCATGTAAGCTTAGTATAGATATGCCATATTTGGCATGTTGTAACATATCTTGAAGCTTAAAAAACGAAATACATTGTGTATGTATTCTTGTTGAATGATTTTCAGCACACTTTGATTATAATTCGACGCGTCTTCGAGTTGTAATTTAATCGATTCTCAATAGGTCTTGAGGAAAGATTGCCTTATCAAACTATAGGTCTAGTTTGATAAATCACTTTCATATTGTTCTTGTTTACGTAAGCCGAATTGTCCTACTTTCGATTGTTTTCTAATGAGCGTTACACATATTCAAGTGTTGTAAGGATAAAAACATTTCCGCTGCAATTACATGCGAATTTACGTCCGTCTTTATACGTAATTCGTATCATAAGTTGTATCAGAGACCACACCTGAATTTCTTAATTCAGTTGAGGTTCTTGATCCTTCATCAAAATGGAGTTCAACGATATTTATCTCTTGGCGATATTACGCGACGCATTACACGACGTACCGGAGTTCATGGGACCTTCCGATCCAGAAGCATGTGTTGATTGGCTCCACGTTTGTGAGGAGTTTTTCAACCACAATTCAATTCCATTAGACCGCCGAGTCTCGTTGGCGACAAAACGCCTTCGTGGTCGCGACTCGACCTGGTGGTAGAAATTGAAAACCAGCCGTTTACACCAAGGTAAACCCAAACTAAGAGACTGGAACAAATTCATAATACACTTTACTCGGAAATTCATACCCATAAATTCTCACCGCCACGATCCACCAATGGCACCACACCGGAAATTGCAGAAGTTCAGTGCCACCCCGCCACCGACATTCGATCTAAGGTTTTTCCACATTACTGAGCGGCACAATGACGAATTTCCAGCAGAACCTTTTTCCTATGAAGACGATGCCCCTACTACCATTTTTAAAGTAGATGAGGCAAAGGTTTCAACGACGCAACACAACGAAGAAGACGATTTGGTTAGTGTTTCCCTAATTAACAAACTTGGATCTTGCTATTATGAGCATGAGCCAATTAATTGCATTGGCCAAATTGACCAAAACGGAATTGATGAGCCGAATGAATTATGGCCAGATGAACATTTGACACAAGTCGTGCCTTTTAAAATTGTGGAAGACAAAATTGAGCTTGATACTAAAATTGGTCGGTTAGAAGAAAACGACAATTTTGGGCCTAAATTTTATATCGACTCAGTTTCTGGTGATGGACTTATTGTCTTGGATGATTACCAAATTGAGGTTAGTAAATTATTTTGTGATGGGCCATTATTGGAGGAGCCCAACAATATTGAAACGGAGAGTTGGTAAGATTATGACGGACCGCCAGCATTTGATGAGGAACCAGTTGATGAAGAGGAATCCGTAATAAATCCTGTGTTTCCCATTCTGGATGGTGAACCCGATGTGGAATTATCAATGTTTCCAATTCTAGATGATGAACCCGATATGAAATTATCCGTGCGTCCCATTTCAGATGTCCACTCATGTCATGATATCGGTATTACCTGGCGGGGTAATTATTATTATTTTATTAATAATGATAGTTATTTTGTTGGTGATTCTCGAGGGCCCCCCCACTACCTATCGTCTCAAGATTTTGGGCCATGTACGCACTGCGGATATTTTCGAAATCAAATACGTGGAGGCTTTAGTTAATTATCTTGATGATGAAGAGATTTCTGAATTGAGGACAATTCCCTTTAAAGGGGGAGGGAATGATACGAAATTGACTAGTCCGAGTGAAAAAGGCGAAAAACGGACAAAATTACCAATTCCCGCGCATATGACTACTTCGTAGCAGTTTTGGTGTTTTAATCATAACTCTCTCATACGAAGTCCGATTTAGGTGATTCAAGTGGCCATGGAAAGATAAAAGAAAGATATATAAATCATGTGAAACGGTCCTAGGTCCAATTATACTTCTATCAAGCCACACGAACCATTCAAATGTGCAGTAATTTTTATGGCCGAAAATTGATGAAGATTTGTCAAAGATCCCTTCCACCTACATCACCACCTCTTTGTTTATTTGTCACTTTCAAAGTCCACACCTTGTTTCTCCTCATTCGGCCGCCCCTCATGTCTTGATTTGTTTTCCTTTTTTTTTTTATATTCTTCACATGTGAAGACATGTCCTTGTCCCCATGTGGAAAATTCCAACCCCCCACCTTCATTTTCAAAGTCTCGCAAGAGTATCAAAGGAGAAAGACTTCAGCCCCTCTCCATTTCACCTTACGGCCGTGAAAGAAACAAGAGACAAGCTTAGTAGATTGATTTGTTTAATTTTAATCTTGATTTCCTTTTCTTTGTCAAAGTCTTGTTTATTTTGTTTGATTTTATTTGATCTTGTGTGATCATGTAAGCTTAGTATATATATGCCATATTTGGCATGTTGTAACATATCTTGAAGCTTAAAAAAATGAAATAGATTGTGTATGTATTCTTGTTGAATGATTTTCAGCACACTTTGATTATAATTCGACGCGTCTTCGAGTTATAATTTAATCGATTCTCAATAGGTCTTGAGGAAAGATTGCCTTATTAAACTATAGGTCTAGTTTGATAAATCACTTTCATATTGTTCTTGTTTACGTAAGCCGAATTGTCCTACTTTCGGTTGTTTTCTAACGAGCGTTACACATATTCGAGTGTTGTAAGGATAAAAATATTTCCGCTGCAATTACATGCGAATTTACGTCCGTCTTTATACGTAATTCGTATCAGACAAGAACATTAAACTGAAAATAGCTAATACGAACTAACCGAATACCTCATGCCGAATTTCAGTTCAGTAAGTAATGCATGCCTCCGAGAGTAATTGATGTGATTATTCTTACAATCTCATTAATTTCCTCAAAATGATCAACTTCAAATCACTACAGCAATTCAGTACCTGTGGAAGGATTGACCCCAAACATTATGCACGAGCCAGTAAACCTAAACAAAACAACATGAAGCACATTACAAACTGAACCAAAATGCACAGAAAGTCTTAGTTCTTCTCTACTTTTAAAAATCATTTGTCAACATTTCCATCAGTCATTAGTAGTGCAAAATCTTGACAAGGTTTAGAAATATATTTTTATATGTGAATAAATTCATGGATTTTGGTGGACTAATAATAATCCATAGATTTTTAAAAATTTTGGCGGATTAATTAGTAATAATGCATGTATTAATAATAATTATTGTAGAATCTTATAAAGTTGATGGAGAGTCTTTCGGATTTAGGGGGCGTATTGAGACTTGGAATGAGTTTAAAAGATTTTTATAGAATTTGATGGATTTGGAAAAGTTTGGGTGTATTTAGTTGAGACTTTTAAAAGTCAATTAAATTTTTGTGGTATTCAATATAGAATTTTATGAGAGTTTTTAAAAGTCCATTAAAGTCATGAGGTATTAAATGAAAACTTTTATAAATCTTACAAAATTATGAGGTATTCAAATATATTTTCGATTCTAATGATTTTAATGGAATCATCTAGGTACTCATCTTTAAGCACAAAGTACAAACATAATTTGTCTTTTAAAATCTTTCGTTCACTCTAAGATTTTGATGGATTTTTATTTGTCACCACCACCCACCACCACTGCCGCAACCGCCTCCACCACCACCACGTCACCGCCTCCAGACTACCATTGCCACTGTCCCGTCCCACCACCAACACCATTTCCGCTGTCACCCCGCCGCCGCCACCACTGTCATTTCTCATTAACTTTTTTCTTCTTTATTTTTTTAGAAGGATCTAAAACCTTACATCTATGTATCCTACTACAATCAGTACTAGGCAAGACAAACATAAGGGAAAGATATCCCGAAATATTAAAAAATTTCTATTTTTATCTTTTGTTCTTCAACTTTTATGAAAAAAAATAATTATTTATAAAAACTTGTAAAAAAAATTCAATTTATAATTAAATATTTTATATCTACTCATTACTTAATAACTTGATATATGTTTAGTCTTTTTAATATGAGATAGTTTTTTAGTTTTTCTCATTAAATTATATCAAATTGTTGTAAATTTTCTATATGAAATAGCTATTTATTTTTAATTAAAAAATATATTATACATAACTATTTATTGAAAATCACATATGGAACAACTACCTATTAAGATAGAACACTAATAAATAAATTTCTTGTGGTTACTATCTTTTGAGAGAAATAAAGTCGTTAGAAGTTCATAAAATTCCATAAAAATCCATGATAGTATAGGGAATTCTAATAGATAGAAGTTAATTGAAATCAAACAGAATTTATGAAAGTATATTGAATTCCATTAAAATCTATCAAATCCACCAAACTCTAAAATCTATCAAATTCTATTAAAATCTTAATTAACTACACCTCCTTAGAAATGGATTTTTAGAAAGCCTTCAAAATCTCATTGATTTTGGCGAGATTTCAAAACTTACAAAAAATACTAACAAATCCATCAAAATCCACCATTTTAATGAATGCAAAAAAAATCCATGGATTTTTGAATACCCTCATATTTTAATAGATTGTTTTAAATCCAAATTGAATACACCAATATTTTAAATGACATTTTGAAATGCAGATTGAATACACCAAGATTTTAAATGACATTATGAAATCCAAATTGAATACCTCAAGATTTTAATAGATTCAAAACAATACAAATTGAATACCCTAAAATTTCTAAAATCCAAAAAAATACCACAAAATCCCAATTGAATACACGAAGTGAGCCTTGCTAACAGAATCCAAGCATAAGAAAGGATTGTTTAGTAATTAGATTTCCACTTCCAGATTCTTCTGTAGCGGGGTGCAGTTGGAGATCGGCGGCAGCGGAGTTAGCCGAAATCGGCGGCAGCGGATCTAGTTGAAATCGGCGGCGGCTTCAGCTTTAGAGGGAGACGAGGAGGAGAAAAAATCAGCTGGTTGAGATCGGTGGCGGCGACTTCAGCTTTAGAGGGAGATGGGGAGAAAAAAATCGGCTGATTGAGAAAAAATCCATGGCGACGGGGAGGGAGACGACGGATGGAGTGGGCGAGGAAAGGAAATGAGAAATGACAAGAAGAAGAAGAATAGGGTTACAACTTACAACTTAGTCTAAGTCCACGACTTCCCCAAAATCCACATTTCAATTTTGTGAGGAAAATCTGAAGGCAAGTGTTTGTCTATTTTCCTGAATAAAATGTTACATTTACACTCGTAAAAAATGCACTGTTGAGATTGGTTGTTGCTTACATATATACTCTGTTCAATAGCTAAAATATTAATAGTCTCAGAGGATTGAAATTTAAGTGTACCATAACTAGTCGTGGACATTGGAGGTTTATAACTACTAGGAATGCGTTTAAGCAAGTGTCGTCTGTAGATACGGGAAGACGAACATGTCTATCTCCAGATTACCTCTTCTGCTTCTTTTACTAGATCTATGCAGCTATTGCTAACGTACTATCATAGTCTGGTGTAAGAAATTAAGCGAACAAACACAAATATTGAACTAGAAAAATTGGCGCATATATCACCGAAATTTAATCATACACCAAAGAATCAAAACATAAAACATCTATTTCAGCTACGTCGATAACCAGACATTTTTTTGGAAGGAATAAAAAGATACACAAGGATATCAATCCATTCTTCATATACGAGCGAAAGCATGAAATTATTTGGGGGGTGGAGTGGGGTGGGGTCCTGCTTGAAGAATTGGTATTTGCACGCATCGTCTAACTTGTTATAACTGCACAAGCCGTCGATCAAATTTGCAAACATATGCATTCGAGGAAGTACTGTACGCCTTTGGCTTTCATCTGATCCCATATTCTCATAGCCATGTCCATGGACCCCTCATTGCAAAACATCCTTAACATTATCTCATACGAAGCCGGCTCATCATTCACTTTCTGAAAAACGCTATATGCTTCTTTTGTTTTGCCAAGTTGTTGTATAAGATGGTGCAGAATTATATAGCTCACCACATCTGGCTAGAATCTTGCAACTTGGGCTTTAGTCCATACTTGTTCTCCATCTTCTCCAATGCCTCTGTTGATAGCTCATCCACCTTGGCATCCATGTAAGCTATTCAGGCAGCTGAATCGGCCGAGCAGAGCCTGAAGCCGAACCGATTATGAACCCAATTTTCTCCCGGGCTCGTTAAAAACTGGACCGGGCAGAGACGTCAAAGCCGACCCGATATCCGATCCAGGAGGGCCGAGCAGATCGAAGATAAAAACGCTCCGATTCAAGATTACAGCAAGACCGACCTGAACGGCGGGAGACCCGAGGACTGACCCCAGCGGATAAGCTTCGCCAGAAGCATGCGGGACAGGCCCGCATGCCAATTAATGCATGCTGTCATGTCCCTTCCCGAAGCAATCCTTAGAGGCCGCCACGTGTCTAAGGCATATTTACAGTCTGACAAGTGTTTTGGGCATATTTCCCAACATTCGCCAGCTGTCATCTCCTGACTGGCCGAGATTGCCTATATATAGAAGGAATATACAGGATCTTTGGACTTTTTGAAATTCAGTAAAAAAAAAGAGAGAAAAAGAAAGGTAGAGAGAGAGAGAGAGAAAGAGAGCCATAAAAAAAGAGATAAGACTTGTAATTAGCAAGCAAAAGAGATAGACCGGCACAAAAATATTCTGCTCGGCTCTACTCCATATTAAGGTCATTAATAAATTTAGTGATCCAATCCTTTTCATCTTGTTTGTTATTTTCTACGTGGCTTCGATCCATTCGTCCAGATCAGCACACGTGACGTTGACCGAATCAGACGTCAACAGATTGGCGCTAGAAGAAGGGGATGAGCGATCAGAGGAGTAGGTCGGACCACGTAGACGGATCCTCAACTGCCCACCGGGCAGGCGCAGAAATAGTCCCCATCAGTCCCGATCAGCGTTTATTCTGTCCAGCCCTTCGCTTAGGTTTTCTAGCCACCGACAATGAAACGGAATGTGAAGCTCTCTTGGCCGGTCTGAAAACAGCGACTTCCCTCGGTCTTGCTCGCCTCACTGTCCTGAGTGATTCTCAATCAGTGGTAAACCCAATTAGGGGCGAATACGAGGCCAGCGAGTGCAGATTGGTCAATTACCTCAGCCTAGCGCGGACCCAGTTGCAAAACTTTCGGGGAACTGTATAACACCTTCCTCAAACCAAGAACATCCGAGCTGACCCCCTGGCAAAACTCGCACCCAACTCTGGAGCCGAACACATGACGAGGCCAGATTACTTCAACCTCAGTCCGCCCGGTTCACTATTTAAGGAGCTTTATACGAAGGTATTCAGTTCCATCGCTGAAAGGCCTGTCCAAGTACGCCCGAGGGGGCACGCGGCAGCCACTCTGGCGGCCCGACACTGGCCCACGAATAGCTCCAACAAGGATATTATTGGCCGAGTCTTAAAAAAGATTCCATCGAGCTGGAGCGAAAGCGCGCCCGATATCAAACCTCCGTTTCCTAGATCCAACCCCCGCAAGAAACCCTCTTCCGTTTATTACCCTCGGCCATTCGTCAAGTGGAAGATCGATCAGGTCGGCCCCCTTATCTAAAAGACGGAGAGAGATACCATACACCGTCGTCGCAGTTGATTATTTTGCAAAACGGGCCGAAACCGAATCCCTAGCGCGGACAACCGAACAAAAAATAATTAATCTTATTTGGAAGTTGCTCAGGACCCTCCAATCCGCTGTATCCGATCATGCCAGGTAATGACGATAAGAAGTTTCTGGCCTTCTGCGACGGCCTCCCTATACGAGATAACTTATCCAAATCATACAATCCACGATCCATCGGACAAGTCGAGGCGGTTAATAAAATTATGAAGCAGCACCTCAAGACCCGCCTCGAAAGAACTCAAAGGTTCCAGGCTCGGAGAACTCCCTGGAACCTTGTGGGCTTACGAAGCAACGCATCGGTCCGCTACGGAAGAAATACGCTTCTCCTCAGCCTTCGGTACTGAGGCAGTCATCCCGGCCGAAATTGGGGCACCCACCTACCGGGTAACCCATTTCGAGGAACAAGATGACGACTTGGCCCTCGAAGTGAGTGTGGACCTCGTCACCGAAAACGAACCCAAGCATAAGTGCGGAATACCATCTAAAAAGAAACGATGCGAGAAATGTTAAAACTCCAAGGTTCATCATCGAAGTTTCCAGGTCGGAGACCTCGTTCTTAAAACGGGTATTGGGGCCAGATCCAGGACCTCTTAAGCCCACGTATGAAGGACCGTACAAGATTAATGGAGACCTCCAGAATGGAGCCTACCGGTTAGAATAGGTGAACGTCCAATGATTAACTCAACCGTGGAATGCTATGTATTTAAAAAGGTATTATCAATAAAATTCGACTTTAATTCATTTTTTGCCTGGGTGCACTATAAGACTGAGCTCGCCTCGGCACCTCATAAGACCGGCTCATCCGGCACCATAAGACCGAGCTTGCCTCGGCACCTCATAAGACCGGCTCATCCGGCACTATAAGACCGAGCTCGCCTCGGTACCTCATAAGACCGGCTCATCCGGCACTATAAGACCGAGCTTGCCTCGGCACCTCATAAGACCGGCTCATCCGGCACCATAAGACCGAGCTCGCCTCGGCACCTCATAAGACCGGCTCATCCGGCACTATAAGACCGAGCTCGCCTCGGCACCTCATAAGATCGGCTCATCCGGCACTATAAGACCGAGCTCGCCTCGGCACCTCATAAGACCGGCTCATCCGGCACTATAAGACCGAGCTCGCCTCGGCACCTCATAAGACCGGCTCATCCGGTACTATAAGACCGAGCTCGCCTCGGCACCTCATAAGACCGGCTCATCCGGCACTATAAGACCGAGCTCGCTTCGGCACCTCATAAGACCGGCTCATCCAGCACCATAAGACCGAGCTCGCCTCGGCACCTCATAAGACCGACTCATCGGGCACCATAAGACCGAGCTCGCCTCGGCACCTCATAAGACCGGCTCATCCGGCAGTATAAGACCGGCTCATCCGACAGTATAAGACCGAGCTCGCCTCGGCACCTCATAAGACCGGCTCATCCGGCACTATAAGACCGAGCTCGCCTCAGCACCTTATAAGACCGGCTCATCCGGCACTATAAGACCGAGCTCGACTCGGCATAACCAACAGGAGATGAACAAAAAAAAGGAGGAGGAGCTAAAGAAACGCTAAGAAGAAAATTTTATTCATCCAAGGAAACATTTTTACAAATTACATGTGAAAAACAAAAGAAAAGAAAGACTGGCACACAGGCCATGCACGAAACGAAATCTGAAAGGAAACTACGCGGCCCCACCATCCTGGCCAGCCACCTGAAACGATTGTCCTTCACCTTCATCGGGTTGAACCGACCCCGGATCTTCAATAACCTCAGCGGCCTTCGGCTGATCAGCTCCGAGAGATTCAACCTTCAGGTCGGCCGCCTGGGACTCTATATAAGCCTGAACCTACTCAACGGTCTTTCCTTCCTTCATGAGGTCTAATATCTCGTAGCAGGTGGAGACGTAATTCAGATTGATGAGCTCCTCGAACTCAGACGTCTCCTTAAAGGCCGCCGCCCCTTCGGCAAGACCCTTGGTGTAGCCCGAAGCCTCGCAGGTATTGACACGCTCGGTCAGATTTTCAACTTGGGCCCTCGTTTCTTTCAAATAAGCCTCGTGATCAGCCCTGATATCTAACAATTGTTTATGCGCCTGCTCGGCCGCCGTGGTCATCTCTTCGGCCTTTCCTTTCCAAATATCGGCCTCGAGAGCCCGACTGTCCAAAATCTCCATTTCACCCTTCATAGAGGTCATCTCCTCCTCCAGGGACTTGATTAACGAAGGACAGAGATGGTGCTCTTCCTGCAAGGCCTTGAGATCGGCCTCCACCTTCTTGTGCTTCTCAACCAGGGACATCAGCTCATCAGTGGCCTTTATGTAAGTGCACAACGCACGGCCGATCAGAGCATTCCCAAATTGGATCTGCTCATCCGGACCCATGTCGTTGGTCACCATCTCCATCTTGGGCGTCCAGCCCCTGATAGGGACATGACTGGACTCATCCACCGCCGGGGGAACCCGGTTGAGCATCTCAGCGGTCGGGGTGGCTCTCCGGACGTAATTCAGAAACCAGCGAGGCCGTCGCCCCTTCATCTGGGCACAAGGTTCCTCCCGGTCCTTATTAACCGGGAGATAGTGGCCCTCCAAGTCAATTGCGGGCTCCTTACCGGTCGCACGACCCGTCCGGACAGGGCTCGGGGCGGATACAGTAACTTCAGGAACGAACGAACCCTCCGCCTTGGTCGCACTATCCTCAGGCTCGGCCTCTACCCTCTTCTGCTTGCCCGCACGCTCCCTACGCTCGGCGGCCTCAGCAACCAGTCTCGCCACCCGCTGAGCAGGCGTCTCTTTCCTTCCCGATGGAACCTTGACCCTAGTGTAACACCCCCAATCCACTCAGGGATATTACACGCCGTAGACCCTCTCCTCGAGGATCTACCAGGCTGGTAACAACATTGAACATCTCGACAATGCCTTCAAGGCCAAAATGACTCAGTAGACCGATTTGGTCTTTCCACAAATACATACAACTCAAATACAACTCATGCCCACGCAGGGGACAAAATACAACCACACCCGTACAACGGGAACAATATAGCAATGAAAATAAAGTACAATCGAACCAACACACGATGTACGGTTCCTCATGTGATTAGTATCGATCATCTTTCATCATCCTTCGTGCCGACCCCGTGTTATGCTCCAAAACCCGAATGCAAAACAGACATCCACCCCGAATACTCGGGTTAGCAAACTCCACCGTTTTGCTAGTGCAAGAACAAAGTGCAAATACGAGCCATACAATTCACATTCCACGAATAACAATAACCGAGGATCCTCAAAGATCCAAACGAAACGAAAAGTACTTCCCGAGGCAAGGGTTTGAGAAAACATTTCAAAATCGAAACATCATAAATCAATGGAAGTAATTTATAAAACGATTTAGAATGCCATCGAGAGTTTTAATAGAAAATAATTTAGGATTATCAAATCCTACTTTTCAAAATCCAAAAGACAAAAAGGGGTCACCGCCCCAAAGGTTTACTTTCTGAAAAAATGATATTAACCAAACCGTTGGGATTTTAGCCCCAAATCCGTAAAACGACTTTTATAAAACCATTGGGATTTTAGCCCCAAATCTCATCAACTCACAGTACACGAGAACGACAACAAGGTTCGTCTTCCAACATCAAAATCGACAAATAAAGGATTTAAAACAAACAACAAAATACTCTAGTGCCATCCTAGCCAAGTAGGCCAAACGAACAACTTACCTCTTACACACTTAGTCAATGCATGCAATCATGAAAACCGTTCAAAAGCACTCATTTCCGGAAATGCCAATATCAAATCACATTTGTAAAAATGCACCACAATTAACCATGGATCCACCCCTCCGTGGACCCCTATCGAGACCCCGTCGGATCTAACCCGTAGTGGTTAAAAGCAAGCTCGCGGATCCACCCCTCCGTGGACCCCTACTGAGACCCCGTCGGATCTAACCCATAGTGAGCATACACACACACACGTTACTCATGCAATACTAATATGCTAAGAATGTAAGTTCATTAAGAATACTCACTAGAGATGGCCATTAACTCGACACCATTATCAAACTCTTCAAAACACCATAACAAGATTAAATACGGAATACACGATTCCATAACTTTAAACAATAGGAGTATCATCATCAAATTCTTCAACGTTCAAAACAATCAAATCATAATAAATTCCCAAAACACAACGTTCACAAAACACACACGCGTTTTGAAAGAGAGCCTTTAACGAGGCCAAACCGAAATCCTTTGAAACTTCATTTCAAATAACCAAACAAGCGCATCAAGACGACCACCGATCATCATATCCATAAAACGAGAAAAGTATGGGCAAGGTACTTGCCTCGAATAAGAACAACGCGGAGAATCGACCGAAGTAGGTTGGCCCGAACCGACTACGAACCCGCCGACTCCACCGAACGCCAACTCACGTTCACAAACTACGAAGGACAAATAATAACAATGAAATGAATTCCATAACACGACTCAAAGCCGTTGAATTCAAAGAACGAATGACGCAAGTTCTAGGATTTCCCCAAACGGCCAAGAACACGATTCGTCCCCACAAAACCCGAAAACGGAATTCCAAGTTGAAATATGGATATACAATCCATAGAATATGTTTAACAACATCATTTAACCATAATCGATCCATCGAAAACGGATGAAAAACGAGATCGGGGACAAATCCCCCAAAAAGTCAATTCGAAGGAAATCAAGAAATATACTTCGATTCGACGAAGAACAATGGATTAAATGATGTTAAACACGAGAATACTATCAAGATTAATCATACCCATCATGAATTAATCAACAACACGGAACGAATCGGACAAAAATGCAAAAATCCCCAAATTCACGAAATTAGGGTTCTAAGGAAGATTACCTTGATTCGCTGGATCAAAGGTTGATAACGGACGATTGATTGATGTTATGAACTCAAGAACTTCATGGATTTGTTGTTAAACAACATGGCTTCGTCACACATGAATCGCCACCCGCGGACGGAGAAGGAAAGAAGTGAAAAACGAAGTGAAATGTGACTGCTCAACCACATTTATACTGGGCCAGACTAGCGTGCGCTAGCCTTCCCGGACTAGCGTGTGCTATCGGCCGGTATCGGCCGAGTACCCTCGGCCAGGGCCCACACGACCCGGCATCACCTACCAACCCTGCCGACCAAACCTCGCCGACTCCGACTAGCGTGCGCTACGGAAGCTGCGCGCGCTAGCCGACTGCCCAGAGCCACCGATCGAATCGCCTTGGCCAGGTAACGGACGCTAGCCGGCCGACAGCGTGCGCTACGCCTGCCGACTAGCGCGCGCTACGCTCGGCGTAGCGTGCGCTACCTGCCGATCCTGACCGAGTCCAGAACCTCAGAAACCCCACTGTCCGGCCCGATAGCGTGCGTTGGTCGACCAGGCTAGCGTGCGCTACACCTGCCGGTTAGCGCGCGCAGCCTTCCGGCAGTAGCGTGCGCTACGCCGGTTCCTGCCACATCTGTCCGGCCGGTGCCCGCAATCGTCCGGCGATCCCGCAACCGTCGGCGATCCGCAACCGCCAGGGCTCGACGACCCGATTTCCGAAAACGCACGGAACGAACACGACGAAAAGTTCGCGGACAACATCAACGGCCCGAAATGAAAACATAATACCATAATTAGTCATACGCGACCAAGAAACGGGTCGAGGCAACAATTACAGATACGGATACCCGTAACTTTCAAGAAATTACAAAATGGCCCAAAACGCCCGGAAATCACGATACGTGATCGAATAACCAAACCGAAGTTCACAACACATCTAACAAAGTTAAACGGACTTACGGAAACTCAAACAGCTTTCAACGAGATTCGCAAGAATCAAACTCAAGCGCGGAAAAGTCGCTAAAAAGCACGGAACTCAACAAAACGACACCGAAACGAACTCGGATGTCAAAAAGTGTAGAATTAATCATTCTCAGAATGACGAAACAGTCATGAGCGAGTCGTCAAAATGGACTCCGACCGAAAAAAGAAATTTACCGAAAATCGAAAATTGCGGATATTACATTCTACCCTCCTTAAAAGAAGTTTCGTCCCGAAACTTAAAACAAGTAGGGGGAAGAAATATTCCGCCAGGAAAAATCAACGAGATACACAAGAAATGCGTAACTTACGCCCATTGGCGAAACGTTACAAGCAATGCAAAGGAATTTACGGCGTGAAAACACGCTCCACGGCGACCAACACAACGTCGCCGTTAGGGATATAATAAAACCAACAAGTGACAAGCGTCATCAAATGGATAATACAATCAAGTCAATTATCCGAACAATCACAAAACACAACGAACGAAAATCAATACGATTGACGAACCCAACGGTACATCAATCAAAACGCGAGCCAATCGCTGAAAAAAAATACGGAATTCCACCGTTCAAGGGTTGGAAGATCGAAAACGAGACTCATTTCCCGAACTTAATGGAATTAGGAAGGAGCCTGAATGCTCAACAATCACGAAACGAGAACGAAACCGAACAAACAAATGATCGAGACAACAAAAATCGAACAATCATGTCCGAAATACGAAGGATAATAAAATTCAAACAACAACTCAAAGGTTCACATCTCGACTCGAGACAATATATGATCCGGTGAAAACAACAGGATGTGCATTCACATAAGATCCACAGGAAAGGGAATAGCAATTAAAAAGTCATAAGACAAACGAGTTATTCCGAAACAATACCACACTCGTTCGATAAACAAAAACAAGGGGTAGGACAAGCTCAGAAATGTCAACGAACATAAATGAGTCGACAGAGTCGAAAACATAAGAGTTCCAAATCCGATCCACTTCGAATAAAAGAACTAATAGAACCAGATGATGTCACTCCCGAACAAGGTTCACAAGAATCGAACTGAACCCGAAAAAGTCACATCGATAACCAGATCGACCCACAACAAGATCACAGCTCGTTCGGACGATGAAACCGAAATACAGAACAAGTTCATAAACTACCAACGAACATGAGCGAATCGATAGACTGGAGAAAGATAAAATACAGAAGTCAAAATAGTACGGGCATTACCCCCGACCTCGTCCACGAAATTCACAAAAACGGGAGCAAGGTAACAAGACATTAAACAATCGACGCATAACAGAACCATCACCGATGCACACGGTCATACCAAACCAAGCTCGAACAGCTCGCACATGCGCGACAACGCAGGAATCACTACGAGGCGATAATATTCAACACCAACATCCCGCCTCTCACAGGGGGCTGACACAACAGATGTGTGGAAAGCGACTCAACGCTCACACCGCCAATTCGGTCATACTCGGGAGAAAGTATCAAAATGACAACGCGAACATCACACATACATACCCAACCCTCAAACGGGAATGGATAGGTTTTAAAAACGAAAACCTCATTTTGAAAATAATTTAGAAGAACACCGATTGATCTTGAGTATCATCTTTCAAAAAAAAGTACAAACGTGAAACATCGTTATCGAGACATTGGAGAACCATTTCGCATTTGACAAGAATGAAGATACTTTCTATTAATGAAAACTTTCAAAATATTCGACCCTCGGGCCTAAATAAAAGTGTTTCTAAAACATTGAAAATATCTCAAAGCATTTTGGTCCTCGAGGTAGAAATTTTTTTGAAATATATTGTGGCACCTTGGATGTACAAGAAAATAACTCATTTGAAAAGTATGTCTCGAAATTTATTTTTCTAAGATACTCAAGGTTTTCAAAAATCCAATAGGCCAGAATGCCCAAAACTCACACATATCGACGTTCACTAAAACAACTCCTAGCACACGCATCAAAAAGTTTAAAATCAAGACAATACATGTCTTTAAACAGAAATAAACGATAAAATACCACATTCAGAACAAAACCACTGATAAAATACTCTCCCGCACTGGCTAGTGAACAAGTCGAACGCGTATAAGCACAAAGCTTCCACAAGAGACTTGTAAAACGTGCAAATCGATTCGAAAATCATCAACAACGGAGAAAAACAACAATAAAAAGACATCACAAGCGACGACACTCCTCGTATAAATCAAATACGAAAGTCGACTAAATACATATCGTGAAATCAAAATTCACATAAGGATTCCACCACTTAACAAATAATCATGAAAATAGCTCGTGTCACACGAGGCACAACACAAAGAAGGGAGACTTACTTCCACAGGTCGCACGAAGATGATGATCGCCCCACGATACTAATCACGACCAACAAACTCAAACAACGCATCGCGACACGACTCAGTCAGATAAAATCCGACGAAACAAGACTCAAACAACACGACTTGACCCGACAGCCTAGGTTTTCCTCAACCTAAGCTCTGATACCATTTATGTAACACCCCCAATCCACTCAGGGATATTACACGCCGTAGACCCTCTCCTCGAGGATCTACCAGGCTGGTAACAACATTGAACATCTCGACAATGCCTTCAAGGCCAAAATGACTCAGTAGACCGATTTGGTCTTTCCACAAATACATACAACTCAAATACAACTCATGCCCACGCAGGGGACAAAATACAACCACACCCGTACAATGGGAACAATATAGCAGCGGAAAATAAAGTACAACTGAACCAACACACGATGTACGGTTCCTCATGTGATTAGTATCGATCATCTTTCATCATCTTTCGTGCCGACCCTGTGTTATGCTCCAAAACCTGAATGCAAAAACAGACATCCACCCCCCGAATACTCGGGGGTTAGCAAAACTCCACTGTTTTGCTAGTGCAAGAACAAAGTGCAAATACGAGCCATACAATTCACATTCCACGAATAACAATAACCGAGGATCCTCAAAGATCCAAACGAAACGAAAAGTACTTCCCGAGGCAAGGGTTTGAGAAAACATTTCAAAATCGAAACATCATAAATCAATGGAAGTAATTTATAAAACGATTTAGAATGCCATCGAGAGTTTTAATAGAAAACAATTTAGGATTATCAAATCCTACTTTTCAAAATCCAAAAGACAAAAAGGGGTCACCGCCCCAAAGGTTTACTTTCTGAAAAAATGATATTAACCAAACCGTTGGGATTTTAGCCCCAAATCCGTAAAACGACTTTTATAAAACCATTGGGATTTTAGCCCCAAATCTCATCAACTCACAGTACATGAGAATGACAACAAGGTTCGTCTTCCAACATCAAAATTCACAAATAAAGGATTTAAAACAAACAACAAAATACTCTAGTGCCATCCTAGCCAAGTAGGCCAAACGAACAACTTACCTCTTACACACTTAGTCAATGCATGCAATCATGAAAACCGTTCAAAATCACTCATTTCCGGAAATGCCAATATCAAATCACATTTGTAAAAATGCACCACAATTAACCATGGATCCACCCCTCCGTGGACCCCTACCGAGACCCCGTCGGATCTAACCCGTAGTGGTTAAAAGCAAGCTCGCGGATCCACCCCTCCGTGGACCCCTACCGAGACCCCGTCGGATCTAACCCATAGTGAGCATACACACACACACGTTACTCATGCAATACTAATATGCTAAGAATGTAAGTTCATTAAGAATACTCACTAGAGATGGCCATTAACTCGACACCATTATCAAACTCTTCAAAACACCATAACAAGATTAAATACGGAATACACGATTCCATAACTTTAAACAATAGGAGTATCATCATCAAATCCTTCAACGTTCAAAATAATCAAATCATAATAAATTCCCAAAACACAACGTTCACAAAACACACACGCGTTTTGAAAGAGAGCCTTTAACGAGGCCAAACCGAAATTCTTTGAAACTTCATTTCAAATAACCAAACAAGCGCATCAAGACGACCACCGATCATCATATCCATAAAACGAGAAAAGTATAGGCAAGGTACTTGCCTCGAATAAGAACAACGCGGAGAATCGACCGAAGTAGGTTGGCCCGAACCGACTACGAACCCGCCGACTCCACCGAACGCCAACTCACGTTCCCAAACTACGAAGGACAAATAATAACAATGAAATGAATTCCATAACACGACTCAAAGCCGTTGAATTCAAAGAACGAATGACGAATGTTCAAGGATTTCCCCCAAAACGGCCAAGAACACGATTCGTCCCGTCAAAACCCGAAAACGGAATTCCAAGTTGAAATATGGATATACAATCCATAGAATATGTTTAACAACATCATTTAACCATAATCGATCCATCGAAAACGGATGAAAAACGAGATCGGGGACAAATCCCCCAAAAAGTCAATTCGAAGGAAATCAAGAAATATACTTCGATTCGACGAAGAACAATGGATTAAATGATGTTAAACACGAGAATACTATCAAGATTAATCATACCCATCATGAATTAATCAACAACACGGAACGAATCGGACAAAAATGCAAAAATCCCCAAATTCACGAAATTAGGGTTCTAAGGAAGATTACCTTGATTCGCTGGATCAAAGGTTGATAACGGACGATTGATTGATGTTATGAACTCAAGAACTTCATGGATTTGTTGTTAAACAACATGGCTTCGTCACCCATGAATCGCCACCCGCGGACGGAGAAGGAAAGAAGTGAAAAACGAAGTGAAATGTGACTGCTCAGCCACATTTATACTGGGCCAGACTAGCGTGCGCTAGCCTTCCCGGACTAGCGTGCGCTATCGGCCCAGACGGCCGAGTACCCTCGGCCAGGCCCACACGACCCGACATCACCTACCAACCCGCCGACCAAACCTCGCCGACTCGACTCGCTAGCGTGCGCTACGGCCAAGCTTCGCGCGCTAGCCGACTCCGCCCAGCAGCCACCGGATCAATCGCCCGGCCGTAACGACGCTAACGTACGCTAGCCGGCCGACAGCGTGCGCTACGCCTGCCGACTAGCGCGCGCTACGCTCGGCGTAGCGTGCGCTACCTGCCGATCCTGACCGAGTCCAGAACCTCAGAAACCCCACTGTCCGGCCCGATAGCGTGCGTTGGTCGACCAGGCTAGCGTGCGCTACACCTGCCGGTTAGCGCGCGCAGCCTTCCGGCAGTAGCGTGCGCTACGCCGGTTCCTGCCGCATCTGTCCGGCCGGTGCCCGCAATCGTCCGGCCAGTCCCGCAACCGTCCGGCCAGTCCCGCAACCGCCAGGGCTCGACGACCCGATTTCCGAAAACGCACGGAACGAACACGACGAAAAGTTCGCGGACAACATCAACGGCCCGAAATGAAAACATAATACCATTCATACGCGACCAAGAAACGGGTCGAGGCAACAATTACAGATACGGATACCCGTAACTTTCAAGAAATTACAAAATGGCCCAAAACGCCCGGAAATCACGATACGTGATCGAATAACCAAACCGAAGTTCACAACACATCTAACAAAGTTAAACGGACTTACGGGAAACTCGAAACAGCAGTTTCGAACGAGATTCGCAAGAATCGAACTCAAGCGCGGAAAAGTCGCTAAAAAGCACGGAACTCAACAAAACGACACCGAAACGAACTCGGATGTCAAGAAGTGTAGAATTAATCATTCTCATAATGACGAAACGGTCATGAGCGAGTCGTCAAAATGGACTCCGACCGAAAAAGGAAATTTACCGAAAATCGAAAATTGCGGATATTACACCTAGGGACTGAAGAAAGAGGATATGTTAAAAAAAATACCTGATGAAGACATAATACTCAGATCGGTTGATAGAAGTCTGGCCGCCCAGAGGTTTTCCTCGGTAACCAGAAAATGCGACTTCCTCTGCTCAGTAGGAAGATCCAAAAGCCGTTCAACTCGGTCGTCGAACTCGGAGGAGGTCTCTTGCGCCGGGATGCGTTTTGCACATGCAATAAATGATGAGCGTTAGACAAAAAAAGGAACAGGAATACGAAACACGACACTTACTCATTTTGGCAATGAAGTGCTCTAGGACCCAAAGCTCGGCATCGATCACAACAGGATCCCACTCATCTGCCGAGCTCCTCCAAGGTCCCCCTATATAGAACCACTACTCCTTCCAGCTATGGATGGTCTCCGGCACATCTACCAATTCTTTATGCATGGCATGCCGGGCTGTCAGGTAAAAGCAGCCGGAGCCGGATCTACCGACCGACCTCCATAGGAAGAGACTGTTGAACTCCTCAAAGCTGGGCTCGGGCCAGCCGTGCTGGTTGAAAAGGATGAAAAGACCCACCACTCGAGCCCAGGAATTCGGATGAATCTGGGGGACAGGAAGGCCCCACTCCCTTAGCCACCGGGAGAAGGCTAACGGGAGCGGAAACCTCAGTCCTGCCAGTAGAGAGCGGTAGTACACCGCCGTGCAACCAACCGGCGGAGTGTGAGGCCTCTCATCGGGATTCGGAATGAACATCCGCACCCTGTCCGGGATCATAAACCGCAGCCGCTAACCCACTAATTGCCCCTCCGTAACGGTGCTGCGAATCGAGGCCGAGTCCCACTCCGCCTCCACGAAAGGTGACGGGCGAGGGCGAGTCCAAGCCACCACCGACTCAACCCTTTCTTCCGCCTGAGTCCCTCCGACCGCCGTCAACGGCGCCGCCACCTCCGCGTCTCCAGAATCCGGCGACCTCGCGACTTCGCCGCCTTCCTCCTCGTCGCTCCAGTCGACGGGAACGTCGCCCATAGACAGATCTGCCACTCCCGTGCGGTCCGGCGATACGGTCAACTCCGCCGCTGTCTCGCCCCTCAGCTCCGACATCTTAAATATAAACGGGGGGAAAAGAGCTTACCGAGAAAGTCCTAATGAAATCAGGAAAAAGACACCGGAATTTTTCTCTCTCGTCTCTGCAACAAAACACAAAAATGGCGGAGGGAATAATAAAGAAGGAGACATCCTATTTATAAGGGAAGAGAGGCATTAAATGCCTAGCGCGTGACGCGACGATTCACACTGAACCGTCGCGAAAATCGAGGGCGCGTGAACGCATCGACAAATCAGATTCGGCCACGCGTCTCCCTCATCATGACTCCTAGAAACCCTAAAACCGAATCGACGCGACTCTCGAAGAGGCATCCCTTCGAGAGACCTTATCCTCCCACAAGCCGGATCGGCCTCAGTATGAAACGACTCCAGTCCCGGCCAACCCGGCACGGCCCTGGACTCGGGGGCCCTTGTTGATAGCCCATCCACCTTGGCATCCACGTAAGCACTCCAGGCAGCCGAACCGGCCGAGCAGAGCCTGAAGTCGAACCGATTATGAACCCGATTTTCTCCCGGGCTCGTTAAAAACTGGACCGGGCAGAGACGTCAAAGCCGACCCTATATCCGATCCAGGAGGGCCGAGCAGATCGAAGATAAAAACGCTCCAATTCAAGATTACAGTAAGACCGACCTGAACGGCGGGAGACCCGAGGACCGACCCCAGCGGATAAGCTTCGCCAGAAGCATGCGGGACAGGCCCGCTTGCCAATTAATGTATGCTGTCATGTCCCTTCCCGAAGCAATCCTTAGAGGCCGCCACGTGTCTAAGGCATATTTACAGTCTGACAAGTGTTTTGGGCATATTCCCCAACATTCGCCAGCTGTCATCTCCTGACTGGCCGAGATTGCCTATATATAGAAGGAATATACAGTGAGAGAGGATCTTTGGACTTTTTGAAATTCAGTAAAAAAAGAGAGAAAAAGAAAGGTAGAGAGAGAAAAAGAGAGCCATAAAAAAAGAGATAAGACTTGTAATTAGCAAGCAAAAGAGATAGACCGGCACAAAAATATTCTGCTCGGATCTACTCCATATTAAGGTTATTAATAAAATTTAGTGATCCAATCATTTTCATCTTGTTTGTTATTTTCTACGTGTCTTCGATCCATTCGTCCAGATCAGCACACGTAACGTTGACCGAATCAGACGTCAACAGCCTCCATGGCTTCTTTGACATTATCTGCCCTCGCATACCTTCGACATACAAAAAAAATTATTTAGACATTCTTTGTTGGAGAATTTGTTTTTGTGTATTCAATACCAGTATTTTTAATCAGCATAATACTAAAACAATCTTGCATAACTGAATTATAAGACTTGGTGTTGAATGAATCAGAATGATAAATTTGGAACTGAACCAAATTTTGAAAAAATTGAATGATTGAAAGTCGGTTAGATTGATCGGGAAGATAAATATAGAAATTAGTCTAAATTATATTAAGAAAACAACTGAACGTCGTGCTAAAACAATCAACAAGATAAATTAGGTAAGTGGTTGAAGTTTTGAAAAAATTGATTATTAAGCAACGTGTGTAATTAATCTACAAGATTAATTATGAGAGTAGTCTAATATACATTAGAAGAAATCACTTAATGTCCTACTAAATCTGTCAGCAAGATAAATAATCGAATTGTTCTAAAATTTATCAAAATTGAATTACTAGACTTTGTGTTATTTTAATTGGCAAGATAAATCGTGGAGTTGGTCTAAATTTTGAAAAAATCTGAATGATTTAAAGACGGTTTGGATTAATCGGGAAGATAAATGTAGAATTTGGTCGAAGTTTCGCTAAAATGGGATGATTGGACATCACGTAAATTAATCGGCGAGATTAGTGTGAATTAGATTAAAGAAAAGGACTCGACATCATGCTAAATCGGTCGGCAAGATAAATCATCGTATTGGTATAAATATTGATAAAATTAGATGATTAGGCTTGGGGTTAGATTAATCGGCAAGATAAATCATGTAGTATGTCTATATTTTGAAAGACAAAATGATTGGGCGCCGTGTTAGATTAATTAGGAAGATAAATATACGCACTGGTTTAATTTTCGAGAAAATTGGATGATTGAACATGATCGTTGAATTAATCAGAAAGATTAATTATGAGATTAATCTAAATTACATTAAGAAAACAACTGAACATCGTACTAAAACAATCAACAAGATAAATTATGTAAGTTAGTTTTTGAAAAAAATGGATTTTCAAACATTATGTGAGATTACTATGCAAGATTAATTACATTAAAACTAACGACATAATGTCCTACTAAATCAAGATAAACCATCAAAATGATCTAAATTTTGATAAAATTGAATCACTTGGCTTGGTATTAATTTAATTGGCAAGATAAATCATAGAGCTGGTCTAAATTCTGAAAATTTAATTGATTGAAAGTCGGTTTGGATTAGTGAGGAAGATAAATGTAGAAATTGCTCTAGGTTTCGATAAAATTGGATAATTGAACATCATGCTAAATTAATCGGCAAGATTAGTGTAAATTACGTTAAAGGAAATGACTGAAAGTCATGTTAAATCGATTGGCTAGATAAATCATCGAATTAATATAAATATTGATAAAATTGAATGATTATGGTGGATGTTAGATTAATCGTCAAAATAAATCATGAAGTTGTCTAAATTTTAAAAAATTTGATTGCTTGGAAGTCGCGTTAGATTAATGAGGAAGATAAATATAGACATTGGTCTAAATTCAGATCAAATTAATTGAAAATATTAATTATGAGATTAGTTTAAATTACATTAAGAAAATAACTGAACATCGTATAAAACAATCAACAAGATAAACCATGCAGTGGTTTACATTTTGAAAAAAAAAATTGGATTAAACAACATGCAAAATTTATCTGCAAGATTAACTATATGGTTAGTCTAAATTACGTTAAAGGAAACGACTGGATGTCCTACAAAATCAATCGGCAAGATAGATTATCGAACTGGTTCGTTTTTTAATAGTGTCTCTCTCTCTCTCTAATAAGCTTTATCTTCTGCTTTTTACTTCAACGCGTTTTGCAGTAACACGAAGCCCCAGAAAAGGCCATCGGGAGCTCGGGAATCGGGTCGGATCTCGACGTAGTCTGGTATTCGGAGACCGGTCAGATCTGACAGCAGTGACCGGCGTATCGCCGGAAATACTAAGAAAAAACAAACAGAAACTCTACCTTCATTTCCATTTCTTCATTTCCGTTTCTAAATCTATATCTATATCTAATAGTCGTGTGCCAACACATGCGGACATTATTTACGTCAATGTTGATGGTTTAATAAGTACGGTCGCTTCTACCATTTTATGGGTTTTCAAAAAATTTGGCCTTGAAAGAAAATTTAGTTCATTAGTATTACTTTGTCATTTTCTATTTTTTACTAATAACCCACAAAATTTTTTTAGTGTGAAACCAATATTTACGCTCTTTTGTATGACCTTGCATAATGGAATAAAAGGAAAAAGTACATACTTTTAGCTCAAAGCCGTTTGTTAATTATAATAACAGATACAAAAAGTTGAGTTATGTATATAAAAAAAGTTAAAAATTTTTATCGAACAAAACCCGCAGATCGCACGGTCAGAATGCCTCGTTACCCTAAAGAGTAAAGCCCACAACACTAATATTACCCTAAAGATGAATTTCTAAATGAGTCGGTTTTGTATATCAAAAGAAAACTTGCTGAAAAATTAATTTGGATGAAATTATAGAAGATTTCAAGGCCGCGAAGGATCGACGGGTTCCACTTTGATGAGCGATGTTTGGTATTTTTATATTTAACGTCTAGTTTCAATATTTTTTTATAATTTTGGATGATGTATCTTTTATATTTTTAAAAATATATAAGATATTAGCTTCGCCCCGCGGTTGAAAGGCTTGTGATCCGCCCCTGTAACAACCTGTTTTGTAAGTGTAAGTGTTTTGCAGGTGTTCTTTTTCTGTCATCATCGGGATTTTTCCCAAGCGAACCACCATCTGTTTTTTTTTCGCTGCTAATCTCTTCCAGACGCGCTCAAACGCGCCACCGGAGTTGCGGCTGTTGTACCTCGCGTCGGCGCGTGCAGTGAGTTCCGGTGACCTTTTGTCGTATCACTTTCAGAAATAGCTTCGTCTTTTTGCGAGACGAGTCAGAAATTCGTATTTTTTGCCGTATCATTTTTTGTTTCTGAAAATTTTTATTTTTGTGAGGCATTAATCTATTATTGATTTGCGATATCACTATTGTTTTTGCTTGCACATAATCTTGTAAATTCCCAGCTTATTTTCACTGTTGTTTCACTCTACCAGATAGATTTATTTTTAGTGCATTTGTGTTTGGTGTCGGTCTATGTCGCATACTGTGATTTTTATGCGGTTTGCTTGCTTTTAAATTGTCTTTTAAATTCTCAGCATATTTTCATTTTTGGCTACTTTACCTCATTGTATTTTTCGTAGTGCGTTTGTGTTTTATGTTGGTCGATGTCGCGCTGTTTGCGAGTTGGTAGTTGGAATTTGGGTACCTTGACGGGTAAGCTTTTGGAGCTCGTGGATGTTTTGGGTAAGAGAAGGGTTGATGTGGCTTGTATTCAGGAGACTAGGTGGAAGGGGGCGCAGTCCAGGGAGGCGAACGATTATAAATTGTAGTATTCAGGCCTTGCTAACTCGAGTAATGGTGTGAGTATTCTTTTGTCTAAGGAGCTTAAGGATAACGTCGTGGAAGTGAAGAGGTATAACGATAGGATTATGTCCGTTAGAGTGGTGGTTGGGGAAAAGGTGGTTAACGTGGTTTGTGCGTATGCCCCACATGTTGGTTTGGGTGTGCTTGTTAAGGAAGCTTTTTGGGTCTGTTTAGATGAGTTGGTCGGGTGTATTCCGGACGATCAATTTATTGTTTTGGGGGGCGATTTCAATGGGCACATTGGTTAGGGGGTGGGTGGTTACCATAGTGCTCATGGGGGTTTCGGCTTCGGAGTTAGAAATGCAGAAGGTTCAGCACTATTGGAGTTTGCCACTGCGCATGAGTTGGTTATTGCTAACTCTGTTTTTAAGAAGAGAGCTAAGCACCTCATCACCTTCGGTAGTAGGGGCACAACACAGAAATTGACTACTTTTTTGCGCAGTCGTGATGCTAGGGCGTGCGTGGACTGCAAGGTGTTCCGGAGCGAGGCCTGTGCTTCTCAACACCGGCTGCTGGATATGAATTTATCCATGGGAGGTCGTGTTGTTAGCAGGGCTAGAGAAGCTAGACCTAGGATTCTCTGGAAGGATCTGAAAGGTGAGAATGCGACAGAATTCATGGAGTCTTTGACCCGTGAAAGAGTTTTTTTTTTTGGGAGGGGGGAGATGCTAACCTTATGTAGACCAGCATGGCCAATGCTATTAGGAGCCTGGGCGAGAAGGTGGTAGGGGTTTCTTCGGGCAGGTCTAGTGGACCTAGGGAGGCTTGGTGGTGGAATGAGGAGGTCCAAAAGAAGGTTAAGGCTAAACAAGCGCTATTTAAGGAGCTTTTGTCAGTTTGTGCTGGGGAGGAGAGAATCTTGAATATGGTAGCGTACAAGATGGCGAAAAGAGAGGCTAAGAAGGCACTGGCTAAGGCTAAAGGGGAGGCATACCCCTTAAGTAGGGAAAGAGGGCGGCGCGACCTGGGTCCCGTTAAGTATATTAAGGATGATTTGAGCCAAGTGTTAGTGAACGATGTGGCTATTAATGAGAGGTGGAATATGTATTTTTTTGAACTTTTCAATGAGGGTAGGGGTAGCGACTCGGTGGTGCTAGGAGGTAGTCTATCTTCTGCTCGTTCGTTTAGTTCCTGTGAGAGCATCAGCAAGGAGGAAGCTAAGGGTGCCCTAATTAAAATAGGTAGAGCTAAGGCGGTAGGCCCGGATCAGATCCCTATTTAGGTGTGGCTTTGTCTGGGGGAAATTGGAGTTCAGTGGCTAGCAGAGCTGTTCAACATCCTCCTCAGAGGTTCTAAGATGCCGACGAAGTGGAGGCGTAGTATTGTCGTGCCGTTTTTCAAGAACAAAGGCGATGCTCAGAGTTGTAGTAACTATAAGGGTATTAAACTCCCCAGTCATACTATGAAACTTTGGGAAAGAGTGGTGGAATGCAGGGGTAGAAGAGAAGTTGAGATCTCAGAGAACCAATTTGGCTTCATGCCGGGGAGGTCCACGACTGAGGCCATTCATCTCGTCAGACGCCTTATGGAGAAGTTTAGAGAGCGACATAAGGACCTCCATATGGTGTTCATTGATCTAGAGAAGGCTTATGATAGCATTCCGCACGATGTTACTTGGAGGAGCCTAGAAGAGAGGAGGGTGTCGTTGCCGTTTATTAGGGCGATCCAAGTGTAACACCCCAAACTAGGCGAATATTACAGTGCCGTGGACCCCCAACTGCTAGGCGAATGAAAATTAATGAATTAAGTGATATAATTGTAGTACCGAACCACATTATATCAATAATTACTCCGATGAGGAGTTTTAAGTACAACACACCCAGGATAAAGCAGAATACATGTATATTTTATATGAAGATAAAATATACAACACCAATTAAAATGAGTATATAAATGGAAGTCTGCAGCGGAATACAAATGAAGAAAACATGAAGACTGAAAGGACTGGGGCCCCCTACTAGTATCACTGGGACTCCTCGCCGTCAACGTTCTCTTCTCGTGCCTTAGCCTTGCTATGACCTGAAAACAACATCCCCAACGGGGTCAGTTACACAGAACAATAATCCTCAAGAGTTGAATATACACAATCATGATATATCTTAATTATGAATTAAGCTGAAGAGGGGCATCGTAGTACGCCCGTAATGGTATGTGCATGTGCACAAGACGAGTGACCGGATACACCCGCCCTTGTACCTAATTAGTCTCATGGAGGTACGTTACCGTGTGCACAGTCCATTGTGTCGGTGAACCCGAACACGTGACCATAATGTGCCCGACTAAAAATTCCACACATCACCACCTGGCCACGCAATACGAACCCAGAAGGTCATATGAACGAGAATGGCCATGATGAATATTAATGAATAACAATTCGACAAAGTCAAGAATGACTCACCGATATGAAATAATAGTGAAGTGAGTGATAGCTCAATGAAATGATTGGAACCGTCGTTCCTCGTGAATGAAATGATTATTTAACAATTACAAGTCTCAATACAGTTAATACATTATGAATGAGTTATGATTATGAATGAACAACAACGAAAGGAATGAGTATCCTTTTAACCGAGTAAGAATTAACTTACACAACACCGGTGAAGAATGTCCTTCCTCGAACAAACGTCCTACAATGAGATGTCGGTCGCTCGATCAATCTTGAATAACACAAACACCCGCAATTCGTTCAATATACATATCAAGTACGATTACAACTCACTCACAACGTCGATATGAATAATCCAAGTTCATCGGGGCATTATAACAAACACGTTGTAATCAATCTTCGATTGGTTACAATCAACCTCAATTATATCCATATCAAACCTCCAAATAGTGTTTCAAATCAACAAAATATCTTCAATACAATCAATAATTCAAAATGGATACCCAATTCGAGATTACAACAATGTTTAATCGAAAAAACCCCAAATCCAACTCAATATCCAAGGTGTTCTTGAATAAATCCAAATAATCCGATGATAATTCTTAACTCATAATCAAAAGTATATCACTTCATATATCATGATTATCACACCCAAAACATCATAACCCAACTCAAAATCGAAATCCAAGATGTTGAAAATTTTACCTTTGAAGATTCAAACACTTCGATCCGGTGAATCCGTGTTAAATCGACTATCCAAGCTTCCCTATCCAAGATATATGTTTAGAACACTCCTACCAAAGTGATGTGAAGAAGAAAATCTCTCCCAAGAACTTCTCTCTCGGAACTCAAGTGAAGAAATGAGAAAAATGACCTCAAAAACCCGTCCAGGTACTTAAGTAATGCCATTGTTACGGCCGTAACTCGGCCTACTTACGGCCGTAACATTTCCAAGTCAACGGACTTACGACAGTAACCTTCCATCTCATACGGGCGTAACTCGACTTCGTCAAGAATCTGCCGACAATCATACGGCCGTACCCGCACATGCCTTACGGGCGTAACTCGACTGATACGACCGTACTCGGCAAAACTTACGGGCGTATGAAGCCTTCGTCGAAATTGCCTGGGCACCCTGCTCGAATCGTACGGCCGTAACCGGCCAAGCCTTATGGCCGTACCTGTCTCAACTTACAGCCGTATGCCGCGACCCTTACAGTCGTAAGTCCTATTCGTCCGAACTGTCCTGAAAACAACGAACGCATGTTTCGGCCGTATCCCGCCTATCCTTACGGCCGTAGCTCACTTTCGTCCAAAACATCCCTAAACCAACGAATGCATGTTACGGCCGTAATGCCTGATTAGTTATGGCCGTAACTCGTTGCTGGAAGTGACAAAAATCCGACAATTCTATTTTCTCGCTACGATTGATGAATGATCCGACACACCATACGTATGTGAATGTAAACAAGTCCAACACATGCCATAGATGATACTTCCAACACAAGACTACCAATCACGATGATAATGATAATACTCTCGTCTCGATAACCAAACAAAGGCGAACGACGATCGAGTTGATACATGGCTAAAAATATGCTAACGATGAATACAATGAATGAACATGAATGATGAATGATTATTAATGAGTGAAACTTACTGAGTGACAATTACTGAATGATAATTACTGAATGATAATGAATGAATTACAACCGAGTATTACACCAAGATATGTACTCCCAAGCTAGGACTTGCGTTAGGACCCCAGTTGGTGACACCCAGTATTTCCCGGTTGAGATAGGGCTACACCAGGGATCGGCGCTAAGCCCCCTTCTCTTCGCTCTAATCCTTGACGTCATTTCGCGGGGGATTCAGGATGGCGTCCTGTGGTGCATGCTTTTTGCTGACGACATTGTGTTAGTGGCAGAGTCGAGGAGGGAGGTGAAGTTAGAATCCCAGGGCTTGCGTGTGATCCGGTCTAAGACCGAGTATCTCTGGTGTAACTTTAGTGGTGAGGCCAAAGAGAAAGAAGTAGAGGTAATGATTGCGGATCAGATCGTACCCCGTACGGATAAGTTCAAGTGTTTGGGTTCGATCATTCAGAAGGAAGGTGAGTGTGAAGAGTATGTCAGTCATCGTATCAAGGTGGGGTGGCTAAGGTGGAGAGCAGCGACAGGGGTCCTGTGCGACAAGAAAGTCCCTCTAAAGTTGAAGGGTAAATTCTATAGAGCGGCAATCATACCTGCAATGTTGTATGGCTCCGAATGTTGGGCGATGAAGAATGTAACACCCCCAAAACCGTATGGGAATATTACACGCCGTAGACCCCCTTCCACAAGGATCTACCAGGCTAAACATCCATAAACGACTAAATGCTTGCCCGGCCAGGGTCAAACAATATAATAATACAGACTGTTAAGGTCACTTACCCATAAACACACAGACCGATGAGGTCACACAACTCTATCAACAGAACTGACTAACAACATTACCCACACAGGGGTCGAAACACAATATAGCGGAAGACTGAATGAACTCTAACAATACAACCAAACTCTACCAACTCTCGACTCTTGATTAGTATCGCAGCTCGTCATCCTCTTGTGCCAATCCTGTGACTGCTCCCCTGAATCTGCATGTACCTGGACGCAAAACAGACATCCACCCCCCGATTACTCGGGGGTTAGTAAAACTCCACTGTTTTACTAGTGCAAGTATCAAATCATACGAAATGTAACAAGCAATTAATAATCATGAATCAAATATAATAATCAAGTATCAAATATTCCCGGGAGGATTTCACAAGGGAAGGTAAGCTATGAAGCACTCGAAAATAAGATTATCATCTCGGGAATTTTTGGAATTTCAAAACCTTTCGAAAATCTTAGGGTCTTAACCCAAATCTCAAATTGTATTTCAACAATTTACAGTACGAAAACATTTCCATAAATCTCGTGGGGCTCGGCCCAACATTCTTTCTTAAAACTTTTCCTTTAAAAACTTTGATTTGAAAAGTATCATGCTCATGACACCGTGATCCACTGTCACGTGTCTCCGTAGGTTCAACAACCCGCACAGACTACATCACGCACAATTAAACAAACATAATCAATTCCGACACCGTGATCCACTGTCACGTGTCTCCGTAGGTTCAACAACCCATACGGACTATTAACCAAACATAACCAATTCCGACACCGTGATCCACTGTCACGTGTCTCCGTAGGCATAACAACCCACACGGACTATATCAATCACAACAATCACACACACAGTCCTAACACCATAGTCCACTGCCACGTGTCACCGTAAGCCCCGTCGAGCTCACCTGGTTGGACGCACTGTGTCCGAAACTCATGGTCCACTGCCATGCGTTATCGTAGGCCTCGTGCATCAAAGACGATTGGACCTCAGTACCTCACTAAGTTCTGATCCCGTAGTCCACTGCCACAAATCCTCGTAGGTCCCGTCGAACCAACACGAGTGAACTTAGCGGTCACACACATATTCACATTGACATTACATACAACAATGAGCACAATTAATCAATCACCTTGATCACCACAAAATCGTACATTGCACGCACATAACACAACCTCAACACTCGCAACAACTATCATCAATCAACGACATTTAACCAACATAATACACATTCGGTACACAATACATTGCACAACCAAGTGTACAACCATCCCATATGTACGTCGCATTCCTGCACAAATGGCACAACGCCTAACACGTATACTGATATAACACTATTATCGTAAAGCCTTCAAATTACGGAAAACACAACCAACTCAAACGGAACATAATTACGAAGGCAAGCAAAGCCATCATACATCTCATACATAATTACTAGTCGCAAGATACAAGTCGTATAGTAAGATACTTGCCTTAATAACCGCTACCAAACGCTCCGAAGAACACGGTTCGACCGGGAAGCTCGTACCCCGAAGAAGACAATGGACGGAAGGGTTCCGACTCGAGTTCTTCACAAGAATTCGACCCTAACAACATAAATTCAATAAATCATCGATCATACGAGGAAGAATAATCGTAGAACGCCCAAAAACCCCTCTATGACATTTTACCGCACACCTTCAAGGCGTCGGTCAAGAACTCGACCAAAACAACGAATCGATACGATCCAACCATGGGATAACAAGGGAAATGATACAATACATCTAAATAATCATCAATCCATCACAATCCTAAGTTAAATCGGATTAAACGTGTTGTTACCCAAAATATTATCCGGAGATAGTATTGCTGGAATGATCGAGTAACCAACAAGTGCGGGAGCACGTCCGTGAGAAATTAAATGACACAAGATTTGCCGGGGTTGTTAATCCCGGGCTTGAATGCTCTCGCGAGATTTTATTAATAAGTATACTGTTGAGTACAAATATTAATGTTATAATCTATCACAAAGAGTGTAAAGATTTCTAGCTTTCTAAGCTGTGGAGCGTATAGAATGCCGGAAGAATCAGATAGGGAGTTCTGTGAATTCTTGCTATGGGTGTTCTGTGTACGAGAATGACTTTCTCTTTCTCTCTCTTGCTTTCTGTATTTCGCAGCCCTTATCCTGTGTTATGGACCTCCTATTTATAGGAGACAAAGTTCCTGGGGGCCCTCCCGCGATCGCAGGCGATCGTCGTTATTTATATTATAATAAGACGGCCGATTATCCCGTCGCGTGGGGCATTTCCCTTAAAGTCTGCGGTTGTTACTGACAGCCGGTTGTACGGTCTGACGGGGAACTTGCATGCGTCCTGAGCCGCTGTCACCCATCTTTTCGGCGGCCCTGTTGGTAGGTGAGGTAGGTGACAGACTGTGATCACAGGCCTTGTCTGTCAGCACCTTTTGCAGGTCTGCGGCCTCTGTTGGTAGGTGAGGTAGGTGACAGGCTGTGGGCACAGATCTTGTCTGTCAGCACCTTTTGAGATCTGCACGTGGGTCCCAGCCCGAGATTTGGGCCTTGAAGACTTTTGACGGATGTTGGATTAATACGTGGCACGAGATGATCGCCAATCAGCAAAAGACGATCGCCAGTCAACAAAAGACGATCGCCGTACACTTCATTGGCGATCGCCGTGGGCGCCGACTTCTGGGTGTATGTCTAGAGTATGTCTCTTATTGTAGACTCCCCGACTGCTATGACGATCGCCTTCGAGGCGTGTTTAATCGCCGCACAACAATTGCCCCCCAGCTCGGCTCGATGTTGAAAACACGGGGTGAGGTGGCACTGTTTGGCGATCGCCAATGTTTTAGACGACCGGGCGATTTGATTTCAAATTTGGACGATCTCCTTTTGCGCTGGGAGCGGCGGGAAAAGAAAGGCGTGCTCTCGAAATAATGCAAGGACACGCGTCGCGTTTCTATTGAGGGAGCCCGACGGTTCGTCAGACTTTGTCGTTTGGCGTGCCCTCGAAAAGACGCGTACGCGGGATTCGAGGGTCGCATTTACTGCGTTCCCCAGCTGTCGGTTATATCCCAGCCCTCGGACTTTCGCCTATTTGCACAGAGACCCCCGCCTCCATCTATAAAAGGGGCTAGGGCTACTCCATTTTCATTTTTCACGCGTCCTTGCCTTCCTGCTGAAACTCTGCAGAAATTTCCGAAGCTTGCTGTGCCGACCGTCTTCCTTTCTTTAGGTAAGAAACCCAATTTCTCTTTCTCCCTAAATTTTTAAGAATATGTCGGGAGGATCTAAGATCTTCGAGGCCAGAAGCACTTCTGCCGCCGTGGCTTCGCCGGACCGGGAGGGAATTCCTGTGGGAATCCTCATGGAAACGGCCTTAGAGGCTATCCGTGCGGGGATTGCGCCCGCAGAGCTTGAAGAGCTTTTCAACGAGGCCGTAGTAGCGGGATCTGCGGCGGCGGAGGAGCGAGATGCGTCGCCGGTGGAAGAAGACGAACTGATGTGTTTGTCTTGGAAAAAATATAGCGTCTTCGGCCCCGTCTATACGGCTTTCGCTAAACTTATGGAGGGGATTGCCGGGACCTGTCCGAAGTTTGATTTCGAGGCTTACTCCACCGCTCATCCCTACGAACACGTGAAGCGGAAAGAGTTCCGGTCTGCTGACCCGTCTCAATGGACTCTTGGTCAGATTCGGAGTTCGGCGACCTGGAAGGACATGACCCGCTGGAGGGTCAAATATCATATCCCCTCTGATGTGTCATTGCATGTGCCCTCCGAGAACGAACGTGCCGACCAGCCTCCCGAGGGTATGGTCGCCATCAACGAAATGACCCTGGCTGCCGGACTGCGGTTTCCCTTGCCGTTCGCCGTCTCGTATCTGCTGATCGCCTGGAATTTGGCGCCCCTTCAGTTGACGCCGAACGCTTGGCTGCAGATTATCAGCACATTGACATTGTTTGGCGGTCACAGGCTGTTTCGCTTGCCTTCTGCGCTGGAGATGAATTATCTTTTTAAGCTGACTGTGCGGAAGGGATCGATCGGCGGTTACCATATCCAAGGTCGCCTGGGTAGGGTGGTCATTGGGGTGCCGAACAAGGCTCGGGGCGACCTGACAAAGTGGTGCTGGGTTGGTGGTGCATGGAGGTCGGCATCGAGCGAATCGCCGGAGGAGGAGTTGGATATCCCCACCAATTTTCGGGAGAGGAATCCAAGTAAGGGTTTCCACTCTCCCTTTATTTGGATACTCCTTGGACTGATCTAATTTATTTCCCTTTTTGCAGGATCCCTTGTTCCATCGATCGACGATCTCCCCTTTGATTTCTCGATCGTCTGGGAGCGGATTCGCGCATTGCCGGATTCCTATAAAGACGTTCAATCAGTCAGCCACGAATCCCATCGGTTGGGAGCTCGACTGTTTCGCTTCCCTCGCCACTTGAAGGCCCCTGGTATGACTTTTCATCTACTCTCTTCTGCGTGGCGATCGTCTCCAAGAGGTCGCCATGTCTAAGTAAGTGTCTAACTTGTTTGAGTTTCTTCTTTGGCAGAGATTCATTTTCCCCGTTTCGCCGAGCCACCGCAGGAGATCGCCATGTCTAATCCCGGTTTTATCGGTCGCCTTCATCTGGGAAAGAAAACGGGTTGCGTTGCTGCGACGTCGTCTCGCCCTGCCCCTGTGGTAAGGCCCGCTGCAGTGCCGGTCTCCGAACCGGAATCTCGAGGTGAGGAACAGCTTCAGCGCAACCGCAAGAGGCAGAGGCCGGAGGGGTCCCTTCCGTCAGCTGAGGCGGATTTAGCTATTTTGGAGCCGCCGATCGCCGCTCCCCCTGTTTCTTCCGTTCCGATGGCGGAGGGGTCTGGTCCCAGGCCATCGACATCCAGCTCCAGGACACCTGCCGGCTACTTGAAAAGGACGGCGATCGCTGAAGCCGAGACTTCTCGGGGAAAGCCCTATTTCGGCCGTGATCCAGAGCTGGTCAACAGGTGAGATTGGTTTGAACTTTCTGAGTTAGGCATTCTGAGTAAGGTATAGGCTAACTCGTTGGTTTCTTTGGTTTGTGCTGCAGGGTTCGTCTCGCTGATCCGGACGTCTCTCCCATGGTGCTGGACTTTTTGTCGAGCAAGGCTCCGCAAACATCTCTCGACGTCCCATCTTACATCCATCAGGCTATCACCTCTCTGCCCAAGGCCTGGACGACCGATCTTGATGCGATCGCTCGTCGTCGATCTAGAGATGCCATGCAGGCGACCCTTTCCCTGGCTCTCCAGACGGCGACGATGGCCGTCCAAGCAACTAGGGATTTTGAGGGGCGACCCTCCACTGCTCTTCTCCATAGCGACCTCGAGGCCGCCCGGAACAAAAATATTGAGGCTGCCAATCGGATCCAGTCTATGGAGAAGGAGTATGAGGAGACGGACAAGAGGGTTAAACAAGATGTTGACCGATTGAAGCAGGAGCTGAGCCGCTCTAAGGAGGCTGCCGACCGGTCCCGTGATAAGAAGAAGGAAACCCGTCAGAAGTACGCGGCTTCGCAGGAGGAGGCGGTCGGGCTGAAGGCGATGGTGGATCGGCTCAGCGGTGAGCTGGATGCGGCGAAGAAGGAGCTGGAGACGGCCAAGGGTGAGAATGCCGCCAAGGTGGTCGAGCTGGCGGAGGCTGAGAAGACGGCTGTAGAGTTGAAGGGGCAACTGAAGGTGATCGAGACCGATCCCTACCAAAATGTGGCGCTCGCCAGCGAGTTCACCTATTACTTGGCCTATGCTGACGCTGTTCGAGCCGCTAAAAAGGCAGGGATCGAGATCGGTCCCTTGATGGAGAGCTTCAAATCCTATGCCCTCGAGAATCCTCTGCACCCGGAGTTCTCCTTGCCGATCCTTGACTTAGTCGACTTCGGGATCGACTTGAGTTGGTATACGGGTAAACTCATTCATCCCGAGGCCGATGGTGGGGCCCAGGCCGATCCGCAACCTGAGGGCGATGGCCAGCCGGCGGGGCCTTGAGAGACATTTTGTTTTTCTCTGTAACTTGTACTTTTTGTTTTCCTTTCGTAATGCCTTCGGGCCCCGTAATGTACGAAACTTGCGTTATGAATAAAATGTTCTTCTTTTCATACGATCGCCTTTGAATGTTTGCGTGCAATTTTTACAAGTACGTATATCATTTCTTTTGACGTTTTGTTCATCCGATCGATTGTCTGAGTGTTGAAAGCATTGATATGTTTTGAATCGGAATTCTTACTTGTAATTTTTGTCGGACGACTCCGATCGTCCTGCGTGTGTTTGAGCGAATGTGTTTGAGTGAAGCCGATCGTGCGTGGTTCCTTTTGTTCGATCGTATTTGGGATTTGCTCGACCCATCTCTGCCCCCTTGTTTTTGTTTACTTATTGTAAGTAAGGAAACAAAAACTAGGTTGTCCGGCGGGCTATCTTCAGTTTTGTCGGTTCTGAAGAATTATGTATGGTTGGGGTGTTCGATGGACCGACCTCCCTTATCGTGTCTTTGCGTGCGAGGGATGTTGTGTATCCCGCGACTCACTTTTTGTGAGGGTCCTCCGTTAGGCTACGCCTGCCTTGTGTTAAAACGAAAGGTGGGCGATCTTGGTCTGGAGGAGTCCTTGCGCGGGGCGTTGTCGGTTTATTCAACTCCACGTCCGCGGCTTGTCAGCTCTGCTTCCACCTCGGCCCGCCATGAAGATGGCGACCCTCGACGGTGTACGTTGAGATGGGGGTAGTGGCACGTCGCATTGTCCGGGTTCACCATGTTAGATGATGAACCATTGAGGGAGGGCGATCGTGTCCACTGATAAGTTTTGGAGGGTCCTTCGGCTATGCTGGCCTCGTATTTAAACGAAGGGTGGGCGATCTAATCCTAAAGGAACCTTGCATGGGCGAAGCTGTCGGTTCCATCGACCTCCAGGGTCATGGCTGTATTGTTTTCTACCTCGGATTGTCATTCTTGAACGACGATCCTCGACGGTATGTAATATGCTAGTGGGGCGATCGCCAGAATAGATGGGATAGAGAACAAAAATATTTCATTATATTCCTTGTACATTTGGCAGTTGAAAATGAATACAAAGTTATCATTGATAGTATTTCTTCAGATGTACGGCGTTCCAGGGATATCGGTTCGGAGTACCGTCAGGGTGTTCCAGCTCGTAGGCTCCCTTAGTTAGCCATTTCGATATCCTGAAGGGGCCTTCCCAACTTGGTCCAAAGACACCTGTGTGGGTTTTGGATCTTCTTGAGGACGAGATCGCCCACTTGAAACCGCCTTTCCCTGACCTTCGAATTGAAGAACTTTTCGGATCTCCTTTTGTGGATAGTGTTCTTCATTTTTGAGGTCAGTCGTCGTTCTTTGAGCATGTCGAGGTCGATCCGCCGGGCCACATCATTATCGATCGTCATCTCTTGCTCGGTTCGATGGCTGAGGACGGTGATCTCCGAGGGAATCACCGCTTCTGTTCTGAAGGCGAGGGCAAATGGGGTTTCGCCCGTTGAATTGCGGGTCGTTGTTCGGTAAGACCACAAAACGTCTGGGAGCTCGCTCGCCCATCGTCCTAGCCTGGATTCGAGTCGCGCTTTAATTGTGTGTTTGAGGATCTTGTTCACTGCCTCTACCTGCGCGTTCGTCTGAGGGTGATAGGGAGCCGAGAACAACCTTTTGATTCCCCACTTCTCACAGAATTGCATGACTTCTAAGCCGTCGAACTGCTTTCCATTGTCGGAGATGATGGCCTGGGGTAGACCGAGGCATATGATGTTTCTCCAGATAAACTTGATCACTTGCTCTTGGCCGATCTTGTTTAGCGGTTCGGCCTCTGCCCATTTGGTGAAATAGTCGACCCCTACGATGACGAACTTACAGCCTCCTGGAGCCGTTGGTAAGGGACCTATAAGGTCGATGCCCCATTGAGCGAATGGCCATGGGCTGTACATAGAGGTGAGCTGCTCGGGGGAGATTTTAATACTTGGTCCCATTACTTGACATCTATGACACGACCTGGCATAGGCGATCGCATCCTTCTGAAGTGATGGCCAGAAAAAACCTTGCCTGGTTGTCTTATGGATGAGAGCTCGTCCGCCAGTGTGGTTTCCACAGATTCCATCGTGGATCTCGGCTAAAACGAGCTGTCCTTCCTCCGGTGTAATACACTTGAGGAGGGGAAGGCTGAAATCTCGCTTGTAAAGCCGATCGTCCAATAGGGTGTCTCTGGTCGCTCGGAGCTGGAGTTGGCGAGCTTTGATACGGTCGTCAGGGACCGTCCCGTCCTTCAAGTATTTGATGAACGGAGTCATCCAGCTCTCTTCGGCAACGACAACTGTGGCAACCAGGTTTCTTTCGATTGCCGGCCTTGTTGACTTTGTAATTTGGATATTAGAAAAATCGGATGCCCCATCCGACGACGCTAGCTTGGATAGGGCATCGGCCTGAGAGTTGTGCTCTCTCGGAACTTGTTCGATTTGTACTTCTTCAAATTTCGTGCACATTTCGGCGACCAGCTCTTGGTATTTGATCATATGTTCGCCGCGTGCCTCATATTCTTCTTTGACTTGGTTCACGACCAAGAGGGAGTCCATGAAGATATGGAGGCGACGAACGTCTAGGGCGAGAGCTAGGTCGAGCCCGCCTACCAAGGCTTCGTATTCGGCTTCATTGTTGGTCGCACGAAACCCGAATCGCACGACATTTGTGAAACTTTGTCCGTTGGGGCTAATGAGGACAATCCCTGCCCCTGCTCGCGAGTTGGTCGCCGAACCATCAACGCATGCCTTCAGGCGACCGACCTGGGTCGGACTGTGAGGGAATGTTAACTCCACCACGAAGTCCGCCAGAACTTGGCCCTTGATCGCCGTGCGAGGAGCGTATGTGATGCCGTATTGGGCGATCTCTAGTGACCATTTGAGGAGTCGCCCGTTGGTGTCTGGTCGATGTAGAACTTGCCTTAGAGGGAGAGTTGTCAGAACCTCCACTTGATGCTCGAAAAAATAGGCTCTTAGCTTACGGACACTCATGACTAGAGCGTAGGCGATCTTCTCCAAAGGTGTATAGCGTGTTTCAGCATCGTGGAGCGCTTGACTAACATAGTAGATTGGCAAATGGACTAGTCCCTCCGCTCGCACCAAGACCGCACTCAGCGCGACCTCCGAGGCCGCTAGGTAAAGGAATAATTTCTCACCGGGGATCGGCTTTGCCAGGATCTGGGGGTTGGATAAATATTCCTTTATTTTGGCGAAAGCTATCTGACTCTCCTTCGTCCATGCGAACTTCTTGTTCTTAATGGTCGCGAAGAAAGGCTTGCTTTTATCGCCGAGCCGAGATATGAAGCGGTTGAGGGCGGCCATACAACCTGTGAGGCGTTGTACCTGCTTGACGTTCCGAGTTTCCTGCATGTCAAGGATCCTCGATCCCCCTCTGGCTCACTATGTGCCCCAGGAATTTCCCGGAGCCCACCCCGAAGTTGCATTTCTTGGGGTTTAGCTTCATGTTGAATTTTTTGAGGATGGCGAACGTCTCGGCGAGATCATTGAGGTGATCTTCCTTCTTTAGGCTTTTGACTACGATGTCGTCGATGTAGACCTCCATGGTTTTGCCGATCTGATTAGCGAACATCCTGTTGACCAGTCGCTGGTAGGTTGCCCCTGCATTCTTCAAGCCGAACGGCATTCGGACCCAAAAGTATATGTCTTTTTCCGTGTGGAAAGATGTGTGTTTTATGTCTTTCTCCGCCATTGGGATTTGATGATATCCGGCGAAGGCATTCATAAATGACATCATTTCGCAGCCTGCAGTACTATCGACCAAGTGATCAATATGAGGCATCGGAAAGTGATCTTTCGGACAAGCCGCGTTGAGGTCGGTGAAGTCGATGCATAACCTCCAGGAACCAGCTGGCTTCCTGACGAGTACCGCGTTGGCGACCCATTGTGGGTCGTCTGTAGCTACCCCGATTAATTTGTTGTCGAGCAGCTTTTGGACTTCTATGTCGAGCGCCGCGTATTTTTCGGGACCGAATTTCCTACGTTTTTGGTGAACAGGCTTCATCGCCGGGTCAATCTTTAGATAGTGGCAAGCATGCTCGGGACTTATGCCAACCATATCTTGATGCGACCAGGCGAAGACTCCGATGTTCTTACGTAACAAATTGATCAGATCTCCTTTCAGTGCGTGGTCGATGCTTGCGCCGATCTGTACTTCCCGTTCTGGACGAGCCGGATCTATCACTATATTCTCCAACTCTTCGATGGGGATGGTCGCTTCTTGCTTGGAACGATTTCCGGACTCGATCCTTGGATCGACGTCGAGACTCGGCTCGAAACTGATCCTTAGCTCGATGTCGTCCGTTAACTGATCCGAGATGGCGTCCTCTGAGTTGGGTTGATACGATGTGTTTGGTTCGTCGATCTCCATGGGTCGATCGTCGATCGTTTCAACGTTACACATATCGGGGGAAGTATTGAAAATAGTAACGACATAGGAATAATTCAAACATCTTTTTGCCATTAGCTGATCCCCCTTTACAGTACCGACCGTCCCATTGGCAGTGGGGAATTTGATACAGTAAAAGAAAGGCGAAGCGACCTAGGAACCGATTATAGATGCTGGGTCTATCTATGATTACAAAATTGAGGTTCCTAGTAATCCTAACCTTGGGATCGTAAAAGCATATCAGCTCGACGGAGAGCTTGATCCTCCCGTAGGCTTGGACTGTGCTGTCGCCGAATCCTTGGAGCATGGTGTCGAATGGATTGATGAATTTGGTTAAGTTTCCGAGCTGGTCCAGAGCAGATTTGAATATGATATTGCAGAAGCTCCCGTTGTCAACCAGCACGCGGTCGACCGCCTTCCCAAGGATACAAGCAGAGATCACCAATGCATCCTCTTTGGGGCATTGTACCCCCTCCCTGTCCTTGTTGGAGAAGGTGATGAGCGCGTCTCTAGCGATGGTCGGCTCTGGAGGCACCACAATATGGACCCCGGCGAATGCCCTTAGTTCGGCCTTCCGCTTCCTGTTTGACGCGGTGGAAACCGGGGAAAGGCCCCCGAGGTTCCCTCCTCCTGCTTGAAGCATATTAATCCGACCGCCAGGGTTGATCGGAGGAATCGATTCATCTGAATGCTCTGGCTCGTGCTCGATCCTGGCGACCAGCTTGGGAGGCGTCCTTACGTTTTGTCGGCGCTCGCGCCCTCTGGTCCTCTCTGTTCGAGGTTCTGGCTTGGTGACCAGGTTGTCTAATTTGCCTTCCTCAAACAGTCGCCAGAGTTGCCTGAGGAGGTCGCGGCATTGGCTGGTGTTGTGGCCGGGACTCTTGTGGTAGGCACAGAATTTGCTACGGTCTAGATGACCATGGTCCCTTATTGCCTTTGGTTTGGAAAGCCACTCGCGCCCCTTTATTGCGTTGAAGATGTGGGCTGGAGATAAATTGAGGTTGTGGAGGAGGTGAACCTCTACATCCCCGAAGGCTTTGAATTCGCCAGGCGGCTTTGCGACCGCCTTTCTGGGCTTGGCGATCGCCTTCTTCTGGACATGGGATGTCGTCTTCCCTTCTCCGGTGGGTTCCTCATCTAAGCGGAGGGAGAGCATCCTTTGCCTGGCCAGGAAATCGGCGGCTCTGACGCGGAAGACTGAGTAGGTCGGGGGGATATCCTTTGTCAGATGCCTGAACATGGGTGAGTGGCCGTAGAATCCCCCCAGGACTGAATAGAGGGCGAGCTCGTCGCTAATGGGCTCGCCGGTGAGGACTATCTCGTCCACCCGGTCGATGTAATCTTCATCTGGCTCGTCCTTCCCCTGCTTGATTTTCATCATGCGGTGGGGGCCTTCAGGGCGAGCGACTTTGGCGGCGAAGTACGACGTAAAGTCGTTCGCCAGCTTCTCGAAGTAATTGATTGAGCGAGGTGGCAGTGAGATATACCACCTGTGGGCGAGGTCGCCCAGAGTTAGCGGGAACATTCGACACTTCGTCGCATCTGATGCTCCACATCCGGTCATATAGATCCGGAATTTGCTCAAGTGGGTCTCCGGATCCGATCTTCCCTCATATAGAGGTGTCTGTGGGGGAGCGATCGTTGGTTGAACCGGGGCGAGCTTGATCTGGACCGCGAGTGGTTCACTTGGTCCAGAGATCGATCTCCTGGCACCTGCCCCAGTGTCTAGTAGCGCCTTCATTTCGTCGAGCTGGCGCTGCATTGCGGCCATCGCCGTGGCCTGACTGCTCGCTGATTGGCTACCGGAGCGCGAGCCGAGGCGATCATGTACCGATCCCCTGCCCCCATGGTGGATGACGAGTTCTCTGCCCGCAGACTCATTTCTTGGGCGAGTGGGGGCCAGTCGACCGGCCTGTCTTCTGGGAGTCGGATATGCCGAACTCCTGGTGATGGATTCGGATTCTGACGCCTCCCGACTTGGGCCCGACTGCCCGGGTCGCCACGAGGGATCACTCCCTAGGCGGCTGAATACGGAGTCGTCCCGCCTTACGAGAGCCTTTGCCTGCGGCTCAGGGTTTTCTGTTGATTTCTCAACATATATTCCTTTGAGCTTCCGCTTGCCAGCTCGGCGGATGGTTGACGGAGTGATGGTGGGCGAGTCGCATGCAATCCGTCCCTCCCTGAGGACGGCTATGGCCTCCTCAATCTGTTCCGCGGTCTGGAACTGATCGAGTGAGAGACTAGGGCCATCCCTTGGGGGCAGGAGTGAGGACCTAGCGTCTCCGCGGTCACCCTCCGCCGTGGGTTGGGATTCGGTCCGGGTCGGAATGATATTTCCGGCAGATCTCAGGGTGGCTCTCTTGGAAGTTGTTGCAGACGTCATTTTTCTGAAGGTTTATTTCTTTTGAAGAACAGTGAGTGTTTCTTCAAGTGTGTGTCCGGAGAACAATGAGTGTTCTTCGAGACGGTCGGAATAAAAGTGAAGGTATACCCCCTTCTTCTAGCGCCAATTGTTGTTACCCAAAATATTATCCGGAGATAGTATTGCTGGAATGATCGAGTAACCAACAAGTGCGGGAGCACGTCCGTGAGAAATTAAATGACACAAGATTTGCCGGGGTTGTTAATCCCGGGCTTGAATGCTCTCGCGAGATTTTATTAATAAGTATACTGTTGAGTACAAATATTAATGTTATAATCTATCACAAAGAGTGTAAAGATTTCTAGCTTTCTAAGTTGTGGAGCGTATAGAATGCCGGAAGAATCAGATAGGGAGTTCTGTGAATTCTTGCTATGGGTGTTCTGTGTATGAGAATGTCTTTCTCTTTCTCTCTCTTGCTTTCTGTATTTCGCAGCCCTTATCCTGTGTTATGGACCTCCTATTTATAGGAGACAAAGTTCCTGGGGGCCCTCCCGCGATCGCAGGCGATCGTCGTTATTTATATTATAATAAGACGGCCGATCGTCCCGTCGCGTGGGGCTTTTCCCTTAAAGTCCGCGGTTGTTACTGACAGCCGGTTGTACGGTCTGACGGGGAACTTGCATGAGTCCTGAGCCGCTGTCACCCACCTTTTCGGCGGCCCTCTTGGTAGGTGAGGTAGGTGATAGACTGTGATCACAGGTCTTGTCTGTCAGCACCTTTTGCAGGTCTGCGACCTCTGTTGGTAGGTGAGGTAGGTGACAGGCTGTGGGCACAGATCTTGTCTGTCAGCACCTTTTGAGATCTGCACGTGGGTCCCAGCCCGAGATTTGGGCCTTGAAGACTTTTGACGGATGTTGGATTAATACGTGGCATGAGACGATCGCCAATCAGCAAAAGACGATCGCCAGTCAACAAAAGACGATCGCCGTACACTTCATTGGCGATCGCCGTGGGCGCCGACTTCTGGGTGTCTGCCCAGAGTATGTCTCTTATGGTAGACTCCCCGACTGCTATGACGATCGCCTTCGAGGCATGTTTAATCGCCGCACAACAAAACGGACGAAATCGAACAAAATACCCAAAATTAGATTTCTAGAAAATCTGACCTGATTCCCTCGATCAAAGGATGTTATAGGATGGGTGATTGATGATATGAACTCCAAGACTTCATGGATTTATTGACCAACAACATCTCTCCATGATAGGAACAACCCCATCCGCGGAAGAGAAGTAGAAGGAGAAAAATGGCAAAAAAAACGACTGCTGGGCCTTAAATAGGTTGACACAGTGTGCCGCGGCCCAACCGAAGTTTGCCGCGGCATAGGGCCAAATCTACCGGCAGTGACTCGGCAGTGTGCCGCGGCCCTGCCGGCATGTGCCGCGGCACGCGGTACAGACGGGTCGGCCGAAGATTGAAATGTGTGTGTGCCTCGGCTCGGCCAAGTGTGCCGCGGCCCTTCCGGCAGGCTGCTCGGCCAAAACTGGGACACGTGAGTGACTTAGCTATTTCGACCATAACTCCCTCGTCCGGACTCCGATTGACTCACCGTTTAAACCATTGAAAAGCTAACTCGATACTTTAATAATATTGCAAATATTCAGAATTTTTGGAGTTCCCAAAAATTAATGGTGATCTAACAAAGTCGAACTCATACGTGGAAAAGTCGTCTAATAATACTGAACTCACGAAAATGACATCGAAACCCGAACCTGAATACGAATCGAAGATACGGTCACGAAGTACTTGCAAATACGAATCTAAGAGCTAGTAGAACACACGATTCTGACCACCCGAAGGTTCGAAATTCGACAACGGAAGGTAATTACCCCAAACTTTGGGAAATTACGAAAATGGCCCAAAACGTCCGAAAATCACGATACGTGATCGAATAACCAAACCGAAGTTCACAACACGTCTAACAAAATTAAACGGACTTACGGGAAACTCGAAACAGTAATTTCGAACGAGATTTACGAGAATCGAACTCGAGTGCGGAAAAGTCGTTAATAAACACGGAACTCAACAAAACAATACCGAAACGAACTCGGATGACAAAAAGTATAGAATTAATCATTCTCATAATGACGAGACGGTCCCAAGCGAGTCATCTAAACGGGACTCCGCCGAAAAAACAAAATTACCGGAAATCCGAAATTGCGGATATTACATTCTACCCTCCTTAAAAGAAGTTTCGTCCCGAAACTTAAATAAAGTAGGGAGAAGCAATATCATGCCAGGAAAACTCAACGAGATACACAAGAACCGAAAAAAAAATCTCGCCCAATGGCGAAACGTTACAAGCAACGCGAAAGAACATACTGCGTGAAAACACGCCCCACGACGACCAACACGACGCCACCGGTAGAGACATAATAAAATCAACAAGTGACAAGCGTCATCAAACAGATAATATAATCGAGTCGATTATCTGAACAATCACAAAACACAACGAACAAAAATCAATACGATTGACCAACCCAACGGTTCATCAATCAAAACGCGAGCCAAACGCAAAACAAATACGGAATTCCACCGCCCAAGGGTTGGAAGATGGAAACGAGACTAATTTCTCGAACTTAAGGGAATTACGAAGGAGTTTGAACGTTCAACAATCACGAAACGAGATCAACAAAAACCGATCAATCAAACGATCGAACCACAACGATCGAGACAACAAAAATCGAACAATCACGTTCGAATCACGAAGGACAATAAAATTCAAACAACAACTCCAAGGTTCACATCTCGACTCGAGACAATATATGATCTGGTGAAAACAACATGTGCCTTCACATAAGATCCACAGGAAAGGGAATAGAAATTGAAAAGTCACAACAACAAACGAGTTCTTCCGAAACAATACCACGCTCGTTCGATCAACAAAAGTAAGGGGCAGGACAGGCTCAGAAAATGTCAACGAACATAAACGAGTCGACAGAGTCGAAAATACAGCATTTCAAAATTCGATCCACTTCGAATAAAGGAACTAATAGAACCAAAAGATGTTACTTCCGAACAAGGTTCACAAAAATCGAACCGGACTCGGAAAAGTCACAACGATAACCAGATCGACCCAAAACAAGATCACAGCTCGTTCGAACGATGAAACCGAAATACAAAACAACTTCAGAAAGTATCAACGAACACGAGCGAGTCGATAGACCTGAGAAAGAGGAAATGCAGAAGTCAAAACGATACAGGCATTACATTCGACCTCTTATAAAAGAAATGTCGTTCCCGCAACTCACAACAACTGGAGTAAGATGACAACACAAAAAGCAAACGACAGAAACATCTCCCATGGGCCTCTCAGAGCCGATCCTCATACCTGTACTGAAGTTCGCGCCCCGAAAGACTCGGAACCCAACTCGCAAAACTGGATCCTGTGTCTCTCGGGTCCACACTTGAAAAGCGTTACTGACGAGAAGGACAATTTGCACGTACATGCCCCCAGCGCAATACGTTCGAAATGCCTCGGCTCGGCATATCGAAAATACAGATGCTAGATACAATGGAACATAACACCACAAAACAACATACCGGAGATGCCAACTCAGCATAACAAAGAATCATAGCACATATCATATACAACGATTACCATCGTAAAGTAATACACACACAAACACTACAACAACAACGGTATCGTTCGGCGACCTCAACGGCCCGAACGATAATCAGCACATAATTACAAACATTATGAAACAATCACACATGTAAACAAACGTACAAACCCAAGCTTCAACATCTCACACTCGTGCGACAACACGCAAATCGCCACGAGGCGATAAACAGTAAACACCAGTTCACACCTCTCATAGAGGGCTAGTACAATAATTGTGTAATATCCGCGTTTTCTATTTTCGGTAATTTATATTTTTGATGTATGTTCGTTTCGGACAACTCGCTTAACACTGTTTTGGAATTCTGAATCTATTTTGTTCTTGGAGTTTTTTCGTTTAGACGTGTCTCGATAATGTTTTTACGTAATTTCATCTTGTGTTATATTCTGTCTCATGTGTATCTGATTCTCGTTAAACTCGTTCGATTTCGTCGTTTTCTTACTTCCATGAGTTCGTATGCTTGAGTAGAGCATGTTGTGAGTTTCGGATTGTTAATCCGACGTTGTGTCGTGATTTTCGGATGTTTGGGCCGTTTTTGTAATTTCCTAGAAGTTTAGGAAATTTGTTCCTTGTTCGACTTTGGTTGTGTACCTCAGATCGCTTTTGGGTTCCATACTCCCATTTCGTGTTATTGTTGCCCAAATATCGATCCCTATTGCTTTTATTCCCTTTCCGGATCATTTTTCGTCATTTTGGGACCGGGGGCGCGCACACACATCACCCAGCTTGTTGTCCGAAAGAATCAGATCAGGTGCCGCGGCACACAGCCGAAGTCAGCCGCGGCACACTTATCCGGCCGCGGCACACCTGTAGCACTTGCCGTTAAAACCGATCAGACGCGTGCCGCGGCACAGTCCGGCAGGGCCGCGGCACACTTCGAATGAGCCGCGGCACAACGAGCGGTCAGCCGACCACTGGGCGCGATTTTTGGCCCTGTGCCGCGGCACAGTTCAGCTGAGCCGCGGCACACAACGCGGTCAGCGCTAGACCTGCGTTTATATTCAGCGTGAGCCACTCTTTTCCTTTCCCCTTCTTCAACGGTGCGAGAGAGAGAGACTTGAGAGAGAGATTTCCTCCATCTATCACTTATTGGTGTAAGTTTCTTCATCTCCTTTCGATCGGGTGGCTCGGATTGCGGATCTATCACGTGGTTTTCGGATTTGAGTGCTTGATTCTTCAAGAGGTAAGAACTCCTTTGACCCTAGTATGATTTTGGGAAGGGTTTGGTGGTGATCTTGTGTTTTAATCCGAATTAACCGATGTTGTTATTGAGTTTGATAGTATACTCGTGACCCTTGGTTTTCTTGTTGTTGGTTGGGATGAAATCCCGTTATTGCACCATTGACCGACTTCATTTCCTTATGCACGCGTGGTGTCCAATGAATTGTCCCAACGGGTAGAACTAGGATGAATTTCTTCGTATTCATGATGTTGAGATTGGTTTTATATCATTATTGTGTTAGGGTCGGATTTGAGAGGATTGTTCGGACCATAACCGTTCCTTCGTCGTTTCCTTCGCGTCGTATTATCCAAGGCAAGTACATGTATTACATTCCGTTATGTGCGTATGATTTTGATGCGAATGATGTAAATGGTTTTTTTGAACGAATGTGATTGTTTCTCTTCCACCTGGGGATGGCGTGTGGCCTCTGGGGGCCGATACTAATGGGTACGACCACGGAAGTAGACTTGGGTGCGTGTGTTGATGTTCTTCCACCTGGGGACGGTTCGACGGGACCTCTGGGGGCCGATACTAATGGGTACGGCCGCGGAAGTGGTTTCTCACCTGGGGACGGTCCGACGGGACCTCTGGGGACCGATACTAATGGGTACGGTCGCGAGTTACCAAGCGTGGATAAATGTGATGTGGGAAACTTGTTAATATACTGTTTTGGTGTTAATGTGATATTCCAGAATATTGGTTTTCAAAATGATTTTTTTCCTAACGATTTATTTGCGTTGAATCGTGTATGTATATAATGTTGTGTAATTATGTACTTGCACTAGCTATTCGAATGCTAACCCCTTAAATGGGGGAAATGCGTCTTATGCATTTCAGGTACTGGTCGAGCTGAGGAGCTGGCACGGGATGCGCATGCGAAGGATGGGTTGGCATGATGATGTGGCTCGAGTCTGCATTTTTCTGTTTTGTCATTGCATGTGTTGAGTACTGGAGATAGATTGTTTATTTTTAAACATGGTTTAAGTCCCCTGCGTGGGCAACGATTTGGTATTTAACTTATGTCTCATGTACTCCGTTAAAATGTTTTGGCCGAGGCCACGGCCTTATTTACTTTTTGGATGCACCTTTTGGGTTATCATTGTGGTTCATGTGTCATGAGTTAGCCTGGTAGACCTCACGGGGGTTCTACGGCGTGTAATGTCCCTTTTGTGAATTGGGATGTTACAATTATGGTATGAGAGCTTAGGTTTTGAATACCTAGGCTGTCGGTGAAATTTGGGTCTGTCAGTTGCGTCATTAGAGTCAGTTGTTGAGCCAAATATCATCATGCTACCGTCTTTTCGTGCGACCCGTGGCTGTAAGTCTCCTCGAACTCCTATATTTCTGTAATTCGTTTTCTTGCACTGTTCGGAATCGTGACTTGTGTTACCAACCTGGTGAATTGGGAATCTTTCTGATCTTGTTCTTTTCCTATTTTCCTTCAGTATGTTGAGAGGTCGTGGTAGACCGGCTAGGGGACGCGGCCGAGGCCGTGGCCGTGGTGCTGATAATGAGGAAGGCTCACTTTCTCAGTCCTCTGCGGACTCAGCCTCTCACTCAGTGCCGTCGGGTAACAATGCCGACGCCGGGGCTACTTCCGTACTTCAGCAGTTGGTAACCCAACTTACTCGGATAGCTCAGGGTGGACGCCAGAATCCGCCCCCGACACCAGAGGAGGAGGCTAGTAAGTGGCTTCAGACGGTGACTAAGATGCACCCTCCTCGTTTCTCCGGAGCTTCTGACTCCCTCGGTTGGGAGAATTGGCTCTTTCAGTTGTCCAGGACCTTTGATGCCGTAGCTTGCCCTGAAGACAGGAGGGTACACATCGCCCAGTACCTCCTGGATAAGGAAGCTGCGGAATGGTGGGAGGCCGTTGTGCCCAGAGACCGTCGAGCTACTTGGGAGGAATTCAAGGCTGCTATGGAAGCAGAGTATTGTCCGCCGCCAGTCAAGGAGCGCAGAATTGTGGAATTCTTCACCGCTACACCTCCGGATGTGCCTATTTCTCAGGCCATCATTTCTTACAATCAGCAGTTGGGTTTTGTGAGAGATCAAGTGAGAACGGAGGCTGCCAAAATCCGTTACTTCAATATACGCATGAAGCCGCATATTAGACAGAGTATGGCGCCGCTCATGTGTGCCACTTTGAAGGAATACCAGGATCGCGCTCTAGCGATCGAGATGGCTGTCCCGGAATCAGAGTCGGTTTCGGAAGCTAAGAAGCAGAAGACTACCGGCGGGTTCTCGGACGGTAAAGGTGGACAGTTTTCGAGGTCTCGTTCTGCTCCTACACCAGGGAAGAGGCCGTTTCATCAGGCCGGTGGATCCCAGGGTAACCGTTCGGTCCAGTCTGTGGCACCTGGCGGGAGGGTTTGTTCTAATTGCAGTCAGCCCGAGCACGTTATGAAGGATTGCCCATTTCCGTTAGTTGCTTGCTTTACTTGCGGACAGACCGGACATCGGGCAGCTCATTGTGAGAGGGCCACCAGGGCCGCTAGAGTTCCGACTACCACTACCGATCAGAAGGATCACAGTTTTCTAGCCACTCATGTTCCGCAGGGTTCGGGTCGTGGTAGGGGTCGGGGTCAGTCGGATCGCCGTGCAGCCTCGAGTTCGGGTTCAGTTCACCCCCGGTTGTATCAGATGAGGCGCACGGAGGAGGCAGACATTCCGGTGGCGTCAGGTACCACTCAGATCCTTTCTCATCCAGTTTCAGTGCTTTTTGATTCGGGTGCGACCCATTCCTTTATAGCTTCGGATTGTGTGAGTCGTATTGGTTTTGACTGCTTGTTTGAGTGTGAGCCGTTTGTAGTGGGTACGCCCAGCGGGGATCGTATGGTTGGGGACCGGGAAGTTAGGGATTGCCCAGTGAGGATCGGGAGCCGGGATTGGCCCTCGGATCTCATTGTTATAGACCTTAAGAGTGAGGATTTAATCCTCGGGGACGATTAGTTGGATCGCCATGGTGCTATCATGAACTATCGGACTCGTACCATCTCGATAGTTGCCGAGGACGGCACCGAGCATACTCTCGTCGGTTGTAAGCCGGGTAGATCGGGGTATGTGATTAGCGCCTTGAAGGCGATGAAACTTTTGAACCAAGGTTGTGTCGGCTATTGGTGTTTCGCTCTGCAAGCGGAGGATGGTGGAATTGACATGTCGTCAATTCCAGTTGTTTGTGAGTATCCCGATGTTTTCCCATACGACTTGCCGGGATTACTACCGCAGCGAGAGGTGGAGTTTCCTATCGATCTTGAGCCGAATGCAGCCCCTATTTCTCGAGCACCGTACCATATGGCGCCGTCGGAGATGCTAGAGTTGAAGAATCAGTTGGGAGAGTTATTAGATAAAGGGTACATTCGACCGAGCGCATCGCCTTGGGGTGCGCCTGTACTTTTTGTCAAGAAGAAGGATGGATCGCTTCGTTTATGCATCGACTATCGAGAATTAAACAAGCTAACCATCAAAAATAAATACCCTTTGCCCAGGATTGACGATTTGTTTGATCAGCTTCAGGGGCGACAGTCTTTTCGAAGATTGATTTGCGATCGGGCTACTACCAGTTGAGGATTCGGGACGTCGATATTCCGAAAGCTGCCTTTCGGACGAGATATGGCCATTACGAGTTTGTGGTTATGCCTTTCGGGCTAACAAACGCCCCAGCAGTGTTCATGCAGTTAATGAACAAAGTTTTTCTTGAGTATTTGGACAAATTCGTGGTCGTTTTCATCGACGATATTCTTGTCTATTCTCGGAGTCGGGAGGAGCATGCCCTACATCTCCGGATTGTGTTAGACACCTTGAGGGCTGAGCGGTTGTACGCGAAGTTCTCTAAGTGTGAGTTTTGGCTTGAGGAAGTGACGTTCCTCGGGCATGTGATTTCAGCAGAGGGAGTTAGGGTAGATCCGCAGAAGATAGAGGCAGTGATGGCTTGGGAGCCGCCTAAGAATGTGAAGAAGGTGAGGAGTTTTCTGGGTCTTGCCGGTTATTACCGTAGATTTGTTGAGGGATTTTCTAAGATCGCTAGACCACTCACTCAGCTGCTCCAGAAAACTCAGAAGTTCGAGTGGACTGCAGACAGGCAGGACAGTTTTGACGAGTTAAAGAGACGTTTGACTACCGCACCCGTGTTAGCGTTGCCTCAGGGGAACGGGGATTTCGTAGTGTACAGTGATGCTTCGGGCCTTGGTCTAGGATGTGTATTGATGCAGAGAGACAGAGTGATTGCGTATGCGTCCCGCCAGTTGAAACCTTATGAGGTGAATTACCCTACGCACGATTTGGAGTTAGCTGCGGTCGTTTTCGCCGTAAAAATCTGGAGGCATTATCTCTATGGGTCGTCGTGTAAGATTTTTACAGATCACAAGAGTTTGAAGTATATCTTCAGTCAGAAGGAGTAAAATATGAGACAGCGTAGGTGGTTGGAGTTAATTAAAGATTACGACCTCAAGATACTTTACCATCCGGGTAAGGCTAACGTAGTGGCTGATGCGTTGAGCCGTAAGCCGATAGCGTTGCAGATGTTAGAGGTACTTACACCTCAGAGCAGGATCCAGCGAGATCTTATTTGTCAGAATATTGAGGTTTGGGTTCAGAGAGTTCAGGGCCAGTTATGTGCATTAGAGATCACTTCGTCCTTGACTGATGATATCAAGGCGAAACAGTATGATGATCCGTGTTTGGTCCAGTTGAGGGAGGATGTGAGGCAAGGGAAAGCCCCTGGATTTGTGGTTCAGGATGATGGCGTTCTGAGATTCCGCGGCAGACTATGTGTACCGAATGATATTGAGCTGAGACAGAAGATCTTGAGTGAAGCTCATACCACACCTTACTCCATACATCCTGGTACGAATAAAATGTACAAGGATGTGAGGAGCAACTACTGGTGGAGTAATTTGAAGATAGACGTTAGCGAGTTTGTGTCGAAGTGTTTGACCTGCCAGCAGGTTAAGATCGAACATCAGCGACCCGCGGGGTTTTTGCGACCACTTCCTATCCCGGAGTGGAAATGAGAGGATATTTCTATGGACTTCATTACTAATATGCCTAGGACTCGGAATGGAATGAACATGATTTGGGTTATTGTCGATCGACTGACCAAATCAGCTCACTTTCTAGGTATTAAGGACACTTGGGGCCCGGAGAGACTGGCATGAGTATTTATTGCAGAGGTCGTGAGATTGCATGGGACTCCTAAGAGTATTGTTTCGGATCGTAATGGCCGGTTCGTGTCACATTTTTGGCAGGCTGTCCATCGAGCTTTGGGGACTGAGTTGAGACTCAGTACATCTTATCACCCTCAGACTGACGGCCAGTCAGAGCGGACGATCCAGACGTTAGAGGATATGTTGAGAGCCTGTGCCCTAGAATGGAAGGATGATTGGGAGTCGCACTTGCCATTGATCGAGTTCACATACAACAATAGTTGGCATGCCTCGATCAAAATGGCACCATTCGAAGCATTGTATGGGAGGAGGTGCAGATCACCGTTGTGTTGGGACGATACGTCCGAGCTAATCGGTACCGAGCCCGACATGATAGTTGAGACGAGGGAGAAGATTACCCTGATTCGTGGTAGATTGTTGGCGGCCCAGAGTCGGCAGAAGTATTACGCCGATACACGTCGCCGACCGTTGGAGTTTGAGGTGGGAGATCACGTCTTGCTTAAGGTGTCGCCAACTCGGGGAGTTTTACCGCTTCGGTCGGAAGGGTAAACTTAGTCCGAGATATATCGGGCCGTTTGAGATCCTAGATAAAGTCGGAGAGCTTGCGTATCGATTAGGCTTACCGCCGTCCCTGAGCCACGTGCATAACGTATTTCATGTTTCCCAACTTAGGAAGTACGTATCGGACCCTAGCCATATTATCGATTTTGGAGAGATCGAATTGGGACCCGACCTTACCATCAAGGAGAGGCCGATTCAGATTTTAGAGCGTCGGGTGAAGCAACTTCGTCATAAAACCATCCCTCTGGTTAAAGTTCAATGGTCGAGACATGGGTCCGAAGAAGCCACATGGGAGACGGAGGAGAGTATGCAGTCGAGATACCCCGAGTTGTTCGCGTTGTAAGTTTCGGGACGAAACTTATTTTTAGGGGGAGATAATGTAATATCCGCGTTTTCTATTTTCGGTAATTTCTATTTTTGATGTATGTTCGTTTCGGACAACTCGCTTAGCACTGTTTTGGAATTCTGAATCTATTTTGTTCTTGGAGTTTTTCCGTTTAGACGGGTCTCGATAATGTTTTTACGTAATTTCATCTTGTGTTATATTCTGTCTCATGTGTATCCGATTCTCGTTAAACTCGTTCGATTTCGTAGTTTTCTTACTTCCATGAGTTCGTATGCTTGAGTAGAGCATTTTGTGAGTTTCGGATTGTTAATCCGACGTTGTGTCGTGATTTTCGGATGTTTGGGCCGTTTTTGTAATTTCCTAGAAGTTTAGGAAATTTGTTCTTTGTTCGACTTTGGTTGTGTACCTCAGATCGTTTTTGAGTTCCATACTCCCATTTAGTGTTATTGTTGCCCAAATATCGATCCCTATTGCTTTTAGTCCCTTTCTGGATCATTTTTCGTCATTTTGGGACCCGGGGGGGGGGGGGGGGTGTGGGCCGCGGCACAAGGATTGTGCGCCGCGGCACACACATCACCCAGTTGTTGTCCGAGCAAACTGTATCGTGTGCCGCGACACAAGGATTGTGCGCCGCGGCACACAACCGAGTCAGTGCCGCGGCACACTTATCCGGGCCGCGGCACACCTGTGTAGCACTTGCCGGCCAAAACCGACTGTACCGCGTGCCGCGGCACAGTCCGGAAGGGCCGCGGCACACGCCGAATCTGCGCCGCGGCACACATCGAATGAGCCGCGGCACAACGAGCGGTCACCCGATCACTGGGCGCGATTTTTGGCCCTGTGCCGTGGTACAGTTCAGCTGAGCCGCGGCACACAACGCGGTCAGCGCTAGACCTGCGTTTATATTCAGCGTGAGCCACTCTTTTCCTTTCCCCTTCTTCAACGGTGCGAGAGAGAGAGACTTGAGAGAGAGATTTCCTCCATCTATCACTTATTGGTGTAAGTTTCTTCATCTCCTTTCGATCGGGTGGCTCGGATTGCGGATCTATCACGTGGTTTTCGGATTTGAGTGCTTGATTCTTCAAGAGGTAAGAACTCCTTTGACCCTAGTATGATTTTGGGGAGGGTTTGGTGGTGATCTTGTGTTTTAATCCGAATTAACCGATGTTGTTGTTAGATTTTGATAGTATACTCGTGACCCTTGGTTTTCTTGTTGTTGGTTGGGATGAAATCCCGTTATTGCACCATTGACCGACTTCATTTCCTTATGCACGCGTGGTGTCCGATGAATTGTCCCAATGGGTAGAACTAGGATGAATTTCTTCGTATTCATGATGTTGAGATTGGTTTTATATCATTATTGTGTTAGGGTCGGATTTGAGAGGATTGTTCGGACCATAACCGTTCCTTCGTCGTTTCCTTCGCGTCGTATTATCCAAGGCAAGTACATGTATTACATTCCGTTATGTGCGTATGATTTTGATGCGAATGATGTAAATGGTTTTTTTGAACGAATGTGATTGTTTCTCTTCCACCTGGGGATGGCGTGTGGCCTCTGGGGGCCGATACTAATGGGTATGGCCACGGAAGTGGACTTGGGTGCATGTGTTTATGTTCTTCCACCTGGGGACGGTTCGACGGGACCTCTGGGGGCCGATACTAATGGGTACGGCCGCGGAAGTGGTTTCTCACCTGGGGACGGTCCGACGGGACCTCTGGGGACCGATACTAATGGGTACGGTCGCGAGTTACCAAGCGTGGATAAATGTGATGTGGGAAACTTGTTAATATACTGTTTTGGTGTTAATGTGATATTCCGGAATATTGGTTTTCAAAATGATTTTTCCTAACGATTTATTTGCGTTGAATCGTGTATGTATATAATGTTGTGTAATTATGTACTTGCACTAGCTATTCGAATGCTAACCCCTTAAATGGGGGAAATGCGTCTTATGCATTTCAGGTACTGGTCGAGCTGAGGAGCTGGCACGGGATGCGCATGCGAAGGATGGGTTGGCATGATGATGTGGCTCGAGTCTGCATTTTTCTGTTTTGTCATTGCATGTGTTGAGTACTGGAGATAGATTGTTTATTTTTAAACATGGTTTAAGTCCCCTGCGTGGGCAATGATTTGGTATTTAACTTATGTCTCATGTACTCCGTTAAAATGTTTTGGCCGAGGCCACGGCCTTATTTACTTTTTGGATGCACCTTTTGGGTTATCATTGTGGTTCATGTGTCATGAGTTAGCCTGGTAGACCTCACGGGGGTTCTACGGCGTGTAATGTCCCTTTTGTGAATTGGGATGTTACAAATTGCGTGGCAACGCCTCGACGTTCATGCCACCAATTCGATCATACTCGGGAGGAACATCAAAACGACAAAGCAAAAATCATACATACATTCCCAAACGCAAACGGGAATTGATAGGTTTAAAAAAAAGAAATAAAAACCACCTTTTGAAAATAATTTAGAAAAACACCGGTTGATCTTGAGTATCACCTTTCAAAAAAAAGTACAAACGTGAAACATCGTTATCGAGACTTTGGAAAACCATTTCGCATTTGAGAAAAATGAGGACACTTTCTCTTAGTGGAAAACTTTCAGAATATTCGACCCTCGGGTCTAAGTAAAAGTGTTTATAAAACATTGAAAAATATCTCAAAACATTTTGGTCCTCGAGGTAGAAGAATTCTGAAACATATCGTGGCACCTTGGAAGTACCACGAGAAAACAATTCATTTTAAACGTACGTCTCGAAATTTATTTCTAGGATACTCAAGGTTTTCAAAGATAATTCAATGGGCTAGAATGCCCAAAAATTTCACGTAATTACACGGACCATTATAGCGTTATGGGTCCCGCGCCGGAACCCACCAGGATAAAAACCATTTACAAAAATGCCAAAAGGGCCGATGACGGTAATATTTCAAAAACTCACAAAAGCCATTTACAAAATACTCAATACCGTCATAAGAATTTCGCCAAAACAATCAAGGCCATAATGCCAAAACTCGATTAAGGGAATCGATTTTCAAAATAAAACTCAGTCGGTAAAATACCGAAAGCCATTACAAAAGAACTCACGCAGCGGATAAAAAAAATACAGTCCAACATGCACAATCCAATTGAATACGTCTCACAGCATCTAGTTTAAACATATAACATAACCATTCCTCGGAGTTTCCCACGAACTCAATCGTCGATACCTTTTCGTAATCCATCAAGGTTTACAACTTCCACACCATACCACACCACCCGATGGTTCAAAGATAAAACAATAATGTGCCGAGTTCTATACACATACTATATGCCACAAGTACTAAACACAATTATATTACACAATACTGTGTAAATAAAATCATGCACCGCAATTAACTCACTAAGATAAAATCGAGATACACAGGTACTTCGCATAAAAGAGGAGACTTACATCCACAGGTCGCACGGAGGTGACGGTCGCCCACGATACTAATCTCGTCCGACAATATAACCGACACGTTGTGACTACGCACAACTCAACTTGTCACCTGATGACTCGAACGACATGACAACACATTACTCGACAAATCACGACTTGACTCGACCCGACAGCCTAGGTTTCCGCAACCTAAGCTCCGATACCATAAATGTAACACCCCCAAAACCATATGGGAATATTACACGCCGTAGACCCCCTTCCACAAGGATCTACCAGGCTAAACATCCATAAACGACTAAATGCTTGCCCGGCCAGGGTCAAACAATATAATAATACAGACCGTTAAGGTCACTTACCCATAAACACACAGACCGATGAGGTCACACAACTCTATCAACAGAACTGACTAACAACATTACCCACACAGGGGTCGAAACACAATATAGCGGAAGACTGAATGAACTCTAACAATACAACCAAACTCTACCAACTCTCGACTCTTGATTAGTATCGCAGCTCGTCATCCTCTTGTGCCAATCCTGTGACTGCTCCCCTGAATCTGCATGTACCTGGACGCAAAACAGACATCCACCCCCCGATTACTCGGGGGTTAGTAAAACTCCACTGTTTTACTAGTGCAAGTATCAAATCATACGAAATGTAACAAGCAATTAATAATCATGAATCAAATATAATAATCAAGTATCAAATATTCCCGGGAGGTTTTCACAAGGGAAGGTAAGCTATGAAGCACTCGAAAATAAGATTATCATCTCGGGAATTTTTAGAATTTCAAAACCTTTCGAAAATCTTAGGGTCTTAACCCAAATCTCAAATTGTATTTCAACAATTTACAGTACGAAAACATTTCCATAAATCTCGTGGGGCTCGGCCCAACATTCTTTCTTAAAACTTTTCCTTTAAAAACTTTGATTTGAAAAGTATCATGCTCATGACACCGTGATCCACTGTCACGTGTCTCCGTAAGTTCAACAACCCGCACGGACTACATCACGCACAATTAAACAAACATAATCAATTCCGACACCGTGATCCACTGTCACGTGTCTCCGTAGGTTCAACAACCCACACGGACTATTAACCAAACATAACCAATTCCGACACCGTGATTCACCGTCACGTGTCTCCGTAGGCATAACAACCCGCACGGACTATATCAATCACAACAATCACACACAGTCCTAACACCGTAGTCCACTACCACGTGTCACCGTAAGCCCCGTCGAGCTCACCCGGTTGGACGCACTGTGTCCGAAACTCATGGTCCACTGCCATGCGTTATCGTAGGCCTCGTCAGACCAGCACGATTGGACCTCAGTACCTCACAAAGTTCTGATCCCGTAGTCCACTGCCACGAATCCTCGTAGGTCCCGTAGAACCAACACGAGTGAACTTAGCGGTCACACACATATTCACATTCATATTACATACAACAATGAGCACAATTAATCAATCACCTTGATCACCACAAAATCGTACATTGCACGCACATAACACAACCTCAACACTCGCAACACCTATCATCAATCAACGACATTTAACCAACATAACACACATTCGGTACATAATACATTGCACAACCAAGTGTACAACCATCCCATATGTACGTCGCATTCATGCACAAATGGCACAACGCCTAACACGTATACTGATATGACACTATTATCGTAAAGCCTTCAAATTACGGAAAACACAACTAACTCAAACGGAACATAATTACGAAGGCAAGCAAAGTCATCATACATCTCATACGTAATTACTAGTCGCAAGATACAAGTCGTATAGTAAGATACTTGCCTTAATAACCGCTACCAAACGCTCCGAAGAACACGGTTCGACCGGGAAGCTCGGACCCCGAAGGAGACAATGAACGGAAGGGTTCCGACTCGAGTTCTTCACAAGAATTCGACCCTAACAACATAAATTCAATAAATCATCGATCATACGAGGAAGAATAATTGTAGAACGCCCGAAAACCCCTCTATGACATTTTACCGGACACCTTCAAGGCGTCGGTCAAGAACTCGACCAAAACAACGAATCGATACGATCCAACCATGGGATAACAAGGGAAATGATACAATACATCTAAATAATCATCAATACATCACAATCCTAAGTTAAATCGGATTAAACGAACGAAATCGAACAAAATACCCAAAATCCCCAAAATTAGATTTCTAGAAAATCTGACCTGATTCGCTCGATCAAAGGATGTTATAGGATGGGTGATTGATGATATGAACTCCAAGACTTCATGGATTTATTGACCAACAACATCTCTCCATGATAGAAACAACCCCAGCCGTGGAAGAGAAGTAGAAGAAGGAGAAAAATGGCGAAAAAAACGACTGCTGATCCTTAAATATGCTCACACATTGTGCCGCGGCCCAGCCGAAGTGTGCCGCGACATAGGGCCAAATCTGCCGGCAGTGACTCGGCAGTGTGCCGCGGCCCTGCCGGCATGTGCCATGGCACGCGGTACAGACGGGTCGGCCGAAGATTGAAATGTGTGTGTGCCGCGGCTCGGCCAAGTGTGTCGCGGCCCTTCCGGCAGGCTGCTCGGCCAAAACTGGGACACGTGAGTGACTTAGTTATTTTGACCATAACTCCCTCGTACGGACTCCGATTGACTCACCGTTTGAACCATTGGAAATCTAACTCTATGCTTTATAATATTGCAAAGATTCAAAATTTTTGGAGTTCCCAAAAATTAATGGTGATCTAACAAAGTCGAACTCATACGTGGAAAAATCGTCTAATAATACTGAACTCACGAAAATGACATCGAAACCCAAACCTGAATATGAATCGAAGATACGGTCACGAATTACTCGCAAAGACGAATCTAAGAGCTAGTAGAACACACGATTCTGACCACCCGAAGGTTCGAAATTCGACAACGGAAGGTAATTACCCCAAACTTTGGGAAATTACGAAAACAGCCCAAAACGTCCGAAAATCATGATACGTGATCGAATAACCAAACCGAAGTTTACAACACATCTAACAAAGTTAAACGGACTTACGGGAAACTCGAAACAGTAATTTCGAACGAGATTCACGAGAATCGAACTCGAGTGCGGAAAAGTCGTTAATAAACACGAAACTCAACAAAACAATACCGAAACGAACTCGGATGACAAAAAGTGTAGAATTAATCATTCTCATAATGACGATACGGTCCCAAGCGAGTCATCTAAACGGGCCTCTGCTGAAAAAAGAAAATTACCAAAAATCCGAAATTGCGGATATTACAAAGAAGTCGCTTGAGAGTAAGTTGGAAGCGGCTAAAATGAGAATGTTACGTTGGTCGTGTGGTCGCACAATGTTGGATAGAATCTCGAACGAGGTTTCCAGGAATGCACTAGAAGTGGCGCCCATTTCATTGAAAGTTAGGGAAGGAGGATTGAGATGGTTTGGCCACGTCCGCAGGAGGCATGCATCTGCTCCGGTGAGGAGGGTCGAGAGTTTATTGGTTGCCGGGGAGAGGAGGAGAGGCAGACTGAGGAGGATGTGGGAGGATCAATTGAGATTAGATTTGAAGGCCTTAAACCTTTCCGAGACCATGACTGTTGATAGGTGCTCTTGGAGGTGCCAGATCAGAGTTGTGGATTCGTTTGTAGGGAACGATGCTGTAGTTGAGAGCGTCAGGGTTGGGTTGTCTCGGTTAGCTTTGACCTAGAGCATTGCATTCTTTTTTTACTTTTATTGTATATTTATCCTATTGCCTTTTGTGTGTGGTGTATTTTTGACAGGGAGCTGTGCGCAGAGTCAACCTTTTTTCTATTAGAGCAGCGTTCAACGAGAGTGCAGTTTCCATAGTCCCCGTAGGTAAGTCTCATGTGAATTAAGCCATGTGCTCAGGTATGGTCTTGAGCTTTTTCTGATCATATGCTTCTTTGTTTATATCACGCAATACTTTGCTATGCACTAAGCTGGGGGTCTTCACGGAAACAGCCTCCCTACCGTAAAAAGTAGGGGCATGGTCTGCGTACATCTCAACCTCCCCAGACCCTGCTCTGAGCGGGATATACTGAGTATGTTTGGTTTGGTTTGGTTTGGTTTGGTTTCTAAATTTTAACAAAATTGAATTTTTAGACTTGGTGTTAATTTAATTGGCAAGATAAATCATGGAACTAAAAATTGAATGATTAGAAGCCGAGTTAGATTATTAGTGAAGATAAGTATAGACATTGGTCTGAATTTCGACAAAATTGGGTGATTGAACGTAATGTTAAATTTATTGGAAAGATTTATTATGAGAGTAGTCTAAATTACATTGAGAAAATAATTAAACGTCGTGCTAAATCAATTAGCAAGATAAATCATGTAAGTGGTTTAAGGTTTGAAGAAATTTGATGATTAAACATCAGGTGAAATTAACTCGCAAGATTATTCATGAAATTAGTTTAAATCACATTAAATAAAAATGACCGAATGTCATGCGAAATCAATCGGTAAGATAAATCATGGAATTGATCTAAGTATTGATAAAACTGAATAATTAGACTTGGTGTTAAACTAATCGGCAAGATAAATGCCTTGAAGTGGTCTAAATTCTTGAAATATTGAATGATTGGACGCCGTGATAGATTAATCGTCAAGATAAATTATCAAATTGGTCTAGAGTTCACGGAATTACATGATCAAACATTACGTTAAATTAATCATTGAAATTAATCACGAGAGTACTCAAAATTACATCAACGAAAATCACTGGATGTTGTGCTAAATTTATTAGCGAGATAAATCACTGAATTGGTTTACATTTGATAAAATTGAATGATCATATACTTTGTATTGAGATAATTGGCAAAATAAATTATGGAGTTGGTATAGATTTTGAAACTATTAAATGACTAGATGCCGTGTTAAATTAATCGGTCATGCATACGTAGAAATTAGTCTAAATTTCCAAAAAAATAGATGATTAGACATCATGTTAAATTAACGCAATATTAACCATGAGACTAGTCTAAAATAGATTAAATAAAATGACTGAACATTATATTGAATTAATCGGCAAGATAAATCATCAAACTGGTCTAAATTTCGATAAAACTGGGTGATTGAACATAATGTTAAATTTATTGGAATGATTAATAATGAGAGAGTTTAAATTACATCCAGAAAGTAATTAAACGTCGTGCTAAATCAATCAACAAGATAAATCATGTAAGTGGTTTAAGATTTGAAGAAATTGGATGATTAAACATCACGTGAACTTAATTGGCAAGAGTATTAATGAAATTAGTTTAAATCACATTAAAGAAAAATGATTGAATGTCATGACTAAATCGGTCGGTAAGATAAATCATGGAATTGGTCTAAGTGTCGATAAAATTGAACAATTAGACCTAGTGTTAAATTAATCGGCAGGATAAAACACTTAAAGTGATCTAAATTCTTGAAACATTGAATGATTGGACGTCGTGATAGATTAATCGTCAAGATAAATTATCAAATTGGTCTAGAGTTCACGGAATTACATGATCAAACATTATGTTAAATTAATCATCGAGATTAATCACTAGAATAGTCTAAATTACATCAAAGAAAATCATTGGAAGTTGTGCTAAATTTATTAGCGAGATAAATCATCGAATTGGTTTAAATCTGATAAAATTGAATGATTATATACTCGGTATTGAGATAATTGACAAGATTTATTATGGGGTTGGTATAAATTTTGAAACTATTAAATGACTGGATGTCGTGTTATATTAATCGGTCATGCATACGTAGAATGTAATCTAAATTTCCAAAAAATAGATGATTAGACATCATGTTAAATTAACCAGCAATATTAACCATGAGACAAGTCTAAAATAGATTAAATAAAATGACTGAACATTATATTGAATTAATCGGCAAGATAAATCATCAAACTAGTCTAAATTTCGATAAAATTGGGTGATTGAACATAATGTTAAATTTATTGGAATGATTAATAATGAGAGTAGTTTAAATTACATCCAGAAAATAATTAAACGTCGTGCTGAATCAATCAATGAGATAAATCATGCAAGTGGTTTAAGATTTGAAGAAATTGGATGATTAAACATCACGTGAACTTAATTGGCAAGAGTATTCATGAAATTAGTTTAAATCACATTAAAGACAAATGACTGAATGTCATGCTAAATCGATCGGTAAGATAAATTATAGAATTGGTCAAAGTGTTGATAAAACTGAATAATTAGACTTGGTGTTAAATTAATCGGCAAATCAATCACTTGAAGTGATCTAAATTCTGGAAACATTGAATTATTGGACGTCGTGATAGCTTAATCGTCAAGATAAATTATCAAGTTGGTCTAAAGTTCGACGGAATTACATTATCAAACATTACGCTAAATTAATCATTGAGATTAATCACGAGAATACTCTAAATTACATTAGAGAAAATCACTGGATGTTGTGCTAAATTTATTAGCGAGATAAATCATCGAATTAGTTTACATTTGATAAAATTGAATGATTATATACTTTGTATTGAGATAAATGGCAAGACAAATTATGGAGTTGGTATAAATTTTGAAACTATATGACTGGATGTCATGTTAAATTAATCGGTCATGCATACGTAGAAATTAGTCTAAATTTCAAAAAAAAAAAGATGATTAGACATCATGTTAAATTAACCGGCAATATTAACCATGAGACTAGTCTAAAATAGATTAAATAAAATGACTGAACATTATATTGAATTAATCGGCAAGATCAATCATCAAATTGATTTAAATTTCGATAAAATTAGGTGATTGAACATAATGTTAATTTTATTGATATGAATAATTATGAGAGTAGTCTAAATTACATTCAGAAAATAATTAAGAGTCGTGCTAAATCAATCAGCAAGATAAATCATGTAAGTGGTTAAAGGTTTGAAGAAATTGGATGATTAAACATCACGTGAACTTAATTGGCAAGAGTATTCATGAAATTAGTTTAAATCACATTACAGAAAAATGACTGAATGTCATGCTAAATCGATCGGTAAGATAAATCATGGAATTGGTTTAAGTGTCAATAAAACTGAATAATTGGATTTGGTGTTAAATTAATCGGCAAGATAAATCACTTGAAGTGATCTAAATACTGGAAACATTGAATGATTGGACGTCGTGATAGATTAATCGTCAAGATAAATTATCAAGTTGGTCTAGAGTTCGACGGAATTACATGATCAAACATTACGTTAAATTAATCATTGAAATTAATCACAAGAGTACTCTAAATTATATCAAAGAAAATCACTGGATGTTGTGCTAAATTTATTAGCGAGATAAATCATCGAATTGGTTTACATTTGATAAAATTGAATGATTATAAACTTTGTATTGAGATAATTGGCAAAATAAATTATGGAGTTGGTATAGATTTTGAAACTATTAAATGATTAGATGCCGTGTTAAATTAATCGGTCATGGATACATAGAAATTAGTCTAAATTTCAAAAAAAAATAGATGATTAGAAATCATGTTAAATTAACCAGCAATATTAACAATGAGACTAGTCTAAACTAGATTAAATAAAATGACTGAACATTATTGAATTAATCGACAAGGTAGATCATCAAATTGGTCTAAATTTCGATAAAATTGGGTGATTGAACATAATGTCAAATTTATTAGAATGATTAATTATGAGAGTAGTCTAAATTACATTCAGAAAATAATTAAACGTCGTGCTAAATGAGTCAGCAAGATAAATCATGTAAGTGGTTTAAGGTTTGAAGAAAATTGGATGATTAAACATCACGTGAACTTAATTGGCAAGAGTATTCATGAAATTAGTTTAAATCACATTAAAGACAAATGACTGAATGTCATGCTAAATCGATCGGTAAGATAAATCATAGAATTGGTCCAAGTGTCGATGCTGAATAATTAGACTTGGTGTTAAATTAATCGGCAAATCAATCACTTGAAGTGATCTAAATTCTGGAAACATTGAATTATTGGACGTCGTGATAGACTAATCGTCAAGATAAATTATCAAGTTGGTCTAAAGTTCGACGGAATTACATTATCAAACATTACGCTAAATTAATCATTGAGATTAATCACGAGAATACTCTAAATTACATCAAAGAAAATTACTGGATGTTGTGCTAAATTTATTAGCGAGATAAATCATCGAATTGGTTTACATTTGATAAAATTGAGTGATTATATACTTTGTATTGAGATAAATGGCAAGATAAATTATGGAGTTGGTATAAATTTTGAAACTACTGAATGACTGGATATGCCATGTTAAATTAATCGGCCATACATACGTAGAAATTAGTCTAAATTTCCAAAAAAAAATAGATGATTAGACATCATGTTACATTAACCGGCAATATTAATCATGAGACTAGTCTAAACTAGATTAAATAAAATGACCGAACATTATATTGAATTAATCGACAAGGTAAATCATCAAATTGGTCTAAATTTCGATAAAATTGGGTGATTGAACATAATGTCAAATTTATTGGAATGATTAATTATGAGAGTAGTCTAAATTACATTCAGAAAATAATTAAACGTCGTGCTAAATCAGTCAGCAAGATAAATCATGTAAGTGGTTTAAGATTTGAAGAAAATTGGATGATTAAACATCAGGTGAACTTAATTGGTTAGAGTATTCATGAAATTAGTTTAAATCACATTAAAGACAAATGACTGAATGTCATGCTAAATCGATCGGTAAGATAAATCATAGAATTGGTCCAAGTATCGATAAAACTGAATAATTAGACTTGGTGTTAAATTAATCGGCAAATCAATCACTTGAAGTGATCTAAATTCTGGAAACATTGAATTATTGGACGTCGTGATAGATTAATCGTCAAGATAAATTATCAAGTTGGTCTAAAGTTCGACGGAATTACATTATCAAACATTACGCTAAATTAATCATTGAGATTAATCACGAGAATACTCTAAATTACATCAAAGAAAATTACTGGATGTTGTGCTAAATTTATTAGCGAGATAAATCATCGAATTGGTTTACATTTGATAAAATTGAGTGATTATATACTTTGTATTGAGATAAATGGCAAGATAAATTATGGAGTTGGTATAAATTTTGAAACTACTGAATGACTGGATATGCCATGTTAAATTAATCGGCCATACATACGTAGAAATTAGTCTAAATTTCCAAAAAAAATAGATGATTAGACATCATGTTACATTAACCGGCAATATTAATCATGAGACTAGTCTAAAATAGATTAAATAAAATGACTGAACATTGTATTGAGTTAATCGGCAAGATAAATCATCAAATTGATCTAAATTTCAATAAAATCAGATGATTAAACATTATATTTAATAAATCGATGAAGTTGTCTAAATTGTGAAAACATTGAATGATGGCCGATAAATTATCAAAAAACTTCGACAAACTTAGATGATTAATCCTTATTTTAAATTAATCAATAAGATAAGTCATCGAATTGGTATAAATTTTATAAAATTGAATGACTGATATTAAGGTAATTGGCGAGATAAATCATGGAGTCCTTCTAAACTATTTATAAGAATCTAATTTATAATTAATATAAGATGCTGGATTCAGAGGAAGCTAATCTTATCAAAAAACGTAGAATAAAAGGCTAGCAGTTTTAGTTTGATCCTTCTAAAATTCAAATCTTTCTCGACTGTACTTTATAATTCAATGTGACAAATTTGCTCACAAACATTTGGACTAAAATTTATCTAAATTGAATTACTAAACCTGGTGTAATTTTAATCGGCAAGATAAATCGTGGGGTTGGTCTAAAATTGAATGATTAAACATTACATTAAATTAATTGTCGAGATTAATCACGAGAATAGTCTAAATTACATCAAAGAAAATCACTGGATTTTGTGCTAAATTGATTAGCGAGATAAATCATCGAATTGGTTTACATTTGATAAAATTGAATGATTATATACTTTGTATTGAGATAATTGGCTAGATAAATTATGGAGTTGGTATAAATTTTGAAACTATTAAATGACTGGATGCCGTATTAAATTAATCGGCCGTACATACGTAGAAATTAGTCTAAATTTCCAAAAAAATAGATGATTAGACATAACGTTAAATTAACCGGCAATATTAACCATGAGACTAGTCTAAAATAGATTAAATAAAATGACTGAACATTATATTGAATTAATCAACAAGATAAATCATCAAATTGGTCTAAATTTCAATAAAATCAGATGATTAAACATTATGATAAATCATCAAAGAGGAATGATAGGGACACACCCCGAACCACACCCATACACACCCCGTGCTTTATAGGGGTCGTACCGTATGCTTTACAAATAAAATAGTCATAATAATATTATAATAAAATTAATAGTAAAACACGTGGTACAACCCCTATGAAGCACGGATGTATTTGGGGGTGTGGTTCGAGGTGTGTCCCTATCATTTCTCATCATCAAATTGGTCTAAACAATTGCAAAGGTAAAGGTCCATCAATACTATACCACAAAGTTCTAGATCCACCTTAAATGTGCACTTATACGACTTCGTATACATAATCTGTCAAAGATGAGAAAACAAATTTCAAGCAATGTATTAATGAACTCTTTCAACTCTAGATCACAGTGCTCTTTTTTTGCTTCAATAGAAAGTTCATTTAAAATCATGGCAGAATCCAGGCTTCTTTCTACCTATGTTTGGAAGCCTTAATCATCCATCCATCACGTGCTCTACTTTGAATTCAGACAAACACCTTGCATTCATTTCAAGGGCATCCTTGTTTCCTTACCTTCACTTATTTCTACAAACCATATTACCAAATATCCTCGGAAAGCAGTTTGAATAATTATTGCGGCGTTAAGCTCTCGTGGATCTAATGGGGCAAGATTGATGAGCATACTTACCTCACTAGCAACCTGTGTAAAGGAATAAAAAAGAAGAAAAAAAGAGTGTCACTAGTTCATTCATCAACTGCACCTTAATCACAACTACATTGGGATCGGTGGCATGAAGATTATAGTACTAATTAATTGTCTAAAGTTAGTTAACACTATAATTCATGCAAAAAACAAAGTGCCCAAATTTTATGCCGGATGCGATTCCTGTCGCAACATTCATACGAAGGAGATGAAGGGATAAATATAAGTCGATAAAATACTCGAGGCTTAGATATTCAGAAGAATTGCCATTTGATTATCTAAATGCAATATGGTTCCTTTAAGTGTCCATAAAACCAAAAGGCAAACTTGTCTTCGGAAATGAGCAAAGAAGATAACTGATACAATAACAAAAAATTTACTTTAATTTTATTTTGTACTTTATCACAAAATTATATTTTTCTTTGTTACTGAGAGGTTTCCAATAAATATTAGATTTACAGGTAAACTGACAAACACAAACAGGACTTATTAATCAAAGCTTAATCATCAAAGTACAAACAGACCTTATTAATCAAGAAAGAGTCACAAGTTCATTAATTGGCAAAAAACTAAGCATGAAACGAGTTATGAAAGAGATAGGCACAGAACAATTATTTCACCGAAGAACAATCGATTCTCTTAAACTGGAAACATGCCATACAAAAACAGGAAGTAGTATTCTTTTTACAGAACGATTATTTCATTAACACGTACAATGAGCAGGTATATATACAATGAGCAGGTATTATTTCATTAACACGTACAAATTTATGTTTGAACTCCAAGTTCCAGCCATGGGAAAGCAAGTAATTTCACGAACAAATATAAATTGAGATGAAATGATTTAATTTATCTCCGCTTGGTTCAGTTGGGAATCTGAATTGAAGGAAGTCCCATATCAAATCGGCTTTATTATCGCTGGAGTCCCGTCTACGAAGTATCATCGACATCCGAATTCGGCGCCATTGTTCCATTAACGTCCTTCGGAGATTCACACAACTCTAACTTTGGTGATTCACTTATTCCTAAAGAGAACGAAGGAGGCTCGATTGGTTCAAGACGCTGGCAACATCAAAAGGTAGAGTAGAACATCCATGAGTAAATGTCAAATACAGCAATATCAATTTCACAAAATGACCAAATTAGCTTACTTGCGTATGATAATCCAAAGATAAAATTCGGGAATTCCCAAATTAGTCCCATTCTGTAAAACTTTGTACTACTATAACTCACACAAAAATTGAGGATGTTTTGTCTTCACATTTTCCAGAAAAGGACCAAATATAGTCAAAAATGGTACTTCTATAAAGGAAGTTCATCAACACAACTCGTCAAAATATCAACATAATCAACTGAAAAAACATACCACCCATAAAGCACTTGTGCAAAAAGTAGCAAAATTTAATCAAGTTGAACTTATATAAGCCATCGAAAGAACTCTGAAACACATGTAATGCAGGCGCTATTTCAAAAAAAGAACAAAAAAGCCTGGAAAAAAGAGAACATGTTTTTGAAGTTCAGCTTCATCCTAGACTAGGCTGTACAGGATATATATACACACATATATATACAGAGGGAGGGAGGGAGGGAGGGAGGGAGGGAGGGAGGGAGGGAGGGAGGGAGAGAGAGAGAGAGAGAGAGAGAGAGAGAGAGAGAGAGAGAGAGAGAGAGAGAGAGAGAGAGAGAGAGAGAGAGAGAGAGAGAGAGAGAGAGAGAGAGAGAGAGAGAGAGAGAGAGAGAGAGAGAGAGAGAGTTTCTTGAACATGCCAAGAGAAGTCTCATTTGATTCACCTATTTTAACAGAAAATGTGTGAGAGAGAGAGAGTTTCTTGAACATGCCAAGAGAAGTCTCATTTGATTCACCTATTTTAACAGAAAATGTGTGGATGCCAAAATTCATGACTGCATATGCCATCGTGAGCAGAGCTGACTCTTTAGGAAAAGAAGTTTGTGTAAGAAGTCTAATACATATTGAAACGGCCCAATCCAAGCTAGTTAATCCACTGCACTTATACTTGCACTACACAACCCCCACAAAAAAGATTCAGTAAAATGTTTCAGTATATCAAATCAAACATACTTCGAGGAAGAATTTAGCCATTGGTTATACAGACTGTGGCTCACTTTGATAAGCAAATAACACCATGACTCTAAATTCCAAAACAAAATTCATTTGTCAATCTTAAACGTATATAACCTGACAATCCAAGATGAACTTAACAAGCTTTTCCTTTCAATCCAGTGAACTATCAATCATGATTAAACTAGAAATAACCAACAATGAGTAGCACACCTGGAGTCGGGAATGCATAATAAGTCAATAAGCGTGTTCTTAAACTTGAAGATTGTTTTTTTCCCTCTTACGACAGAGGAGCATAAATAAAGGACCATACAACTCATACATGAGTTTTATCTAATGTATGACTTTAGTCTAATGTAGTTATGAGTTAAGTCATATGTTCCCTGCATTAAATTTTGAAGATTGTTTCTTAAACTTAAAGATTGTTTTAACTCATACAATAACTGAGGATGTTTTATCTTCAAAATTTCCTGAAATAAAGGTACTTTTGTAGAGAAGTTCATCAACAGAACTCACCAAAATAACAACACAATCAACTAAAAAAAAACATACCATCCAGTTCAAATCATCTAAATCTGGAAGACGGATGATACTCAAGACAACAAAAACAAATCGATAATAATTGATCAAAATCATTACGAAATGCATTACCGGTGCCACCTTGATCACATACCAATCTCCAATACAATCAATTCTTAGGAAAAATATTAAATTGAAATACAACAGACTTTACATACGGAGTTGTCGAGTACAAATATTACAAGAGATGTAAACCCTAGGTAATTAACAACAGTAAGTCGATTGCGGTCCCCTACACATCGAGGAGGTGTGATGGATTACGTGAAGACAGATTGTATGAATTTCAACTATTCAAGCGTGAATCCAAGGATTGTAATATAGATTCGTTCCATCAATAATTCTGAGCAAAGGGATGGCTCCTGAGAAGAGACGGCGGTAGAAGAAGAATAAAAAGATGGAGTTCTACGGATCATGAGCAGGCGGAAGAAGAAAGAAGAAGAAGATGGGAGTTTTATGGGAAATCGATGAACCATTGAGAAGCCGGGAGAAAAAAAAGGAAAAATCAGGAGAGGAGGCTCTATGTATAAACTTTTTGTTTAAAATAAAAAGATAAAATATATTAATATTTCAAATGACATTTTTATCCTTAATATAATAAGGATATTGAAATTGTTATTGTATACACATAACGATGTTAAATTTGTTATAGATAAAAATATTAAAAATAATTTTGAATTGTTTTAGGATATGAATTTTTATAGTCGTTACGGTGTACACATAAGGATATTAAAATCGTTACTGATACAAATGTTAAAAATAATTTTTAACCCTCTTAGGATTCGAACCTTGCACCTAAAAAATAAATTTGAGCTTGACAACTTAACCAATTCCACCAAGAATCTTAAATGTACTAAGGCTACATTTTTCGAATGAATTAACTGACCAATCGAATCGAATCGAATCAATCGAATCGAATCGAATGGACTGAATCGAATCAAATATATATTAAGGGTAAATAATAATAATAATGATAAATAATAATAATAATAGTAATTAACAACAACAACAATTATAGTAATATTATTAGTAATAATAACAATAATAATAATTAAGATTATTAATAATAATAATAATAATAAATGAAGCCGAATCGACTAACCGAATCGAATCAATCGAATCGATTGGACTGAATCGAATCGAATCGAATCGAATCGAATCAAAATCAAAAATAAGTCCAAAAGAACAGGGCCTAACTTATCTCTAACAATAATATATATATATATATATATTGCAACATTAATAATAATAATAATAACAACAACAATAATAATATAAAATATACTACAACAACAATAATAATAACATATATTCCAATAATAATAACTATAATAATGATATTAATAATATATACTACAATAACAATAACAACAATAATAATTAGAACATATGCTACAACAACAATAATAATAACAATAATAATATGTACCACAATAATAATATACTATGATAATAATAGGGTATTACTAAACACCGCCCAAAATTACTAGCCACCGCCCTATAAGATTACCTTTTTATCCATTTCAAGTCTTTCATTATTTCGAAACACCACACCACACCAAAATCTTTCAAGCTCAAGTTTTTCGAATATAACACACAATCAAATATATATCGTCAATATTATCGACAACTACGAAAATGGACGAGAATTCGCATCTGGAGGTAATTTTTCGGAAAAAATAACGCAGGCATCTGATTATTCCGCCTGTTCCATGGTACAGGCATCCCCAGATTCCGCCTGGACCATGGTACAGGCGTCTGGTGCGGACGCTCCGTCCTAGGTCTAGGCGTCTAAACCAGACGCCTGAACCATGGTCGGGACGTCCGATACAGACGCCTGTGCCATGGCTAGGCGTCCGATCCAGACGCCTGTACCGTGGCCAGGCGTCCAATCCAGACGCCTCGGCCATGGTCCAGGCGTAATTTTTGGATGCCTGGACCCTTTTTTTGCCTGATTTTAAATATTAGTAATAATATTATTGATATTATTATTAACATTCTGTCAATTAAAAATTTCAGGTTATATTGAAAGAATTTGAAGGCGACGACATTGATTATAGTGGTTATTTCGTTAATGACGAAATATTCGCTAGTGATTGTGATGCGATTGGTTGGGCGAAAAAAATTGCTCTTCAAATTGGTTTCGAGTTGATCATTTCATCGTACAAGAATAAAGGAAAGACAAAGCTATTGAGATGTAACCGTGGTGAACGGTATAGAGGGGTATTTAGAGATTTGGATGTCGCTGTTCGAAAGGACACAAAGACGAAAGCATGCAAGTGTACATTTCAGATAAAGGTCGAACAATTGCATGACTTGAGTGGTTGGATAATCAGACCGATCTCTGGGAGTAAGGGTATGCACAATCACTCATTTATTGTTTATCCGGAGGGGCATCGTCAAATGAGTGGACTGAGTAAATCGGCCAAACAAGTTGTTCGTGAGATGAGTGCTGCTCAAGCCAAGCCGTGTGCTATCTTGGCGACCCATTCAGAATAAATTTCCCGAGGACAAACCGACTAGACGACATATCTATAATTATAGAGACCACTTGAGGAAGCATGATTTTGAAGAAAGAGATGTCGTCGGTCAGTTTCACCATTTGGCTGTGACGAATAACTACGTACATTGGACGCAGGCCGACCCAGATACAAATGCTGTTACCCACGTGTTCATGGCACATCCAACATCAATCAACTTAATCCGGACCTACAGATGGTTCATTGGCATGGATTCCACCTACAAAAAGAATAAGTACAAGATGCCATTTCTCGAGATAGTCGGGATGACTCCATGTAACAAGAACTTCCTAATCGCCTATGCAATTATGAAAGATGAGACCGAATCGAGCTATGCGTGGGTGTTACAGAAGTTGAAAATTTTGCTTGGGTTTGATGTTCATCCGACGGCTATTGTTACGGATCGCGAGTTGGGATTGATGCGTCCTATTGAAGAGATATTTCCACAGAGTGCCCACTTGCTTTGCACATGTCATATTAATAAGGATGTTGAAGACAAGGTCTATAAAATTTGTTGACTAATTTTTTATATTTATATGTTATAAGTTAAATAAAAAACGTTAGGAATAAAAATAAAAATAGTCTTCTTGACTAATTTTTTATATTTATATGTTACAAGTTAAATAAAAAACGTTAGGAATAAAAATAAAAATAGTCTTCTTGACTAATTTTTTATATTTATATGTTACAAGTTACATAAAAAACGTTAGGAATAAAAATAAAAATAGTCTTCTTGACTAATTTTTTATATTTATATGTTACAAGTTAAATAAAAAACGTTAGGAATAAAAAAAAAATCCAGTATGTAAATTGACTTTTGAATTTTTATATTTCTTTTAATATATTGCCGACATATAATAATTCCGTCTATATAATAATATATTGAATATGTGTTTGCAGATGGACACCACCGAGTGGAGATTGGTAACTATCACCATATCGACAAGATACCGAGAATTATTTTGCCGTTTGTTGAAGGTTATCTCGATGTCCCCAGAGACGGTAATTGCGGATTTCGTGTTATCGCCGACTACATATTTGGCGACCAAGATAAATGTCGTATTGTACGTGTATGCATTGCAAATGAAATTATGGCTAACTGTACACTCTACCGATCGATCTACTATGATGGGATTGAACCTGAGGTTCGACGTATTACATGGGATGGTGGTGCGTGTGGATCGGATCATTGGATGGTATTCTTGAAGATTTATTCCCTATTGCTACTATTTTCAATGCCGCTGTCATACTATTCGGATTCGGAAACGGTAGATCTTTATTTGCATGTCTCACTGTGCTGCCGTTGAAAGCACCCTCAATGGCAACACGACCTAGCCAAGATATTGTCATTTGTCATTTAGGAGATACGTACAAACATTTTATTCGTCTAGATTTAATGCCTAATTTTCCTGTACCGCCCATAGCGAGTAACTGGTTTAGATTCCATGATAGTAGTGTTGGTGGCTGGGAGAATTTGTATACGAGCAGGAGAGAAAAATGGAATAGATTAGTCGGTATGATGTAAAACTTTATTTGTTGTATGTTTCTTAATTAATAAAATTTTCGTTTTTTGTTGATCTTTATAGTTGATAGTTGATTTTCTTTTATGTTGATCTTGATAGTTGACAGAAAAATTTTCGTTTTTGTAAGCAGAAGAGATAAAAACAAACAAAAGTAAAGTGCCAAATGCAAAACGAAAGTGCCAATTAATATACAAAATACAAAAAAAAAAAACGAAAACGCCTAACAAAATACCGTCTTACACAAAACAAACAAAATATAAAATACAAAATCAGTTGGCCAAATGCCAATCCCTCATGTACTCCTCGAGCATCGTCGTCGCTTCTTCCGCCTGGTCTGGGGGAAGGTGTCTGATACAGTGCTGGGTAATAGCGACGGATCGACTCACCCACTGTAAAAAATAGAGACAATATAATACAATGAGTAATGTATGATGAAATCAAACAAAGTACAAAGTTAAAGAACATACGTAATCGGTGCTGGAACGAGAAGGGATCACTGATCCAGGTGCTGCACCGTCGTTCAGTAGCTGAGGGTGCGAATACCGATAATACCACTCAATGTAATCATCGGCGCAAGCAGCCTGATCATGAGTAGCAGCCTGATAGTCAGCGAGAGGAAGCCTGTATGCACCCGGAAACATCATCCAAGCATCAGATGACATCCGAATGGGATAGTCAACTCGGTACAATCTGCTCGACCACGCCCGAACAGCTTTCTCCGGTCTGGTGATCGGGAAAGGGATGGTCTGCACATAACCGAGCTGCCGTAATGCCCGACCAGGCATGTATGGCTCGATAATATCTCGATATCGTAGCCATCCAATGAATGTGGTCCTCGGGACATCCCTCACCGGATCAGGGCCATAAGGCAACCACTGTATCTGCGTACATGTAATCAACAAGTTATACAAGTTATTTTTAAATGAATTGTGAGATTGTTAGAAGGAATCGTTATACCTCTGCGGTCAATCGATCAATGCGGCGACGCAAAGATCTGAGTCGGTGCTCGTCCCTACCCTGGCCGACACTCCATGTAGAAGCTCGAGGCTGCGTGGAGTCAACAATCATACGCTCTCGATGAGGTCGAAAGCAGGGAAAATACTCATAAATCCAAGACTGAACGAGGGTAAGGCATCCACAAATCCCCATGGAGTCGCCGCGACTAGCGATACCGAGCTGACGGTACATGAAAGCCAATGCGGCCGAACCCCATGAATACTGACCGGTAGTATCCATACCGTCCCTCACCTCCAATATGCAGGAAGGCCTAATCCGGTTACCACTCTTGTCAACAAACAAGGTAGATCCAAATAACAACCACATCCAAGCTACGGCCTGGGTGCCCTCCACTCGACCTCCATCGCGACATGACCTGAAAATCGAGTCCATAAGTACGCCGCCACCCCCCCAGTGAGTACTCAGTAGCTCCAACCGCGATACTCCAAGAACCTCCATCACATCCACCTGCAACTGTGTAGATGTGCTATCAGCATCAACCAATCACCCCTCGACAGGAATGCGAAGGATCTGCCACACATCATGTAACATGATGGTCATCTCTCCGAACGGCATGTGAAAAGAGTTCGTATCGGTCTGCCACCGCTCAACGAATGCAGAAATCAACGGGGAGTCAATATGTCTGAACATGGCGTCCGTCAGGTGGGATAACCCAGTCCCACTGATCCGACTCACTAAAGAGGGTGACATCACTGAGCGCCACTGAATCAAGCTCTGACAAGCAGCAGTCCTGGTGTGACACTTCAGCAAACCTCTCATATCTCCAGTCCAGATACGCGCGGTGACATGCCCACCGAAACTCGGGATAACGCTGCCATCGATAGGGCCACCAGGCATCTCCTCAGAAACCATCCAAGATGTCTCATCCTTTGACCTATGCCGTTTAATACTGGTAGATCCAGAAGTCACAAACCTCCCCCCTCTCCCCTTCCGAACCCGGCATGAAAATGAAGAAGAATCATCACCGCCCTCCTGATTGTCGGCCTCATCGTGCGAATAATACTCGCTCGAATCCTCAGTACCAAAATCAGTATAAGGTACGTCCTCGAATCCCCTACGCTCTGCCTCCCGCTGTCTACGAACGGAAGCATCAACACCACGAGCTCTGGTGTGACGCGCTCGTAACCCATCAACTCGTGACTAGCGGCATAGATTTGCCCGCTCCTCCTCTCATCTCGCATTTAGCAAACAATACAACTAATAAGTAATAATCATACAAAGAATACACATTATTAATTATTAATTGAAAATTTTATTTTTTCCAAAAATATGGTCAAGGCGTCAGACGCTTGAACCATGGCACAGGCGTCTGGTCTGGACGCTACTTCCATGGTTCAAGCGTCCGAGGCAGACGCTTATCCAGTGGCTAGGCGTCCGATCTGGACGCCTGGGCATGGTTTTGACATCCGCTGTGGACGTCTGTACCACAGGATGGGCGTCTGCCGTGGACGCCTGCGCCATGGACAGGCGGAATCGGCGGACGCCTGTGCCATGGCCAGGCGTCATCGTCGGACGCCTATCACAAAATAACGGCCGCGTCCTTTGCCGTGCACTCCGGCACGGCGGCCGCGGCCAATGAAACAGTAAAACGAGAAAAAAAAGTTACCGGAGCTTTTCCTTTTCCGGTCATGGCGGCGGACTACGACGGTGCGGCGGTAGACGGCGGCTGTGCGGCGGTGGTGTGGCGGCGGACGGCGGATGTGCGGCGGTGGTGTGGCGGCGGTTCGACTGCATCGGGTGGGTTGTTTAGAGAGAAAAATATTGTCAAATTAGGATCCAAAATCTAATTAATATGAATTAAGGGCAAAAAGGTAATATTCTAGGGCGGTGTCTAGTAATTTTGGGCGGTGTTTAGTAATCCAGTAATAATAATGATGATAATTTTATAATAGAAAATCAGATTGATTCTGAACTGAACTTTGTTGAAATAAACTGAACTGAAATAAACTGAATTTTGCTTAACATATACACAATATAGCATGATTTATCATATCATACTGTCAGAAATAGAAATTGTACTTTTAGTACACAAAATATTAAGCTTTTAAAAATATTTTTTATGCATTATTTTTTTCGAAGAACTCTAGTTTGTATCTAGAATAATTTCTATGACTTTATATTAATAATTTCTATGCTTAACATATTAAGTTTTATTTACTAAAGTGATATTTAATTTGATTTTAAATTAAATACAGATTTTGCAGATTCTTCTCAAAAGCAGGGTTTTTTAAATAAGATTTATTAAATTATCATAAATAAATAGAAATATTTATTTATTATATATATATATATGTATATATATATATATATATATATATATATATATATAAAAGTTAGGAAGTTACAAAATTGAACTAAAAAATGCTTACATTAAGCTTGAAAGAATATAATCATACAAGGTGATTCAAAGATTTTTGAAAATGGACGAATTTAAAGATAGATATGATTGATGATTTTTTTTTTTAAAATTATATATTATTATTTTCGAAGAACTCTGGTTTGTAATTTCTAGAATAATTTCTATTACTTTATATTAATAGAATGCATTCGGTGGATTTTACATATTTATGAATTTGAGGCAAATTAGACTCCAAAATTAGTTTTATTTACTAAGTGATATTTCATTTTATTTTAAATTAATTACATATCTTGCACATTCTTCTCAAAAGCAAAAACCAAACCAAACCAAACATACCCAGTATATCCCGCTCAGAGCAGGGTCTGGGGAGGGTAAGATGTACGCAGACCATGCCCCTACCTATTACGGTAGGGAGGCTGTTTCCGTGAAGACCCGCAGCTTAGTGCACAACATATTGAGTGAAAAATACAAAGGGAAGCATATGATACGAAAAAACTCATTACCATACCTGAGCCCATGGCTTAATCCACATGGGACTTACCTAAGAGGAATTTGGCTACTTCACTCCCGATGAACGCTGCTCAAACAGAAGAGAGGTTGACTCCGCGCACAACTCCCCTGTCGAAAATACAGCACACGCAAAAGGCAATAGGATAAAATATACAATAAATGAAAAAATACAATGCTCTAGGTCAAAGCTAACCGAGACAACCCAACCCTGAGGCTTTCAACTATAGCACCACTCCCAACTAAAGAATCCACAACTCTGATCTGGCGCCTCCAAGCGCACCTATCAACAGTCATGGTCTCGAAAAGGTTTAAGGCCTTCAAATCTAATCTGAGTTGCTCCTCCCACGTCCTCCTCGGTCTGCCTCTCCTCCTCTTCTCAAAAGCAAGATTTTTGAAATAAGATTTATTAAATTATCATAAATAAGTGAAAATCTAATCATTTATGTATCATAACCAATTGGAACCAATAGTCTAACTTCTACAATGATAGATAAATTATCAGTCATTTCTAATTTTAATTTCATCTATTTTCAAATGTACTAGACCCATCTTGTATGATACTTTTTTATCCATGTATACACTTAGTACCCATTTCGGATGACAACCAACGATTGAATTATCAATTTAATCCATAACGAAATTCATATCGTGTTATATATGAAGACACGATATTTAACTCGTTATAATTATATTTTATACTGAAACGATATTGGGTTCATAAAATTTCTTCTAAAACGATATACAACACGTTATCATCAATGTTGTTTTTTTACAAAACGATGATCAAGTTGTTATTTTAGTGAACAAATAATCTGTAACTCGTGATAGATAAATTTTGACTGGAACGATCTCGAGTTTTTATAATTTATAAAGAAACGATATAGGTAATGTTCTGTAATATCTCTATAAGGGAGCATATCGAACTTGAGGTCGTTACATGTTTACAGAAACGACTTGTAAATCGTTTTAGTTATATTTTCAATTAACACGATCCAGAATTCGTCATATAAAGAATGTAACGATTTTTGATATAGAAACAACTTGGAAGTCGTTATAACGACTTAGACATCATTGTTAGAATTCATACAATACGTTGGCATTATTATAAATATATTGTAACGATTTTGAATTCGTTATATCAATAGAATAACGATCTAGAAATCGTGCCCAGGAACACATTAAGGGTATTTTAGTAATTGAATACATTATATAATCTATTATTTAAAAAAGGGGCTATATAAACAAAAAATAAAGATTGAGGTCTTTTTAAACAAAAGTTTTGTTTGACTAGACCATTTAAATCAAGAAGCCGAAAAAAAAAGAAATAGACCGAATTGTTGAAGAGAGATAGAAAGTGGGGAGAGATTATATACAATCACATCTAATCCTATTCTAATTAAAAAAAGCCGATAAATAATAGACTTAAGTATACATTGAGTATTATTACTTTAATATTTTTCCTTGTGTTTAGTCTACAAGCAAATGTCATGTTGTCTCGTTAAAACCTCGTCAAGCAAAAACTCAGTGGGAAAATACCTTGATCGTAGGAAAAAAAGTACATCATCTAGACACATCAAGTTTAGACTTCGTCCTTTGAATAGATCCGTTCGTATGATCGTTACATTAATCATAGCGCTACTAAGGTGATCATTCCATCAATCCCTAAAATCGTTCATCTGGTTACCTCGTTAAAAATCTTTCCAAGTGATAAAAATCCTGTAGGGAAAATGATCCTTGGAAGGAAAAGAGTATAACATACGATGTGGATGTAAGACTCTCCCTCAAGTCTACATCTCCCCCTGATTGGTACATCAATCAAGTAGTCGTTGCCTCATTAAGAACTTCGCCAAGTAACCAAACCCAATGAGAAAAAATGAGCATTGGTCAAAGAAAAGAGTACAATACATTTCTTTATAAATTATCATTTCCTTGTGAACTTTACATCGATCTCGGAAGTTGAAAAAATATACAACCCCCTAATGCTTACATTCATATATAATTGTCTCGTTAAAAACATTGCCAAGTAAAAAAACTCAATTATAAAATAAACCCGTATCTAAAGAAAAGAGTGCAACCTATGTGAGTATGTTCCCTTATATCTCACATATTTCCCGTTATGATTATTTCAACAATCAAGGGTATTTACAAGTACATCATGTTCATAAATGTAAGTATCCTCATCAGAGGTAGTACTTAACCACTAGTTCATACAAGGAAATTTCCCGTGATGGTACAGATCAAACTTCTGGGTATTGGTTGGAGAACGCAATACTGCACAGACCCACATTGAGATCACTGCATGGAAATATCATAAGTGAATCTCAATATAACAGTATGTCAATAAATCCTTGAACCTGAGATTATCATGGAGTCCAACATGATAACTGCTATGCCTTGACATAATCCAACGACATCTGAAACATGGTGATCATAATCTTAGCGATCGGGATTAGTGGGAGTCATGTAGAGGGCCATAAATAATCAAGATGGGGATTTGTCCCTCTGTTTAGGGAGAGAGATGTCTGTTGGGCCCTCGATAAGTAGGACTGAAGGAAATGCATGGCCACGCTCAAATGAAGAGTCATTTGATTCAATTAGTCTACTTAAGATTGAGAAAGCATTTGAACATAATAAGTATGACAATTTTCATGACTTAGTTCAAATATGATATCACGCGACGAATAAATTTGACACGTTAAATGGTTTAATGGACGATAAACTTATATTATTTGGGTAGTCATAATGTCTTGCTCGAGACCGCTTATGACTTATTATTTAATAAGGTATTAAATAATTACCAACATAATATAAGCCTTTTGGGTCACATATGCGACAATTAAAGACAAGCAAGAATAATTAATAGATATAATATTGGATATTATATTTATTAGAGAAATTAAATAATGAGTAATATTATAATATATGATATTATATATTATATTATTTAATTATATCAACTGGGAAAGATAAATATAATATTATATATTATATTTATTAGGGGATTAATATATATTGTATTATTTAATAAGTTGAGGGGCAACTAAGCAAATACTAGAGTTTGACTCTAGGGTTTACTTGGACAATGAGTTGTCACAACATTAAAATTAGACAATCCTAATCGTGTGAGAGAAAAATCGCCCTCCTCTCTTCTGGTTCGGCCGAAATTTTTTCTGTCTGGAAGTCCGTTTCGGCCATCCCCCTCTTCTTCCCTTACACTACACCATAGATTGCCTATTGCAACCATATTTCTAAAAAATTGTTAAAAACCATTGCAATTGAGAAACCAAATCACATAAATTGCAACGCTTTTGAAAAGCATTGCAATTCCATTGGAAAAATCTAAGAAAGTTTAAAACATGCATTCTATTGCAATACTTTTTTAAAATCGTTGCGGTATCTATTCATTTTGGGGGGAAAATGTGGCGGGCTTGTAAAATATGAGCGGGATTTCTGGGAAAATGTTGGCGGGCGTACAAAAAATAACAAAAGAAAAAAGAAAAGAAAAAACAAAACCCACACGACACACAACACAACCCACACGGCACACAGACACCAAAACAAACACACGAACACAAGAACCGTCTCTCTCCGAACCGTGTCGCCGCCGCTACCACCAGAACAATACGCCGCGACCACCATCAGGAAAAGCATCCGCCTCCACCACCAGGCCGCATCACCACCACCAGATACACTGTGTAAGTCTCGCCCGCCCTAGGCGTTCTTATCCGCATCCAAACCCTAATCCTCTGACAGTTTTGATCTTTCTATGTCGTATTCGCTATTTTCAAAGGATTTCTTATAATTATTTGAGGGAATTTTTGTTTATTCCAAATTTCACATGATTTCTGCAAAACAATATCTATGTATTAGGGTCTCCTAATGTCTCATCCACGTGGATGTTTAATTGTTTAATTGTTTGATGTGAGCTTAATTGTTTAATTGTGTTTTCAAATCATTAAACATGTTCATATAATTTTTTGACAGACTCGCGAAGTTAGAAGCATCAGTTGAAGATGAAGCTTAATACAACCACTCAGGTACAATGATATCTCTGAACCATAATTTCCAATCAATTAGGATTATAGTAATTTCTTAACTCTTTACTTTTAGTTGGTGTAAATCCAAATAGAAAGATGGAGAGTCCATTTGAGTAGACCATGTTAGGTTATCTTGACTCTTTACTCTTTACTGTTGATTTTGATCAACAGTACAAATTCTTCTAGCAAGAAATTATCTGTTGTACTGTTTATCAATATTATTTGTAAGGATCTAGCAATCCAGCTTATACCAGTTGTTCGTGTGTAGATCACCGAAAGAGAAAGACGATATTAATCAGCCTCTGGTCCGGGTAACAGATATGTTCTTCGAATTAAGGTAATTCGACGAACTCTTTATAAATCAATTAAATTACTGCATGAAGATCCTCGTATGGGTTTTTTGTTTATTTATCATGCTGTGTTTTTCTCAAATTTATTGTATTAGATACACATAAAACCCAACAATGGTATCAGAGCCTATAATATCCGCACTTTCCATTTTTAGTAATTTCTATTTTTAATATATTTTCATTTCAGATGACTCATTTGTAAGTTTCTGGTCTTCTGAAACTATTTTGTTATGCATCCATGACCATCCGGACGAGTTTCAGAGTTGTTTTTACGAAATTTTACTTATTGTGTAATTTTTCAGCGTTGAGAATCGATTCTCGTAAATCTCATTCTAATATGACGTTTTGTTACTTCTGCGAGTTCCTTTAATATTTCTGGATACGTTACAACTTTTTGAGATTGTTAGTTGGCCTCGAGTCGTGATTCTCGAGAGTTTGGGTCGTTTTGTAATTTTTCATAGCTTTAGGGTGCCATTATAGGAATTTGTTGTCCGTTCCATCGATTGGTCGGAATCACGTGTTTTGATGGGAGAGTGAACTTGCATATTGTTGTTTCTTATTAACGCTTCGTTATCCGTTGATAACTATCGGGTTTTATACCTTCTAGACGTGTACTTTCTGATCGGGGTTCACAACTGTGTTTTGTAACAGAGCAGTTAGCGCACGCTAACTATATCTATAGCGCGCGTTAAGGGGCATCTCTAGTGCATGCTAATCTCATGTGCAGCCCGCGCTAATCAGGTCGGGTAGTAAGATCTGATTTCTGGAATGGGTTGGTTAACGTACGTTACTCTGTAGATTAGCGTACGTTAATATACCGTTGCGTACGCTAATGCGGATGGGCAGAATATTCTGGAATTGGACAGAAGGTTCAGTGATTCTGGAATGAACCAGTTAGCGTACGCCAAGACCTGAGTTAACGTATGCTAACACGAACGTTAGCGCACGCTAATTTGATATTAACGTACGCTAACAGGGTAGATAGAAGTCTCTAGACTGCACATTAACCATAATAGTGCACGCTAAGCATGCCTATAGCGTACGCTAATCGCTGTCTGTATAAGTAGGACAACATCAGTTATTTTCGTCATTTTTCCTATCTCCTCCTCTTCCTTGGCGAAATTGCGACGATTTGGACAGCGTAGTACAGATTTCAACCGGTTGTCATCATCCTTCAATAATTTCAAGTTTCCAACACGGGTTTAGTACATTTGCAATATCTTTCTCCATCCTAATCAAGGTAAATCAGTTTGAACCCTAATTTCGGGAATTTTGGGGGGTTTTTGTTGGATTTTGTTTTTCTAACTGATTGAACTTCGATTGATGGTATATACAATCATGATTCCATGTTTTCCTCGAAGTTTTGTGGATTAATTTCGAGTTTTCCTTCGTTGATCGAGTATAACCTATTATGCCTCCGTAGTGTTTCCGTTATATTGTTCCTAAGGGTAGAACTTAGGACAATTCTTAGTTTTCCAGTGAGTTTGCAGTTGATTATATCTCGATTTTTGTTAGGAACGAAGTTTGGAGAAAGCTCGGACCGAAGCCTTTTTCGTTCGTCGTTTCCGTCGCACTTTAGAAATCAAGGCAAGTACATTATTGCAATGATTTATGGCTTGCATTTATGTGATGAAAATGTGATTTTGTGTGTGATGTGAGAGGTCCACTCGGGGAAGGTTCGACGGGACCTCCGGGGACTGGTACTTTGGGGACAGGTCAGGATGGGGTATTCTAACCTAGGGATTGGCTCGACGGGGCCCACAGGGACTTGGCCGGGTGGTCTTATCACGAGAATTATCTTTGAGCGATGGTTTTACTAATGATTGATTATAGATATTCCGGAAGATCGTGATAAATGAAGTGTTTTGAGTTTTGAAAGAATTTAAAAATACATGTGTATTAAAATATTGTAATATTGTACTTGCACTAGTGGTTGTTGCTAACCCCTCATTGGGGTGGAATGTTTATGCATTTTAGGTGATTTTGAGGATAAGGAGCTTACATGGGGTGCACTCGGAGCAGGCGGGCAGACTAGATGTTAAAGAGCTCGAGTCAGTAGTTTTTTTGGAAGAGTCTGTATTCATTTTCATATACAATGTTGAATTTTATGTCGTTGTTGCGTGTCGGGTAATAATTATGAATTATGTTTGGATTGAGTAAAACTTTCACGTTTTTGGCCGAGGCCACGACCCCACTGTCATTTTTGGTTATATATTGTGTATGTGTGACGTCAGCCTGGTAGGGCCTAGTGGGTCCTACGGCGTGTAATTACCCGCAATGAAATTGGGGTGTTACACGCGGATGAGTACTCGAAAATCGATCCTCAACTGAGCCGATTTGAGGCTACTCGGGTTAGAAACTGGTTTTGACCAAACTCGGGTCAAATTCGGACTAATCGGGAGAGTACTCTGATTTTGTTGTTTTTCATTAAAAATTACTTATTTTTTATTCAACCAAATTAAGTGGTCTATTTTTTTATAAAGTTATATATCAATACGACTACATATCATTTTCGATTAATAAAAAACTATGATAAAATGATATATTCTACTAAAATTTTCGGACTAATCGGGAAAGCTTAACATCGTGTCCTGTTGTCGAACCGTGTGACCCATGGTAGTAAGAATCCTTGAACTCTTCTTGTGTTTGCCTTCGTGGTAGGGAAAACTTGAATACCTTGGATTTGTGAATTGTTCTAATAATTTCAACTCTTTTATCTCTCAGCATGTTAAGAGGTTGTGGCGGACGTGGACGCGGCAGAGGCTGTTAACGTGGCACCGCTAATGAATCCGATACACTTTCTAGTGTCGCGTCTAGCTCGGCATCCCGTATGGTGCCAAGCACTGACTCTTTGAACCCTGGAGGTTAGCCAGATCCCTCTGTTAATCAAGAACCGTCAGCTGGCCCTAATTTGGATGCCGGCATAGCTGCTATACTACAGCAAGTAGCAGCACAGTTAGTTCAGTTAAGTGAGGCTGGGCACCGTGATCAGCCGACAGACGAGATTGCTGGGGCTAGTAAGTGGCTCCAGGGAGTGATGAAGATGCAACCTCCCCGTTTCGCTGGTGCATCTGATACGTTGGGCTGGGAGGGTTGGTTGTTCCAGTCTGGCAAGATCTTTGATGCTATCGCATGTCCCTAGGAGAGACGTGTTCCTATTGCGCAGTATTTTCTTGACAAGGAAGTTGCGTATTAGTGGGAAGCTGTTGGGCCTACTGATCGTGTGGCCACCTGGGCCGAGTTTAAAGCTGCTGTGGGAAAGGAGTATTGTCCTTGTCCAGTTAAAGAGAAACATATAATAAACTTCTTTACTGCAACTCCACAGGATGTACCTATCACTGACGCCATTGTTACATATAATCAGCAGCTGAGTCATGTTCGTGAGCAGGTGAGGACCGAAGCGGATAAGATCCATTACTTTGATTTGAGGATGAAATCCAGGATCCGAGAGGGTATGGCAGGCTTCAGATGTGCTACCTTGAAAGAATACCAGGATCGTGCTTTGGCCATTGAGATGGTTATTTCTGCAACACGATCAAGTACCGAGAGCAAGAAGTTGAAGACGACTGGTGATTTTTTGGGAAGCAAGGGTAGTGGATTTCGCAAACCCCAGGCTTCTCATTCCACTATAGGGAAGCCGGTTCATCAAGCCTATAGTGCTCCAAGTTCACGGCTGGGCCAGTCTTCTGCATTTGGCAGAGGGCAATGTTTTAATTGTAATCAAACATGACACATATTCAGATAGTGCCCTTTACCTCCTATGACCTGTTTTATGTGCGGACAGACCGGTAAGAGGGCTGCTTATTGTGAGGCTGCCACCAGGCTCGCCAAACATCAGAATTTGGCACCAACTTCGAGTGTGAAACCGAGGACTACAGCTAGTTAGCCACAACAGACTTTGGGATGAGGTAGAGGCCGAGGTCGGTCGGACCGTCAGACTGCATCGAGTGTGGGTTCGGTATAGCCGAGGGTGTATCATATGAGTCACGCAGACGACACAGAGGCTCCAGTAGATGCAGGTACCACGCAGATACTTTCTCAACCTATTTCGATATTTTTTGATTCAGGAGCTACTCATTCATTTATTGCTATTGATTGTGTGAAACGTTTGGGTCTTGATTGTTTGATTGAGAGTGAACCGTTTGTAGTGGGTACTCCTAGGGGGGAGCATTTGATTGGTAATCTAGAGGTTAAGGTTTGTCTTGTGTATATTGGGAGTCGGGATTGGCCTTCAGACCTCATCGTGGTATATCTGAAGGGAGAGGATGTGATCCTCGGAGATGATTGGTTGAGTCAGCATTGTGCTATTATGAACTATCGGACACGAACTGTTTCTATATTAGCTAAAGATGGTGTCGAGCATACTTTCATGGGTCGTAAACTGGGTAGTTCAGGCATAGTGATTTCAGCCGTCAAGGCGATGAAATTGTTGAAACAAGACTGCGTCGGTTATTGGTGCTATGCCCTGAATACCAATGATGGTGGAATTGATCTATCGTCGATTCCAGTTGTGAGCGAATATCCTGATGTATTTCCGGACGACCTTCCGGGATTACCTCCATATAGAGATGTAGAAATTTCCATTGTTCTCGAGCCGAGTGCAACACTTATTTCTCGTGCACCGTATCGTATGGCACCTACCAAGATGTTAGAACTGAAGAAGCAACTAGGTGAACTTCTTGATAAAGCATATATTCGACCGAGTGCTTCGCCTTGGGGTGCACTAGTTCTTTTTGTTAAGAAGAAGGACGGATCGTTCCTTCTGTGCATTGATTATCGGGAGTTGAATAAGCTGACCATCATTAACAAGTATCTGTTGCCCCGTATTGATGACTTGTTCGACCAGCTTCATGGTGCTACTGTTTTCTCTAAAATTGATTTGCGCTCGAGGTACTATCAGCTGAGGATTCTGGATTCTGATATTCCGAAGACTGCCTTTCGTACTCGATATGGCCACTACGAGTTCGTAGTTATGCCATTTGGGTTAACTAATGCTCCTGCTGTGTTTATGCAGTTGATGAACAAAGTCTTCATTGATTATCTTGATAAGTTCGTGGTCGTCTTTATTGATGACATTCTTATCTATTCCCAGAACAAGAGAGATCATGCTGAACATCTCCACGTGGTATTGGACACTTTGAGAACGGAGAAGCTTTATGCCAAGTTTTCCAAGTGTGAGTTTTGGCTTAGGGAAGTAACATTTCTCGAGCATGTAATTTCGGCTGATGGAGTTAGAGTGGATCCCTAGAAGATAGCGGCAATTCTTGAGTGGGAACCACCTAAGAATGTGAAGGAGACATGGAGCTTTTTGGGACTTGCTGGGTATTACCGTAGGTTTGTCGAGGGATTCTCGAAGATCGCTCGACCACTTACTCAATTGCTCCAGAAATCCCAGAAGTTCGAGTGGAGTGTAGAGAGACAGAATAGTTTTGATGAGTTAACGAGACGGTTAACTTCGGCTCCAGTATTATCATTACCTCAGGGTACCGATGATTTTGAGGTTTATAGTGATGCTTCAGGACTGGGATTGGGTTGTGTTTTAATGCAGAGAGGTAGGGTAATATCTTATGCGTCTCGACAATTGAAGCCATATGAGAAGAATTACCCCACTCATGATTTGGAGTTATCGGCAGTCATTTTTGCTTTAAAGATTTGGATAAATTATCTTTATGGTTCTTCGTGCAAGATTTACACTGACCACAAGAGCCTAAAGTATATATTTAGACAGAAGGATCTAAATATGAGACAGGATCGAGGTTAGAGTTGATCAAAGATTACGACCTTGAGATTCTCTATCATCTGGGCAAGGCCAATGTAATAGCGGATGCGTTAAGTTATAAGCCGATAACTCTACAGATGTTAGAAGTACTTACGCCTCAAAGGAAGATCCAGTGGGATTTAATTTCTCAAAATATCGAAATTTGGCTTCAGAAAGTTCAGGGTCAGTTGTATGCGTTAGAAATCACTTCGTCTTTGATTGATGATATCAAGGCAAGACAGTATGATTGTAACACCTCCAAAATATTTAGGGTATATTACAGCGCCGTGGACCCCTATGTGGGATCCACCAGGCTAACTAATTTATACTGCTCGTCCAACCATCTCGGTTATCGAGGAAACACACATCACCAAGATGCAAATTAAATAAAATGCTCGGTACAACCGGTGAACCAAACATCATCAAAAATCATATATAAAATTTAGTATACAATCCATCTTCATAATTTAAAACGCCTAGGTACTCGCGAGTACTATCTATCAGTTTACAAGTTTGAAAAACAAATGTCTTAAAATGGACAACTGAAATAAGGGACTGATTTGCAACTCGGTTCCGATAACTAATTCGGTTTTGGTTCCGGTCAACCATGCGGACAAACCAGAGAAATTCAACGGGCAGAATTTCAAGAGGTGACAACAGGAGATGATGTTCTATCTGACCACTCTAGGCTTGTCTCGATTCCTTAAGGAGGACGCGCCAAAATATAATGAAGACAGTGACCAATAGACTTTGATGGCCATTGACGTTTGGAAAACTTCTGACTATCTGTTTCGGAATTATGTAATGAATGGCGTTGCTGATTCGCTATACAACGTGTATAGCACTGCTAAATCAGCCAAGGCACTATGGGACTCACTAGATCATAAGTACAAGATCGAGGATGTCGGTGCCAAAAAGTGGATTGTGGGGCGGTTTCTTGACTATAAGATGGTGGATTCCAAGACTGTGATCAGTCAGGTACAAGAGCTACAAGTGATTATTCACGAAATCCATGATGAAGGAATGGTCATTAGCGAATCCTTCCAAGTGGCTGATGTGATCGAAAAACTGCCCTCGACTTGGAAAGACTTCAAGAATTATCTCAAGCACAAGCGCAAGGAGATGAGCATGGAAGATCTGATCGTTAGACTTCGCATAGAGGAAGACAACCGAGGATCAGAGAAGAAAGTAAATGCTGCTGTGGCAAAGGCCAATGTTGTGGAAACTGGACAAACATCCAAGAAAGGCAACAATGGAAAGGGAACCAAGTTGGGACCTAAAGGAGGAATTGATAAAAAGAAAAAAAAATCCTTGGTAAATGCTTCAACTGTGAAAAGATGGGTCATAGGGCGGCTGACTGCAGGCTGCCAAAGAAACCAAAGCAAAAGGAAGGTAATGCAGCACATATGATTACCGAACAAGTAGGAAATCTTGACTTATGTGCTATGATCTCCAAAGTGAATCTAGTTGGCTCAAATCCTAAAGAGTGGTGGATCGACACTGGAGCAAATAGGCATATATGTGCCAACAAGACAATGTTCTCCTTCTTGGAAGAAACTGATGCCGGCGATATGCTGTATATGGGAAATTCTGCAACCTCAACTAACTTGGGCGAAGGCACGGTGATTTTGAAGATGATGTCTGTAAAGGAAGTTATTCTTAAACGAATGTTATATGTGCCCGATATTCGCAAGAACCTTATTTCTTGTACCTTGTTGATGAAGCATGGCTTTAGATCAGTTTTCGAGTCCGATAAAGTTATTTTGTCGAAAAATGGTGTGTTTATAGGTAAGGGATATGAATGCGATGAGCTAGTTAAGCTCAATGTAATGACTATAAAAATAATGAAATGAAGAATTCTTCTGCTTACTTGCTTGAGTCTCCTAATTTATGGCATGCTAGATTAGGACATGTTAATTTTAATGCAATGCGTAGACTAATTGCATTAGATCACATACCAAAGTTTAAAATTGATTTAAACCACAAGTGTGAAACTTGTGTAGAGTCAAAATTAACTCGATCTCCATTCCGACAAGTGGAAATAAACACCAAACCATTAGAATTAATACATAGCGACCTATGTGATTTGAAGTTAGTTCAAACTAGAGGTGGAAATAAATATTTTATTACTTTCATGGATGATTGAACTAAATATTGCTATGTATACTTGCTTAAAAGTAAATATGAAGCCATAGAGAAATTTGTTTTCTATAAAATGGAAGTTGAGAATCAATTGAATGCACAAATAAAGGTTTTAAGAAGTGATCGTGGAGGTGAATATGTGGAACCATTCGGCGAATTTTGCTCTCAACATGGGATTATTCACGAGGTCACTGCCCCATATGCACCACAATCAAATGGCATGGCGGAACATAAGAATCACACTCTAAAAGAGATGATGAACGCGATATTGCTAAATTCGGGTCTGCCGCAAAATATGTGGGGAGAAGCCATCTTAACGACGAATTATCTCTAAAACAAGGTATGTCGTAAGAACGGGGACAAAACTCCTTATGAATTGTGGAAAGGAGTCAAGCCTTCCTACAATTACATGAAAGTGTGGGGGTGCAATGGTTGTGTTGATCGATCATTGAGGGTTGTTGATCCCAGGCCTGTTGTGTTGAGGTTGTTGATCGTGTTGATCGTTCTTTGGGAATTGTGATCCCATGATTGTTGTTTTGGATATTGTCAGTCGAGTCGATCTTTAATTATTCGTGTGTTATTGTTCACTTTCGGTGAGTCTTTTGATCCTTATTGGATATGTGATTCTTTGAGTTTCGTTGTCATGTTGCATCGTGACATATCTGGAGTCATATCTGCATGCCGATCGGTTATGTGTAGGATTTTCAGGGTGGGCACATATAGACGTGTGATGGGGTCATGTCCTCACATTGGGCTGTGCACACGAGAAGATTACTTCGTGAGACTGATTAGGTACAAGACCACACATGTATTTGATCGATACACGAGGTGGCTTGTGCACGGACACATTTCCGGATCGGGCATACTGTGACGTCCATCTTTGATCCATATTATTTTGGTCGTTCATAAACACTTAATATCATTTCGACATCAAGTCGAACCAGTTCCGATCACACAATCAACTTATAATTTCCTTAGAAAATCAAACAGATGAATCTTACCACACATTCTCAAGATACCAAGATTAGTAGAGAGATCAATTCGTCATCAATATTATGTCAGTAATTAAATCATGGCTCATGAGAAACATACCGTATTTGACGGGTCAGGCGCTTGCACAGGTCACACGTGGCATGAAGGTTTCTTGATGCTAGTTCGATCTACAATGACTCAACAGAAAAAGACTCTCCGATACTATATTCTGTAACACCCCGAGAACGGCGGCTATTACAGTGCCGTGGACCCCCACCGGGACCCACCAGGTGATATCACAACGTGAACTTTAACATCCCAATAACGTGGTACCAAACCACAATATTAATCAAAACCCCGTTGTGGAGTATAAATCTTACATATATCAACTCACGCAACCATACACAGGATCCAAATTCGGTATAGACCATATGAAGATGGAAAATACCTTACAAATTATAATACATTCATTCGAAATAAAATAAAACGAAAAAATCACAGTAAGACATAACCGAACATCAAAAGACTCGGGGCCCCCGAATTAGCATCCTTCAAAACCCTCCGCCACCATCGTGCTCTTCATGTGCCTTGCCCTTTCCTCACCTTGAAATACAAGTATTTCGCCCAAACCACAGGGTCATCTATACATGATAATAATTCTCATGGCATTATACAATTCATATACATACGGATCTCAAAGGAAACAACCGACTACTGAATATACCCTTCAGGCGTATAAACAGTCAGTCCCAACTATCCAACATATTCAAATATACAAACGACCAAAATATACGGCTCAAGACGGACGTCACAGTACGCCCGATCTGGAAATGTGTCTGTGCACATGTCCACCCCGTATACGGAATCCCGAATATACGTGGGACGATGCACCTAATTAGTCTCACGAACTACGTCTCGTGTGCATGATCTAATGAGGAAACATCTACATATAATCATCAAGTGCCCGGCTAAAAATCCTACACATAACCAATCAGCACGCAGACATGACTCCAGGGATGTCACGATGCAACATGACAACAAAAAATTCAATGAATTACACTTTTATCAAAGGATCGAAAAACTCACCGTAGTGATAACAAAGCTCAACGAGGCTAACAGTAACAAGGGAGATAAGCTTGGGAATACCATCCCGCCACAAAGGGTAACACAATCAAAGGCATCACCACATCATGAATCATAGATTCACAGAACATTTTATATACACGAAACGCATAATAATTACAAGAATTCAACCATCATTATAACCAAGCAAGATAACTTGCCTCAATTCCGTAGATGAATAATCCTTCTTTGAATGAACAAACGAACGGTATCTTCGTCTAACAATACTCACTTGAACAATCAACCTTGAATAAAATGTAATTCATTCAACAACACATTCGTACGATAATGGTATTTAATTCATAGAAACAATATTCGTAACTTTGCTCGAATAGTTCAATTATCCTATCGAACATTCTAATGCTCCAATTACGAATTATCATATATCAAGTTCATTAGATTCGTCCACATAATCTAACCTTAATGCCAAGCATTTGAAGTCAAGAACATTATCAATGTAATACTATGATGATTAAATATACTCTCAATCCATTAAGACTTCCGATTAACGTTGAACATGTTAAAAGTTTGGGTTTCTTTACATTCTTCATCATTATTTAAATGATTACGTTAAGCCAATCCATAAATGAAATAATAACTTTAAGTTTAAGCATAATAAAAACATCATTCTAATTTACGTCTTAGTTCTACCGCACCATTATCACCCATAATTGTATAATCGTCCAAAGACACTATTAACATATTAATGTAGTGATCAACACCTTCTTGAGTTATCAACACACCCGATTATCTTGAATATATAAAGGTTATACTTGTGTTCTACATAATCCAATATCATCCCTTAAAAATTTGTTCATAACATAATTTTATCATTGAGGGTTTTTGAAACTCTAAAGACATCATCAAATTCTTCCCAATGAGTTGTGTTGTTGCTCAAAATATTTATCCGAAGATTAATACTGCTGAAAGACGGACAACAAACAACAATTGCGGGAGCACTTCCGAGAGAAGATAAATAATACAAGATTTGCCGGGTTTGTTAGGCCCGGGCTTGAATGCTCTCGCGAGATGATATTAATACAAATATTCGTGGATACAAGTATTAATGAGAGAAATCTAAATACAATGAGTGTAAAAAGACTCTGTTAATCCGGCTCTTGAGCGAAGCTCGGTGTTCTTCGTCCCTACCGATCGTCTTCTTGATGAGAGAGGCCGGGAGAAGTAAGTACCGAATGATAGCTGTTGCCAAGAGTTGGAGATAGCCAAGTGCTGGGTGTTGATTCAGTATGCTGAAATTGCGATAATGCAGAGTGTGTTTTGTGAGCCAAAATCTCGGTCCCTTGGACAAGTGTAGGGAGATGTGTATTTATAGTGGCAGCCGGGTCCTGTCTTCTGGCGGGCGATCGCCTTCCGGCCATTATAATAATGGGGCGATCGTCTGCCGGCCAATATTGTAATGGGGCGATCACCCGGGCTGTTGGGCTAAAGTCGAGAAGAGGCAGCGATCTGCCTAAAGTCAGCTTCTGATACATTGCCGGTGGCGGTCCAATGAAGAGCCAGCACGCGTCCGGAGTCAGTGTCACATGCGGCCCTATTGACAACTTTCGGCGGGCCTGTCGGCTGGTGGACGGATGCTTACAGGTTGTGGTCAATGATCCGTTATATGCGGATCTTGTCTCGACCCTTGCACGTGGTGTCTGTCCTGAGGCTCGGCCTTTGCCGACTGGATGGCCATCGGTGCTGATCGACATGAGGCGGTCGTCTCTAGCTGGTCATCAGAGGTCGCCATCGGCCAGCTGCCGAGGGTCGGCATTGGTCGGGCACCAAGGGTCGGTCGGCAGGTGCCGAGGGATGGTCGTCCTCTTGTCGGTCGCCAGGAGTCAGTCGCCGAGTACCGATAGACGATCGTATTTGATGTCGATCGCTCGGCATCGGGACTTGTCCTGGGACCTTCGGTTGGCCGATTTAGCTTGTCCGCTGGGCTAAGGCTCGGTCGCCTGATCGCTGGTCGGCAGTTCTGCCTTGGCTGCTCGGCGGTGGCCAGGTCGCCCGATCTCTTGAGGCGATCGCCGGTCGGAAAGTGTAATTCTTGACACAACAATTGTCCCCCAGCTTGATCCTATGTTGAAGACATGGGGCGAGGTGGTTCTTGCTGGCGATCGTGTAGGATGAGGATGGGCGATCTTGCTGAGCCGACTTTTGGATTCGGACTTGGGCTATCATGGTCGATTGGCTAGCTATCTTTCGGTCTTGTACCTGCAAAAAACAACATTGGCCGATCCCCCTTGGAACCTTGATGGTTTCGCTTGTTTGAGGAATCATGCACAGTCGCGGAATTCGATGGACCGACTCCATGACCATGTCTTGGTGTGCGAAGACATTGAGTGTCTCGTGACTCACTTTATTATGAGGGTCCTCTGTTAGGCTGCGCCTCGCCTCGTATTTAAACGAAGGGCGTGCGGTCTCGGTCTAGAGGAGTCCTTGCGCGGGGCAGCGTCGGATGAATCAACTCCACGCCCGCGGCTTGTTTTATCGCGATTTCAACATACTGAATCAACACCCAGCACTTGGCTATCTCCAACTCTTGGCAACAGCTATCATTCGGTACTTACTTCTCCCGGACTCTCTCATCAAGAAGACGATCGGTAGGGACGAAGAACACCGAGCTTCGCTCAAGAGCCGGATTAACAGAGTCTTTTTACACTCATTGTATTTAGATTTCTCTCATTAATACTTGTATCCACGAATATTTGTATTAATATCATCACGCGAGAGCATTCAAGCCCGGGCCTAACAAACCCGGCAAATCTTGTATTATTTATCTTCTCTCGGAAGTGCTCCCGCAATTGTTGTTTGTTGTCCGTCTTCCAGCAGTATTAATCTTCGGATAAATATTTTGGGCAACAACAATTGGCACTAGAAGAAGGGGGCATCCAACCCTCAAATTTTTACACCTACCGTCCCGAAGAACACTCACTGTTCTCGGGGCATATAATTGAAGTGACACTCACTGCACTTCAAAGAAATCTGTCAGAAATCATGTCTTCCGCCTCCGCGTCGAAGAAAGCTGCTGACCAGCCGGCCAGACCCCCCGTTCCATCCCAGTCCGAGCCGCAGCCGACGGTGGAAGGTAGCTGCCGCGGTCAGAGACGCTCGATCCCGTCCCTGGACGGCGGCCCAAGCCTCTCGCTCGATCAGTTCCGAACCAATGAACAGATCGAAGAGGCCATAGCCGCCCTGCAGGGGCGACGGAGTGCTCTCAACGCGCCTCCCGCTATCACCCCCTCGGCCGCCCGCCGGAAGTCCAAGAGGAAGCTCAAGGCGTTACTGGCCGAGCGATCGCCAGGAGGCTCTCGCCCGCAAGAAGAGGCGCTCGCCAGCCGGGGCACCTCTGTCTTCGATCGCCTGGGCAGTGACCCGACTCAGCGGCCGGGCACCCGGCCCGGCTACGACGGAGTCTCGAGTCCGTCACCGTGAGCTCGGCCTACCCGGATCCTGAGGCGGCCTGCCCTGGCTCCCCCTCGCCAAATTGCCGAGGTCTGCAGCAGCGGAGTCCGGATATCGGTACACGATCGCCTCGGCTCCCGCTCCCAAATCCGATCCGCAAGCAACCGAGCCACGGCGATTGCCGCATTTCAACGTCAGATCGACGACGTGAAGGCGCTCCTGCAATCCAGGGCAGGCGCCATGAAGACGATCGCCGAGCCAAGCGAGCCGCTCACGATCGACATCGAGCTCGCCCCTGTGCAGCACAAGATCGCTCCCCCGCAAACACCCTTGTACGAGGGGCGATCGGACCCCGAAATGCACCTGAGCAAGTTCAACATCTACATGACCGGGTGCGGGGCATCAGACGCGACCAGGTGCCGAATGTTCCCCATGACGCTGGACGACCTCGCCCACCGGTGGTACACCTCGTTGCCACCCCGGTCCATTGGCTCCTTTAACGAGCTAGCGAACGTCTTCACAAGGTACTTCGCCGCCAAGGTCGCTCAACCGGAAGGTCCCCATCGCATGCTGCTAGTCAAGCAAGGGAAAGAAGAATCCGACTCGGACTACATCGACCGGGTAGACGAGATCATCCTCAACGGCGAGCCCGTAAGCGATGAGATCGCCCTCCACGTGGTCCTAGCAGGATTCCATGGTCTTTCGCCTATGTTCAGGCATCTTACGAAGGACCAGCCCACGACCTACGCGGTCTTCCGAGCTAAAGCCGCAGATTTCCTGGCCAGGCAAAGGCTTCTTCTTAGCCTAGGAGTAGAGCGATCGGCGCCCGCGCGACGACCTCCAGTCTCCCAGCCCGATCGCTACTATCCAGCAGAACCGTAGGACTCGCTCGCCACCTACAGTCCACCATTTAACATGAGGGACTAAGGCTCGCGATCGCCTCCACCACATATCATAAAGCCATGGTCCTGGCAGTCAATGGAACCGGCTGCTTCGGCCATGAAAGGTCCCTTTCGGCCGAGATCGCCCGCCCTTCGTTTAAATACGAGGCCGGCGTAGTCTGAGGGCTCTCCAAAATTAATCAGTGGACACGTGCCATTACCCCCGTCTCAACGTACACCGTCGAGGTTCGTCATCTCCATGGCGGGCCGAGGTGGAAGCAGAGAGTGTGTTTTGTGAGCCAAAATCTCGGTCCCTTGGACAAGTGTAGGGAGATGTGTATTTATAGTGGCAGCCGGGTCCTGTCTTCTGGCGGGCGATCGCCTTCCGGCCATTATAATAATGGGGCGATCGTCTGCCGGCCAATATTGTAATGGGGCGATCACCCGGGCTGTCGGGCTAAAGTCCAAGGAAGAGGCTGGCAGTCTGCCTAAAGTCCAAAGCTACAGCCGGCTGCCAGCTGGGCGGTCCAATGAAGAGCCAGCACGCGTCCGGAGTCAGTGTCACATGCGGCCCTACTGACAACTTTCGGCGGGCCTGTCGGCTGGTGGACGGATGCTGACAGGCTGTGGTCAATGATCCGTGATATGCGGATCTTGTCTCGGCCCTTGCACGTGGTGTCTGTCCTGAGGCTTGGCCTTTGCCGACTGGATGGCCATCGGCGCTGATCGACATGAGGCGGTCGTCTCTAGCTGGTCATCAGAGGTCGCCATCGGCCAGCTGCCGAGGGTCGGCATTGGTCGGGCACCAAGGGTCGGTCGGCAGGTGCCGAGGGATGGTCGTCCACTTGTCGGTCGCCAGGAGTCGGTCGCCGAGTACCGAGAGACGATCGTATTTGATGTCGATCGCTCGGCACCGGGACTTGTCCTGGGACCTTCGGTTGGACGATTTAGCTTGTCCGCTGGGCAAAGGCTCGGTCGCCTGATCGCTGGTCGGCAGTTCTGCCTTGGCTGCTCGGCGGTGGCCAGGTCGCCCGATCTCCTGAGGCGATCGCCGGTCGGAGAGTGTAATTCTTGACACAACAAGTTGTTAAACCTTCTCCAATATATGGATATAACATCATAGGATCCTACTAGCAATTAAGAAGATATTCATAACTCTAATCTCCTGATTTTAACATGATTACTTAAGAGTTCTTTATTCCACAACTTTATCAATCATTCAAGGAATGGTTCTAACAATATTATCGTGTTCCAAACTAAATTTGTACATAACTCCAATGTTTATCATGATCTACTAGGTTATTCTACTACTAACATCAACAATCCTATGAAACAACAAGAGTAAGATAACCAACCTCAAGAAAGGGATGAAGAATAGCACCAAATATTCCAAGAACACACTCCTAGCTTCTAGTTACCAAGCTATAATCCAAGTGTTGCATTTCTAACACGAGATTGGAGGGCAAAAATATCATCTAAGGGGGCAGGGGATCGGTTTTGAGAGAGACGGTGGAATAGAGTCGTGCAGAAATGAAAGGCAACCCTTAGTTTTATAACTCGAATTCAGCATTACGTACGCTATAGCTAACGATTAATGTATGTTACAAGCTTTATGTACGTAACCCTACGAGTATTACATACGTAACAGAGTCACAGATGCTACTGACTCAAAATACACTTGTTTTTATGTACGTTGCCGAAATGGATGTACATAAGGTTCTTATACATTACGTACGCTAAGGCAGGGTCATTACGTACGTAATGGACGTTGACTAGGCTATCACGATCGATCCCCGACCACCTAGCCACGTTCGGTCCCACCCGCCAAAAGGCGGGCTCTTGAAAGATACTCTACATTACGTACGTTAACATAAGATCATTACGTACGTAATGCTACATACATAGCGTACATAAAGGTAACAAGTTAGCGCACGCTAGGGGCAACAACAAGTAAAATGAAATTCTCCCAATAACATCTAACAATCAACTATAGCAAGAACGACAAAGCTTAACAATTTGATTTAACATAACTCATCAATATAATCATTACAATAAACACGGATATGGTATAACAGTGCTCGATTTATTTGAAGAATACAACAGTAAAGACGAGAGTTTAGGTGGGTATTACATACTCCCCCCCTTAAAAGGAGTTTCGTCCTTGAAACTAAGGGGTAAACAACTCGGGGTTTCTCTCTCGCATGCTATCCTCAGTCTCCCACGTAGCCTCCTCGACTCCGTGTCTCGAACACTGAATCTTCAATAAGGGAATCGCCTTGTTCCTAAACTATTTGAATCTCCTCTTAAGTATCTTCATAGGACGTTCTTCATAAGAATGGTCTTCGGCTAACTCGACCTCGTCGAATCGAATAACGTGGCTCGGGTCAGCAACATACTTCCTCAACTGGGATACATGGAATACATTGTGAATTCGACTTAAAACTGGTGGTAACGCCAAGCGATAGGCTAGGTCGCCTACACGATCCAAAATCTCAAACGGACCAATAAACCTTGGGCTCAACTTGCCTTTTTTTCCAAAACGGAAAACACCTCGAGTAGGGGACACTTTAACTAGTACATGGTCACCAACCTCAAACTCGAGTGGTCGTCGACGGTTATCTGCATACGATTTCTGGCGGCTCTGAGCCGTTAACAGACGACTCTTAATCAGAGCGATCTTTTCGCGGGATGCTAACAACATATTAGGTTCCGTACCAATTGATTCAGACAATTCGTCCTAACACAGAGGGGACCTACAACGATGGCCATATAATGCCTCATAAGGTGCCATCTTGATCGAGGTGTGCCAACTGTTGTTATATGTAAATTCCACCAACAGTAGTTGAGCTTCCAAATTGTACTTCCAATCGAGAGCACATGCCCTCAACATATCCTCCAGAGTTTGAATAGTCCTCTCAGACTAACCGTCGGTCTGAGGATGAAATGCCGTACTGAAGTTCAACTGTGTACCCATCGCACGATGAACTGCCTTCCAGAAATGTGACACGAGCCATCCGTCACGGTCTGATACAATACTCTTGGGGGTACCATGCAGCCTCACAATCTCTTTAATGAACGAATGGGCCAACCTCTCAGGGCCCCACGTATCCTTAATCGCCAAAAAGTGGGCTGATTTGGTCAGTCGATCCACAATCACCCAAATCGTATTTATGCGTCGACGGCTCATCGGCAAGCTAGTAATAGAGTCCATCGATATGTCTTCCCACTTCCACTCGGGAATCGGGAGTGGTTTTAACATGCCAGCTGGTCGCTGATGCTCAATCTTGACCTACTGACAGGTCAAACACCTCGAAACGAATGCTGCAACTTCCCATTTCATGTTACCCCACCAATAATACGGCTTCAAATCCTTATACATTTTGTCCGATCCCGGGTGTATGGAATACGGGGTAGCATGAGCCTCCTTCAGAATAGTGTTCCTCAACTCTTCATCGACCGGTACACATACTCGATTTTTGAAGTGTATCAATCCGTCCTCGTGAACCACAAATCCAGGGGCCTGCCCCTGTTCTATTTCTCCCCGAATTCTAGATAAGAACGGGTCCGTCATCTGTTTTGTCTTGATTATCTCATCAAGCGACGATGAAATCTCAGCGTGCAAAGTTGTCCCTGAATGCGCTGTAACCAGACCTCAATCTCCGGCCACATGAACTCTAACTGCAGTTCTCTCTGGGCGGTCAAGTGGGCAAGTATCTGCTCCTGTACGGTTTTACAACTCAAGGCATAGGCAACCACATTTGCCTTGCCTGGATGATAAAAGATCTCGATATCATAGTCCTTGATTATCTTTAGCCACCTCCTCTGCCTCATATTCAACTCTTTCTGAGTAAAAATGTACTTCAGGCTCTTGTGGTCCGTAAAAATCTGACAGGTAACCCATACAGATAGTGGCGCCAGATTCTTAAAGCAAACACCACGGCTTCTAACTCCAAATCATGGGTCGGGTAATTGACCTCGTAAGGTCGCAATTGTCTAGATACATAGGCGATCACTTTCCCATTCTACATTAATACGCAGCCAAGGCCCTATCTCGACGCATCGCTATATATCATGAATCCTTCCGTTCCTTTTGGTAGAACCAAAACAGGTGCTGAAATCAATCGACTCTTGAGTTCATCAAAACTTTTCTGACATGCTTCCGACCACAAATATTTATTTTCTTTCCTCAACAGATTAGTCATCGGTTGAGCAATTTTGGAAAAGCCTTCCACGAACCATCGGTAATAGCCTGCTAGATCTAGAAAACTATGAACTTCCTTCACATTCTTCGGAGGTACCCAGTCTCGGATGGCTTCTGTCTTCTGTGGGTCTACTCTCACTCCATCTGCTGATATTACATGTCCAAGAAAAATAACTTCAGGCATCCATAATTCACACTTAGAGAATTTTCCATAGAGTTGTTCTTGCCTTAACGCATCGAGAACCTGGCGGAGGTGACACTCATGCTCTTCATGGTCACGAGAGTAAATCAGAATGTCATCAATAAAAACGACTACAAAACGATCCAGATAATTAATAAAAACCTGATTCATCAACCCCATGAACACTGCCGGTGCATTAGTCAGTCCGAAAGGCATGACAACGAACTCATAATGCCGATAAAGAGTGCGAAAAGATGTCTTCGGAATATCAGACTCTCGAATCCTCAATTGGTGGTACTCGGATCTCAAGTCGATCTTGGAAAATATGGCGGCTCGTTGGAGTTGATCCAGCAAATCATCGATACGAGGTAATGGATATTTGTTCTTGATTGTTACTTTGTTCAGCTCACGGTAATCAATACACAAACGCAATGATCCGTCTTTCTTTCGTACGAATAACACCGGCGCTCCCCAAGGGGATGCACTAGGTCGAATATAGCCTTTCTCAGTCAACTCCTCCAGTTGTCTCTTCAACTCTTGCATCTCGGTCGGTGCCATACGATACGGTGCTTTCGAAAGTGGGGACATACCTGGCTCTAACTCAATAGAAAACTCTACATCACGATGTGCAGGTAAGCCTGGTAACTCATCTGGAAATACATCTGGGTAGTCTCGAACTACCGAAATATCGGCCAACTCGACTGGTCGGCCAGTTGTCTTGGTCATGTAACACCAATAACCAACATACCCCTAGTTCAGTAGTTTCATTGCCTTCATAGCACTGATGACTCTTCCAGAATGACTGAGTTTATTACCCTTAAAGATACACTCGACGCCATCATCAGATGTGACAGTCACTATTCGTTTACGGACGCTAAATACGGCATCATGACGATCCATCTAGTCGATGTCCAGGATCACATCATCTTTAGGTAAATCAACCACAATCAAGTCTGATAGCCATTCACGGTCGTTCATGCGAATCGGAAAGTTCGGTACTTCACGATTCCCAACAATTGTTCTACCATCGGTTAGACCAATGACATAAGGTTCACAATCGGTAACATGTTCTAATTGCAAACGACTCAAACAAGAGGCAGATAAAAATGAGTGTGAAGCACCAGTATCAAAAAGAACACAAACAGGCTGAGAGTGGATCTCGAGAGTACCTGCGATGATGCTGGCTTCGGGATCGTCGGCCTTCTTCATCTCGTAGACTCTGGGTTTAGCAACTCCGGTACCAGGTGTACCAGCTTGATTTCTACGACCCATCCCTTTGTTTTCCCCGATAGTCTGATAGGAAGCGGACAGAGGTACACGATCCTAGACAGAAGACTGTACTGGAGCAAAAGATGCTACTGGAGCACGCCTGGGTCCACCCCTGCAATAACGAGCACGATATCCATTCTTACCACAAGTGTGGCAGGCAACGGCCGGATTCGGGCATTTGAAGCTGATGTGTCCCTGGTCCCCACAGTTATAACACACGATAGATGAGCTGATTGCTCGAGAGTGTGATCCAGTCGGCTTTGGTGCCATAGGTGGCCGCTCAGAAGGATTTGGCACAGACTGGGGCTTCTTGAACGTCCCCCAGTTATTGTCTGTCTGGGTCTGGTTTCTGGATCTCTTGTTGGAAGACTGAGGCTGCTTCTTGAAAATCTCCTTCGCAGTAAGTTCGTATTCCAGAGCCTTCTGGATAAACTCTGGTAGGGTCGTACAGTGGTGATTGAGCAACTGCATCCTCATTCGGGGTTTAAGCCTCTTGAGGAAATATTTGATCTTATCAGCTTCCGAACGGACAACTGACGTAGCAAAAGGGAGAAGTGCCTGGAATTTCTAGGCAATAGCTAACACATCTTCGTCACCAGATGGATCGAGATTCAACAATTATGACAATTTAGCTTCGCGGAGTGGTGCAGGATAGTAGCGATCTAGCATAAGATTCTTGAAGTCCTCCCAGGTATTCACGCCGTCAGCAGGTCTCACAGAAAGCCACCAAGTATGGGCGTTCTTACCAAGGTAATAAGCCGCCACAGCAACTCGGTTCTCTTCTGGGCACTCCACCATCTCGAACAGTTTCTCGAAATGCTCTATCCAATGTACAATATCAGCAGGCTCAAAAGAGCCTTCAAATGTTGGAGGTCGCTGACGCGATATGTTGCTAATGATTCGGCTCACGATCCTGCCGTGTACCGGAGGCGGAGGCTGCCACCCCTGCTGTTGGCCAGTAGTATTCCTCTGCATAGCTTCCATCAGCTGACCCATTTGGGTCATCTGGGCCATCATGCCCTGCATCACAGCATAAGGATCGACACGCGCATTCTCTCCAGTGTGATACAATTGGTCCCTAGAAGGCGAATCACTGCCTGCAGAACTCTGCTCCACATTCGCGCGCCTGTTGGCTCGTGGTATCGGGATTCGGCCCCTTCCGCGGCCTCGTACCTCTCTGCCACGGCCTCTCAGATGTCTTTCCATACTAAAAGAATCAAACCATAATGATATTCATAAGTACAATTCAAGATATCAATCAAAATTCATGCTAAGTTTATAGCAACAAGAAATTACATATTCAAGGAAACAGTTCGTAATGAATCATCGGCACCACGGGTGCCACACACTTAATATCATTTCGACATCAAGTCGAACCAGTTCCGATCACACAATCAACTTATAATTTCCTTAGAAAATCAAACAGATGAATCTTACCACACATTCTCAAGATACCAAGATCAGTAGAGAGATCAATTCGTCATCAATATTATGTCAGTAATTAAATCATGGCTCATGAGAAACATACCGTATTTGACGGGTCAGGCGCTTGCACAGGTCACACGTGGCATGAAGGTTTCTTGATGCTAGTTCGATCTACAATGACTCAAAAGAAAAAGACTCTCCGATATTATATTCTATAACATCCCGAGAACGGCGGCTATTACAGTGCCGTGGACCCCCACCGGGACGCACCAGGCGTTATCACAACGTGAACTTTAACATCCCAATAACGTGGTACCGAACCACAATATTAATCAAAACCCTGTTGTGGAGTATAAATCTTACATATATCAACTCACGCAACCATACACAGGATCCAAATTCGGTATAGACTATATGAAGATGGAAAATACCTTACAAATTATAATACATTCATTCGAAATAAAATAAAATGAAAAATCACAGTAAGACATAACCGAACATCAAAAGACTCGGGCCCCCCGAATTAGCATCCTTCAAAACCCTCCGCCACCATCGTGCTCTTCATGTGCCTTGCCCTTTCCTCACCTTGAAATACAAGTATTTCGCCCAAACCACAGGGTCATCTATACATGATAATAATTCTCATGGCATTATACAATTCATATACATACGGATCTCAAAGGAAACAACCGACTACTGGATATACCCTTCAGGTGTATAAACAGTCAGTCCCAACTGTCCAACATATTCAAATATACGAACGACCAAAATATACGGCTCAATACGGACGTCACAGTACGCCCGATCTGGAAATGTGTCTGTGCACATGTCCACCCCGTATACGGAATCCAGAATATACGTGGGACGATGTACCTAATTAGTCTCACGAACTACGTCTCATGTGCATGATCTAATGAGGAAACATCTATATATAATCATCAAGTGCCCGGCTAAAAATCCTACACATAACCAATCAGCACGCAGACATGACTCCAGGGATGTAACGATGCAACATGACAACAAAAATTCAATGAATTACACTTTTATCAAAGGATCGAAAAACTCACCGTAGTGATAACAAAGCTCAACGAGGCTAACGGTAACAAGGGAGATAAGCTTGGGAATACCATCCCGCCACAAAGGGTAACACGATCAAAGGCATCACCACATCATGAATCATAGATTCACAGAACATTTTATATACACGAAACGCATAATAATTACAAGAATTCAACCATCATTATAACCAAGCAAGATAACTTGCTTCAATTCCGTAGATGAATAATCCTTCTTTGAACGAACAAACGAACGGTATCTTCATCTAACAATACTCACTTGAACAATCAACCTTGAATAAAATGTAATTCATTCAACAACACATTCGTACGATAATGGTATTTAATCCATAGAAACAATATTCGTAACTTTGCTCGAATAGTTCAATTATCCTATTGAACATTCTAATGCTCCAATTATGAATTATCATATATCAAGTTCATTAGATTCGTCCACATAATCTAACCTTAATGCCAAGCATTTGAAGTCAAGAACATTATCAATGTAATACTATGATGATTAAATATACTCTCAATCCATTAACACTTCCGATTAACGTTGAACATGTTAAAAGTTTGGGGTTTTTTTACATTCTTCATCATTATTTAAATGATTACGTTAAGCCAATCCATAAATGAAATAATAACTTTAAGTTTAAGCATAATAAAAACATCATTCTAATTTACTTAGTTCTACCGCACCATTATCACCCATAATTGTATAATCGTCCAAAGACACTATCAACATATTAATGTAGTGATCAACACTTGAGTTATCAACACACCCGATTATCTTGAATATATAAAGGTTATACTTGTGTTCTACATAATCCAATATCATCCCTTAAAAATTTGTTCATAACATAATTTTATCATTGAGGGTTTTTGAAACTCTAAAGACATCATCAAATTCTTCCCAATGAGTTGTTAAACCTTCTCCAATATATGGCTATACCGTCATAGGATCCTACTAGCAATTAAGACATATTCATAACTCTAATCTCCTGATTTTAACATGATTACTTAAGAGTTCTTTATTCCACAACTTTATCAATCATTCAAAGAATGGTTCTAATAATATTATCGTGTTCCAAACTAAATTTGTAACTTCAATGTTTATCATGATCTACCAGGTTATTCTACTACTAACATCAACAATCCTATGAAACAACAAGAGTAAGATAACCAACCTCAAGAAAGGGATGAAGAATAGCACCAAATCTTCCAAGAACACACTTCTAGCTTCTAGTTACCAAGCTATAATTCAAGTGTTGCAGCTCTAACACGAGATTGGAGGGCAAAAATATGATCTAAGGGGGTAGGGGATCGGTTGTGAGAGAGAGAGGATGCAATAGAGTCGTGTAGAGATGAAAGGCAACCCTTACTTTTATAACTCGAATTCAGCATTACGTATGCTATAGCTAACGATTAACGTACGTTACAAGCTTTACGTACGTAACCCTACGAGTATTACATACGTAACAGATTCTCAGATGCTACTGACTCAAAATACACATGTTTTTACGTACGTTGCCAAAATGGATGTATGTAAGGTTCTTATACATTACGTACGGGGAGGCAGGGTCATTACATACGTAATGGCCGTTGACTAGGCTATCACGATCGATCCCCGACCACCTACCCATGTTCGGTCCCACCCGCCGAAAGGCGGGCTGTTGAAAGATACTCCGCATTACGTACGTTAACATAAGATCATTATGTACGTAATGCTACGTACATAGCATACGTAAAGCTAACAATGAGCACACGCTAGGGGCAACAACAAGTAAAATGAAATTCTCCCAATAACATATAACAATCAACTATAGAAAGAACGACAAAGCTTAACAATTTGATTTAACATAACTCATCAATATAATCATTACAATAAACACGGATATGGTATGACAGTGCTCGATTTATTTGAAGAATACAACAGTAAAGACGAGATTTTAGGTGGGTATTACAGACACATGGCATGTGATCATGTGGTCATGATGCAACAAGTGATTGATCCAACCGTGAGAGCCTAAGACAATATACGGTGACACATGGCTTGTGATCATGTGGTCAGGATGTAACAAGTGATTGATCCAACCGTGAGATGATAAGACCAGCGGTGACATATGGCATGTGATCATATGGTCAGGAGACAACAAGTGATTGATCCAACCGTGAGATGACGTGGCATGTGTTCACGGTGTTATGTATATGTGTTTTGCTCACCTCGAGATGGTCCGGCGAGGCCTCGAGGGAATCCAATTGTATAGCCCTGGATTCACGAGTTGGTGTTGTATTTGTGTGACTAAGATTTGCGTATCTTGGGTGATTATGTTGTGTTGATCTTATGTCCGTCAAGGACACGTGACGTGGGTTTTGACCCTGTGAATTGTTGTTGGTTTTCTATTTGTGAAAACAAAACCTTTCGGCTGTGACCCCTGTTGATTTTGGAAAGATAAGGATTCGATAATCCTAAATTATTTTCTATTAAAACTCTCGATGGCATTTTAAACCATTTTATAAATTGTTTCCCTTGATTTGTGATCTTTCGATTTTGGAAAGCCTTACTTAAAATCTTGCCTCGGGAAGTAATTTTGTCATGTTTGAATCTTGGAGTATTCCTGGTTATTATTATTCTTGAAACTTGAATTGTATGACTCGTATTTTGCACTTTGTACTTGCACTAGCAAAATAGTGGAATTTTGCTAACCCCCGAGTAATCGAGGGGTGGATATCTATATTTACATTGAGGTTTGGGGAGCATAACACAGAGTCGGCATGAAGGATGATGAAATATGATCGATACTAATCACATGAGGACCCGTATGATGTCGTATGGGTAGTTGTACTTTATTTCCCCCTGCAGTATTCTTTCCCCGTTGCACGGGAGTGTGTTTTGACCCCTGTGTAGACATGTATTGAGATTGAGTTATATGTATTTATTGAAAGACCAAATCGCTCTACTGAGTCTTTTTAGCCTTAAAGGCATTGCTGAGATGTTCGATTTTGTTACCAGCCTGGTAGATCTTTGAGGAAATGGTCTACGGCGTGTAATATCCCTGAGTGGATTGGGGGTGTTATATAAATGGTATCGTAGCTTTAGGTTGTGTAAACCTAGGGTGTCGGGTTTAGTGGTGTCTGTTGAGTTTTATCTCGTCATATTTTGTCTGACTGAGTCGTGTCACGATGCGTCGTCTGAGTTGGTTGGTCGTGATTACTATCATGGGGCGATCATCATCTTCATGCGACCTGTGGATGTAAGTCTCCCTTCTTTGTGTTGTGCCTCGTGTGACACAAGTTACTGGTATGATTATGTGTTAAGTGATGGAATCCTTATGTAGATTTTTGGTTTCGTGATATGTGTTTATTCGACTTTCATAATTTGTTTGTATGAGGAGTGTTGTCGCTGTTTATGTCTTTTCGACTGTTGTTTTTGTCCGCTGCTAATAATTTTCAAAATGATTGGCTCATTTTGCAAGTATTTTTGGAAACCTTTGTGCTTAATATGGAATGGTGATGTATTTGTGTGTGCTTTGCTCACCTCGGGAGGGTCCGATGAGGCCTCGAGGGAATCTATGACTTCACTCTAGATTCACGAGCTTGATTCGCTAGCCAGCTCGGGAGGTCCTTAGAGGCCTCGAATGGGACCAGTGGCTTCACCCCGGTCCTAGGCAAATTGATTGTTGATTGTTTGTTTCCTGGGAAGAGACATATGTATTGTGTTGTTTTGAACGACTTGACACGTATGCTATGAGGTGTGTAACCGAATGTTGATACACATGAGTTTTTGGGCATTCTAGCCTAATGGATATTTTTTTTAAAACCCCAAGTATTTTAGTAAAATAAATTTCGAGACATACTTTTAAATGGGTTGTATTTTCGAGGCGCCCACTAGCGCAGCTATCTGTTTCAAAATTCTTCTACTTTGAGGACCAAAATATTTTTAGATATTTCAGTAATTTTGGTAACGTATTTGCTTAGACCCGAAGGTCGAATATTTCTAAAGGCTTTTCACTAAAAGGAAAGTGTCCTCATTTTTATCAAATACAAGATGGTTTTTCAAAGCCTCGATAACGATGTTTGTACTACTTTTTGAAAGGTGATACTCAAGATCAGCTGGTGTTTCCAAATTTCTTTTTCAAAAGGTGGTTTTCATTTTTAAAACCTATCTTTCCTGTGTGCAGCCCGGGAATGTATGTATGATGTTCGCACTTTCATTAGGGTGTTAACCCCTGAGTTGTGATTGAATTGGTGGTGTGAGCGTTGAGTCGTTCGCCACGTATTTGTTGTTTTGGCCCTTTGTGAGAGGTGTGATGTTGATCTTTAATGTTGTCGTTTCGTGGTGATTTGTGTGCTATCGCACCTATGCAAGCTGTTAGAGCTTGGGTTTGTATGATTGTGTACGTCTGTGATTGTTTCATGATGTTTGTAATTGTGTGCTGGTTATCGTTCGGGCCGTTGAGATTTCCGAACGATACCTTCGTTGCTGTGATTTTGCATGCGTGTTGCTTTACGATGGTAATCGTTGTATGTGTTGCATGTTATGATTTTCTATTGTGCTGAATGATTGCTTATTTAGTATGCCGAGAGGCAGAGGTCGTGGTTGTGGCGACCGGATACGTGATCAGGATCATGCTTCCAGTGATGGTGTTGGTATCGGTGTTGCTACTATTTTGCAGCAGGTAGCTACACAGATGATGCAGTTGACTCAAGCAGTTCAGCGTAATACAGATGTGACCCATAACATTGGTGCAAATCAGTGGCTTTGAGAAGTGGTTCGTATGAATCCCCCTCGTTTCGCAGGTGCCGCTGTTGCATTGGGCTGAGGTGGTTGGCTTTTCCAGTTGGAAAATATATTCGAGGTAGTTGATTGTCCAGAAGAACGTAAGGTGCTGGTCTCTCAGTATCTTCTCGACAAAGATGGCGCTAACTGGTGGGAGACTGTTAAGCCTCGGGATCATGGTATCACGTGGGCAGAGTTCCAGAGATTTATGAGTTATGAGTTTTGTCCGGAACCAATCAGGAATCAGAGGATTAACGAATTCTTTTTGGCGAAACCGCAAGATGTAACACTGTCTCAAGTTATTATTGATTTTAGCAAACAACTCAACTATGTGCAGGATCAGGTAAGGACGGAGGAGAATAAGATCTGTCATTTTAGTAGGCGGATCAAGCCGTAGATTCGTCAGTACATGGTGGGTCTCACTTGTACTTCCTTGAGAGATTATCAGAATAGGGCGCTAGCCTATGAGCTATCCAGATTATCGACTGAGAATATGTCTGAGTCGAAGAAACAGGAAACTATTGGGAACTTTTCAAGAAATCAGGGGAGTGGCCCCCCTGAGAGTGAGACTTCGTGTCGTCATCCCAAGAAGGTTCCTCGATGGCGTGATCAGATGAGTAGTACCCCTGCAGTGAGTAATGTGAGCAGCTCAAAGACATGCTATAACTGTAGTCGAGCGGGCCATACCGCGAAGAATTGTCGTTCACCGTTAGTCAGCTGTTTTGAGTATGGCCAGCTGGGTCACCGAGCTGTGCATTGCGAGATGGTAGCTGAGTGGTTTGGGAGTTCAGTTAGCTTATCTGCTCCGAAAGGACATGAAGATGCCTAGTGGGGGTTTTGAGAATTTCGGCGTGGTCCAAATTCTTGGTGGCTGTCCTTGCGGATCGTTGTGTGTGTATTTTCTATTTTCGACTGTGCGTGTTTCCTTGTCATAGGTGCTTTGTATCTTGTTATTGTTCGGATAATTGACTTGATTGTATTATCTGTTTGGCGATACTTGACACTTGCTGGTTTTACTATGTCCTTGCTTGTGATATTGTGATGATTATCATTGAGCATGCTTTCATGTCGTATGTCTCTTTGCGTTTCTTGTAATGTTTCGCTGATGGGCGTAAGTTACGCGGTTCTTGTGTATCTCGTTGGGTGTTTCCTGGCGGGATCTTGCTTCTCCCTACTTGTTTTAAGTTTCGGGACGAAACTTCTTTCATGGAGGGTAGTATGTAATATCCGCAATTTTGATTTCCGGTAAGTTTCTTTTTTTTGGCGAGAGTCCATTTTGACGACTCACTTGTGACCGTTTCATCATTGTGAGAATGATTAATTCTGCACTTTTTGTCATCCGAGTTCGTTTCGGTGTCATTTTGTTGAGTTCCGTGTTCTTAGTCCTGAGTTAATTAGCGCACGCTACATCCGGGTGCTTAGCGCGCGCTAAGGTGCAGTTGTTAGCGCACGCTACGGGTATGGTAGCGCACGCTAACTGGAGATGCAAATATAGTCCAGAGGCTACTGGACTGGGTTAGAACGTTGAGTAGCGCACGCTATTTAGTAACATAGCGCGCGCTAGGGTGCTTTAGTAGCGCACGCTAGAGTGAGGATAGCGCACGCTACCTGGTAGTTCAGGGCAGTCCAAGAGCTACTGGACTGGGTCTGAAGGTCTCGTTAGTGCACGCTAACAGTAGTAGTTAGGGCACGCTAACAGTGTATTATTGGTCAGGAGTTTTCTCCGGTGCCACGATAGCGCACGCTAAGCTGTCAATGTATATAAACTGGACATCAGTCATTATACATCATTTCCATCTCATTTCTCCTCCTCTCCGTGGGGTCGAGTCAAGGGCGACTAAGGATCGCGATCTGGGCCGATTTTGCTCAAACCAAAGGTGGTTTGGAGTATCCTAGGTGATTATAACATCACCTAATCCATTGTTCTTCGCCGAATCGAGGTATTTTTCGTGATTCCCTAGAGTTGACTTTTTGGGAGTTTTGTTCTTGATTTCATTTTCCACCCGATTTTGATGAACCGATTGTAGTGAAATGATGTTTTTAAACATATCCTACGGATTATATATCCATATTTCGGTTTGGAGTTCTATTTTCATGTTTTGTCGGGTCGATTAGTTGTTCTTGGCCGTTTTGGGGGAAACCCTTGAACTTTCGTCGTTTGTTCCTTGAATTCAGCAACTTTAGGTCGTGCTATGGAATTCATTTTCATTGTTGTTATTGTTGTTCATAGTTTATTATCGTGGGTTAGCGTTCGGTGGAGTCTGCGGGTTCGTAGTCGGTTCGTGTCAACCTACTTCGGTCGATTCTTCGCGTTGGTGGTTATTCGAGGCAAGTACCTTGTCCATACATCTCTTGTTTTGTGGAAATGATGATTGGCGATTGTCTTAGTATGTTTGTTTGATTGTTTGAGATGAACTTTCAAAAGATTGGGTTTAGCATCGTCAAAGGCTCACTTTTAAAACACGTGTGTTTTGTGAATGTTGTGTCTCGTGAATGGTTAAGTGAACCCTATGAATATGCTTGGTGTTATTGTTGTGCTTTGATAATATATATGCATATATTATCTCATTGAAAGGCGTTGTGATTTGACAATTGTGTCGTGCTTTGTGTTTGTTGCCTTTGGGTGAATTGTTTGGATATCCTTGGTGTGATATGTTATTTGTGTGAATGTGTGGATATGGTCGAAGGTCTATGGTGACACATGGCATGTGATCATATGGTCAGGATGCAACAAGTGATTGATCCAACCGTGAGAGCCTAAGATAATCTACGGTGACATATGGCTTGTGATCATGTGGTCAGGATGCAACAAGTGATTGATCCAACCGTGAGATGATAAGACCTGCGGTGACATATGGCATGTGATCATATGGTCAAGAGACAACAAGTGATTGATTCAACCGTGAGATGATGTGGCATGTGTTCACGGTGTTATGTATATGTGTTTTGCTCACCTCGAGAAGGTCTGGCGAGGCCTCGAGGGAATCCAATGGTATAGCCATTCACGAGTTGGTGTTGTATTCGTGTGACTAAGATTTGCGTATCTTGGGTGATTATATTATGTTGATTTTATGTCCGTCAAGGACACGTGACATGGGTTTTGACCCTGTGAATTGTTGTTGGTTTTCTATTTGTGAAAATAAAACCTTTGGGCTGTGACCCCTGTTGATTTTGGAAAGAGAAGGATTCGATAATCCTAAATTGTTTTCTATTAAATCTCTCGATGGCATTTTAAACCATTTTATAAATTGTTTCCCTTGATTTGTGATCTTTCGATTTTGGAAAGCCTTACTCAAACTCTTGCCTCGGGAAGTACATTTGTTATGTTTGAATCTTGGAGGATTCCTGGTTATTATTATTCTTGGAACTTGAATTGTACGATTCGTATTTTGCACTTTGTACTTGCAATAGCAAAATAGTGGAATTTTGCTAACCCCCGAGTAATCGGGGGGTGGATATCTGTATTTGCATCCAGATTTGGGGAGCATAACACAGGTTCGGCATGAAGGATGATGAAAGATGATCGATACTAATCACATGAGGATCCGTACGATGTTGTATCGGTAGTTGTACTTTATTTTCCACTGCAGTATTCTTTCCCCGTTGCACGGGAGTGTGTTTTGACCCCTGCGTGGACATGTATTGAGATTGAGTTGTATGTATTTATTGAAAGACCAAATCGGTCTACTGAGTCTTTTTGGCCTTAAAGACATTGTTGAGATGTTCGATTTTGTTACCAGCTTGGTAGATCCTCTAGGAAAGGGTCTACGACGTGTAATATCCCTGAGTGGATTGGGGGTGTTACAGGTACTTCACTGGTTGAAGTTTGCGAGACTGATAGGCATCCGAGGATTTTAGATTAAGAGGTGTTAGGCAGTCAAAGGAGTTGCAACGACGGGATTTCCACTGGCTGGAAGTTGTTGTTGCTAAGGAAGAATCAGTGTAATATTTATCACTGATTGAGAATTATAGTGAATTCATCTCCAGCTGTTTTGGAGAAAAGTGTATTAGTAGAGGATTACCCCACCTATGAGACCACTATAATTGCCTGCGTGTTTTACTGCTTTAATCATCATGCTTACCTGCTACATACATATTCACTGTTCCATTGTTTAGTTATTTGCTTTCGTCATCAGCTGTGTCTTCCGCATATCCTGTCTACAGACGACCCCAAGTCATCTGCACTTATCACAGCTGAGAAACTCCTAACCCTTCATGGAAAAAGAGTTTCAATAAGTCTATTCACCCCCCTCTAGACTTATTCCTGACGACTTGTGACCTACAGAGCATCCTCCTCTAGACTAAGGGCTGGCTCGTCAGATTGCTTCTTTTGCGTTCTTATGTGCCTCTTTTTCTTTTGGCAGGTTGTTCCTGCTCTACTTGTTTTTTGAGTGGGGACATCTCCACTATTTTGGTCATTTCTCTAACTGTGTAATATTATGACTTTGGTTCTGTAAAAATATTTAAATTTGGATATAGGTGCACTGGAGGGTAGTTTAATTCCCCTATTGTCCATAATATATGCAACATGAAGGCCGAATGGAGCCTCCTGGCTGAGCATGGCATGTTCATCCACCTCCAGTTTATTTAGGAAGTCAACAAGATGGGTGAATATGAAATCAGCCTACGCTATCTTGTAACCTTGGATAACAAGGTACACCATCATTGCTTTCGTACTTGCCATGTAGTCAAAAGAATATCCGTTAACTGCTGGTACTTTGGCTTGGGTTCCCTTTTGTGCACTGTTATCTGAATTTTTTAATTTGGATTTTTTGCAATCAATTCCGGAGATTTGCGGCTTGGTAATTATGATCTTCAACTATGGGATTTTTTTCTCCTGGAAGATGAAGATGTGTGATGATATCTTCCTTGGGAATTTTGAACATTGTGTTGCCTACCGTTCTTTCAATATATTCGTCTTCGTAAACAACAATTTGAAAAAATTGCAAAACTGTTTTTTTTAAGATACTCATAAAGCCCATCAGTTTGTAGTTCTTGAACGATCTTGTTGGCAAGATCATGATCTCTCGCTTCTCGGAGGAAACTGTCGAAGTCGATGATGTTTCGTAGCCATATTTTCTCAGTAGATTCGTGAGAGTGGGTTCTTGTGAATCGAAAGTTTGAAATTTCGTAGAGAGATAGATTAATCATAAAGTGTAGAGGTTTTTCTTTATTTTGTAAATTTATCCCTTATGTTTTTCATTTTTGCGATTATCATCTGAAAAATTGATATGGGTCCAAATTTAGCCGTATTGGAAAATCATGCACTAATGGGTCAGTCATTTTGTTTGGGTAAAAGTTGAGGCCAAATCGAGTTGTTGGCCAAAGTTGATTACCAATTTGTTGATTTTATTTTTTACTTATGTGGGCTATGTTGGTTCTCAAACTATTGTATTTTCTACTCCAATTTGTTTCCATTTAACGCATCTTTGATGATTAATATATTGTATGTGGGATGGAAAAAATGTACTGGATTGGTACGAGTAGTCGACTGAATTGGTACAGGCATCATAAGCATATTGTGTTCATTGTGAATTGCTAGTACGCGACTTGTTTGCCTTCCGTCGAGAAACAACAAAAACATTACAACATGGATCATTGCACTATATAGTTCCACTTATATGAATTAACTTTACCGTATGATGTAGATAAAGTTCGTAAAGTATATTTGAGTGAGTATTGTTGTAACACCCCCAATCCACTCAGGGATATTACACGCCGTAGACCCTCTCCTCGAAGATCTACCAGGCTGGTAACAACATTTAACATCTCGACAATGCCTTCAAGGCTAAATGACTCAGTAGACCGATTTGGTCTTTCAATAAAAATATACAACTCAATTACAACATATACCCACGCAGGGGTCAAAATACAATAAACTCCCGTACAACGGGGAAAAGATACTGCAGCGGAAAAGAAAATACAACTAGACCAATACGACATCAACGGATCCTCGTGTGATTAGTATCGTTCATCTTTCATCATCCTTCGTGCCGACCCTGTGTTATGCTCCAAAACCTGAATGCAAAAATAGACATCCACCCCCCGAATACTCGGGGTTAGCAAAACTCCACTGTTTTGCTAGTGCAAGTACAAAGTGCAAATACGAGCCATACAATTCACATTCCACGAATAACAATAACCAGGAATCCTCAAAGATCCAAACGAAACGAAAAGTACTTCTCGAGGCAAGGGTTTGAGAAAACCTTTAAAAATCGAAATATCATAAATCAATGGAAATAATTTATAAAACGGTTTAGAATGCCATCGAGAGTTTTAATAGAAAATAATTTAGGATTATCAAATCCTACTTTTCAAAATCCAAAGGACAAAAGGGGTCACCGCCCCAAAGGTTTACTTTCCAAAAAAAATGACATTTACCAAACCGTTGGGATTTTAGCCCCAAATCCATAAAATGACTTTTACAAAACCATTGGGATTTTAGCCCCAAATCTCATCAACTCACAGTATACAAGAACGACCACAAGGTTCGTCTTGCAACGTCAAAATCCACAATTAAAGGATTTAACACAAACAACAAAATACTCTAGAGCCATCCTAGCCAAGTAGGCCAAACGAACAACTTACCTCTTACACACTTAGTCAATGCATGCAATCACGAAAACCGTTCAAAAGCACTCATTTCCGGAAATGCCATAAATAAGTCACATTTGTAAAATGCACCACAATTAACCGTCGATCCACGTCTCTGTGGACCCCTACCGAGACCCCGTCGGATCTAACCCGTAGTGGTTAAAAGCAAGCTCGTCGATCCACGTCTCTGTGGACCCCTACCGAGACCCCGTCGGATCTAACCCGTAGTGAGCATACACACACACACATTACTCATGCAAAACTAACATGCTAAGAATGTAAGTTCATTAAGAATACTCACTAGAGATGGCCATTAACTCGACACCACTATCAAACTCTTCAAAACACAATAACAAGATTAAATATGGAATACACTGTTGTTACCCAAAATATTATCCGGAGATAGTATTGCTGGAAAGATCGAGTAACAAACAAATGCGAGAACACTTCCGTGAGAAAATAGATAACACAAGATTTGCCGGGGTTGTTAATCCCGAGCTTGAATGCTCTCGCGAGATGTTATTAATAAATATACTGTCGAGTACAAATATTAATGTTAGAATCTAATACAAGGAGTGTAAAGACTTCTAGTTATCTAGGCTTTAGAGCGCATAGATTGCCGGAAGAACCAGATAGATAAATCTGTGAGTTCTTGCTTGGGATATATGATGAATGTGTATGAATATCACTATGAATGTATTAATGGTTGCCAAAAGAGCCTTTCATTCTCTCTTTGGTGTGTATTTTGCACTTAATTTGTAGTGGAATTCGCCTCCCCTTGGCCACAACAGTGAGTCCTCTATTTATAGGGGACAAGGTAGTTGGGATCCCTCAGGCGATCGTGGGCGATCGCCGTTTTCTATATTAAAATAAGACGGCCGATTGTCCCGTCACGTGGGCCTGTTCCCTTGAGGTCTGAGGTTGCAGCTGGAGGCTAGCTGGGCGAACCAATGGGAAGCCAGCACGCGTTGCGAGTTGCTGTCCGGGGAGGACCCACTTTGTACTTTTCGGCGGCCTTGTCGGTAGGTGTGGTAGGTGACAGGCTGGGGTCAATGGTCCTATCTGTCGGTATCCTTTGAAGATCCGCACGTGGGCCATCGTCCAAGATTCGGTCTTCGACGACTTTGACGGATGCTGGATCCATACGTGGCACGAGATGATCGCCTCGGGTTTGCTCATTAAAGACGATTGTCAGACATCAAAAGACGATCGCTGGGTACGAAAAGACGGTCGTCGTATGGTGCCGAACTCCAGGCGTTTGTCCAGAGTATGTATTCCATGGTTGGCTTCTCTGATTGTGATGGCGATCGCCTATCGAGGCGAATTAATCACCGCACAACAATTGCCCCCCAGCTTGCCTCGATGTTGAAAACACGGGGTGAGGTGGCACTGTTGGCGATCGCCAATGTTTAAACGATCAGCCGATCTGAATTCAAATATGGACGACCTTCTTTCGCGTCGGGAGCAGCGGGAAAAGAAGGCGGGCTTTCCAAAAGCGGCAGGGACACGCGTCGCGCTGCTGTTGGGGGAATCCGACGGTTTGTCAGACCTGTCGGCTGGCATGCCCTCGAAAAGACGCGTATGCGGGATTCGAGGGATGCATTTAATGCGTCCCCACGTGACGGTTGCGATCCAGCCCCCGAGGTTCCTCCTATTTGCATTTAGGCCCTCGTCTCCATCTATAAAAAGGGCAGGACTTCTTCTCCTTCACATTTTACGCGTCATTGCTTCCCTAGCCGAATTTCTGCAAAAATTTTCGGAGCTATTTGTGCCGATCTCCCTCTTTTCTCTAGGTAAGAAAAATTAATCTTCTCCCTCTCTTTACTTTCTAATATGTCGGGAGGATCAAAAGCCTTCGAGACTGGAAGTTCTTCCGCTGCCGCAGCGTCGCCTGAACGGGAGGAGATTCCCGTTGGAGTGGATAAGGAGACGGCCGTTGAAGCTATTCGAGCGGGGATTGCACCCGCAGAACTCGAAGAACTTTTCAACGAGGCCGAGGTGGCGAGGACGGCGGCGACGGAGGAGCAGGGGGGCTCGCCGGTGGATGAGGATGATTTGGTGCGGGAGGCCTGGGAACGAGAGAGTAGATTCAGCCCCGCCTACGTGGCTTTTGCTCAGATGATGGAAGCGATCGCCGGACCCTGTCCGGAATTCGATTTCGAAGCCTACACCACCACTCACCCTTACGAACATGTGAATCGGACGGTCTTTCAGGCCGCCGTCCCGTCTCCGTGGACTCTTGGAAAGATCCGGAGTACGGAGACCAAGAAAGACCTGAGCCGTTGGAGGGCTAAATATCATATCCCCTCTGACGTTTCTTTGCACGTGCCCTCGGAGAATGAGCGTGCCGACCAACTGCCCAAGGATATGGTTGCCGTCAACGAGATGATTATGGGGGCGGGTCTGCGATTCCCGTTGCCATTCGCCGTCTCCTACTTGCTGATCGCCTGGAATTTGGCGCCTCTTCAACTGACGCCGAACGCATGGCTACAGATCATTTGCACGTTGACCCTGTTTGGCGGTCACCGGTTGTTCCGCCTCCTTACTGCGCTGGAGATGAATTACTTGTTTAAACTAGCCGCGCAGAAAGGGTCGATCGGCGGCTACCATATCCAAGGCCGAATCGGGAGAGTGGTCCTTGGCGTGCCGAATAAGACCAGGGGTGACCTGGCTAAATGGTGTTGGGTCGGCGGGGCATGGCGATCGGCGTCGAGTGACATGCCGAATGAGGAGTTGGAGATCCCCACCACTTTCCGGGAGAGGAATCCGAGTAAGGATTTAAACTCTCCCCTTGATTGAGCTTGTCTTGGACTGATCTAATTTTGCTTTCTTTTTGCAGGACCTCTCGTTCCAGCGATCGATGACCTTCCATTCAATTTCCTGATCGTTTGGGAGCGGATCCGTGCCTTGCCGAACTCCTTTATTGACGTTCGATCGCTTGGTACCGAAGCTCATCGGTTGGGGGCTCGATTGTTCTGCTACCCCCGTCACTTGAAAGTTCCAGGTATGAGTTTAAGTGGTGCTTCCTTTCTTGACGATCGTCTCCAGGAGGTCGTTTTGTTTTGTCTAACTTGTTTGTATCTTTTCTTTGACAGAGGCTTATTTTCCCCGTTTTGCCGAACCACCGCCAGAAATAGCCATGTCGAACCCGGGAGTTCTTGGTCTCCTTCACTTGGGCAAGCAGACTGGTCGCGTTCCTGCGACGACATCTCGCCCTGCTCCGGTGACGAGGCCTTCCGAGGTTCCAGTCGCCGAGACGGTGGTTCAGGGCGAGGAACAGCTTCAGCGCCGCAAGAGGCGAAGGTCGGAGGAGTCCCCGTCGATTTCTGAGGCGGATGTATCAATTCTTGAGCCTCCGGTCGCTGCGGCTCCTATCTCTGCCATCCCGATGATGGAGCGATCAGGCCCTAGGCCCACGGTCCCCGGCCCCCGGTCATCTGGCAGCTCGGCGAAGAAGGTGGCGATCGCCGAGGCAGAAACCTCCCGGGGCAAGCCTTATTTCGGACGCGATCCCGAGCTGGTCAATAGGTAAGAAAGGGTCAAAATTTTCTGAGTTAGGCATTCTGAGCATGGTATGGGCTAACTCCTTGGTTTCCTTGGTTTGCGCTGCAGGGTTCGTCTCGCCGACCCGGACGTTGCTCCCATGGTGCTGGACTTTCTGTCGAGCAAGGCTCCGCAACAGTCTCTCGAAGTCCCTGCTTACGTTCGCCAGGCTATCACCTCTCTGCCCAAGGCTTGGACGACCGATCTTGATGCGATCGCTCGTCGGCGATCTGGAGACGCCATGCAGGCGACCGTTGCCCAGGCTCTTCAGACGGCGACGATGGCCGTCCAAGCTGCTAGGGATTTTGAGGGGCCACCCTCCACTGCTCATCTCCATCGCGACCTCGAGGCCGCCCGGAACAATAATATCGAGGATGCCAACCGGATCCGGTCTATGGAGAAGGAGTATGAGGAGACGGCCAAAAGGGCTAAGCAGGACGTGGATCGATTGAAGCAGGAGCTGAGCCGCTCTAAGGAGGCTGCCGATCGGTCCCGTGATAAGGAGAAGGAAACCCGCCAGAAGCTCGTGGCTTCACAAGAGGAGGCGGCTGGGCTGAAGGCGATGGTGGATCGGCTCAGCGGTGAGCTGGAGGCGGCGAAGAAAGAGCTGGAGAAGGCCAGGGGCGAGAATGCTGCCAAGGCGGTCGAGCTGGCGGAGGTCGAGAAGACGGCGGCGGATTTGAAGGGGCAGCTGAAGGCGATCGAGGTCGATCCCTACCTTAACGTCGAGCACGTCGGCGAGTTCGCTTATTACTTAGCCTATGCTGACGCTGTTCGAGCCGCTAAAAAGGCAGGGGTCGAGATCGGTCCCCTGATGGAGAGCTTCAAATCCTATGTCCTCGAGCATCCTCTGCATCCAGAATTCTCCTTGCCGATCCTTGACTTTGTCGACTTCGGGATCGACTTGAGTTGGTATACCGGCAAACTCATTCATCTCGGGGCCGATGGGGGAGCCCAAGCCGATCCGCAACCCAAGGGCGAAGACCAGTAGGCGGGGCCTTGAGAGGCATTTTTGTTCTCCTCTGTAATTTGTACTTTTTGTAATGCCTTCGGGCCTCGTAATGTATGAAACTTGTGTTATGAATAAAATGCTCCTTTTTTCATACTGTCTCTTTACATGCGATCGCCTTTGAATGTTTGCGTGCAATTTTTACAAGTATGTGTATGATTGCTTTCGACGTTTTGTTCATCCGACCGATTGTCTGAGTGTTGAAAGCATTGATATGTTTTGAATCGGAATTCTTACTTGTAATTTTTGTCGAACGACCCTGGTCGTCCTGCGTGTGTTTGAGCGAAGCCGATCGTGTGTGGTTCTTCTTTGTTCAATCGTATTTGAGAGTAGCTCGACCTATCTCTGCCCCCTTGTTTTTGTTCACTTATTGTAAGTAAGGAAACAAAAACTAGTTTGTCTGGCGAACTATCTTCATTTTGCCGATTCTGAAGAATCATGTATGGTTGGGGTGTTCGATGGACCGACCTCCCCAATCGTGTCTTTGTGTGCGAGGGATATTGTGTATCCCGCGACTCACTTTTTGTGAGGGTCCTCCGTTAGGCTATGCCTGCCTTGTGTTAAAACGAAAGGCGTGCGATCTCGGTCTGGAGGAGTCCTTGCGCGGAGTGTTGTCGGCTTATTTGACATCACGTCCGCAGCTTGTCAGCTCTGCTTCCACCTCGACCCGCCATTAAGATGGCGACCCTCGACGGTGTACGTTGAGATGGGGGTAGTGGCACGTCGCATTGTCCGGGTTCACCATGTTAAATGATGTACCTTGAGGGCGTGCGATCGTGCCTACTGATTATTTTGGAGGGGCCTTTAGCTACGCCGGCCTCGTATTTAAACGAAAGACGAGCGATCTCAGCCCAAAGGAACCTTGCATGGGCGAAGCTGTCGGTTCCATCGACCTCCAGGACCATGGCTGCATTAATTTTACCTAGGATCGTCGTGATCAGCGATCGTCGGCGGTATGCGATATGCCTGATGGGGCGATCGCCAGAATAGATGGGATAGGAAAAAATCTCATTATATTCCTTGTATATCATTGAAATTGAATACAAAATTATCACTGGTAGTATTTTTTCAGATGCACGGCGTTCCAGGGGTATTGATCCGGAGTACCGTCAGGATGTTCCAGCTCGTAGGATCCTTTAGTTAGCCATCTGGATACTCTGAAAGGTCCCTCCCAGTTCGGACCGAAAACGCCTGTGTGGGTTTGGATCTTCTTGAGGACGAGATCGCCCACTTGAAACCTTCTTTCTTTGACCTTTGAATTGAAGAACTTCTCGGCTCTCCTTTTGTGGATTGTGTTCTTCACTTCTGAGGTCAGCCGTCGTTCTTCGAGCAGGTCTAGGTCGATTCGTCGGGCTACATCGTTATCGGTCGTCATCTCCTGTTCGGTTCGATGGCTGAGGACGGCGATCTCTGAAGGAATCACCGCTTCTGTTCCGAAGGCAAGGGCGAATGGGGTTTCTCCGGTTGAATTGCGGGTCGTCGTTCGGTAGGACCACAAAACGTCTGGGAGCTCGCTCGCCCATCGTCCTTGCCTGGATTCGAGTCACGCTTTAATCATGTGTTTGAGGATCTTATTCACTGCCTCTACCTTCCCGTTCGTCTGAGGGTGATAGGGTGCTGAGAATAACCTTTTGATTCCCCACTTTTCGCAGAATTGCATGACTTCTAAGCCGTCGAACTGTTTTCCGTTGTCGGAGATGATGGCCTGGGGCAGACCGAATCGGCATACGACGTTTTTCCATATAAACTTGATCACTTGCTCTTGTCCGATCTTGTTGAGCGGTTCGGCCTCAGCCCATTTGGTGAAATAGTCGACCCCTACGATGGCGAACTTACAGCCCCCTGGAGCCGTTGGTAAGGGGCCTATAAGGTCGATGCCCCATTGCGCAAATGGCCAAGGGCTATACATGGAGGTGAGCTGTTCGAGTGATAGTTTAATGTTGGGGCCCATTATCTGACACCTATGACACGATCTGGCATAGGCGATCGCATCTTTCCGAAGTGATGGCCAGAAAAACCCTTGTCTGGTTGTCTTATGGATGAGGGCTCGCCCGCCCGCATGGTTTCCACAAATTCCATCATGGATCTCAGCTAAAACGATCCGAACTTCCTCTGGTGTAATACACTTGAGGAGGGGAAGGCTGAAGGCTCGCTTGTAAAGCCGGTCGTCCAATAGGGTATATCTGGTCGCACGGAGCTGGAGTTGGCGAGCTTTAACACGGTCGTCAGGGACCGTTCCGTCCTTTAAGTATTTGATGAACGGAGTCATCCAATTCTCCTCGGCGATGGCGACCGTGATAACCAGGCTTCTTTCGATCGCCGACCTTGCTGACTTTGTGATTTGGATATTGGAGAAGTCGGCTGCTCCATCCGATGATGCTAGCTTGGAAAGAGCATCGGCCTGGGAGTTGTGCTCTCTCGGGACTTGTTCGATTAGTACTTCTTCAAATTTTGTGCACATTTCGCGACCGGCTCTTGGTATTTGACCATCTCATTGCGCGCGCCTCATATTCTCCCTTGACTTGGTTTACGACCAAGAGGGAGTCCATGAAGATATGAAGGCGACGAACATCTAGGGCGAGGGCTAGATCGAGCCCGCCTACCAAAGCTTCGTATTCGGCTTCATTGTTGGTCGCACGAAAACCGAAACGCACAGCATTTGTGAAACTCTGACCGTCGGGGCTGATGAGGACAATCCCTGCCCCTGCTCTCGAATTGGTTGCTGAGCCATCCACGTATAACTTCCAGGCAGGTCGGCCAACCTGGGTTGGACTGTGAGGGAACGTTAATTCCACCACGAAGTCCGCCAGAGCTTGGCCCTTGATCGCTGTGCGAGGAGCGTAAGTGATACCATATTGGGCGATCTCCAGCGACCACTTGAGGAGTCGCCCGTTGGTGTCCGGTCGGTGCAGGACTTGTCTTAGAGGTAGAGTTGTTGGGACTTCCACTTGGTGATCGAATAAATAAGCCCTCAGCTTAAGAACACTCATGACAAGGGCGTAGGCGATCTTCTCCAATGGGGTATAACGTGTCTCAGCGTCGTGGAGCGCCTGGATAACATAGTAGATGGGCAAGTGAGCTTGTCCCTCCGCTCGCACCAGAACGGCACTTAGTGCGACCTCCGAGGCTGCTAGGTAAAGGAATAGTTTTTCACCGGGGATCGGCTTTGCCAGGATCTGGGGTTTAGATAGATATTCCGTTATTTTGGCGAATGCTATCTGGCTTTCCTTCGTCCATGCGAACTTCTTGTTCTTGATGGTCGCGAAGAAAGGCTTGCTTTTATCGCCGAGCCGTGATATGAAACGGTTGAGGGCGGCTAGACAACCTGTGAGGCGTTGCACTTGCTTTATGTTTCGCGGTTCCTGCATGTCAAGGATCGCCTGTATCTTGGTGGGGTTCGCCTCGATCCCCCTTTGGCTCACTATGTGCCCCAGGAACTTCCCGGAGCCCACCCCGAAGTTGCATTTCTTGGGGTTCAGCTTCATGTTAAACTTCTCAAGGATGGCGAACGTCTCGGCGAGATCGTTGAGGTGATCTTCCTTCTTGAGGCTTTTGACTACGATATCGTCAATGTATACCTCCATGGTCTTGCCGATCTGATTGGCGAACATTCTGTTGACCAATCGCTGGTAGGTCGCCCCTGCGTTTTTCAAGCCGAACGGCATTCTGACCCAAAAGTATATGTCTTTTTCTGTGTGGAAAGATGTGTGTTTTATGTCTTCCTCCGCCATTGGGATTTGATGATACCCGGCGAAGGCATCCATAAACGAAATCATTTCGCAACCTGTCGTACTATCGACCAAGTGATCAATATGAGGCATCGGGAAGTGATCTTTTGGACATGCCGCGTTGAGGTCGGTGAAGTCAATGCACAATCTCCAGGAGCCAGTTGGCTTTTTGACGAGCACCGCATTGGCGACCCATTGTGGTTCGTCTGTGGCTACTTCGATCAATTTGTTGTTGAGTAACTTCTGGACTTCTATGTCGAGCGCCGCGTATTTCTCGGGACCGAACTTCCTTCGCTTCTAGTGAACAGGCTTCATCGCCCGGTCGATCTTCAGATAATGGCAAGCGTGTTCGGGACTTATGCCAACCATATCTTGATGCAACCAGGCAAAGACTCCGATGTTCCTACGTAGCAAGTTGATCAGACCCCCCTTTAATTCGTGGTCGATGCTCGCGCCGATCTGTACTTCCCGTTCTGGATGATCCGGATCCATCGTAATGCTCTCCAACTCTTCGACAGGGACGGTCGCCTCTCGTTTTGTGCGATCTCCGGACTCGGTCCTTGGATCGATGTCGAGACTTGGCTCGAAACCGATCCTAGGCTCGATGTCTTCCGTCAATTGATGAGAGATGGCGTCCCCTGAGTCGGGTTGGTACGATGTGTTTGGCTCGTCGATCTCCATGGGTTGATCGTCGATCGCTTCAATGGTACATATAGTATGGGAAGTATTGAAAGAAGTAACAACATAGGAGTAATTCAAACATCTTTTTGCCATTAGCTGATCTCCTTTTACAGTACCGACCGTCCCATCGGCAGTGGGGAATTTGATACAGTAAAAGAAAGATGAGGCGACCGCCTCAAAGGTTTCCAAAAAGGGGCGACCTAGGAACCTATTATAGATGCTGGGCCTATCTATGATTAAAAAGCTTAGGTTCCTAGTAATCCTAACCTTGGGATCATAAAAGCATACTAGCTCAACGGAGATCTTGATCCTCCCGTAGGCTTGGACTGTGTTGTCGCCGAACCCTTGGAGCACGGTGTCGAAAGGCTTCATGAATTTGATCAAGTTGCCGAGTTGGTCTAGGGCGGATTTGAATATGATGTTGCAAAAACTCCCATTGTCGACCAGCACGCGATCGACCGTCTTCCCAAGGATACAGGCGGAGATCACCAGTGCATCCTCTTTGGGGCATTGCACTCCCTCCCTGTCTTTGTTGGAGAAGGTGATGAGTGCGTCTTTAGAGATGGTTGGCTCCGGAGGTACCACGACGTGGACCCCGGCGAATGCCCTCAGCTCGGCCTTTCGCTTCCTGTTCGACATGGTGGAAACCGGGGAAAGACCCCCGAGGTTTCCACCTCCTGCTTGAAGCATGTTGATCCGACCGCCAGAGTTGATCGGTGGGACCGATTCATCAGAGTACTCCGGCTCATGCTCGATCCTGGCGACCGGATTAGGAGGAGTTCTCTCGTGTTGTCGGCGCTCGCGCCCTCCGGTCTTTTCCGTCCTTGGCTCTGGCTTGGTGACCAAGTTGTCCAGTTTGCCTTCCTCAAACAGTCGCCAGAGCTGTCTGAGGAGGTCGCGGCATTGGCTAGTGTTGTGGCCGGGACTCTTATGATAGGCACAGAATTTGCTACGGTCTAGGTGACCGTGGTCCCTTATCGGCTTTGGTTTGGAAAGCCACTCGCGACCCTTGATCGCGTTGAAGATGTGGGCCGGAGATAAGTTGAGGTTGTGGAGAAGGTGGACCTCTACATCCTCGAAGGCTTTGAACTCGCCAGGTGGCTTGGCGATCGCCTTTCTGGGCTTGGCGACCGCCTTCTTCTGGACATGGGAAGGTTCTTTTCCTTCTTCGGATGGTCCCTTCTAAGCGGAGTGAGAGCATCCTCTGTCTGGCCGGGAAACCAGCGGCTTTGCCGCGGAAGATCGAGTTGGTCGGGGGGATATCTTTTGTGAGGTGTCTGAACATGGGCGAACGTCCGTGGAATCCGCTCATAACTGAGTTGAGAGCGAGCTCGTCGCTGATGGGCTCGCCGGTGAGGCCTATTTTGTCTACCCGATCGATGTAATCTTCGTCTGACTCGTCCTTCCCCTGCTTGATTTTTATCATGCGATGGGGGCCTTCAGGGTGAGCGACTTTGGCGGCGAAGTCGTGAAGTCTTTCGCCAGCTTCTCAAAGCAGTTGATTGAGCGAGGTGGTAGTGAGACGTACCACCTGTGGGCGAGGTCGCCCAGAGTTAGCGGGAACATTTGACATTTCGTCGCATCTGATGCTCCACATCCTGTCATGTAGATCCGGAATTTGCTCAAGTGGGTTTCCGGATCCGATCTTCCCTCATATAGAGGTGTCTGTGGAGGATTGATCGTTGGTTGGACTGGGGCGAGCTCGATCTGAGTTGCGAGTGGTTCGCTTGGTCCAGTGTGTTGTGCGGCGGTTAATACGCCTCGATAGGCGATCGGCATCACGATCAGAAAAGCCAACCATGAAAGACATACTCCGGACAAACGCCTAGAGTTCGGCATAATGCGGCGATCGTCTTTTGGTAACCAGCGATCGTCTTTTGATATCTGGCGATCGTCTTTAATGAGCGGACCAGAGGCGATCATCTCATGCCACGTGGGGATCCAGCATCCGTCAAAGTCGTCGAAGACCGAATCTTGGACGATGGCCCACCCGCGGATCTTCAAAAGATACCGACAGATAGGATCATTGACCCCAGCCTGTCACCTACCACACCTACCGACAAGGCCGCCGAAAGGTAAGTGGGCCCTCCTCGGACAGCTGACTCAGCAACGTCTTGGCTTCCCATTGGTTCACCAGTGGCCTCCAACTGCAACCTCGGACCTCAAGGGAACAGGCCCACGTGACGGGACGATCGGCCGTTCTATTTTAATATAGAAAACGGCGATCGCCCGCGATCGCCTGAGGGATCCCAACTACCTTGTCCCCTATAAATAGAGGACTCACTACTGCGGCCAGAAGGGGCGAATTCTACTACGAATTAAGTGCAAAATACACACCAAAGAGAGAATAAAAGGCTCTTTTGGCAACCACTAACACATTCATAGTGATATTCATACACATTCATCATATATCCCAAGCAAGAACTCACAGATTCATCTATCTGGTTCTTCCGGCAATCTACGCGCTCTAAAGCCTAGATAACTAGAAGTCTTTACACTCCTTGTATTAGATTCTAACATTAATATTTGTACTCGACAGTATATTTATTAATAACATCTCGCGAGAGCATTCAAGCCCGGGATTAACAACCCCGGCAAATCTTGTGTTATCTATTTTCTCACGGAAGTGTTCTCGCATTTGTTTGTTACTCGATTATTCCAGCAATACTATCTCCGGATAATATTTTGGGTAACAACAATTGGCGCTAGAAGGAGGGCAATCTAAACCTTCATTTTTATCCCTACCGTCTCGAAGAACACTCACTGTTCTCCAGACATATACTTGAAGAAACACTCACTGTTCTTCAATAGAAAAACCTTCAGAAAATGACATCAGCGACAACCTCCAAGAGGGCCACCCTGAGATCTGCCGGAAATCTCATTCCGGCCCGGACTAAATCTCAGCCCACGGCGGAAGGCGACCGTGGCGACGCTAGGCTCTCACTCCCACCCCCGAGGGACGGTTCTAGCCTCTCACTCGATCAGTTCCAGACCACGGAACAGATTGAGGAGGCTATAGCCATCCTCAGGGAGCGGCAGAAGGCTAATGGATCGCCCACCATCACTCCGTCGACCATCCGCCGGGCAAGCAAACGAAAGCTCAAGGGGATCTATGTCGAGAAATCGATAGAAAGCCCCGAGCCACAGGAGAAGGCTCTCGTAAGGCGGGACGATTCCATCTTCAGCCGCCTGGGGAGCAATCCCTCATGGCGACCTGGGCACTCAGGCCCCAGTCGGGAGACATCGGTATCTGAATCCTTTACCAGGAGTTCGGCATATCCGACTCCCAAGAGACAGGTCGGTCAGCGAGCCCCTGCTCGCCCAAGGAAGGAACCCGCTGGCAGGGAGCTCGTCATTCACCACGGGGCTAGGGGATCAGTACACGATCGCCTTGGTTCACGCTCCGAGAGCCACTCGGCGAGCAGTCAGGCAACGACGATGGCCGCCATGCAACGCCACTCGGCGAGATGAAGGCGCTCCTGGAAAATAGGGCGGCGCCGGAAGATCGATCATTGGATCAAGCGAACCTCTCACGACTCGGATCGAGCTCGCCCCAGTACAACCAACGATCAATCCCCACAAACACCTCTATACGAGGAGATCGGATCCGGAAACCCACTTAAGCAAATTCCGGATCTACATGACCGGATGCGGAGCTTCAGATGTGACGAAATGTCGTATGTTCCCGTTAACTCTGGGCGATCTCGCCCACAGATGGTACACCTCACTACCATCTCGCTCAATCAATTGCTTTGAGAAGCTAGCGAACGACTTCACGTCGTACTTCGCCGCCAAAGTCGCTCGCCCGGAAGGTCCCCACCGCATGATGAAAATCAGGCAGGGGAAGGATGAATCGGATGAGGATTACATCGACCAGGTAGACGAGATAGTCCTCACCGGTGAGCCCGTCAGCGACGAGATCGCTCTCAACTCAGTTATGAGCGGATTCCACGGACGTTCGCCCATGTTCAGACACCTCACAAAAGATATCCCCCCGTCCTACTCGATCTTCCGCGGCAAAGCCGCCGGTTTCCTGGCCAGACAGAGGATGCTCTCACTCCTCTTAGAAGAGGGACCATCCGAAGAAGGAAAAGCACCTTCCCATGTCCAGAAGAAGGCGGTCGCCAAGCCCAGAAAGGCGATCGCCAAGCCGCCTGGCGAGTTCAAAGCCTTCGAGGATGTAGAAGTCCACCTTCTCCACAACCTCAACTTATCTCCAGCCCACATCTTCAACGCGATCAAGGGTCGCGAGTGGCTTTCCAAACCAAAGCCGATAAGGGACCACGGTCACCTAGACCGTAGCAAATTCTGTGCCTATCATAAGAGTCCCGACCACAACACTAGCCAATGCCGCGACCTTCTCAGACAGCTCTGGCGACTGTTTGAGGAAGGCAAACTGGACAACTTGGTCACCAAGCTGGAGCCAAGGACGGAAAGGACCGGAGGGCGCGAACGCCGACAACACGAGAGAACTCCTCCCAATCCGGTCGCCAGGATCGAGCATGAGCCGGAGTACTCTGATGATTCGGTCCCACCGATCAACTCTGGCGGTCGGATCAACATGCTTCAAGCAGGAGGTGGAAACCTCGGGGGTCTTTCCCCGGTTTCCACCATGTCGAACAGGAAGCGAAAGGCCGAGCTGAGGGCATTCGCCGGGGTCCACGTGGTGGTACCTCCGGAGCCAACCATCTCTAAAGATGCACTCATCACCTTCTCCAACAAAGACAGGGAGGGAGTGCAATGACCCAAAGAGGATGCACTGGTGATCTCCGCCTGTATCCTTGGGAAAACGGTCGATCGCGTGCTGGTCGACAACGGGAGTTTCTGCAACATCATACTCAAATACGCCCTAGACCAACTCGGCAACCTAATCAAATTCATCAAGCCTTTCGAAACCGTGATCCAAGGGTTCGGCGACAACACAGTCCAAGCCTACGGGAGGATCAAGCTCTCCGTTGAGCTAGTATGCTTTTATGATCCCAAGGTTAGGATTACTAGGAACCTAAGCTTTGTAATCATAGATAGGCCCAGCATCTATAATGGGTTCCTAGGTCTCCCCTTTTTAGAAACCTTTGAGGCGGTCGCCTCATCTTTCTTTTACTGTATCAAATTCCCCACTGCCGATGGGACGGTCGGTACTGTAAAAGGAGATCAGCTAATGGCAAAGAGATGTTTGAATTACTCCTATGTTGTTACTTCTTTCAATACTTCCCATACTATATGTAACATTGAAGCGATCGACGATCAACCCATGGAGATCGACGAGCCTAACGCATCGTACCAACCCGACTCAGGGGACGCCATCTCTCATCAATTGACGGACGACATCGAGCCAAGGATCGGTTTCGAGCCAAGTCTCGACATCGATCCAAGGACCGAGTCCGGAGATCTTACCAAACGAGAGGCGACCGTCCCTGTCGAAGAGTTGGAAAGCATTACGATGGATCCGAATCACCCCGAACGGAAGTACAGATCGGCGCAAATATCGACCACGAATTAAAGGGAGATCTGATCAACTTACTACGTATGAACATCGGAGTCTTTGCCTGGTCGCATCAAGATATGGTTGGCATAAGTCCCGAACACGCTTGCCATTATCTGAAGATCGACCGGACGATGAAGCCTGTTCACCAGAAGCGAAGGAAGTTCGGTCCCGAGAAATACGCGGCGCTCGACATAGAAGTCCAGAAGTTACTCAACAACAAATTGATCGGAGTAGCCACAGACGAACCACAATGGGTCGCCAACGCGGTGCTCGTCAAAAAGCCAACTGGCTCCTGGAGATTATGCATTGACTTCACCGACCTCAACGCGGCATGCCCAAAAGATCACTTCCCGATGCCTCATATTGATCACCTGGTCGATAGCACGGCAGGTTGCGAAATGATGTCGTTTATGGATGCCTTCGCCGGATATCATCAAATCCCAATGGTGGAGGAAGACATAAAACACACATCTTTCCACACAGAAAAAGACATATACTTTTGGGTCAGAATGCCATTCGACTTGAAAAATGCAGGAGCGACCTACCAGCGATTAGTCAACAGGATGTTCGCCGATCAGATCGGCAAGACCATGGAGGTCTACATTGACGATATCGTAGTCAAAAGCCTCAAGAAGGAAGATCACCTCAACGATCTCGCCGAGACGTTCGCCATCCTTGAGAAGTTTAACATGAAGCTGAACCCCAAGAAATGCAACTTCGGGGTGGGCTCTGATCGCTAGAATTCGCGTAGTATGGTTTTCAAATCCGATCAATTTTAAAATTTGTAAAACCTCAAAGTATTTCCAAGGTGTCGAACCCAAGGGAATTGATATGTCGAAAATAAAGGAAGTAACTCTACTCAAAATTTGACTGCTATTTAGGAATCCGAAAATTTGGTTTGTTTCTAATTATCTAACTTTAAAAATCGAAATATAAAAATTAAATAAAAGATGAATTATCTAAATCAAGCAAATAAAGCAAATTAGCAAGATAAAATCACAAGTTGAAAGCTAATTGATCCTAGGGTAGTATCATCTAATTGAGTTCACACAATCCATTCACTTGATTCCTTTTCCCCAAATTTTAATTCAATCCTAGAAATAATGACTCAGCCGATCTAGAATTCCGATCAAGGCAACCTAGAAAGATAGTTAATTTAAACCATTTTCTCCGCCAGGGCTCAAAGAATTTAAATCACTTAAAAAACGCCAACTTATTTATCTATGATTTATCTTTCTCCACTCAGGTCTTAAGATAAAATCATATTGTGCATCAAGTATTTCCACTAATTAATTAATCCTTCCAGGCAAAATCAATTAGCTAACATGCATCGATTAAGAGCCCTTTAATCTAGCATGAGATTTACCACATCTTGACCACAAGCCTAGGATGAAAGGTAAAAAGGTAATCAAAGGGACATCATGTGAACATCAATTAAATTTACTAACCCTAGAATCAATCAATGGATTTAGCCAGACATAATTGAAATTAAACAAGAAATAGATGGAGAATGCATATTATTAATATGAAAAGAGAGATTACAACCCTTTCGGATGAACTCTGAGTCTTCAATCTCCGAAAAACAATAATAGTTGCTGCCTCCAAAAAGTTCTTGTATCCCAAGAATTAATCTTGCCTAAAATTCAAAGTGTGCTAAAGATGAAAAAGATGATAAAAGCTGATGAAAGGTCATAAACTAGGTCTCGGGGGAGGTGTATATAGCCTATGGGAGTTAAACTCCCGATTAGCCCTAATCTAGGAAACAAAATCTATCCAAAAGAGTCACAATCCGTCAAAATTCGAGAACATTGGCGACTTATCGGCCGCACCTATCGGCCGATAAGTCGCCCGATAGTTGGTTCGTCTGTAGACTTCACTCTATAGTGCCTGGACACCTTTCGGACGCACCTATCGGCCGATAGGCTGGCCCGATAGGTTCGCCTGTCTCTTGCAAAAATCCGTTTCTTCCGTCCGTTTGACTCGACTCTCGGTCCTTTGTCTCGTTTTGGGTCCTTTTGGCTCTAAAAACCTGCAAACACACTAAAACCAACCCAAACGCGTAATACGGCTCGACTAATCATAAATAAGCCAAATACGAGCACATTAATCACGAAATGAGATAAAAACCTAGTATAAAATCCTAGAAAAATGTGGTAAAATTACCACTTATCAAACCCCCCCAAACTTAAGCCTTGTTCGTCCCGAACAACAAAAAGAAAAGAAAAAGAAAGTCGTGAATCATCGTGCAACTCATAGTGTTCAACCTAATCAATACTATCGTGTAATTCTCTCTAAATAATCCGAGTGTCGTAAAGCGAGCACTTTTCGAATAATGATTCCGCAAAGTAGTCAAGTTCACCCTAATCATTCGCTCATGAAGAAAATCCATTTCAAAGATTAACAAAACGTGAGTCAAATCGATCAATATGAAAGGCTAAAATAAACAAGCTAGTTCGTCCCGTTCCACATCTAGTGGCACAATTTTCACGAGTTTCATAACAAATAAACCTCGGACAAGATTCCCTTATATATATGTTTAAGAATTTGATTCGAGTTGACCACTAGGTTAGGATCTCGGATGTTTCATCGGGGTAATCCTAGGTGGAACTTCCATTCTCATGTATTAGGAAACCGTTTGACGTAAAAAGACACTCATGGGGCACATGGATGCTTCTAGTTACTAAGTTCCCGTCTACAAATGAGAAACAACTCGAATATATAATTTCCGCATGTCCGAATCAAGGTCGCCGTTTTGCGAGAGTAAACAATGGTCACGCGAATACCCCGGTTACTAGGCTCCCTCTCATTGGCACATGTGAAATATCTAAATCACTAGTCTAATCGGGGTCGTCGTTTTACGCGAGGGTAAACAACGGGTCACGCGAATGCCCCGGTTACTAGACTTCCCTTCATAGAACAACATTATCTCGACTTTTGGGAAAAGCGACCGATTCTAAACTCAATCTAAGTGCCAACACGACTAAAGAAAGCAGTCTGACTCACTATCCTAAGATGTAACCAAACGTATTGACGGTGATTTTAAAACAAGTATGTATCGTCTCTTATCTGCCAAGACCTCTACAATCACGAAAAATTTTGGACCTAAATGAATACTATGCAAAATGTAAATAGCGACTACAACTTGACTAAAACTCGACCGTTTCTTGAGAGAAAAAGCGATTCGTAACATCGGTATCACACAAATAGAAGCACGAAAAATTCACGAATAAAGAAAAACTAAGACAAGCAAGGCATCAAAGCAAACAACGAAAAGCAAATAAAAGCAAACACGAAATCTAAAAAAAACTACTACGACCTAAAAAAAAAAATAGAAACTAGCAAACACACCAAACGAAAATGAACATAAAAATCTAAAAACTAAGCAACCAAAAGCCAAATCCACACGACACCAATATGAGAAGCACAAATAAAAACAACGGGCACCAACACAAGCAAATAATGATACAAGGCATACAAGGTACTCACACGTGCCGAAATTAACAAAGCCGCACTTCTCCCCCCCCCCCCCAAACTTATTTCGCATCCCAAAGGAGGAATAAGTTTGAAAAGAGAAAGGGGTGGCTTTGTTAACGGAGTACCTGATCACTGCGGCGGAAATGTCGGGTTTGTCGGCCGAGAGCTCCCTTTCCTTCTCTGTGGTTGCCTTAGACTTTCCCGCCTTACACGGCTTCGACTTTTTGCTTTGCTTTCCAGCCATTTCAAAGTTCCTACAAAACAACCATCCAATCAATATCCAATAAGCAACTCATAATGCAAACATTCAACAAGCGTCGACATAATCCAATAATCCCACAATATCAACTAAGAGCCCTATAATGTCCAATAAACATCAAAATCATAGACCCGACAGCCATATACTACGATCAATAAATCACACAACCTCCCCCAAACTTAGACTCCCCCATTTCATATTCAAAGGATCAAAATCACAACCCACAATAACAAAACTACACACTACGATCATATTAGGGCAAATTCTCTCCAATCCAATCTAATTCATCAACAATTTAACTCATATCAATCCCAATTAACAATTCAATTCAACAAATTCACCCAATTTCAACAAATTCGAAATTAGGGTTCTTCCAATTTGGGGTTTTTTTTCAAAATCCGTTCAATTTCATCAATTAATCCCCCAATTTGAAGTACCCATGAACAATCAAGGATAGATAACATGTTTCCATCAAGATTCCATCAACAATCGGGCATAAAATTCACAGAACATCAAAGTCTAACAAAAGCCCCCAAAAAGTGGATCCCCAATTCGAAATTCAACAAAACTCCAAAAAGAATCCGTCAAAGTGCTTCAAAACATGTATAGAATTGAAAAACAAGAGGATTAAGAGTCGAAACCACGTACCTTGATCGAATTTTGAAGGAAGAAAAGTAGAAAAAAATCGCCCCTTATGTTCTATCGTCCGATAGGTGTGTGTGTGTGAAAAACGGGTGGGAGAAGTGTATAAAAGGGGTTATTAATCAACCGGGTCGGAGCGGATACTGGATCGGGTATGTCCTATCGGGCTGGACTATCGGCCGATAGGCTGGGCCGATAGGCACTACAGAAACTTACGTACCTCATATCGGGTCATGATAACGGTCGATAGGGTCTGCCTATCGACCACTGCTTGCAACATGTAATTTTTTTAATTTTCCTCAGCCTATCGGCTGGGCCTATCGGCCGATAGGCTTGTCTGTCTCAAAAATTTTTTCAACTTTTTATATTTCGCATACTTGGTCCCGTTTTTGCTTGGATATGGCGATTAAAGACCTGCAAGTATCCAAAACTCGGCGTGCATGGATTAGAACTTAACAATACTAACAAAGCTACTACGAAACTAGAAACTACAAAAATCACGCAAACGAAAAATCGAAAACAAACGAATAAAACGAACTAATATACATACGTTGGGTTACCTCCCAACAAGTGCTACGTTTAACGTCTTTAGCTAGACGATACCTCATTCATTCCGGGTCTTCAGCGACAACTCCCCCTTGAACGGGTTTGTTGATATCAAGATAGCATACGCTCCTCTCATTAGATCGAAACTCGTTCGCCTCCAACATTCGAACATAATTTGGCAAATCCTCATAAATTTCTTCAACATCGGAATGTGAGTAAATGGATTGTGAAATGCAATGCTCCAACAAGTCGGTCGGGGGTGGCATAATAGACTCAATTTCATAACATTCCTTGGGCGCATCCTCGGGCTTCTTCATCGCGTCATAGATGGAAATTTTCAGATTTTCATCATTAACCCGGAAGGTAAGATCACCCTCTTGGACGTCGATAAGTGCTCTCCCCGTCGCTAGAAACGGTCTCCCAAAGATCAATGGTTGATTTTCGTCTTCGGGCATATCAAAAACTACGAAATCGGCCGGGAAGACTAAGTATTGGACTCTAACGAACACATCCTCCACAACTCCCCTCGGATAAGAGATCGACCGGTCCGCCATGAGTAGAGAAATGGTAGTCGGCTTCATCTCCCCAATCTTCAACCTCTTAAAGATGGATAGAGGCATAAGATTGATGCTTGACCCGAGATCACACAACCCATTACGGAACGTTTGGTCGCCAATCATGCATGTAAAAGTAAAACGTCCCGGATCCTTCTGCTTGAGCGGGAGCTTGTTTTGAATGATAGCGCTACACTCCTCTGTCAAATTTATTGTTTCAAACTTCGCCAACTTCCTCTTGCTTGCCACAGCATCTTTCAAGAATTTAACGTACCCCGGCATGTCTCTCAAAGCGTCTAGAAGTGGAATGTTGATATTCACCTTTTGAAACATGTCGATAAACCGTTGAAGCTTTTCATCATATCTCGACTTGGCCAATCGCTGTGGAAATGGAGCTTTTACCTCAAAATCCTTCACATTCGAACCTAAAGGAGCCTTTCGACCGATAGGGGGGTCGATAGGCTCAATTTCTGGAATTCTGTCTGGGTATCGGGTGGGCATATCGGCCGATAGTCTTGGCCGATGGGCCTGCGGTGTTTCATCTTCCTTCTCGTTCTCGGCTCCCGTTTCTAGTACATCCTTGTCTCCAGATTTCTCAACTTCAGCCCCATGATTACGGTACCTTGTCCCACTCCGAAGCTCGATTGCGTTCCATTGTTGCGTCTTCGGGTTGGTCTCGGTACTGCTCGGAAAATGGCCCGGCTTATGAATTCCGGCTTGGGCGTTCGCCATTTGACCCATTTGGGTCTCCACCATCGACATCTGCTTTTTCAAGGCTATCACTGAGTTTCCAATAGATGTCACACTATGCTCGAGAGCCCCGAACCTCTTGTATACTTTATAAATAAAATCTTTTTGACTCGCCTCTAACCGTTCCAACATCTCTTACATCGGTGTCTTAGCAATCGGCTCTTGAATAACCCCGTTTTTCACGTTAAATCCCGATGGTGGCTGAAGAGCATTGTTCGGGTTGGCATAGGAGAAATTAGGGTGGTTTCGATTGTTCGGATAATAGTTCCCCCTATTCCCCCCTTGCCAGAAGTTTCCTCCTTGTACGTAATTTACATTCTCCTCAATTGCAATAGGCTCGTTTAGCTCTTCAAAAACTGCCTTGACTCCCAAAGTCTTCTTTTTTAGCATCTCAAGCTCTTTTTGTTGTCTTTCAAATTTCGCCTTCAAATCACCGTAGGCGTCCTCGTCACCGGATGGGACCTTTCTTCTCGTCATCTTCCTATCGGTCACCTCCTCGTAATCATTGTTGACCGCTAGCTCGATGAGATTCTTGGCTTCTTCATAATCATTAGCAAGAAATCCCCCTTTCGAGGAATAGTCCAACTCTCTTCTAGCCTTCCTCGTCAAACCCCGATAAAACCGAATGTAGATCTCCTCTTTGTCAATTCCATGCTGTGGGCATTTGCGAAGTAGCTTCTTAAATCGGATCCATGCATCGTATAAGTATTCATCCTCATATTGCTCGAATTGCAAGATATCGTTGATTTGTTTTTGCACCTTCGAGGGAGGATAGAACTGTGCTAAGAACAACCGAGTCATCTCTCTCCAAGTACCAATTTCCTTCCGATCTAGGCTCTTGTACCAATCTAGCGCATCGTCTTCTAAGGAAAACCGGAATAGGGGGACCTTAATGACATCCGGAGGCACTCCGTTTTGCTTGATGGTGGCACATATGTCCAAAAACGACTCAAGATGAGCGTTTGGATCTTCATTAACTCCTCCTCCGTATGTTTGAGACTTCACTGTAGCGATGAGGGACGGCTTAAGCTCGAAGTTGTTGGCATCAATCTTTCCCCAACCTCCTTCTTGATAATCGTCCAGCTTAGGTCGAAAGCGGGCATTCAAAGGGATCTTCTCGGGACGAGCGAGTTCTCGTGGTGGGTCAACAATGCCGGCCATGGTATCAACGAACGGTATAGAAATAGTCTCGGTTCCCGCTTCTTGCTTCTTCCTCCTCAAAGACTTCTCGATTTCCGGATCCAAAGGAAATAAGTCCTTTCCTTGGGATCTTGTGATCATGCACCGCCTACAAGGAAGAGAAAACAAGATGTGAGGAAACGAGATCGAATATTAATAATAATAGTATACAACCTAAAGTAACAATCTCTTCTTTTGAATTATCCCTTAAGTTTTCTATCAATTCCCCGGCAACGGCGCCAAAAATTGATCGCTAGAATTCGCGTAGTATGGTTTTCAAATCCGATCAATTTTAAAATTTGTAAAACCTCGAAGTATTTCCAAGGTGTCGAACCCAAGGGAATTGATATGTCGAAAATAAAGGAAGTAACTCTACTCAAAATTTGACTGCTATTTAGGAATCCGAAAATTTGGTTTGTTTCTAATTATCTAACTTTAAAAATCGAAATATAAAAATTAAATAAAAGATGAATTATCTAAATCAAGCAAATAAAGAAAATTAGCAAGATAAAATCACAAGTTGAAAGCTAATTGATCCTAGGGTAGTATCATCTAATTGAGTTCACACAATCCATTCACTTGATTCCTTTTCCCCAAATTTTAATTCAATCCTAGAAATAATCACTCAGCCGATCTAGAATTCCGATCAAGGCAACCTAGAAAGATAGTTAATTTAAACCCTTTTCCCCGCCAGGGCTCAAAGAATTTAAATCACTTAAAAAGCACCAACTTATTTATCTATGATTTATCTTTCTCCACTCAGGTCTTAAGATAAAATCATATTGTGCATCAAGTATTTCCACTAATTAATTAATCCTTCCGGGAAAAATCAATTAGCTAACATGCATCGATTAAGAGCCCTTTAATCTAGCATGAGATTTAACACATCTTGATCACAAGCCTAGGATGAAAGGTAAAAAGGTAATCAAAGGGACATCATGTGAACATCAATTAAATTTACTAACCCTAGAATCAATCAATGGATTTAGCCAGACATAATTGAAATTAAACAAGAAATAGATGGAGAATGCATATTATTGATATGAAAAGAGAGATTACAACCCTTTCGGATGAACTCTGAGTCTTCAATCTCCGAAAAACAATAATAGTTGCTGCCTCCAAAAAGTTCTTGTATCCCAAGAATTAATCTTGCCTAAAATTCAAAGTGTGCTAAAGATGAAAAAGATGATAAAAGCTGATGAAAGGTCATAAACTAGGTCTCGGGGGAGGTGTATATAGCCTATGGGAGTTAAACTCCCGATTAGCCCTAATCTAGGAAACAAAATCTATCCAAAAGAGTCACAATCCGTCAAAATTCGAGAACCCGCTGAGCAGCCTATCGGCCGCACCTATCGGCCGATAGGCTGGCCCGATAGTTGGTTCGTCGGTCGACTTCACTCGATAGGGCCTGGACACCTTTCGGACGCACCTATCGGCGATAGCCGCGATAGTAGGTTTCGCCTCTTGCAAAAATCCGTTTCTTCCGTCCGTTTGACTCGACTCTCGGTCCTTTGTCTCGTTTTGGGTCCTTTTGGCTCTAAAAACCTGCAAACACACTAAAACCAACCCAAACGCGTAATACGGCTCGACTAATCATAAATAAGCCAAATACGAGCACGTTAATCACGAAACGAGATAAAAACCTAGTATAAAATCCTAGAAAAATGTGGTAAAATTACCACTTATCAGGCTCCGGGAAGTTCCTGGGGCACATAGTGAGCCAAAGGGGGATCGAGGCGAACCCCACCAAGATACAGGCGATCCTTGACATGCAGGAACCGCGAAACATCAAGCAGGTGCAACGCCTCACAGGTTGTCTAGCCGCCCTCAACCGTTTCATATCACGGCTCGGCGATAAAAGCAAGTCTTTCTTCGTGACCATCAAGAACAAGAATTTCGCGTGGACGAAAGAAAGCCAGATAGCATTCGCCAAAATAAAGGAATATCTATCTAACCCCCAGATCCTGGCAAAGCCGATCCCCGGTGAAAAATTATTCCTTTACTTAGCGGCCTCGGAGGTCGCGTTGAGTGCCGTTCTGGTGCGAGCAGAGGGGTAAGCCCACCTGCCGATCTACTATGTTAGCCAGGCGCTCCACGACGCTGAGACACGTTATACACCATTGGAGAAAATCGCCTATGCCCTTGTCATGAGTGTACGTAAGCTGAGGGCTTACTTCTTCGATCAACAAGTGGAAGTCCTAACAACTCTACCTCTAAGACAAGTCCTGCACCGACCGGACACCAACGGGCGACTCCTCAAGTGGTCGCTGGAGATCGCCCAATACGGTATCACTTACGCTCCTCGCACGGCGATCAAAGGCCAAGCTCTGGCAGACTTCGTGGTGGAATTAACGTTCCCTCACAGTCAGGCCAGTCGGCCGACTGCTGGAAATTATACGTGGATGGCTCAACGACCAATGCGAGAGCAAAGGTGGATTGTCCTCATCAGCCCCGACGGTCAGAGTTTCACAAATGCTGTGCGTTTCGGTTTTCGTGCGACCAACAATGAAGCCGAATATGAAGCTTTGGTAGGCGGACTCGATCTAGCCCTCGCCCTAGATGTTCGTCGCCTCCATATCTTCATGGACTCCCTTTTGGTCGTGAACCAAGTCAAGGGAGAATATGAGGCGCGCGGCGAATAGATGGTCAAATACCAAGAGCTGGTCGCCGAAATGTGCACAAAATTTGAAGAGGTGCTAATCGAACAAGTCCCAAGAGAGCACAATTCCCAGGCCGATGCTCTTTCCAAGCTAGCATCATCGGACGGGCACCACTTCTCCAATATCCAAATCACAAAGTCAGCAAGGCCGGCGATCGACAGTAATCTGGTTACCACGGTCGCCATAGCCGAGGAGAATTGGATGACTCCGTTCATCAAATACTTAAAGGACGGAACGGTCCCTGACGACCGTGTTAAAGCTCGCCAACTCCGGCCGTGCGACTGTATACCCTATCGACGATCGGCTTTACAAGCGAGCCTTCACCTTCTCCTCCTCAAGTGTATTACACCGGAGGAAGGTCGGCTCGTTTTAGCCGAGATCCATGACGGGATTTGTGGAAACCACGCGCGGGCGAGCCCTCATCCATAAGACAACTAGACAAGGATTTTTCTCGCCATCACTTCGGAAAGATGCGATCGCTTATGCCGATCGTGTCATAGATGTCGATAATGGGCCCCAACATTAAACTATCACCCGAACAGCTCACCTCCATGTATAGCCCTTGGCCATTTGCGCAATGGGGCATCGACCTTATAGGTCCCTTGCCGACGGCTCCAGTGGGGTCGTAAGTTCGCCATCGTAGGGGTCGATTATTTCGCCAAATGGGCCGAGGCCGAACCGCTCAACAAGATCGGCCAAGAGCAAGTGATTAAGTTTATATGGAAAACGTCGTATGCCGATTCGGTCCGCCCTGTGCCATCATCTCCGACAACGGAAAACAGTTCGACGGTTTAGAAGTCATGCAATTCTGTGAGAAGTGGGGAATCAAAAGGTTATTCTCGGCGCCCTATCACCCTCGCATTTAACGGGCGAGTAGAGGCGGTGAATAAGATCCTCAAACACACGATTAAAGCGCGACTCGAATCCGTGCAAGGACGTTGGGCGGCGAGCTCCCGGACGCTTTGTGGTCCTACCGAACGACGACCCGCAATTCAACCGAGAAACCCTGCTTGCCTTGCCTTCGAACAGGCGGTGATTCCTTCAGAGATCGCCGTCCTCAGCCATCGAACCGAGCAGGAGATGACGACCGACAACGATGTAGCATGACGAATCGACCTAGACATGCTCGAAGAAAGACGGCTGACCTCAGAAATGAAGAACATAATCCACAAAAGGAGAGCCGAGAAGTTCTTCAATTCAAAGGTCAAAGAAAGAAGATTTCAAGTGGGCAATCTCGTCCTTAAGAAGATCCAAACCCATACAGGCATTTTTGGTCCGAACTAGGAGGGACCGTTCAGAGTATCCAGATGGCTAACTAAAGGAGCCTACGAACTGGAACATCCTGACGGTACTCCGGACCAATACCCCTGGAACGCCGTGCATCTGAATAAAATACTATCAGTGATAAATTTGTATTCAATTTCAATGATGTACAAGGAATATAATGAGATTTTTTCCTATCCCATCTATTATGGCGATCGCCCCACCAGTCATATCGCATACCATCACGACGATCCTAGGTAAAATTAATGCAGCCATGGTCCTGGAGGTCGATGGAACCGACAGCTTCGCCCATGCAAGGTTCCTTTGGGCTGAGATCGCCAGCCCTTCGTTTAAATACGAGGCCGGCGTAGCCGAAGGACCCTCCAAAATAATCAGTAGGCACGATCGCACGTCCTCAAGGTACATCATCTAACATGGTGAACCCGAACAATGCGACGTGCCGTTACCCCCGTCTCAACGTACACCGTCGAGGGTCGCCATCTTCATGGCGGGCCGAGGTGGAAGCAGAGCTGACAAGCCGCGGACGTGGTGTCGAATAAGCCGACAACACTCCGCGCAAGGACTCCACCAGACCGAGATCGCCCGCCTTTCGTTTTAACACAAGGCAGGCGTAGCCTAACGGAGGACCCTCACAAAAAGTGAGTCGCGGGATACACAATATCCCTCGCACACGAAGACACGATTGGGTAGATCGGTCCGTCGAACACCCCAACCACACATGACTCTTCAGAATCGGCAAAATGAAGATAGCTCGCCAGACAGACTAGTTTTTGTCTCCTTACTCACAATAAGTGAACAAAAACAAGTGGGCAGGGATAGGTCGAGCTAATCTCAAATACGATCGAACAAAGAGGAACCACACTCGATCGGCTTCGCTCAAAAACATGCAGGGCGATCGGGGTCGTCCGACAAAAATTACAAGTAAGAATTCCGATTCAAAACATGTCAATACTTTCAACACTCAGACGATCGGTCGGATGAGCAAAACGACGAGAGCAATCATACACGTACTCGTAAAAATTGCACGCAAAACATTCAAAGGGCGATCGTATATAAAGAGACAGTATGAAAAGAGGAACATTTTATTCATAACACGAGTTTCATACATTACGGGGCCCGAAGGCATTACAAAAGGAAAACAAAAAGTACAAAGTTACAGAGGAAAACAAAATGTCTCTCAAGGCCCCGCCGGTTGACCATCGCCCTCAGGTTGCGGATCGGCTTCGGCCTCGGGATGAATGAGTTTACCCGTATACCAACTCAAGTCGATCCCGAAGTCGGCTAAGTCAAGGATCGGCAAGGAGAACTCCGGGTGCAGAGGATTCGCGAGGGCGTAGGATTTGAAGCTCTCCATCAAGGGACCGGTCTCGATCCCTGCCTTTTTTGCGGCTCGAACAGCATCAGCATAGGCCAAGTAATAGGCGAACTCGCCGGCGAGCTCCACATTTTGGTAGGGATCGGTCTCGATCGCCTTCAGTTGGCCTTTCAACTCCATGGCCGTCTTCTCAGCCTCCGCCAGCTCGAAAACCTTGGCGGCATTCTCACCCTGGGCCTTCTCCAGCTCCTTCTTCGCCACGTCCAGCTCACCGCTGATCCGATCCACCATCGCCTTCAGTTCGGCCGCCTCCTCCTGCGACGCCGCGAGCTTCTGACGGGTTTCTTTCTCCTCATCACGGGACCGATCGGCAGCCTCCTTAGAGCGACTCAGCTCCTGCTGCAATCGATCCACGTCCTGCTTAGCCCTTTTGGCCGTCTCCTCATACTCCTTCTCCATAGACCGGATCCGGTTGGCATCCTCGATATTTTTGTTCCGGGCAGCCTCGAGGTCGCGATGGAGATGAGCAGTAGAGCGTCGCCCCTCAAAATCCCTAGCAGCTTGGACGGCCATTGTCGCCGTCTGAAGAGCCAGGGCAACGGTCGCCTGCATGGCGTCTCCAGATCGCCGACGAGCGATCGCATCAAGATCGGTCGTCCAAGCCTTGGGCAGAGAAGTGATAGCTCGCGAACGTAAGGTGGACTTCGAGAGATCACATGAGCCTTGCTCAACAGAAGTCCAAGACCATGGGAGCAACGTCCGGACGGCAAGACGAACTCGCAGTCAAACCAAGGAAACCAAGGAGTTAGCCTAAACCTTACTCAGAACGCCTAGCTCGGAAGGATCAAACCATTCTCACCTGTTGACCAGCTCTGGATCACGGCCGAAATAGGGCTTTCCCCGAGAAGTCTCGGCGTCAGCGATTGCCGTCCTTTTCAAGAAGCCGACAGGTGTCCTGGAGCTTGATGCCGATGGCTTGGGACCAGACCCCTCCGCCATCGGAACGGAAGAAACAGGGGGAGTGGCGATCGGCGGCTCCAAAATAGCTAAATCTGCCTCAGCCGACGGAAGGGACCCCTCCGGCCTCCGCCTCTTGCGGTTGCGCTGAAGTTGTTCCTCACCTTGAGATTCCGGTTCGGCGACCGGCACTGCAGCGGGCCTCACCACAGGGGCAGGGCGAGACGACGTCGCAACAACACGACCCGTTTTCTTTCCCAGATGAAGGCGATCGATAAAACCGGGATTAGACATGGCAATCTCCTGTGGTAGCTCGGCGATACGGGGAAAATAAATCTCTGCCAAAGAAGAAACTCAAACAAGTTAGACACTTACTTAGACGTGGCGACCTCTTGGAGACGATCGCCTCGCAGAAGAGAGTAGATGAAAAGTCATACCAGGGGCCTTCAGGTGGCGAGGGAAGCGAAACAGTCGAGCTCCCAACCGATGAGATTCGTGGCTGACTGATTGAACGCCTTTATAGGAATCCGGCAATGCGCGAATCCGCTCCCAGACGATCGAGAAATCAAATGGGAGATCGTCGATCGATGGAACAAGGGATCCTGCAAAAAGGGAAATAAATTAGATCAGTCCAAGGAGTATCCAAATAAAGGGAGAATGGAAACCCTTACTTGGATTCCTCTCCCGAAAATTGGTGGGGATATCCAACTCCTCCTCCGGCGGTTCGCTCGATGCCGACCTCCATGCTCCACCAACCCAAAGACCACTTTGTCGTTGCCCCGAGCCTTGCTCTCGCACCCCAATGACCACCCTACTCGGCGACCTTGGATATGGTAACCGCCGATCGATCCTTTCTGCACGACCGGCTTAAAAAGATAATTCATCTCCAGCCAGAAGGTAAGCGAAACAACCTATGACCGCCAAACAATGTCAATGTGCTTTGACCATAGCCTGCGCTCGGCCAATCAAGAGGCGCCAAATTCCGTGCGATCGCCAGATACGAAACGGCGAATCAGTAAGGGAAACCGCATCCGCATCCGTGGTCATTTCGTTGATGGCGACCATACCCTCGGAGGCCGATCAAGACGCTCGTTCTCGGAGGGCACGTGCAATGACACATCGTAGGATATGATATTTGACCCTCCAATGGTCATGTCCTTCAGTCGCCGAACTCCGAATCGACCAAGAGTCCACCGAGACGGTCGGAAACCGAAACTCCGTCCGCTTCACATGTACGTAGGGATGAGCGGTGGAGTAAGCCTCAAATCAAACTCCTGGACAGGCCGCAATCCTCCATAAGTTTAGCAAAAGCCGTATAGAAGGGGCCGGAGACGCTATCTTTTTCCCAAGACAAACGCATCAGTTCGTCTTCCTCCACCGGCGACGCATCTCGCTCCTCCACCGCCGCAGATCCCGCCACTACGGCCTCGTTGAAAAGCTACTCAAGCTCTGCGGGTGCAATCCCCGCACGAATAGCCTCTACGGCCGTTTCCACGGGGATTCCCACAGGAATTCCCTCCCGGTCCGGCGAAGCCGCGGCGGCAGAAGTGCTTCCAACCTCGAAGACCTTAGATCCTCCCGACATATTCTCTAAAAATTAAGGGAGAAAGAAGAATTGGGTTTCTTACCTAAAGAAAGGAAGACGGTCGGCACAACAAGCTCCAGAAATTTCTACAGAATTTCAGCTATGGATACAAAGGACGCGTAAAAAAGTGAAGGAGAAGAAGCACAGGCCCGTTTATAGATGGAGACGAGGGTCTAAATGCAAATAGGAGAAACCTCGAGGGCTGGATCGCAACCGTCACGAGGGGACGCATTAAATGCCGCCCTCGAATCCCGCAGACGCGTCTTTTCGAGGGCATGCCAACCGACAAAACCGCTTGACTTCCCAACAAATGGCGCGACGCGTGTCCCTGCCGCGTTAGAAAGCCCGCCTTCTTTTCCCGCTGCTCCCGACGCAAAAGAAGGTCGTCCATATTTGAAGTCAGATCGGCTGATCGTTTAAACATTGGCGATCGCCAACAGTGCCACCTCACCCCGTGTTTTCAACATCGAGACGAGCTGGGGGGCAATTGTTGTGCGGCGGTTAATACGCCTCGATAGGCGATCGGCATCACGATCAGAAAAGCCAACCATGAAAGACATACTCCGGACAAACGCCTAGAGTTCGGCATAATGCGGCGATCGTCTTTTGGTAACCAAATGATCGCTTTTGATATCCGCGATCGTCTTTAATGAGCGGACCGAGGCGATCATCTCATGCCACGTGGGGATCCAAAGATCCGTCAAAGTCGTCGAAGACCGAATCTTGGACGATGGCCCACCCGCGGATCTTCAAAGATACCGACAGATAGGATCATTGACCCCACTGTCACCTACCACACCTACCGACAAGGCCGAAAGGTACGAAGTGGGCCCTCCTCGGACAATGACTGCAACGCGTGGCCGGCTTCCCATCGTTCACCCACTGGCCTCCAATCGCAACCTCGGACCTCAAGGGAACAGCCCACGTGACGGACGATCGGCCGTTCTATTTTAATATAGAAACGGCGATCGCCCGCGATCGCCCGAGGATCCCAACTACCTTGTCCCCTATAAATAGAGGACTCACCGCCGCCAAAAGGGGCGAATTCTACTACGAATTAAGTGCAAAATACACACCAAAGAGAGAATCAAAGGCTCTTTTGGCAACCACTAACACATTCATAGTGATATTCATACACATTCATCATATATCCCAAGCAAGAACTCACAGATTTATCTATCTGGTTCTTCCGGCAATCTACGCGCTCTAAAGCCTAGATAACTAGAAGTCTTTACACTCCTTGTATTGATTCTAACATTAATATTTGTACTCGACAGTATATTTATTAATAACATCTCGCGAGAGCATTCAAGCCCGGGATTAACAACCCCGGCAAATCTTGTGTTATCTATTTTCTCACGGAAGTGTTCTCGCATTTGTTTGTTACTCGATCATTCCAGCAATACTATCTCCGGATAATATTTTGGGTAACAACACAGTGATTGATCTCCTGGTGCCTGCCCCACTTCCCAGGAGCGCCTTCACCTCGTCGAGCTGGCGTTGTATGGCGGCTATCGCCGTCGCCTGACTGCTCGCCGATTGGCTCTTAGAGTGCGAACCAAGGCGATCGTGTACCGATCCCCTAGCCCCGTGGTGAATGACGAGTTCCCTGCCAGTGGGTTCTTTCCTCGGGCGAGCAGGGGCTCGTTGACTGGCCTGCCTCTTGGGAGTCGGATAGGCCAAACTCCTGGTAAAGGATTCGGATACCGATGTCTCTACTGGGCCTCGAGTGCCCGGTCGCCATGAGGGATCGCTCCCAGCGCCGAAGACGGAATCGTCCCGCCTTACGAGAGCCTTCTCTCAGGCCCGGGGCTCTCTGTCGATTTCTCGACATAGATCCCCTTGAGCTTCCGCTTGCTTGCCGGCGGATGGTTGACGGAGTGATGGTGTGCGAATCATTGGCCCTCTGTCGCTCCCTGAGGATGGCTATAGCCTCCTCAATCTGTTCCGTGGTCTGGAACCGATCGAGTGAGAGGCTAGAGTCGTCCCTCGGGGGCGGGAGTGAGAGCCTAGCGTCTCCACGGTCGCCTTCCGCCGTGGGCTGGGATTCGGTCCGGGCTGGAACGAGATTTCCGGCAGATCTCAGGGTGGCTCTCTTGGAGGTCGTTGCCGATTTCATTTTCTGAAGGTTTTTCTATTGAAGAACAGTGAGTGTTTCTTCAAGTATATGTCCGGAGAACAGTGAGTGTTCTTCGAGACGGTAGGGATAAAAGTGAAGGTTTAGATGCCCTCCTTCTAGCGCCAATTGTTGTTACCCAAAATATTATCCGGAGATAGTATTGCTGGAAAGATCGAGTAACAAACAAATGCGAGAACACTTCCGTGAGAAAATAGATAACACAATATTTGTCGGGGTTGTTAATCCCGGGCTTGAATGCTCTCGCGAGATGTATTAATAAATATACTGTCGAGTATAAATATTAATGTTAGAATCTAATACAAGGAGTGTAAAGACTTCTAGTTATCTAGGCTTTAGAGCGCGTAGATTGCCGGAAGAACCAGATAGATAAATCTGTGAGTTCTTGCTTGGGATATATGATGAATGTGTATGAATATCACTATGAATGTATTAATGGTTGCCAAAAGAGCCTTTGATTCTCTCTTTGGTGTGTATTTTGCACTTAATTCGTAGTGGAATTCGCCTCCCCTTGGCCACAGCAGTGAGTCCTCTATTTATAGGGGATAAGGTAGTTGGGATCCCTCAGGCGATCGCGGGCGATCGCCGTTTTCTATATTAAAATAAGACGGCCGATCGTCCCGTCACGTGGGCCTGTTCCCTTGAGGTCCGAGGTTGCAGCTGGGCGAACCAATGGGAAGCCAGCACGCGTTGCGAGTCGCTGTCCGGGGAGGACCCACTTTGTACCTTTCGGAGGCCTTGTCGGTAGGTGTGGTAGGTGACAGGCTGGGGTCAATGATCCTATCTGTCGGTATCCTTTGAAGATCCGTGTAATATCCGCAATTTCGAATTTCGGTAATTTTATTTTTTCCGAGGAAGTTCGTTTTGACAAATCTATCATGACCGTTTCGTCATTCCGAGAATGATTAATTCTGCACTTTTTGTCATCCGAGTTTGTTTCGGTGTCGTTTTGTTGAGTTCCGTGTCCTTAATCGACTTTTTCACGTGGGAGTTCGACTTTGTAAAGTCACCATTAATTCTTGGAAACTCCAAAAATTCTGAATCTTTGCAACATTATAGAGCATCGAGTTAGATTTCCATTGGTTCAAACGGTGAGTCAATCGGAGTCCGCATTTAAGGAGTTATGGTTTAAATAGCAAACCGCACGATGTGCCTTTTTGGTGTCAAGGATTGCACTGCAGCCGCGGCACACTCAGGCTGTGCCGTGGCACTAAGCTGATTCCTGGGCGTTTTTTTTGTCCCTGGGCCGCGGCACACTCATCCTGTGCCGAGGCACACGGGCTTTTTCTGCGTTTTTTAGCAGATTTTCGAGGAGAAACATTCATTTTCTCCTCTCTTCTTCCTCCTTCCATCTAGGGCGATTTGTGGGCGATTTTTGGGTGATTTGAGTGCTCCCAAACTTGTAGAGATCATCCACCTCAAGTCTTGTTGTAGATTTCGACCTCTACTTGAATCCTTCATCCAAATCAAGGTATTTTGGCTTGAACCCTTGTTTTTGTAGATTTGGGGATTTTCCTTTTTGATTTCGATTCCAATCCATTTTTAATCAATTAATTGTTGTATAAACGTTGTTTTGAACTTGTTCTATGGATTGGATACTCGTATCTTTGGTTCGTTCGACCCGAGGGGTGATTTCTTTGTTCTTGAAGGGTCTTGAACATTTAATGTTCGATTAAATGTTCGAATGAGTTCCCTTTGATAGTTTATTGGGATTTCCGTTGTTTTCGGCCTTGATTCTCGTCGTAATCATGTTTTATTATTCCTTACGAAGGATTATAGGTTCTCGATGATTCCGATGTTGAATTCCGTTGGTGATTGATGATTCATGTGGTGTTTTCCCGTAGTAATTTCGGTGCTATCGCGTTCTAGATAGTGTTCGGGAATTTGAGGGCTACCCGGCCGTATCTGTTCATTTTTCCATTGCTCGTGATATCGAGGCAAGTATCTTGCCCATACATTTCATATTTCATCGGCATAATTATTGATAAATGATTTTATGCGAAATCCAATGTTTAATGAACGTTAAAAAGGATCGGTATGTCCTCGATAAATATTGTCTTTCAACGATAATTCGAATACTTCGTGAATGGATATGTTCTCGGAACATGTGTGTTAGTTTCTTACGTTGAGAGACGTTATAATCGCATTGAGTGAATATAATAGACCATAATTGTTTGCCGAGGATTGTGTATTGAATTGTATGTTTGTTCGGTGGGTATTCAACATGATGTGATGTTAGTCGTTACTCCTTTGAAAGGAGGTTGTGATGCTTAATGTTGCTTGTCTTGATAATCGACTATTGTTGTGTGCTTGTTGTATGTGATGTGCCTCCGGGTAGGATTGTTGAATCTCCGGGATCCATACTTGCTAGTATGGGTCGGGCGAAACCGTAGGGTTATCCAATACGGGTATGTCTCATGGGACTCCGAGGTTCGGGGCTTGCTAGCCCGATGCCGGGATAACTTGTGGGGTTATCATCGGGTATGTCTTATGGGACTCCGAGGTTCGTGGCTTGTTAGCGCGATGCCGGATAACTTATGGTTGTGGTTTGGTTGTGATATTCGTGTCGTGGAGACATGTGATTTGATATGTTTTTCCTATTGGGTTATTCACTCGGGTTTGTTCTTCGGGAGCATCCGAGGTTCGTGGCTTGTTAGCACGGACACGAATAATCCTTAGAACATGTGATTTGTGATTTGGGTCACGGACCCCGTGTTTTGTGAAATGGGTTGTGGACCCCGCGTATTGTTACCGAACTTGAATTTTGGAAAATGACTTTTGGTCATGTCCCTAAATGTTTTCGAAAGGTTTTAGAATTCTTATATCCCAAATGTTTTCTAAACTCCCGAGATCGTCAAATGTTTTGTAATATGGACATTGGGTTATTTCCTACCTTTCACGTTTTGAATGGTTTGATCAAGTGAATTTTCTCGGGAAGTATATTCGCGATTATTCTGTTTTTATGGAGTATGATATGTATGGCTTGTTTTCGTATTTATACTTGCACTAGCAAAACAGTGGAGTTTTGCTAACCCCCGAGTATTCGGGGGGTGGATGTCTATTTTTGCATTCAGGTTTTGGAGCATAGCACAGGGTCGGCACGAAGGATGATGAAAGATGAACGATACTAATCACACGAGGTTCCGTTGATGTCGTATTGGTCCAGTTGTATTTTCTTTTCCGTTGCGGTATCTTTTCCCCGTTGTACGGGAGTTTATTGTATTTTGACCCCTGCGTGGGTATGTGTTTGGAATTGAGTTGTATGTTATTATTGAAAGACAAAGTCGGTCTACTGAGTCATTTTAGCCTTAAAGGCGATGTTTAGATGTTTGATTTTAGTTATCAGCCTGGTAGATCCTCGAGGAGAGGGCCTACGGCGTGTAATATCCCTGAGTGGATTGGGGGTGTTACATAAATGGTATCAGAGTTTAGGTTGTGGAAACCTAGGCTGTCGGGTCAGTGGTGTTTGCTGAGTCTTTGTCTCGTCGGATTTTGTATGACTAAGTCGTGTCGCGACGCGTCGTCTGAGTTTGTTAGTCGTGATTAGTATCGTGGGGCGATCATCATCTTCGTACACTGTGGTCAGAAATCTCCCTTCTTTGTGTTGTGCCTCGTGTGATACGAGCTATTTTTATGATTATTTGTTAAGTGACGGAATCCTATTATGGATTTTGATTTCTTGATATGTGGTTATTTGACTCTCATATTTCGTTCATATGAGGAGTATTGTTGCTGGACTGTGCATGTTGAACTGTATTTTTTTTATCCGCTGCGTGAATTCTTTTGTAATGACTTTCGGTATTTTACCGACTGAGTTTTATTTCGAAAACCGATTCCTTAACCGAGTTTTTGGCATTACGGCCTTGATCGTTTTGGCGAAATTCTTATGACGGTATTTATTATTTTCTAAATGGTTTCTGTGAGTTTTTGAAATATTACCGTCATCGGCCTTTTTGGCGTTTTTGTAAATGGTTTTAGCCTGGTGGGTTCCGGCGCGGGACACACGGCGCTATAATGTTCCGTGTAAGTACCTAAACTTTTTGGGCATTCTAGCCCATTGAAATATTTTTTTGAAAACCTTGAGTATCTTAGAAAATTAAAATTCGAGACGTACTTTTAAAACGAATTATTTTCTTGCGGTGTTTTCAAGGTGCCTTCTAGTGCCGCAATATGTTTCAAAATTATTCCAATTGAGGACCAAAATATTTTGAGATATTTTCAATTATTTTTAGAAATGCAGTTGCTTAGACCCAAGTGTCGAATATTCTGAAAGTTTTCACTAAAAGAAAGGTGTCCTTATTTTTGTTCAGACGCAAGATGATTTTCAAAGTCTCGATAATGGTGTTTGTACTACTTTTTGTAAAATGATACTCAAGATCAACTGTTGTTTCCAAACTGTTTTCAAAAGGTGGTTTTCATTTTTAAAACCTATCATTCCTGTTTGCGGGCCGGAAATGCGTGTATGGTTTTTCGAACTTTAGTTATGGTGTTAACCCTGAATTGTGATTGAATTGGTGGTGTGAACGTTGAGTCGTTCGCCACGCATATGTTTTGTTAGCCCTCTGTGAGAGGTGTGAACTGGTGTTTACTGTTATCACCTCGTGGTGATTTGCGTGTTGTCGCACGAGTGTGGGTTGTTAAAGCTTGGATTTTTGTGCGTTTATGCACATGGGTGATTATTTCATGATGTTTGTGATTGTGTGTTGGCTATCGTTCGGGATGTTGTAATCGTCGAACGATGCCGTTGTTGTTGTGATTTTTGTATGCGTTGATATGTTATGCTGAGTTGGCATCTCTGGTATGTTGTTTTGCGGTGTTTTGTACCATTGTATCGAGCATTTGTATTTTCGGTATGCCGAGCCGAGACGTTTCAACCGTGATGTGCCGGGGCATGCACGTGTAGATTGTCCTTCTCGTCGGTAACACATTTCAAGTGTGGACTCGATGGACACCGAATTGATTTTGCGAATTGACTACCGAGACTTTCGGAGTTCGCGCTTCAAAGACAGCTTATCTGAATCGGCTATGAGAGGCCTTCGAAGGATGTTTCTATCGGTTGCTTGTTGTGTTGTCACATTGATTTCATTGTTGTGAGTTTCGGGGACGACACTTCTTTTAGATGAGGTCGAATATAATACCCGTATTATTTTTGGCTTCTGCATTTCCTCTTTCTCAAGTCTATCGATTCGCTCATGTTCGTTGATACCTTCCGACATGTTCTCAGATTTCGGTTTCGTCGTTCGAACGAACTCTGATCTTGTTGTGGGTCGATCTGGTTATCGCTGTGACTTTTCCGAATTTGGTTCGATTTTTGTGAACCTTGTTCGGAAGTAACATCTTTTGGTTCTACTAGTTTATTTTATTCGAGGTGGATCGGATTTGAACTTCTGTATTTTTGATTTTGTCGACTCATTTATGTTCGTTGACATTTTCTGAGCTTTCCCCTGTCCCTTGCCTTTGTGGATCGAACGAGGGTGGTATTGTTTCGGAATAACTCGTTTGTCGTTGTGACTTTTCTATTGCCATTTCCTTTCCTGTGGATCTTATATGAATGCACATCCTGTTGTTTTCACCGGATTATATATTGTCTCGAGTCGATATGTGAACCTTGGAGTTGTTGTTTGAATTTTATTATCCTTCGTATTTCGGACATGATTGTTCGATTTTTGTTGTCTCGATCGTTTGTTTGTTCGGTTTTTGTTCTCGTTTCGTGATTGTTGAGCTGCCTGTGCTCCTTCCTAATTCCCTTAAGTTCGGGAAATTTGTCTCGTTTTCGATCTTCCAACCCTTGAGCGATTGGCTCGCGTTTTGATTGATGTATCGTTGGGTTGGTCAATCGTATTGATTTTCGCTCGTTGTGTTTTGTGATTGTTCGGATAATTGACTTGACTGTATTATCCATTTGATGACGCTTGTCACTTGTTGGTTTTATTATATCCCTAACGGCGACGTTGTGTTGGTCGTCGTGGAGCGTGTTTTCACGCTGTATATTCCTTTGCGTTGCTTGTAACGTTTCGCCGATGGGCGTAAGTTACGCGTTTCCTTGCGTATCTCGTTGAGTTTTCCTGGCGGGATATTGCTTCTCCCTACTTGTTTTAAGTTTCGGGACGAAACTTCTTTTAAGGAGGGTAGAATGTAATATCCGCAATTTCGAATTTCGGTAATTTTATTTTTTCGGAGGAAGTTCGTTTTGACAACTCTATCATGACCGTTTCGTCATTCCGAGAATGATTAATTCTGCACTTTTTGTCATCCGAGTTTGTTTCGGTGTCGTTTTGTTGAGTTCCGTGTCCTTAATCGACTTTTTCACGTGGGAGTTCGACTTTGTAAAGTCACCATTAATTCTTGGAAACTCCAAAAATTCTGAATCTTTGCAACATTATAGAGCATAAAGTTAGATTTCCAATGGTTCAAACGGTGAGTCAATCGAAGTCCAGACGAAGGAGTTATGGTCGAAATAGCCAAGACTGCACGATGTGCCTTTTTGGTGTTGAAGGGGACTGTACCGTGTGCCGCGGCACACTCAGGCTGTGCCGCGGCACTAAGCTGATTCCTGGGCGTTTTTTTTGTCCCTGGGCCGCGGCACACTCATCCTGTGCCGCGGCACACGGTCTTTTTCTGCGTTTTTTAGCAGATTTTCGAGGAGAAACATTCATTTTCTCCTCTCTTCTTCCTCCTTCCATCTAGGGCGATTTGTGGGCGATTTTTGGGCGATTTGAGTGCTCCCAAACTTGTAGAGATCATCCACCTCAAGTCTTGTTGTAGATTTTCGACCTCTACTTGAATCCTTCATCCAAATCAAGGTATTTTGGCTTGAACCCTTGTTTTTGTAGATTTGGGGATTTTCCTTTTTGATTTCGATTCCAATCCATTTTTAATCAATTAATTGTTGTATAAACGTTGTTTTGAACTTGTTCTACGGATTGGATACTCGTATCTTTGGTTCGTTCGACCCGAGGGGTGATTTCTTTGTTCTTGAAGGGTCTTGAACATTTAATGTTCGATTAAATGTTCGAATGAGTTCCCTTTGATAGTTTATTGGGATTTCCATTGTTTTCGGCCTTGATTCTCGTCGTAATCATGTTTTATTATTCCTTACGAAGGATTATAGGTGCTCGATGATTCCGATGTTGAATTCCGTTGGTGATTGATGATTCATGTGGTGTTTTCCCGTAGTAATTTCGGTGCTATCGCGTTCTAGATAGTGTTCGGGAATTTGAGGGCTACCCGGCCGTATCCGTTCATTTTTCCATTGCTCATGATATCGAGGCAAGTATATTGCCCATACCTTTCATATTTCATCGGCATAATTATTGATAAATGATTTTATGCGAAATCCAATGTTTAATGAACGTTAAAAAGGATCGGTATGTCCTCGATAAATATTGTCTTTCAACGATAATTCGAATACTTCGTGAATGGATATGTTCTCAGAATATGTGTGTTAGTTTCGTACGTTGAGAGACGTTATAATCGCATTGAGTGAATATAATAGACCATAATTGTTTGCCGAGGATTGTGTATTGAATTGTATGTTTGTTCGGTGGGTATTCAACATGATGTGATGTTAGTCGTTACTCCTTTGAAAGGAGGTTGTGATGCTTAATGTTGCCTGTCTTGATAATCGACTATTGTTGTGTGCTTGTTGTATGTGATGTGCCTCCGGGTAGGATTGTTGAATCTCCGGGATCCATACTTGCTAGTATGGGTCGGGAGAAACCATAGGGTTATCCAATACGGGTATGTCTTGCGGGGACTCCGAGGTTCGGGGCTTGCTAGCCCGATGCCGGGATAACTTGTGGGGTTATCATCGGGTATGTCTTGCGGGGACTCCGAGGTTCGTGGCTTGTTAGCGCGATGCCGGGATAACTTATGGTTGTGGTTTGGTTGTGATATTCGTGTCGTGGAGACATGTGATTTGATATGTTTTTCCTATTGGGTTATTCACTCGGGTTTGTTCTTCGGGAGCATCTGAGGTTCATGGCTTGTTAGCACGGGACACGAATAATCCTTAGGAACATGTGATTTGTGATTTGGGTCACGGACCCCGTGTTTTGTGAAATGGGTTGTGGACCCTGCGTATTGTTACCGGAACTTGAATTTTGAAAAATGACTTTTGGGCTGTGTCCCTAAATGTTTTCGAAAGGTTTTAGAATTCTTATATCCCAAATGTTTTCTAAACTCCCGAGATCGTCAAATGTTTTGTAATATGGACATTGGGTTATTTCCTACCTTTCACATTTTGAATGGTTTGATCAAGTGAATTTTCTCGGGAAGTATATTCGCGATTATTCTGTTTTTATGGAGTATGATATGTATGGCTTGTTTTTGTATTTATACTTGCACTAGCAAAACAGTGGAGTTTTGCTAACCCCCGAGTATTCGGGGGGTGGATGTCTATTTTTGCATTCAGGTTTTGGAGCATAGCACAGGGTCGGCACGAAGGATGATGAAAGATGAACGATACTAATCACACGAGGTTCCGTTGATGTCGTATTGGTCCAGTTGTATTTTCTTTTCCGTTGCGGTATCTTTTCCCCGTTGTACGGGAGTTTATTGTATTTTGACCCCTGCGTGGGTATGTGTTTGGAATTGAGTTGTATGTTATTATTGAAAGACCAAGTCGGTCTACTGAGTCATTTTAGCCTTAAAGGCGATGTTTAGATGTTTGATTTTAGTTATCAGCCTGGTAGATCCTCGAGGAGAGGGCCTACGGCGTGTAATATCCCTGAGTGGATTGGGGGTGTTACATAAATGGTATTAGAGATTAGGTTGTGGAAACCTAGGCTGTCGGGTCAGTGGTGTCTGCTGAGTCTTTGTCTCGTCGGATTTTGTCTGACTAAGTCGTGTCTCGACGCGTCGTCTGAGTTTGTTAGTCGTGATTAGTATCGTGGGGCGATCATCATCTTCGTGCGACCTGTGGCTGTAAATCTCCCTTCTTTGTGTTGTGCCTCGTGTGATACGAGCTATTTTTATGATTATTTGTTAAGTGACGGAATCCTATTATGGATTTTGATTTCTTGATATGTGGTTATTTGACTCTCATATTTCGTTCATATGAGGAGTATTGTTGCTGGACTGTGCATGTTGAACTGTATTTCTTTTATCCGCTGCGTGAATTCTTTTGTAATGACTTTCGGTATTTTACCGACTGAGTTTTATTTCGAAAACCGATTCCTTAACCGAGTTTTTGGCATTACGGCCTTGATCGTTTTGGCGAAATTCTTATGACGGTATTTATTATTTTCTAAATGGCTTCTGTGAGTTTTTGAAATATTACCGTCATCGGCCTTTTTGGCGTTTTTGTAAATGGTTTTAGCCTGGTGGGTTCCGGCGCGGGACACACGGCGCTATAATGTTCCGTGTAAGTACCTAAACTTTTTGGGCATTCTATCCCATTGAAATATTTTTTTGAAAACCTTGAGTATCTTAGAAAATTAAAATTCGAGACGTACTTTTAAAACGAATTATTTTCTTGCGGTGTTTTCAAGGTGCTTTCTAGTGCCGCAATATGTTTCAAAATTATTCCAATTGAGGACCAAAATATTTTGAGATATTTTCAATTATTTTTAGAAATGCAGTTGCTTAGACCCAAGTGTCGAATATTCTGAAAGTTTTCACTAAAAGAAAGGTGTCCTCATTTTTGTTCAGACGCAAGATGATTTTCAAAGTCTCGATAATGGTGTTTGTACTACTTTTTGTAAAATGATACTCAAGATCAACTGTTGTTTCCAAACTGTTTTCAAAAGGTGGTTTTCGTTTTTAAAACCTATCATTCCTGCTTATGGACCTAAATGCGTGTATGGTTTTTCGAACTTTAGTTATGGTGTTAACTCAATAGTTATTGAATTGGTGGTGTGAACGTTGAGTCGTTCGCCACGCATATGTTTTGTTAGCCCTCTGTGAGAGGTGTGAACTGGTGTTTACTGTTATCACCTCGTGGTGATTTGCGTGTTGTCGCACGAGTGTGGGTTGTTAAAGCTTGGATTTTTGTGCGTTTATGCACATGGGTGATTATTTCATGATGTTTGTGATTGTGTGCTGGCTATCGTTCGGGATGTTGTAATCGTCGAACGATGCCGTTGTTGTTGTGATTTTTGTATGCGTTGATATGTTATGCTGAGTTGGCATCTCCGGTATGTTGTTTTGCGGTGTTTTGTACCATTGTATCGAGCATTTGTATTTTCGGTATGCCGAGCCGAGACGTTTCAACCGTGATGTGCCGGGGCATGCACGTGTAGATTGTCCTTCTCGTCGGTAACACATTTCAAGTGTGGACTCGATGGACACCGAATTCAGTTTTGCGAATTGACTACCGAGACTTTCGGAGTTCGCGCTTCAGCACAGTTATCTGAATCGGCTATGAGAGGCCTTCGAAGGATGTTTCTATCGGTTGCTTGTTGTGTTGTCACATTGATTTCATTGTTGTGAGTTTCGGGGACGACACTTCTTTTAGATGAGGTCGAATATAATACCCGTATTATTTTTGGCTTCTGCATTTCCTCTTTCTCAAGTCTATCGATTCGCTCATGTTCGTTGATACCTTCCGGACTTGTTCTGTATTTCGGTTTCGTCGTTCGAACGAACTCTGATCTTGTTGTGGGTCGATCTGGTTATCGCTGTGACTTTTCCGAATTTGGTTCGATTTTTGTGAACCTTGTTCGGAAGTAACATCTTTTGGTTCTACTAGTTTATTTTATTCGAGGTGGATCGGATTTGAACTTCTGTATTTTTGATTTTGTCGACTCATTTATGTTCGTTGACATTTTCTGAGCTTTCCCCTGTCCCTTGCCTTTGTGGATCGAACGAGGGTGGTATTGTTTCGGAATAACTCGTTTGTCGTTGTGACTTTTCTATTGACATTTCCTTTCCTGTGGATCTTATATGAATGCACATACTGTTGTTTTCACCGGATTATATATTGTCTCGAGTCGATATGTGAACCTTGGAGTTGTTGTTTGAATTTTATTATCCTTCGTATTTCGGACATGATTGTTCGATTTTTGTTGTCTCGATCGTTTGTTTGTTCGGTTTTTGTTCTCGTTTCGTGATTGTTGAGCGCCTGTGCTCCTTCCTAATTCCCTTAAGTTCGGGAAATTTGTCTCGTTTTCGATCTTCCAACCCTTGAGCGATTGGCTCGCGTTTTGATTGATGTACCGTTGGGTTGGTCAATCGTATTGATTTTCGCTCGTTGTGTTTTGTGATTGTTCGGATAATTGACTTGACTGTATTATCCATTTGATGACGTTTGTCACTTGTTGGTTTTATTATATCCATAACGGCGACGTTGTGTTGGTCGTCGTGGAGCGTGTTTTCACGCTGTATATTCCTTTGCGTTGCTTGTAATGTTTCGCCGATGGGCGTAATTTACGCGTTTCCTTGCGTATCTCGTTGAGTTTTCCTGGCGGGATATTGCTTCTCCCTACTTGTTTTAAGTTTCGGGACGAAACTTCTTTTAAGGAGGGTAGAATGTAATATCCGCAATTTCGAATTTCGGTAATTTTATTTTTTCGGCGGAAGTTCGTTTTGACAACTCTACCATGACCGTTTCGTCATTCCGAGAATGATTAATTCTGCACTTTTTGTCATCCGAGTTTGTTTCGGTGTCGTTTTGTTGAGTTCCGTGTCCTTAATCGACTTTTTCACGTGGGAGTTCGAATTTGTAAAGTCACCATTAATTCTTGGAAACTCCAAAAATTCTGAATCTTTGCAACATTATAGAGCATCAAGTTAGCTTTCCAATGGTTTAAACGGTGAGTCAATCGGAGTCCAGACGAAGGAGTTATGGTCGAAATAGCCAAGACTACACGATGTGCCTTTTTGGTGTTGAAGGATCAGACTGTGTGCCGCGGCACACTCAGCTGTGCCGCGGCACTAAGCTGATTCCCGGGCGTTTTTTTGTCCCCGGGCCGCGCACACTCATCCCGTGCCGCGGCACATGTGCTTTTCTCGCTTTTTAGCAGATTTTCGAGGAGAAACATTCATTTTCTCCTCTCTTCTTCCTCCTTCCATCTAGGGCGATTTGTGGGCGATTTTTGGGCGATTTGAGTGCTCCCAAACTTGTAGAGATCATCCACCTCAAGTCTTGTTGTAGATTTTCGACCTCTACTTGAATCCTTCATCCAAATCAAGGTTTTGGCTTGAACCCTTGTTTTTGTAGATTTGGGGATTTTCCTTTTTGATTTCGATTCCAATCCATTTTTAATCAATTAATTGTTGTATAAACGTTGTTTTGAACTTGTTCTACTTGATCGATACTCGTATCTTTGGTTCGTTCGACCCGAGGGGTGATTTCTTTGTTCTTGAAGGGTCTTGAACATTTAATGTTCGATTAAATGTTCGAATGAGTTCCCTTTGATAGTTTATTGGGATTTCCGTTGTTTTCGGCCTTGATTCTCGTCGTAATCATGTTTTATTATTCCTTACGAAGGATTATAGGTGCTCGATGATTCCGATGTTGAATTCCATTGGTGATTGATGATTCATGTGGTGTTTTCCCGTAGTAATTTCGGTGCTATCGCGTTCTAGATAGTGTTCGGGAATTTGAGGGCTACCCGGCCGTATCCGTTCATTTTTCCATTGCTCATGATATCGAGGCAAGTATATTGCCCATACATTTCATATTTCATCGGCATAATTATTGATAAATGATTTTATGCGAAATCCAATGTTTAATGAACGTTAAAAAGGATCGGTATGTCCTCGATAAATATTGTCTTTCAACGATAATTCGAATACTTCGTGAATGGATATGTTCACGGAATATGTGTGTTAGTTTCGTACGTTGAGAGACGTTATAATCGCATTGAGTGAATATAATAGACCATAATTGTTTGCCGAGGATTGTGTATTGAATTGTATGTTTGTTCGGTGGGTATTCAACATGATGTGATGTTAGTCGTTACTCCTTTGAAACGAGGTTGTGATGCTTAATGTTGCTTGTCTTGATAATCGACTATTGTTGTGTGCTTGTTGTATGTGATGTGCCTCCGGGTAGGATTGTTGAATCTCCGGGATCCATACTTGCTAGTATGGGTCGGGAGAAACCGTAGGGTTATCCAATACGGGTATGTCTCATGGGACTCCGAGGTTCGGGGCTTGCTATCCCGATGCCGGATAACTTGTGGGGTTATCATCGGGTATGTCTTATGGGACTCCGAGGTTCGTGGCTTGTTAGCGCGATGCCGGATAACTTATGTTTGTGGTTTGGTTGTGATATTCGTGTCGTGGAGACATGTGATTTGATATGTTTTTCCTATTGGGTTATTCACTCGGGTTTGTTCTTCTGGAGCATCTGAGGTTCGTGGCTTGTTAGCACGGGACACGAATAATCCTTAGGAACATGTGATTTGTGATTTGGGTCTCGGACCCCTTTTTTTGTGAAATGGGTTGTGGAGCCTGCGTATTGTTACCTGTACTTGAATTTTGGAAAATGACTTTTGGTCTGTGTCCCTAAATGTTTTCGAAAGGTTTTAGAATTCTTATATCCCAAATGTTTTCTAAACTCCCGAGATCGTCAAATGTTTTGTAATATGGACATTGGGTTATTTCCTACCTTTCACGTTTTGAATGGTTTGATCAAGTGAATTTTCTCGGGAAGTATATTCGCGATTATTCTGTTTTTATGGAGTATGATATGTATGGCTTGTTTTCGTATTTATACATGCACTAGCAAAACAAGGAGTTTGCTAACCCTCGAGTATTCGGGGGGTGGATGTCTATTTTTGCATTCAGGTTTTGGAGCATAGCACAGGGTCGGCACGAAGGATGATGAAAGATGAACGATACTAATCACACGAGGTTCCGTTGATGTCGTATTGGTCCAGTTGTATTTTCTTTTCCGTTGCGGTATCTTTTCCCCGTTGTACGGGAGTTTATTGTATTTTGACCCCTGCGTGGGTATGTGTTTGGAATTGAGTTGTATGTTATTATTGAAAGACCAAGTCGGTCTACTGAGTCATTTTAGCCTTAAAGGCGATGTTTAGATGTTTGATTTTAGTTATCAGCCTGGTAGATCCTCGAGGAGAGGGCCTACGGCGTGTAATATCCCTGAGTGGATTGGGGGTGTTACATAAATGGTATTAGAGATTAGGTTGTGGAAACCTAGGCTGTCGGGTCAGTGGTGTCTGCTGAGTCTTTGTCTCGTCGGATTTTGTCTGACTAAGTCGTGTCGCGACGCGTCGTCTGAGTTTGTTAGTCGTGATTAGTATCGTGGGGCGATCATCATCTTCGTGCGACCTGTGGCTGTAAATCTCCCTTCTTTGTGTTGTGCCTCGTGTGATACGAGCTATTTTTATGATTATTTGTTAAGTGACGGAATCCTATTATGGATTTTGATTTCTTGATATGTGGTTATTTGACTCTCATATTTCGTTCATATGAGGAGTATTGTTGCTGGACTGTGCATGTTGAACTGTATTTCTTTTATCCGCTGCGTGAATTCTTTTGTAATGACTTTCGGTATTTTACCGACTGAGTTTTATTTCGAAAACCGATTCCTTAACCGAGTTTTTGGCATTACGGCCTTGATCGTTTTGGCGAAATTCTTATGACGGTATTTATTATTTTCTAAATGGCTTCTGTGAGTTTTTGAAATATTACCGTCATCGGCCTTTTTGGCGTTTTTGTAAATGGTTTTAGCCTGGTGGGTTCCGGCGCGGGACACACGGCGCTATAATGTTCCGTGTAAGTACCTAAACTTTTTGGGCATTCTAGCCCATTGAAATATTTTTTTGAAAACCTTGAGTATCTTAGAAAATTAAAATTCGAGACGTACTTTTAAAACGAATTATTTTCTTGCGGTGTTTTCAAGGTGCCTTCTAGTGCCGCAATATGTTTCAAAATTATTCCAATTGAGGACCAAAATATTTTGAGATATTTTCAATTATTTTTAGAAATGCAGTTGCTTAGACCCAAGTGTCGAATATTCTGAAAGTTTTCACTAAAAGAAAGGTGTCCTCATTTTTGTTCAGACGTAAGATGAGTTTCAAAGTCTCGATAATGGTGTTTGTACTACTTTTTGTAAAATGATACTCAAGATCAACTGTTGTTTCCAAACTGTTTTCAAAAGGTGGTTTTCGTTTTTAAAACCTATCATTCCTGTTTGCGGACCGGAAATGCGTGTATGGTTTTTCGAACTTTAGTTATGGTGTTAACCCTGAATTGTGATTGAATTGGTGGTGTGAACGTTGAGTCGTTCGCCACGCATATGTTTTGTTAGCCCTCTGTGAGAGGTGTGAACTGGTGTTTACTGTTATCACCTCGTGGTGATTTGCGTGTTGTCGCACGAGTGTGGGTTGTTAAAGCTTGGATTTTTGTGCGTTTATGCACATGGGTGATTATTTCATGATGTTTGTGATTGTGTGCTGGCTATCGTTCGGGATGTTGTAATCGTCGAACGATGCCGTTGTTGTTGTGATTTTTGTATGCGTTGATATGTTATGCTGAGTTGGCATCTCCGGTATGTTGTTTTGCGGTGTTTTGTACCATTGTATCGAGCATTTGTATTTTCGGTATGCCGAGCCGAGACGTTTCAACCGTGATGTGCCGGGCATGCACGTAGATTGTCCTTCTCGTCGGTAACACATTTCAAGTGTGGACTCGATGGACACCGAATTCGATTTTGCGAATTAACTACCGAGACTTTGAGTTCGCGCTTCAAAGACAGCTTATCCGAATCGGCTATGAGAGGCCTTCAAGGATGTTTCTATCGGTTGCTTGTTGTGTTGTCACATTGATTTCATTGTTGTGAGTTTCGGACGACACTTCTTTTAGATGAGGTCGAATATAATACCCGTATTATTTTCGCTTCGCATTTCCTCTTTCTCAAGTCTATCGATTCGCTCATGTTCGTTGATACCTTCCTGACTTGTTCTCAGATTTCGTTTCGCTGCTCGAACGAACTCGATCTTGTTGTGGGTCGATCTCGGTTATCGCCGTGACTTTTCCGAATTTGGTTCGATTTTTGTGAACCTTGTTCTAAGTAACATCTTTTGGTTCTACTAGTTTATTTTATTCGAGGTGGATCGGATTTGAACTTCTGTATTTTTGATTTTGTCGACTCATTTATGTTCGTTGACATTTTCTGAGCTTTCCCCTGTCCCTTGCCTTTGTGGATCGAACGAGGGTGGTATTGTTTCGGAATAACTCGTTTGTCGTTGTGACTTTTCTATTGCCATTTCCTTTCCTGTGGATCTTATATGAATGCACATCCTGTTGTTTTCACCGGATTATATATTGTCTTGAGTCGATATGTGAACCTTGGAGTTGTTGTTTGAATTTTATTATCCTTCGAATTTCGGACATGATTGTTCGATATTTGTTGTCTCGATCGTTTGTTTGTTCGGTTTTTGTTCTCGTTTCGTGATTGTTGAGCCGCCTGTGCTCCTTCCTAATTCCCTTAAGTTCGGGAAATTTGTCTCGCTTTCGATCTTCCAACCCTGAGCGATTCGCTCGCTTTGATTGATGTACCGCTGGGTTGGTCAATCGTATTGATTTTCGCCGTTGTGTTTTGTGATTGTTCGGATAATTGACTTGATCAGTATTATCCATTTGATGACGCTTGTCACTTGTTGGTTTTATTATATCCCTAACGGCGACGTTGTGTTGGTCGCCGTGGAGCGTGTTTTCACGCCGTATATTCCTTTCGCGTTGCTTGTAACGCTTCGCGATGGGCGTAAGTTACGCATTTCCTGCGTATCTCGTTGAGTTTTCCCGCGGGATATTGCTTCTCCCTACTTGTTTTAAGTTTCGGGACGAAACTTCTTTTAAGGAGGGTAGAATGTAATATCCGCAATTTCAATTTCGTAATTTTATTTTTTCGAGGAAGTTCGTTTTGACAACTCTATCATGACCGCTTCGTCATTCCGAGAATGATTAATTCTGAACTTTTGTCATCCGAGTTTGTTTCGGTGTCGCTTTTGTTGAGTTCCGTGTCCTTAATCGACTTTTTCACGTGGGAGTTCGACTTTGTAAAGTCACCATTAATTCTTGGAAACTCCAAAATTCTGAATCTTTGAACATTATAGAGCATCAAGTTAGCTTTCCAATGGTTCAAACGGTGAGTCAATCGGAGTCCGCATTTAAGGAGTTATGGTCGAAATAGCTAAGATCGCACGATGTGCCTTTTTGGTGTCAAGGGGATCGCATCGTGCCGCGGCACACTCAGCCAGCCGCGGCACTAAGCTGATTCCTGGCGTTTTTTGTCCCCGGGACGCGGCACACTCATCCCGTGCCGCGGCACACTCATCCCGTACGCGCACACGGGCTTTTTCTCGCTTTTTAGCAGATTTTCGAGGAGAAACATTCATTTTCTCCTCTCTTCTTCCTCCTTCCATCTAGGCGATTTGTGGGCGATTTTGGGTGATTTGAGTGCTCCCAAACTTGTAGAGATCATCCACCTCAAGTCTTGTTGTAGATTTTCGACCTCTACTTGAATCCTTCATCCAAATCAAGGTATTTTGGCTTGAACCCTTGTTTTTGTAGATTTGGGGATTTTCCTTTTTGATTTCGATTCCAATCCATTTTTAATCAATTAATTGTTGTATAAACGTTGTTTTGAACCTGTTCTACGGATTGGATACTCGTATCTTTGGTTCGTTCGACCCGAGGGGTGATTTCTTTGTTCTTGAAGGGTCTTGAACATTTAATGTTCGATTAAATGTTCGAATGAGTTCCCTTTGATAGTTTATTGGGATTTCCGTTGTTTTCGGCCTTGATTCTCGTCGTAATCATGTTTTATTATTCCTTACGAAGGATTATAGGTGCTCTATGATTCCGATGTTGAATTCCGTTGGTGATTGATGATTCATGTGGTGTTTTCCCGTAGTAATTTCGGTGCTATCGCGTTCTAGATAGTGTTCGGGAATTTGAGGGCTACCCGGCCGTATCCGTTCATTTTTCCATTGCTCATGATATCGAGGCAAGTATATTGCCCATACATTTCATATTTCATCGGCATAATTATTGATAAATGATTTTTTGCGAAATCCAATGTTTAATGAACGTTAAAAAGGATCGGTATGTCCTCGATAAATATTGTCTTTCAACGATAATTCGAATACTTCGTGAATGGATATGTTCTCGGAATATGTGTGTTAGTTTCGTACGCTGAGAGACGTTATAATCGCATTGAGTGAATATAATAGACCATAATTGTTTGCCGAGGATTGTGTATTGAATTGTACGTTTGTTCGGTGGGTATTCAACATGATGTGATGTTAGTCGTTACTCCTTTGAAAGGAGGTTGTGATGCTTAATGTTGCTTGTCTTGATAATCGACTATTGTTGTGTGCTTGTTGTATGTGATGTGCCTCCGGGTAGGATTGTTGAATCTCCGGGATCCATACTTGCTAGTATGGGTCGGGAGAAACCGTAGGGTTATCCAATACGGGTATGTCTTGCGGGGACTCCGAGGTTCGGGGCTTGCTATCCCGATGCCGGGATAACTTGTGGGGTTATCATCGGGTATGTCTTGCGGGGACTCCGAGGTTCGTGGCTTGTTAGCGCGATGCCGGTATATATTTTTGTTGTGGTTTGTTTGTGATATTCGTGTCGTGGATTCATGTGATTTTATATGTTTTTCCTATTGGGTTATTCACTCGGGTTTGTTCTTCTGGAGCATCCGAGGTTCGTGGCTTGTTAGCACGGACACGAATAATCCTTAGAACATGTGATTTGTGATTTGGGTCACGGACCCCGTGTTTTGTGAAATGGGTTGTGGACCTCGCGTATTGTTACCGAACTTGAATTTTGGAAAATGACTTTTGGGTGGTCCCTAAATGTTTTCGAAAGGTTTTAGAATTCTTATATCCCAAATGTTTTCTAAACTCCCGAGATCGTCAAATGTTTTGTAATATGGACATTGGGTTATTTCCTACCTTTCACGTTTTGAATGGTTTGATCAAGTGAATTTTCTCGGGAAGTATATTCGCGATTATTCTGCTTTTTATGGAGTATGATATGTATGGCTTGTTTTCGTATTTATACTGCACTAGCAAAACAAAGGAGTTTTGCTAACCCCCAGTATTCGGGGTGGATGTCTATTTTTGCATTCTGTGTTTGGAGCATAGCACAGGGTCGGCACGAAGGATGATGAAAGATGAACGATACTAATCACACGAGGTTCCGTTGATGTCGTATTGGTCCAGTTGTATTTTCTTTTCCGTTGCGGTATCTTTTCCCCGTTGTACGGGAGTTTATTGTATTTTGACCCCTGCGTGGGTATGTGTTTGGAATTGAGTTGTATGTTATTATTGAAAGACCAAGTCGGTCTACTGTGTCATTTTAGCCTTAAAGGCGATGTTTAGATGTTTGATTTTAGTTATCAGCCTGGTAGATCCTCGAGGAGAGGGCCTACGGCGTGTAATATCCCTGAGTGGATTGGGGGTGTTACAATCCGCACGTGGGCCATCGTCCAAGATTCGGTCTTCGACGACTTTGACGGATGCTGGATCCATACGTGGCACGAGATGATCGCCTCTGGTTTGCTCATTAAAGACGATCATCAGACATCAAAAGACGATCGCTGGGTACCAAAAGACGGTCGCCGTATGGTGCCGAACTCCAGGTGTTTGTCCAGAGTATGTCTTCCATGGTTGGCTTCTCTGATTGTGATGGCGATCGCCTATCGAGGCGAATTAATCGCCGCACAACATACACGATTCCATAACTTTAAACAATAGGAGTATCATCATCAAATCCTTCAACGTTCAAGATAATCAAATCATAATCAATTCCCAAAACACGCCGTTCACAAAACACACACGCATTTTGAAAGAAAGCCTTTAACGAGGCCAAACCGAAATCTTTTGAAACTTCGTTTCAAACAACCAAACAAACACACCAAGATGATCACCAATCATCATATACACAAAATAAGAGAAGTATGGGCAAGGTACTTGCCTCGAATAAGAATAACGCGAAGAATCGACCGAAGTAGGTTGACACGAACCGCCTACGAACCCGCCGACTCCACCGATCGCCAACTCGCGTTCATAAACTACGAAGGACAATAACAATGATGAAATGAATTCCATAACACGACTCAAAGCCGTTGAATTCAAAGAACGAACGACGAATGTTCAAGCGTTTCCCCCAAAACGGCCAAGAACACGATTCGTCCCGACAAAACACGAAAACGGAATTCCAAGTTGAAATATGGATATACAATCCATAGAATATGTTTAACAACATCATTTAACCATAATCGATCCATCAAAAACGGATGAAAAACGAGATCGAGGACAAATCCCCCAAAAAATCGATTCGAAGGAAATCAAGAAATATACTTCGATTCGACGAAGAACAATGGATTAAATGATGTTAAACACAAGAATACTACCAAGATTAATCATACCCATCATGAATTAATCAATAATACGAAACGAATCGGACAAAAACGCAAAAACCCCCAAATTCACGAAATTAGGGTTCTAAGCAAGGTTACCTTGATTCGCTGGATCAAAGGATGATAACGGATGATTGATTGATGATATGAACTCAAGAACTTCATGGATTTATTGTTAAACAACATGGCTCCATGGTAAGATCACCTCACCGCTAAGAGAAGGAGAAGAAAGAGAAAATGGCAAAACCCGTGCAGGCCATAAATAGCCGCACAGGTGCCGCGCCTGAGCCGAGTGTGCAGCCCAAAAATGGCTCCCGGTGGGCAAGGTGCCGCGGCCTGGCCGGGCGTGCCGCGGCACCCAGACAGTTTGGCTTAAAAATGCCACAGAGTGTGCCGCGCCCCGCCAAAGATGTGCCGCGCCCACGGCGCGGCTCGCCGCCGGAAGCCGCCGAGCACCGCCGGCCGTGACTCGCCAGACCGCCGAGCACTACCGGCCGTGACTGCCGGCCGGCCTGGGCCCAGATTGCCCGGCCATGACTCGGCCGGGGCCAACTCCGACGGCCCGAACGACCCCGAAACCCGAACCTGAATACGAATCGATGATACGGTTACGACGTACTCGCAAAGACGAATCTAAGAGCTAAGAGAACACACAATTCTGACCACCCGAAGGCTCGGAATTCAACAACGGAGGTAATTACCCAAAACTTTGGGAAATTACGAAAATGGCCCAAAACGTCCGAAAATCACGATATGCGATCGAAACACCAAACCAAAGCTCGCAACTTGAATAATAACATTAAATGAACTTACGAGAAACTCGAAACAACAGCTTTGACGAGATTCGCAAGAATCGAACTCAAGTGCGAAAAGTCGCTAAAAGCTCTAACTCAACAAAACGATACCGAAATGAACTCGGATGACAAAAAGTGCAGAATTAATCATTCTCGAAATGACGAAACGGTCATGAGCGAAGTCGTCAAAACGGACTCACCAAAAGAAATTTACCGAAAATCGAAAATTGCGGATATTACATTCTACCCTCCTTAAAAGAAGTTTCGTCCCGAAACTTAAAACAAGTAGGGAGAAGCAATATCCCGCCAGGAAAACTCAACAAGATACGCAAGGAAACGCGTAACTTACGCCCATCGGCGAAACGTTACAAGCAACGCAAAGGAATATACGGCGTGAAAACACGCTCCACGACGACCAACACAACGTCGCCGTTAGGGATATAATAAAACCAACAAGTGAAAAGCGTCATCAAATGGATAATACAATCAATTCAATTATCCGAACAATCACAAAACACAACGAACGAAAATCAATACGATTGACCAACCCAACGGTTCATCAATCCAAACGCGAGCCAAACGCTGAAGAAATACGGAATTCCACCGCCCAAGGGTTGGAAGATCGAAAACGAGACTAATTTCCCGAACTTAAGGAAATTAGGAAGGAGCCTGAATGCTCAACAATCACGAAACGAGGACAAAAACCGAACAAACAAACGACCGAGACAACAAAAATCGAACAATCATGTCCGAAACACGAAGGATAATAAAATTCAAACAACAACTCCCGTGATGATCCGTGAGAACTACAAGACATGCATTCCCATAAAATCCACCTAAAGGGAATAGCGATTGAAAAGTCACAATGACAAACGAGTTATTCAAACAACACCACCCTCGCTCGATCAACAAAAGCAAGGGATAGGAAAGTTCAAAATGTCAACGAACATAAACGAGTCGACAGAGTCGAAACACAGGAGTTCCAAATCCGATCCACTTCGAATAAAGGAACTAATAGATCCAGATGATGTCACTTCCGAACAAGGTTCACAAGAATCGAACCGAACTCGAAAAATCACAACATAACCGAGATCAACCCACAACAAGATCACATTGCCGGACGATGAAATCAAATACGTAATGTCTGTAAAGTATCAACGAATACGAGCGAGTCGAAAGAATGGAGAAAGATAAAATACAGAAGTCAAAATAGTACGGGTATTACCTCCGACCTCATCCACGAAATTCACAAAAACGGGAGCAAGGTAACAAGACATTAAACAACCGACACATAACGGAACGATCACCGATGCACATGGCCATACCAACCCAAGTTCTAACAGCTCGCACATGCGCGACAATGCAGAAATCACCACGAGGCGACAATATTCAACACCAACATCCCGCCTCTCACAAGAGGCTAACACAACAAATGTGTGGAAAACGACTCAACGCTCACACCGCCAATTCGGTCATACTCGGGAGCAAACATCAAAATGACAACGCGAACATCATACATACATACCCAGCCCTCAAACGGGAATGGATAGGTTTTAAAAACGAAAACCTCATTTTGAAAATAATTTAGAAGAACACCGGTTGATCTTTAGTATCACTTTTCAAAAAGTACAAACATGAAACATCGTTATCGAGACTTTGAAAACCATCATGCATTTGGTAAAAATGAGGACATATTCTTTTAGCGAAAGACTTTCAGAAATATTCGACCCTCGGGTCTAAGTATAAGTGTTTCTAAACATCGAAAATATCTCAAAATACTTTTGGTCCTCAATTGGAAATTTTTTGAAATATATTGCGGCACGAGAAAGCACCTCGAAAACACCGCAAGAAAATAATTCGTTTTAAAAGTACGTCTCGAAATTTAATTTTCTAAGATACTCAAGGTTTTAAAAAATTCAATAGGCCAGAATGCCCAAAACTCACACATATCGACGTTCACTAAAACAACTCCTAGTACACGCATCAAAACGTTTAAAACCAAGACAATACATGTCTTTAAACAGAAATAAACGATAAAATACCACATTCGTAACAAAACCAATGACCCCATTCGAGGCCTCTAAGGACCCTCCCGCACTGGCTAGTGAACAAGTCGAACGCGTATAAGCACAAAGCCTCCACAAGAGAACTTGTAAAACGTGCAAATTGATTCGAAAATCATCAGCAACGGACAAAAACAACAATAAAAAGACATCACAAGCGACGACACTCCTCGTATAAATCAAATACGAGAGTCGACTAAATACATATTGTGAAATCAAAATCCACATAAGGATTCCATCACTTAACAAATAATCATAAAAATAGCTCGTGTCACAAGAGGCACAACACAAAGAAGGGAGACTTACTTCCACAGGTCGCACGAAGATGATGATCGCCCCACGATACTAATCACGACCAACAAACTCAAACGACGCTGTCATGACACGACTCGAGATAAAATCCGACTAAACAAGACTCAAACAACACGAATTGACAAATGACCTAGGTTTCCTCAACCTAAGCTCTGATACCATTTATGTAACACCCCCAATCCACTCAGGGATATTACACGCCGTAGACCCTCTCCTCGAAGATCTACCAGGATGGTAACAACATTTAACATCTCGACAATGCCTTCAAGGCTAAATGACTCAGTAGACCGATTTGGTCTTTCAATAAAAATATACAACTCAATTACAACATATACCCACGCAGGGGTCAAAATACAATAAACTCCGCATACAACGGGAAAAGATACTCAGCTGAAAAGAAAATACAACTAGACCAATACGACATCAACGGATCCTCGTGATTAGTATCGCTCATCTTTCATCATCCTTCGTGCCGACCCCGTGTTATGCTCCAAAACCCGAATGCAAAATAGACATCCACCCCGAATACTGGGGTTAGCAAACTCCACTGTTTTGCTAGTGCAAGTACAAAGTGCAAATACGAGCCATACAATTCACATTCCACGAATAACAATAACCAGGAATCCTCAAAGATCCAAACGAAACGAAAAGTACTTCTCGAGGCAAGGGTTTGAGAAAACCTTTAAAAATCGAAATATCATAAATCAATGGAAATAATTTATAAAACGGTTTAGAATGCCATCGAGAGTTTTAATAGAAAACAATTTAGGATTATCAAATCCTACTTTTCAAAATCCAAAGGACAAAAGGGGTCACCGCCCCAAAGGTTTACTTTCTAAAAAAATGACATTTACCGAACCGTTGGGATTTTAGCCCCAAATCCATAAAATGACTTTTACCAACCATTGGGATTTTAGCCCCAAATCTCATCAACTCACAGTATACAAGAACGACCACAAGGTTCGTCTTCCAACGTCAAAATCCACAATTAAAGGATTTAACACAAACAACAAAATACTCTAGAGCCATCCTAGCCAAGTAGGCCAAACGAACAACTTACCTCTTACACACTTAGTCAATGCATGCAATCATGAAAACCGTTCAAAAGCACTCATTTCCGGAAATGCCATAAATAAGTCACATTTGTAAAATGCACCACAATTAACCGTCGATCCACGTCTCTGTGGACCCCTACCGAGACCCCGTCGGATCTAACCCGTAGTGGTTAAAAGCAAGCTCGTCGATCCACGTCTCTGTGGACCCCTACCGAGACCCCGTCGGATCTAACCCGTAGTGAGCATACACACACACATTACTCATGCAAAACTAACATGCTAAGAATGTAAGTTCATTAAGAATACTCACTAGAGATGGCCATTAACTCGACACCATTATCAAACTCTTCAAAACACAATAACAAGATTAAATATGGAATACACGATTCCATAACTTTAAATAATAGGAGTTGTAACGCCCCAAAATCCCATTGGGTTATTACAGTGACGTGGACCCCACGCCAGGAAATCCACCAGGCGAACATGACCAATAATACACTAAATTCACAACAAGGGAAAATCATAGTCCCTACCATGACATCCGACACTATATTCCGATAAGGAATTTCAACGACAAAAGTGGCCTACATGGCCAAAATGAAATACAACAGCATCCACGAACATCCTGTCGTAATACAACACGACAACAACTGACAAGACTGGAGTACACTCCAACTGACTGACCAACAATGAACAACTCGGACTAGTATCGCTCGTATGCCTCGTCGCCATCGTCATGCACCTGTGCCTCAACTCTCTCCTCGCAAGCACCTAAAACATGAAAACATGTTCCGCCCCCACGGGGTCAGTCATCCAGATAATGAACATCAAATACATGTATAACATGATGTGCATCCAAAGGCAGAATGAAATGGTATAATGATGATAATAATACGAGATGCTCACAAACCAAGGTAAGAACCGAGCATTCGCGAAATACTATGCCCACGGCATACTATTAATACCTGTTCGACCGGTTAGAACATAAGTGCCCAACGGCGAATCATAATCACAGAATACCACAATGAATTACACGACATGAACCAAACCAGAACAGGATTAAATATGAATCACAATACCCGGAGGCTCCAATGAAATTAACAAGACAATCACAAGGCCTAAAAACCACTCAGCCGAAACTGTCAAATATCACAATCACATGAAGCCGAAACAGCCCGAAGCTGTTATTGATTAGGGCCGAAGCCACGGCACGAAGCCGTATCACAATTAGGGCCAAAGCCACGGCATGAAAGCCATATCACAATTAGGGCCGAAGCCACGGCATGAAAGCCGTATCACAATTAGGGCCGAAGCCACGGCATGAAAGCCGTATCACAATTAGGGCCGAAGCCACGGCATGAAAGCCGTATCACAATTAGGGATGGTATGCTGCCTTGAGGCGGCCAAAGACCATCCTCGATACCCCAACTCAACACCTCGATTGCCTTAGAACGGCTAACCGATGACAATGATGCAGCTGATGATTCCATGAATGCTTGAGCGCTTCGATTTCCTTATAATGGCAAATCGATGTGAACGATATGATGAATGATTGAATACCTCGATTGCCTTAGAACGGTCAATCGATACAATGATATAGTGAATGATTGAACATTTCGATTTTCCTGAGAGTGGCCAATCGATGACAACGATATGATGAATGATTGAACACTTCGATTTGCCTGCGAACGGCAATTCGATAACAATGATATGAAGGATGCCTCGGCACCTTTAATCGGTTACCGACGACGAAGGTGAGAAATGAATAAGCCAATGCCTTTAATCGGCGTACGCTTTAATGACAATCCAAAAAGGAATAACAATGATCTCAACAATGTCTTAAATTGACATCTATATTAACAACAATCGATACATCGACCCCGCGAACCGGCTATCGACAATGACATTAATAATGAGTATCACAATGCCTTGAATCGGCCGTTAACGAACAACAATAAATATTTGGCAAAATTGCCGAAAGGTATCGTATCGAACGATCTCTTAATATCAATGAATTCATGAAGAGACTAAGTCTCGGAATGATACAACACATTTATACACATATATGATGACATTAATCTCATTGACTAGTACAAGTATAAAACTTGCCTCAAACCGAAGGCGAGGAAGTCCTTCCACGAACAACGTCCTTAATAGGGAATACCGGCCACTCGAACAACCTTGAATTACACAAGCACCAACAATTCGCTTAATATACGAATCAAACACGAATATAACGAACTCAAACGTCGATACGATTAAACTAAGTTCATTGGGGCATTATATCGAATACGTTGTGGCCAAACTCCGATTGTTTACAATCAAATCTCAATATATCAATATCAAATCCTCCAAGAAGTGTTTCAAACCAACAAACATCTTCCAAATGATCAATAATCCAAAATGAATATCCGAAAACGTGATTTCAACAACAATTAATCGAAAACCCCCAATTTCAACTCGATATTCAAAGTGTTCTTGAATAATCCCTCAATAATCCAATGAATCCTTATACAAACTCATAATCATATACATATCCCTTCATATAACATGATTATAACGTCCAAAACATCATATCTCAACACAAAATCGAAGTCCAAAGTGTTGAAGGAATTACCTCTTGAAGATCCAAGCACTTCGATCCGAAGAACACGCGTTAGATTGATTATCCGGGCTTTACGATCGAAAGGCGATGAAGAAAATCAAACACCCAAATGATTTGTGAAGGAAAAACCCTCCCTCAAGCTTTCTCTCTCGGTTGAAGGTGAAGAAATGGGAAAGAAATGAGCTGAAATGCTCAAAAAACGAATTTAAAGGAGTTGATCGCTCGCCGACACGGCCTGCCGATCGGCACGGCCGTGTCGCATACCTGGCCGACAGGACTCGACCGTGTCCCGCTTGACACGGCCGCGCGCGCGGAGGGCCTTCCGATAGTGACCCGTCCGACAATGACTGGCATGACTCGACCGTGTCCTGGAACACGGTCGGGCGTGTCAGCGGTTTCGCTTATCCTAAGAGTTCGACTCGGCCGTGCCAGACGACACGGTCGGGTCCTGAGGCAGAGACTTCGGCATTTCCGGACGAGTACGGCACGGGCCGTGTCGGACGACACGGCCGAGTTCGTTCGGCAGTGATCGGCCAATAACTGAAAAAATGAGCGGTTGAGCTAAAACGACCATAACTCTCTCGTCCGGACTCCGATTGACTCACCGTTTGAACGAATGGAAAGCTAACTCGATGCTCTATAATATTACAAAGATTCAGAATTTTTGGAGTTACCAAAAATTAATGGTGATCTAACAAAGTCGTACTCATATGAGGAAAGTTGAAACAATGAACAATAACGATACACAATTCGAAGTTTTTCCGAACGGTGAACACGGTGAATGAACATGATTGATGAATGATTATAATTGAGTGAAAATCCACTGAGTGACAATCACCGAATGAAATTACTGAATGATAATGACTGAATTACAACCGGGTATTACATACACCCCCCCTTAAAAGAGTTTCGTCCCCGAAACTAAGGGTCAAACAACTCGGGATAATTCTCCCGCATACTATCCTCGGTTTCCCAAGTAGCCTCTTCGACTCCGTGTCTAGACCACTGAATCTTGACCAAATGGATCATCTTTTTCCTCAACTGTTTGATTCGCCGCTCCAACGCTCGTACAGGACGCTCCTCGTATGAATGATCATCCGCGATCTCGATTTCGTCGAACTGAAGTATGTGACTCGGGTCGGCAACATACTTCCGCAACTGAGAGACGTGAAACACATTATGAATTCGGCTCAATGCCGGAGGCAAAGCCAATCGATAAGCTAACTCGCCTACTCGATCCAAAATTTCAAACGGTCCAATGAATCTCGGACTCAACTTCCCCCGTCTTCCGAAACGGAAAATACCTCGACTCGGTACCTCAACGATTAGAGGTATATCCGACGATGAACTCGCCGCTAACTATGATCTCAGAAGGTCACGAGAATGAAAGTGACTAAAATGAATGATGAATGATAATTGACTATAAATCCGACCAGATTAAGAATGGCTCACCAAGGTGAATTAATAACGTCATGAGTGATAGTTCAAGTGAAATTATTGGAACCGTTGTTCCTCGTGAATTAAATGATTAATTTCATGATGACAAGTCTCAACATGATTGATATATGATGAATGACTTATGTGAATGAATGAACGACAATGAAATGAATGATTATCCTATTACCGAACAAGAATTAACTTGCTCAAAACCGGTGATGGATGTCATATTGTATCACAGTTAAAGTAAACAAACAATAACTCGTCTGCCTCGAGATGAAGATGCTCTTCCAAAGACGAAGACGACTAGAAAACGATCCTCGACGTCGGAGTCCGATGTTCCTCTGACAGCTCTTTCCATACCGAGGCAGGAAAGTCACGTGATAATTACAGATCTCGTATGAAGATCGCATTATGATTATGAGATGGAATGATAACAATGAGTATACACGCTCTAACACAATAAATGCATTAATAATGCGGTAAAATGATCGTCCACATGACACCGGAATATGATAAGATCGCATGAAAGATCAAATGAGGTAACATGATTACTTGATGAAATTCCTGAAATGATTACCTTGAACAAGTTAACAAGGTTGAAAATTCAATCCACAAGATCAACAACTGAACAATGAGATGGACTGGATGATTAATGAATTGACTGAGCAATGAGTGAGTGATGAATGAACTAACTAAGCAATGAGATTGAATAAGTGATTAATGATTAACTGAACAATGAGATAGACTGAGTGAAGAATGAATTAATTGAGTAATGAGATTGACTGAGTGATGAATGAATTAATTGAGCAATGAGATTGACTGGGTGATGAATGAATTAACTGAATAATGAGATTGAGTGAGTACTGAATGAATTACTTGAGTAATGAGATTGACTGAGTGATGAATGAATTAATCGAGCGAAGAGATTAACTGAATGATTAATGAATTAACTGAACAATGAGATTAACTGAGTGATGAATAAATTGACTGAACAATGAGATTGACTGAGTGATTAATGAATTAATCTGAACAATGAGATTGACTGAGTGATGAATGAATTAACTGAACAATGAGATTAACTGAGTGATGAATGAATTAACTGAGCAATGAGATTGACTGAGTGATGAATGAATTGACTGAACAATGAGATTGACTGAGTGATTAATGAATTAATCTGAACAATGAGATTGACTAAGTGATGAAGGAATTAACCGAGTGATGAATGAATTATCTGAGTAATGATATTGACTGAGTGATGAACGAATTAACTGAGTGATGAATGATATTGACTGAGTGATGAATGAATTAATTGAACGATGAGATTAACAGAGTGATGAATGAATTAACATGATCGACAAGATCAAAATGGTGATTGAGGATTATTAACTGGTGAATGAGTTGATCCTTAGCACTTACACAGGTCACACGTGCTCCAAAACAATTAGTCATGAATCAATCATAACAATAATATCACATATATGTTTCAACAAAGCATGAATAATTAATGACATGATGAATGTATGAACATAAAGAGAATCGAGTCTTTACACAGGTCATACGAAGCTTCGAGGTCTCGCGATACTAGTCTTCACTGACGACGACTCGATGAATGAATGACTCGTGCAGTCGCACTAATATTACGACTCACAAAACCTGACTGACTAGATTGTCATAACCTGACAATCCCACTACTACCGCGTAGGTAGGACCACATAACTCACATCTCAGGGTATTTCACAACCCAAAGCTCCGATACCATTTCTGTAACGCCCCAAAATCCCATTGGGTTATTACAGTGCCGTGGACCCCACGCCAGGAAATCCACCAGGCGAACATGACCAAAAATACACTAAATTCACAACAAGGGAAAATCATAGTCCCTACCATGACATCCGACACTATATTCCGATAAGGAATTTCAACGACAAAAGTGGCCTACATGGCCAAAATGAAATACAACAACATCCACGAACATCTGTTCGGGTAATACAACACGACAACAACTGACAAGACTGGAGTACACTCCAACTGACTGACCAACAATGAACAACTCGGACTAGTATTGCTCGTATGCCTCGTCGCCATCGTCATGCCCCTGTGCCTCAACTCTCTCCTCGCAAGCACCTAAAACATGAAAACATGTTCCGCCCACTGGTCGCCATCCGTATAATGAACATCAAATACATGTATAACATGATGTGCATCCAAAGGCAGAATGAAATGGTATAATGATGATAATAATACGAGATGCTCACAAACCAAGGTAAGAACCGAGCATTCGTGAAATACTATGCCCACGGCATACTATTAATACCTGTTCGACCGGTTAGAACATAAGTGCCCAACGGCGAATCATAATCACAGAATACCACAATGAATTACACGACATGAACCAAACCGTAGCGATTAAATATGAATCACAATGCCGGAGGCTCCAATGAAATTAACAAGACAATCACAAGGCCTAAAAACCACTCGGCCGAAATCACAAATATCACAATCACATGAAGCCGAAACACCACGAAGCCGTATCACAATTAGGGCCGAAGCCACGGCATGAAAGCCGTATCACAATTAGGGCCGAAGCCACGGCATGAAAGCCGTATCAGCCGTATCACAATTAGGGCCGAAGCCACGGCATGAAAGCCGTATCACAATTAGGGATGGTATGCTGCCTTGAGTCGGCCAGCACCATCCTCGACAGTCCCAACTCAACACCTCGATTGCCTTAGAACGGCTAACCGATGACAATGATGCAGCGGATGATTCCATGAATGCTTGAGCGCTTCGATTTCCTTATAATGGCTAATCGATGTGAACGATATGATGAATGATTGAATACCTCGATTGCCTTAGAACGGTCAATCGATACAATGATATAGTGAATGATTGAACATTTCGATTTTCCTGAGAGTGGCCAATCGATGACAACGATATGATGAATGATTGAACACTTCGATTTGCCTGCGAACGGCAATTCGATAACAATGATATGAAGGATGCCTCGGCACCTTTAATCGGTTACCGACGACGAAGGTGAGAAATGAATAAGCCAATGCCTTTAATCGGCGTGTACAGTTTTAATGACAATCCAAAAAGGAATAACAATGATCTCAACAATGTCTTAAATTGACATCTATATTAACAACAATCGATACATCGACCCCGCGAACCGGCTATCGACAATGACATTAATAATGAGTATCACAATGCCTTTAATCGGCCGTTAACGAACAACAATAAATATTTGGCAAAATTGCCGAAAGGTATCGTATCGAACGATCTCTTAATATCAATGAATTCATGAAGAGACTAAGTCTCGAAATGATACAACACATTTATACACATATATGATGACATTAATCTCATTGACTAGTACAAGTATAAAACTTGCCTCAAACCGAAGGCGAGGAAGTCCTTCCACGAACAACGTCCTTAATAGGGAATACCGGCCACTCGAACAACCTTGAATTACACAAACACCAACAATTCGCTTAATATACGAATCAAACATGAATATAACGAACTCGAAACGTCGATACGATTAAACTAAGTTCATTGGGGCATTATATCGAATACGTTGTGGCCAAACTCCGATTGTTTACAATCAAATCTCAATATATCAATATCAAATCCTCCAAGAAGTGTTTCAAACCAACAAACATCTTCCAAATGATCAATAATCCAAAATGAATATCCGAAAACGTGATTTCAACAACAATTAATCGAAAACCCCCAAATTCAACTCGATATTCAAAGTGTTCTTGAATAATCCCTCAATAATCCAATGAATCCTTATACAAACTCATAATCATATACATATCCCTTCATATAACATGATTATAACGTCCAAAACATCATATCTCAACACAAAATCGAAGTCCAAAGTGTTGAAGGAATTACCTCTTGAAGATCCAAGCACTTCGATCCGAAGAACACGCGTTAGATTGATTATCCGGGCTTTACGATCGAAAGGAGATGAAGAAAATCAAACACCCAAATGATTTGTGAAGGAAAAACCCTCCCTCAAGCTTTCTCTCTCGGTTGAAGGTGAAGAAATGGGAAAGAAATGAGCTGAAATGCTCAAAAAACGAATTTAAAGGAGTTGACTGCCCTGCCGGACACGGCCCGTGCCGATCGGCACGTTCGTGTCGCACAGCTGGCCGACAGGGACTCGACCGTGTCCTGCTTGACACGGTCGCGGCGCGGAGGGCCTTCCGATAGTGACCCATCCGACAGCGACTCGGCATGACTCGACTGTGCCCTGGAACACGGTCGGGCGTGTCGGCAGTCGGTTCTGGCTTATCCGGAAGAGTTCGACTCGGCCGTGCCAGACGACACGGTCGGGTCCTGAGGCAGAGACTTTGGCATTTCTGGACGAGTACGGCACGGGCCGTGTCGGACGACACGGCCGAGTTCGTTCGGCAGTGATCGGCCAATAACTGAAAAAATGAGCGGTTGAGCTAAAACGACCATAACTCTCTCGTCCGGACTCCGATTGACTCACCGTTTGAACCAATGGAAAGCTAACTCGATGCTCTATAATATTGCAAAGATTCAGAATTTTTGGAGTTACCAAAAATTAATGGTGATCTAACAAAGTAGAACTCATATGAGGAAAGTTGAAACAATGAACAATAACGATACACAACTCGAAGTTTTTCCGAACGGTGAACACGGTGAATGAACATGATTGATGAATGATTATAATTGAGTGAAAATCCACTGAGTGACAATCACCGAATGAAATTACTGAATGATAATGACTGAATTACAACCGGGTATTACAGGAGTATCATCATCAAATCCTTCAACGTTCAAAATAATCAAATCATAATCAATTCCCAAAACACGCCGTTCACAAAACACACACGCATTTTGAAAGAAAGCCTTTAACGAGGCCAAACCGAAATCTTTTGAAACTTCGTTTCAAACAACCAAACAAACACACCAAGATGATCACCGATCATCATATCCACAAAATAAGAAAAGTATGGGCAAGGTACTTGCCTCGAATAAGAATAACGCGAAGAATCGACCGAAGTAGGTTGACACGAACCGCCTACGAACCCGCCGACTCCACCGATCGCCAACTCGCGTTCATAAACTACGAAGGACAATAAAAATGATGAAATGAATTCCATAACACGACTCAAAGCCGTTGAATTCAAAGAACGAACGATGAATGTTCAAGCGTTTCCCCCAAAACGGCCAACAACACGATTCGTCCCGACAAAACACGAAAACGAAATTCCAAGTTGAAATATGGATATACAATCCATAGATTATGTTTAACAACATCATTTAACCATAATCGATCCATCAAAAACGGATGAAGAACGAGATCGAGGACAAATCCCCCAAAAAATCGATTCGAAGGAAATCAAGAAATATACTTCGATTCGACGAAGAACAATGGATTAAATGATATTAAACACAAGAATACTACCAAGATTAATCATACCCATCATGAATTAATCAATAATACGGAACGAATCGGACAAAAACGCAAAACCCCCCAAATTCACGAAATTAGGGTTCTAAGCAAGGTTACCTTGATTCGCTGGATCAAAGGATGATAATGGATGATTGATTGATGATATGAACTCAAGAACTTCATGGATTTGTTGTTAAACAACATGTCTCCATGGTAAGATCACCCTCAGCCGCGGAAGAGAAGGAGAAGAAGGAGAAAATGGCAAAACCGTGTGCGGGGCCATAAATAAGCCGCAGTGTCTGCCGGCCAAGAGTGTGCCCGCAAGACGAGCCCAAAAATGGCTCCCGGTGGTCGGCGGTGCATGGCCGCCGGCGTGTGCCGCGGCACGTCGCATCGGTTGGCGAAAAATGCCACAGAGTGTGCCGCGCCTGCCAAGATGTGCCGCGCCCACTTGCGGCTGCTGGCCGGAAGCTGCCGAGCACTGCCGGCCGTGACTCGGCCAGAAGCTGCCGAGCACTACCGGCCGTGACTCGGTCAGTGCCGGCCTGGGCCCAGATTGCCCGGCCATGACTCGGCCGGGGCCAACTCCGACGGCCCGAACGATCCCGAAACCCGAACCTGAATACGAATCGATGATACGTTTACGACGTACTTGCAAAGACGAATCTAAGAGCTAAGAGAACACACAATTCCGACCACCCGAAGGCTCGGAATTCAACAACGGAAGTAATTACCCAAAACTTTGGGAAATTACGAAAATGGCCCAAAACGTCCGAAAATCACGATACGCGATCGAAACACCAATCCAAAGCTCGCAACTTGAATAATAACATTAAATGAACTTAAGAGAAACTCGAAACAATAGTTTCGGACGAGATTCGCAAGAATCGAACTCAAGTGCGGAAAAGTCGCTAAAAAGCTCGGAACTCAACAAAACGATACCGAAACGAACTCGGATGACAAAAAGTGCAGAATTAATCATTCTCGAAATGACGAAACGGTCATGAGCGAGTCGTCAAAACGGACTCCAGCCAAAAAAAGAAATTTACCGAAAATCGAAAATTGCGGATATTACTATTGTAAGTAGGGAGGTATTATTATAGTTTCAATTTATAAACAATCGAAATTTGTGTACTTGCATCATGTTTGTGTAATCATTAATTTAATCTAAATTGCTTTTGTAAGTTGAGAATCACTTTTGTAAATGGAAAATTACATTTCTAATTTGAGGACCGTGTTTTTAAGCTTTGAATCACTTTTTAAGTCTAAATTTATTGTGTAGGCTCATAATCACTTTTTTTAAGTTTAAAATCATTTTTTAGTTGCAAATAGCTTTTTTAAGTTGAGATTAGCCATTTTATGAAAGTGATAATCATATTTTTTAACAAAATAACTTTTTAAGCTATATCAAATCGTCTAAGTGAAAAGCAAAGTAATTTGTTGTATCGACTATTTAAATCACTTAAGTCACGGTAGACATTTTATTATCAATCATTAACTGTTAATGAGGGATTTGCAGGGTGGGTCATTATTCCCGGTATATCTTCGACTGTTAAACAACATGTCATGACATATTATGTAGTGGAGATGGTATCTGCGCTCTCTCGGGAATGCAGACGTTGTGTGATTAAATCCAACATATGTGTATGCATTTTTATTCCTCTTTATCCCTTTTTGTCTGAAAGGCACTCGACCTAAATGATTGTGGGTCCTTGTACTCATGAGGGTCATGTAATATTTTTTTTATTTTTCATAATTATTAAAATAAAATAAAACTAGAACTTGATATATCCTTAGCTATCAATTATTATAAATTATTATTTTATTAATTTATATCACACTAATTTTAATCATTTACATTTTCATTTGATATCCAATAACATTTAATTAAATTCATTTGATATATCTTATCTCAGAGTCACTTTAGAACCAAAAAACTCCCCCACTTTACTTGATGAGAAGCTCACTTTAGTAAGAGATGTCCTAGTTCATTTAGTAATAAATAATATAAAAATTAAACATTAAAATGGAAATAAAATATACTAATCAAATACATCAATTTAGTTAATAAACACAACCATTCATTAGTCGAATAAAAGCTGAAAATTATAGTAATAAAACAAAATAGTTTAACTTAAAATGTTCAAATCCAATGTTAAATTTGAAAAATTCATAATGATGAAAACAATGATGGATCCTTCGCGTAGACTGCATTCGTCTAGAAAACCTACATGATGAACCGACCATCGCATGTCTCGAACTCTCATGTATAATGTGAACAGTCCATTCCCTCTTACCGTAACGTATCAATTTGAAATTATACACAACTGGTTGAAATTATCCATAATTAATTTGAAATTATACATAATTATTTTGAAATTGTACATAATCGATACACATTATACATAATCAATTGAAATTGTACATAATAGATTGAAATTATGCATACTCGACTAAAATTATGCATAATCGGTTTGGAGTTGTATACAATTTGTTGAAATTATGCATTATCAATCGGAAATTGTACATAATTAGTGGACGTATAATTAATCAATTTGAAATTACATGTGATTGGTCAAAATTCTACATAATTGGTCGAAATTATAGATAATTGGTCCAATATATATAATTTGTTGAAATTATTCCTACTCGATTTGAAATTTTACATAATTAGTTCAAATTGTACGTAATTGGCCAAAATTATATATAATATGTTAAAATTGAATATGATCGATTTGAAATTGTACATAATTGGTCGAAATTGAGCATAATTGATTGAAATTATAGTTAATCAGATTGAAAATGTACATAATCAATTTGAAATTGTACATAATTGGTCGAAATCGAAAATACTCGATTTTAGAAAATGTACATAATCAATTTGAAATTTTACATAATTGGTCGAAATTGTACAATTTCAACAGACTGTATATAATTTGTTGAAATTATATTTGAAATTATACATGATCGAGTTTAAATTGCACATAATTGATTTGAAAGTGTACCTAATTTGTCGAAATTGAAATTAATCGATTTGATACACATAATCGACTTGAGGGCTTGAAATTGTACATAATTTGTTGATATTATACATAATCGATTTACAATTATAATTGGTCGAAATTGAACATAATTGGTCAGAATTATGAATAATTAGTTGAAATTGTACATGGTCAATTTGAAATTGTACATAATCGTTTCGAAATTGTACATAACTATTGTCCAATCCGTCGAAATTCGAAGAAAAATCACATATGTTATAATTTATAAGTATAAATAAAATAAAATAGTTACTATTTAGCTAGGGTTCAGTCACTAGGTGTCGTTTACCATGACGAGTGGTAATTATTTATTTTTACAATTCTGGTCTCATAACTATTAATTTTTTTAATTTTGTTTTACATGTGTGATAGTGGTCCAATTTAAGGCTAATGTCTTGGTGACATTGATTTGTTAAGAAACTCTCATATGCTAGTCATGTGACCACAAATACAGGGGAGAGTCAATTATGTGACACAACAGAGTTAAAGTGGATTGTATTTCTGTTCATGTCTCATCTAAATAATTGGTCGAAATGGTACATAACATGTCGAAATTATATACACTAAGTTGTAATAGTACATGATCGATTTGAAATTATACATAATTGATCGCGATTATTTATAATTAGTTGTAATTGTACATGATCGATTTGAAATTGTACATAATTTGTTGAAAATATACATAATCGATTTGAAATTATAAATAATTGGGCGAAATTGAAAATAATCAATTTGAAATTATACATAATTGGTCGAAAATGAACATAAGTGATTTAGGATTACACATAATGGGTCGAAATCGTATATAATTGGTCGAAATTATATATATTTAGTTGAAATTGTACACGATCGATTTGAAAGGGCACATAATTTGAAATTATTTATAAATAGTTGTAATTGTACATGGTCAGTTTGGAATTGTACATAATTGATTGCAATTTTTTGTAATTAGTTGTAATTGCACATGGTCGATTTGAAATTACACGTAATTGATTTCCAAGTGTACATAAGCGGTCGAAATTAAACATAATCGATTTGAATTCTACATAATTAATTTGAAACTTTACATGATCAGCTTGAAATTGTACATAATTTATTGAAATTATACATAACCGATTTGCAATTGTACATAATTGATTTGAAATTATACATAATTGGTCGAAATTAAACATGATCGATTTGAAATTTTACACAAGGGGTCAAAATTATACATAATTAGGCGAATTTATACATAATGGGTCGGAATTGTACATATTTGGTTGAAATTATGTATAATCAATTAAAATATGTATAATCCATTTGAAATTGTGCAAAATTGGTTGAAATTATACATAATCAATTAAACACACTCGATTTGAAATTGCACATAATCGATTTGAAAATGTACATGATCAATTCACAATTATACATGATTGGTCAAAATGGTCCATAATATGTCAAAATTATATACACTAAGTTGTAATAGTACATGATCAATTTTAAATTATACTTAAATGATCGAAATGATTTATAATTAGTTGTAACTGTACATGATCGATTTGTATTTAGACATAAATGGTCGAAATGGTACATAATAGGTCGAAATTATCTGCAGTAAGTTGTAATAGTACATGATCGATTTGAAATTATACATAATAAATTCGAGATTGTGAATTATACATGATCAATTTGAAAATGTACATAATCGATTCAGAATTATGTATAATTAGTTGAAATTTTACATGATCGATTCGAAATTGTGAATTATATATTAAACCATAAATTTTATTCTCATCTAATTTTTCATAACTTGTAGTTTTTAATGTGTATTTATATTTTCCATATTAAAGTCTTAAAGCCCACGAAGGGTTTTAAAAAATATGTCGGCCGCTCACCTCATTTTATCGGCCGCTCTCCATATATGTCGGCCGCTCACCTCGTTTTATCTCATCTCACAAGTATTTCTAGGGAGGTCTATAGGCAAGATTTTCGGCCATCCCTCAACAACGTGGTTACCAAATTCGCTAGAAATTAGCATCTACAGTTTTGATATATAAATATTTATAATGTAATATCCGTACTTTCTATTTTTAGCCGTTTCTATTTCTTGGTGTATGTCTATTTTTAGCGACTCGCTTGTAACCATTTCGATGTTATGGAACTATTTTGTTCTTGGTGTTTTTCCTGTTGGACGAGTTTTGGAGGTGTTTTTACGTGTTTCGCTTTATGTTATGATGATCGTCGCATGTACGTTCGATTTTCAGAAAACTCGTTCTAATATATCGTTTCTTTGTTCCTACAAGCCCGCGAGATATAATTATACATGTTGTGAACTTTGGTCCAACATTTCGATGTCATATCGTGATTTTCGATCGTTGTTACATTGGATTTATTTTTGTTTTTCTTGAGGCGATTCTGTCACCTGTGCGTGATGAGGTTTACGCATGCTAGCTATACTGCAGTAGCGCCCGCTAGCATCACGGTAATGTGCGCTAATGTTCGGGTAATTCAGGGGACAGTAGGTTCTGGACTCTGAACTCTGTGCTCTAACTAGCAGGTAGCGCGCGCTAGTAGTTTCCTAGCGCATGCTAAATGAGCAGGTAGCGCGCACTAAGCTCTTCGTAGCGCATGCTAACGACACCGGGAAGAAGCTAGTGGACTACCCTGTGACCCCGTTAGCCCGCGTTAATTGCAAGGATTAGCGCACGCTAATTATACTTAGTATAAATAGGACCCAGCAGCACACTATTCGTCATTTTTCATCTCTTCTCTTTTCTTGGGCGATTTACGGTGATTTTGGGCGATTTGTGAAGACCCCAGTGAGATATCATCATCTTCCATCACCATGATATCGTGGGAGCATACTATCAACAAGGAAATCATCCTACTCCGTCCGAATTCAAGGTATTTTGGCTTAGAACCCTAATTTTGTCAATTTGGGGTTTTTTCGGGAATTATCTATTCAAACTCAAATTGTTCATTTGTGTTGCAATACTTCTTATCGATTATTGTTATTGGGCGATTCCCAATCTATTTCCGTTGAGTTAAGTCCGTGAATTATTGATTCGAAGAGGTTTCATGAAAACCCTCGCCCGTGTTGATCATACGTGTATTGTTATGATTGGTAATCGGGGTTGTGGGCGTATTCTGTTCGGTTATTGTCATCGTTTAGGACTGATTCGTGTTAACCTATCGTTTAGGAGCAGATATGGTCACTCCGGATCATTTCTAGTCGTCGTTTATTTTCTATCTCGTCGAAGATATCTCAAAGGCAAGTACTTTACATTTATATGCATATTCTAATATTTCATTTATGGCTTTTCGTGTATGTTGTGGATGTGAATGCGTATGTTTACCAAGGGATCGGTCCGATGGGGCCTCTAGGGTCACGTAGTGCCATATGTATGCGTATCATGAACTTGGGTTAACCACCTACGGATGGTACGACGGGGCCTCTGCGGGGTGCGGTGGCCGTGAGTGTCGTACTAACGGTTAACCTTTGAAATATTTTGGTGAAGAACTATGTTTTGTGCATGTGCACCATAATATTCCGGAATATAAATGTTTTATAAACTGATTTTGGTGCATATTTCACCTGATTAGATTGGTAGTTCAAATGGTATTGTACTTGCACTAGCAGTTGGCGCTAACCCCTTAAATGGGGGAAATACTTTTGTATTTCAGGTACAGGTCAAAAGGACGAGCGAGCATGCGGTCAGTACGGGGATGATGGGCAAGAGTTACACTGTTTAGTTGGTCGATTGAGTCATGTCTTGTCGCTTGGATTTTATTATTGTATTATTTGCTTCAGTACTCGAGTACTTCCTTCATTTTATTTGTGTTGTTTCGGAATCCAATTTGGGAAGAATGTTTGGTTGTTGAGTAATGTTGTTTGGGAACAGTATGTTTGATATCGTTTACCTTTATTAAATGGCGGTATGTTTGTTTCGTAGTGTTTGTCGCTGGTCTTGCATGGTTGAGATGTGTGTTAGCCTTGTGGACTCAGAGGGTTTGGGTCTATGGCGCTGTAATATGCCCTGAACGTCTTGGGGTATTACATAAAATGGTATCAGAGCCTAAGGTTTATCGATACCTAGGCTGACAGTTATTTGGCTCTAGTCGAGTGTCGTTTCTGAACGGTATCACTGCAATGCCATCATCTCAGTACGCCGGCGCTCGTGATTTTTTCCTAACTTGACTCATTGCATTATCCCGTATTGTACATTCTTAGTATCGTGATGTGTTTTGCGTTTGAAGTGTACTCACTAGCTATTTCTTCATATGCCTGTTGGTAGAGGACGCGGACGCAGTCGCGGACGCGGTAGGGGACTTGGAGCAGCCAGCGGGGCGGCCATGTCCAATAGCTCTGAGGCTGGTTCGGCAGCGCCGTCTTGGTCGAGCAGTGTTCAGCCTAGTGTCGAAGGTCATCAGGACCAGTCGTCTAGCCTCAGTAATGACAACATCGGGGTAGCTAATATTCTGCAACAAGTAGCGAATCATATGGCGCTACTAACTCAGGCGGTTCTGGTTAATCAAGCTAACGCTACTCTGGTTCCGCCTACTCACCCTGGTACCGACAAGTTGCTTCAAGATGTGATCTGTATACGTCCCCCGCAGTTCGATTGTACTTCCGACCCTTCCGGTTGGGAGAGTTGGCTATTTGAGATGAATAAGGTATTCGAGGCAGCAAATTGCTCCGAGGCGAAGAAAGTACCTATTGCTCAATACTTTCTCGTCAAGGAGGCGGCGATTTAGTGGTAGGCGGTGAAACCGCGTGACCGGGCAGCTATGTGGGATGAGTTCCAGGAGTTGATGGAGGCCGAGTATTGCCCGTAGTCGGTGAAAGTGGAAAGGATTCGAGCCTTCTTCGAGGCAAAACCCCAAGATATTCCCATCTCACAGGCAATTAAGGATTATAATCAGTTGATGCATTACATGAGGAACCACGACGAACAAAAAAAATTGAATAACAACTCCAAAGTTCACACCTCGACTCGAGATGATAAGTGAAATGGTAAAAACGACAAGGTATGTATTTACATAAGGTTCATAAGAATGGAACTGAATTCGGGAAAAGTCACAACGACAAACAGATTAACCCGAAATAAGCAACAAAAGTGAAGGATAGAACAAGTTCATAAAATATCAACGAACACAAACGAGTCTATAGAGATGAAAATACAAAAATTCAAAATCCGATCCGCTTCTAATAAAAGAAGTTTATCTCCGAAATTCGAAACAACAAAATAAGGAAATAACATAACATACAACTGGTAGATTATACCCCTCATGTGCTCCTCAGAGACGATCCTGACATCAGTGGTCAAGCCCGTGCCTCGGAAAGCTCGGAGACCAATTCGCAAAACTGAACCCGGTGTCCCTCGAGTCCTCACTTGTAACACGTTACTGGCGGAGAAGGACAATGCGCACGAACATGCCCCGACACATTGAAGTTAAAACACCTCCTAGCTTTACTAGGATTCAAAGCAGAGGACTTGGAACTCTCAGTCTCATGCATCGAGCGATGGAGTTTCACAGCAGAAAGACTACAACGTTGCAATCCAGAAACACCAACTCCAGTACTAACCACAATATCATCCAACTTCCTCAGCTTTCTAGTCGGTTACAGACAAAACCCAGCTTCCAGAAGTTCTTGGAACTCCGCCCACATGACGACACGATTCCGAGGTTTAACAGCTTCCAACCAATGAGCAGCATTTTCGCCAAGAAGGTACTGAGCAATAGGAACCTTCCGATCTTAGGGACAATCAATGGCCTCGAATATCTTTTTCAACTGAAGGAGCCAACCATCCCAACCTAATGCATCTGCCATACCAACAAATGGAGGAGGATTCATACTAACTACCTCTCGGAGCCATAGGTTTGCCCCGATCTTCTGAATCGCATCAGTGTTGCGTTGAACCGCCTGGGTCAACTGAGTCATCCTTGCTGCTACTTGTTGCAATATAGTAGAAACATCCAAACCAATATCGTTCCCAACAATATCCTCTCGACCCCGCGCCTGATCCCCGTGGCCATCCGTACCACGGTTACGACCACGATCTCTGCCCCTCGGCATATTAATCAAGCAACAATCTAACACAACGAAAGTCATATAATCACACACAACAATATTACCGCACACATGGAATCCACTCACAGATGATCGACTGCAAGAGTTAGACCTAACGGCAAAATGCAGTCTAAAACTTTTTCCCAGCTAGAAAGCGCGCTACACGACAAAAAATGGCGTGAGCTAACTGTGCAAGTTTGGTAACACATTCATAATCACCTTCCAGCAGTACTAAACAGGAGGTTATGAATAAACAACAACGTACAAATCCAAACGCCAACAGTTCACATACTTATAACATTACACAAATAACTATCAAAAGTTAATTAACATTCCAAACTGAATCCCCACCTCTCGGTTAAGAGAACTACCTCGAAGAATGCATACCAAACGACTCAGCGTTCACACCACCACTTTAATCACAACTCGGGGCATTATAGCCGAAATGACAACAACATCATTACCACATACCTTTTAACTGGAATTTTATGAAACAGAAAAGTTGAAAGCGAAAGTCACGTCTCAAGTAAATTTTTGATAGACCTCATTTGAGTTTTGAAAAAAAAATCAAATTTTGAAAATTTGCAATGCAAAATAAAAATAAAATATAAGTAGTTTAAGTTCTCCAAAAATTTTCGGTCTCGAGGTCATCATATGGAAATCAAACTCTTTCTCTTCTTGAAGGGTGTTTTAAATTAAAATTTACGTGACTTCCCAAAACAGTTAAAGTTTTTAAAATATCATGTTGATAAACCTTCATTGAGTAACCACACCAAAATATTACTCCTGTAAAAACGGTTTATACAAAGATATATATAAATATATATATATATATACATACATACATACACAACGGTACTGCTCTTCATCCCAGCACAACACGAGAATCAACAAGCATGGATTACGTATTCACAATTCACGTTTAAACTCGCACATGATAACATAAAATCACACAATCTCGCATAACACGAGACACAGCAAAGTAGGGAGACTTACATCCACAGATCGCACGAAGATAATAGCTGCACCTCGATACTAATCACGACCGACATCTGAGACGACGCGTCGCGACACGACTCAGTCAGACAAAATCTGACAAGACAAGACAAGACAAGATCCAACAACACACAACTCGACCCGACAGCCTAGGTTCCACAACCTGGCTCCGATACCATATTATGTAACACCCCCAAACCACTCGGGAATATTACAGCGCCACAGACCCTCTCCACGAGGATCTACCAGGCTAAATACAGAAAACACAACATATTATTACATGCCAACATGGCCACTAACGAACCACTAGACCGATTTGGTCTTTTACCAAAACGAACTCATCAAGCATACATAACTCTTTATCACAACTCATACCCACATAGGGGTTAACACACATCAACATTCCCCTAAAATGGGAGAATAATACAATGGAGAGACAAACAACAAAACTCTACCAAAATACTCAATGACTTGTCCTAATGTGATTAGTATCGTCGTCTTCCATCATTCTTCGTACAGATCCTGTGATTCGCTCCCCAGCAACCTGCAAGTACCTGGACGCAATACAAAGATCCACCCACCTAATATTCGGGGGTTAGCAAAACCCCACTGTTTTGCTAGTGCAAGTATAAAATACAAATACAAGCCATACGCAACATACTCCAAGAATATAATAATCGTGAACACACTTCCCGAAATAAATCATTTGATCATGACAGTTCAAATCAAGAAAGGTGGGAAATAAACCCAATGTACCTCTTACAAAACATTTTACGTTCTTGCGAGTTTTGAAAACATTTGGGATTAAGAATTCTCAAGTATTTCGAAAATACTTAGAGATGTGGCCCAAAGATCACTTTCCAAAATACAATTCCGATTACAACACACGGGGTCCACGACCCAAATTATGAACCACGGGGTCCACGACCCAAATTACGAAACAGATTGATGTGTTGTTTGTTCAAATTTTTGCGTAGATTTTGTTGTTTCCTGGGTTGTTTGTTCTTCATGTTCACAGCTTGTTCTATTTTTTTCCTTAAATTTATCTTTTGCCGTTCTGAAATGGATTAAAGTTAGCATTATACTTTTTTCCTTTTTGTGCTTCCGGCCTAGGGGTTTGCGGGGGAACAACCTACAAGGCTCACTCTCTCCTGATATGTGTCAGCTAACCGGCTTGTGGTATTTCTAAGTATTTTATTTTAATTTTACTAATTTTATTTATTATTACTTTCCTAATTGATTTTGGAGCATATGTGCTATGATGCAGTGATGTTAGGAATAATAGCTTGAGTGGTTCGATTCCTGATCGTATAGGGAACTGTACTGCCTTCCAGGTTTTGTATGTGCTCGAACTCAACTACTTGTACTGAAATAAGATACTATAATAATCGACAAGGTTTATAGTTAGGAATGGTTTCTCATGTATGTTAGGGATTTTTCGTACAACAATTTTACCGGTGAGATCCCGTTCAATATTGGTTTTCTCCAGGTTGCTACATTGTAAGTGTTTCTTCTGATCCTTCACTCTGTAAATGTTTTTTTTTCTTCTGACCATATTTCAAATAAATTATTTTTTTCATTTAAGTCATTGCAGAATAATCATTTTTCCGGGCAGATCCCATCCGTCGTTGGCCTAATGCAGGCACTTGCAGTGTTGTAAGTAACATTACCTTTTTTTTATTTTGCTAAGTTACAACATGTTGAGCGTAACCATCCCGCCGATTCTTGGAAATTTTAACATACACGGAAAAACTGTAAGTAATAATCTCAATATATTCTTCTTTAGAGATGTGTTAGGCTTTACATTTAGGAGATTTACATTTATGCTGACGGTGATGTGTATTTTTGTTTAAGATATCTTCAGGGAAACAAGCTAACTGGGTCAATTTCTTCCGAGCTTGGGAATATGACGAAGATACTTTATCTGTACATAAACTTCTCTTGAACTTTAATCTTATACTTAATGTTGAGTTAGTTGCACATTTATATATTTATTTATTTTAAAGGAACTCAATGGTAATCTGCTTACTGGCAACATCCCGTCAGAACTTGGGAAGCTCACTAATTTGTTTAACCTGTATGTTTTTCTTTTTCTTTTTAACATTTTGCTTCACAATTTTTTTTGTTATTTTTTATTTGACATTAATTTTGGATACAGAGAGTCGAAGATGACCATTCGTTTACAGAAACGTAGCAAACAACCACTTTGAGCGCCCTATTCCAGATAATCTTACCTTTTGCACAAATCTGAATAGCCTGTGAGAATCTCCTTTGTTTTGGTCGAAAACGTGTTCCTCTCCATTTTTTTCCTTCACTTATCTCTTCATCTCGAGTCCGCTTTCATTTTCTGTCTTCTTTACTCTCTTCGATTTCTCCCTCGACCGTTCACCCCCTCCACCTCTCTGGTTCATCGACTCCCTTCTTCCACCGAGAGGTTTGCTTCATGCTTTCAGATTAGCGACGTGGCAAGGAAAGTCATATACAGCGCAGATGCACAGATTGTCCAAATTTCTGACACAATTTCTCTCCACCGTTTTTTTTTCACATGTCTGCGAAATTCTTAACAATATACTCCTCCAATCAATTCTCAGTTATCATTTCCGGGGATCGGAGATGATCCTGAACTCGGATTCGAAAGCGAAAAGGAGTTTGATGTTGATATACCCTAACCCGTCTTCTTCCCGTATTAACAGCGGGGATGGTAAAAGCTCGATTAGGAAGAGGAAGACGGCTCAGAAGACCGTGGGCATGGCTTGGGGCGCTTCGTCTCGCCATGCTTTCCGCAATTTTCCTTTTACTAATTTTGGCAGGTTTTCCCCTCTTCCATATGTATATTGTATTTTTTTTCATGGAACACCCAGTAACATTATGTTGATATGTAGATTAATTTTATTTTTTAAATATTTAATATATTGTCCTTGATTTAACATTATGCTTCTTGATATATGCATGTTGTGTGTGGTGAGACTATTTAGTGGCTCCAGTCATGTTTCCATCCCATTTGGTGGTTTGTTGATAACATATAGAACAAATTCTTGCTTCTCTTTTTTTATGTTTATTGGTGTTTGGTTCAGTTACATGGCTGTGAAGAATCAGAAACTTCATGAACAGTTCGATGCCGCTGCTTCAGGCTCGTCTCACACTGCGTCCACTTCTGGAAAATCTATATTCAGCGGGGTTTCAATTTTCATTGATGGATATACAGTTCCGTCAGGTCAGGTTTATTTTGAATCCGGTTCTTTATGGGCTTATGTTATCGCTTCAAATATGCTTTGACTTTTCAACTTAATTTACGATAAGTCCTTGTTATATTTATGGCATGCAAATATTGTGTGGTTACATGAATCAACTTGTTATATTGCTTTGTTTATTTTTTTTCCCTTCGTTTGTACGCCATTGTTAGGAAAACCGTAGTTGAGTTTCTACGACATGGTGCATTAAAGAAATGTTGAAATGATCATTTTGCAGGAGCTTCGAGGCTACATGTTGAGGTATGGTGGAAAATTTGAAAATTACTTTTCAAGAAAACGCATCAGTCATATCATATGCAGTAATTTGCCCAATAGTAAAAATCAGGAATTTGCGGTTCATTTCTACATTTGGTGCAAAATTTTGCTTACGAGTTTGATGTATTGGTGCTTTTTTGTCTCACATTTTTTTTTGATTTTTTTTGTAGTTGATATAGGAGCATCAGCCGTGGGCTTTCAGTAGTTAAACCCACGTGGGTACTGGATTCTGTTGCTGCCAGTAAACTTCTTAGTTGTAAGTGTTTTTTGGAGGGGTTGTCTTTGTACCTTTCGTAGGTCAAATGATTTGCACTGTAAACATTTACAGGATTAATTCGGTCCTTTTGTTATGCCAGGGATTCCTTATCATCTTGATCCACTATCAACTGAAAATAATAACCAGCCAAAATTATATTACACTAGGGTTCTCTAACCTTCCAGAATTCTAGGCTGCAATTTATTGGTACTTGGAGAAACCGATATCGTAAGCGTTTCCGCGGCTTGTCAGATGGCTTTAGGTAATGGAGAGTCTAATTCATTCCAGCTACGCGTCACTTTCATCTTTGGTGCTTCAATGAGGAATAAGATGGTTAGTTCTTGATTATGGTGCTTACATGTAAAATAAGTTCTTTTAGATTTTTTTCCAACGTGCACTCTTATTCATTGACTTATAATTGTTGATACATGTAGGCATCACATTCGAGTATGCAATATAGCTTCCAGCAATAACATGTAGGCAAAATTTTGTAACCCGGTGACTGATATTTAGTAGAAAAATGCAAATGATGCTTCAAGTTGAAAGGACACGGTTATTATTTGGAAGTTGTTTTTTGTAATGATTTGCTAAGTGCATCTGATGTACTGGTAACTTTAAAATTGTACAATAATTTGACATTCGTATGCAAATGAATGTTTGTGATAGGTATATCAAATTCTGTGAGGCTGGTTAGTTGGGCTGCTAGGAAGCTGAAACATGAGGTTTCTTTTCCATCAGACAACGGAATTACTGTTGCTACAGCCAATGTGAACCAGGTAAGTGTCATATTTATACTTCTGTCTATTTTCCCCTTTCTTCATTTTCTTTCTTTCACATGTTGAGTGAGTTTGGTAAAATTTTGGTGTGCTATATTTTAGGTTTTATGAGCTGGTGTTCGCAATTTAGTGTACATGCAGATATGTGACGGGAAGCTGAATAAAACAAAACATGCAAAATTGATTATGATGTTTCATATCTTACCCTGAACTTGATTGGAGAAAATTTAGCCTACAGCGAGCTTGCTGCAGTCGGTTTATTTAATGATAACAGGGTAGTGATTTGGTCGCCTGAACTCAGTCTCTTGAGCAAGGAGCATTTTGAAGATGCAATAGTTCGTTTAGTTCTTTTATGTGCCATTATATCTCTTTCCTTTTTACAAAATGCACCCTCAACATGGATGTTTATAACAATTTAAGGGGAATTTGTAATTTTAGAAAGATAATAACTTTTCCTTTTTTTTATCGATACCCAGGTGTATTGGAGGTGCTCCCCAACCAAATGGTTGTGGATTCAAGTCCCTTAGTGGACATAAGGTGTCGATTTAGGAGTAGAATTTAGAAAGTGTGTGTGTTCAGCCGTTCTTAAAAAAATGGGGTCTTTTTGTAATTAGGCAAAACCTCGGGGTTATTTTTATAATTAGTCCGTCAGCTTATGAACTAATATTTGCTCCTGCTAAAAGTATCTTTATTTATCATTGTAGGTTTCACTAGAAGACTTCTTATTAGCAGATCAATTTACAAGCCAGGTATCCTATTTTATTTTTTTCTTCTTATTTTCCAGTTTTTTTTCTCCTTGAAATGCTGGATACTACAAAAAATAACTAGTATGACACATGCAGGTTTAGGCTCTCAGAGGTTTAGAATTTTACATTTGCTACTATGATTGGGGAGATTACAAACCGAGGCAGAACAACTGCCGAGAAAACTACGTGTTCAGGACTTTCTCTTACATTATAGGAGCAATACCATGATGGGTTGAAATCGTAATTCTCAATATCGCGGCTTCTACTTTCTCTTCTGCCTCCAGCGCTGCCTCCCTGACAAAACGTGTCCTTTTCTCATTCTCATCATTTCACCGCTAGGTCCGATTCACTATTGTGTTTCTTTGTCTACCGATTCTTTTGCCTCTCCTCATTTGTACATCCTTTCATCCGCAGTCAGACGGTCAGACGGAGCGGACGATTCAGACGTTGGAGGATATGTTGCGGGCGCGTGCCCTAGACTGGAGTAGTGATTGGGAGTTGCATCTGCCGTTGATCGAGTTTACTTACAATAATAGTTCGCACACATCGATCAAGATGACACCTTACGAAGCATTATATGGTAGACAGTGTAGGTCTCCACTCTATTGGGATGAGGCCTCGGAGCTAGTGGGAACGGAGCCAGACATGTTGATGGAGACCAGGGAGAATATTTCTATCATTCGGGATAGACTGTTGACTACTCAGAGTCGACAAAAATCTTATGATGATGTTCATTGTTGACCCTTGGAGTTTAAGTAGGGGATCATTTTTTACTCAAGGTATCTCCGAAGAGAGGGGTTTACCGTTTCGGGAATAAGGGGAAGCTCAGCCCAAGATATATTGGGCCGTTTGAGATTCTAGACAGAGTCGGTGAGCTGGCTTATCGGTTGGCGTTACCTCCAGCCCTTAGTCACGTTCACAGTGTATTTCACGTTTCTCAGTTGAGAAAGTACGTTCCGGACCCGAGTCATATCATCGATTATGGGGATATTTAAGTAGCGGAAGATATCACGTTTGAAGAAAGGCCGGTGAAGATCCTTGAGCATCGTGAAAAGCAGTTCCGAAATAAAACCATTCCGTTGGTTAAGGTTCAGTGGTCGAGGCATGGAGTTGAGGAGGGGACTTGGGAAACCGAGGATAGCATGTGCGCTAAATATCCGTAACTTTTTACTTCTTAAGTTTTGGGACGAAACTTATTTCTAGAGGGGCGGAATGCAATATCCGTACTTTTTCTATTTTTGGTAGTTTCCATTTTGGTGTATTTTTCATTTTTAGCGACTCGCTTGTAACCGTTTTAACATTTTCAGAATATTTAACTCTGCGTATTTTGGCATCCGAGCATGTTTCGAGATTGTTATACTCGATTTTGTATTTAGTTATGATTTTTTCGCTTGTCGGCTCGTTCGGTGCATTTATTGTGCGAAACTGTCGTTTCGAGTTTTCGTGCAAGTTCGTTTAACGTTATTAGACATGTTGTGATCTTCGGCATGGTTGTTTGTTTCCGTATCATGATTTTCGGTCGTTTCAGGTCGTTTTGTAATTTCCTAAAAGTTTAGGAAATTTACTTTCGTGGTCGTATTCCAAACCTTCAAGTAATCGGGATCGTGTTTTATTTTAGCGCTTAAGTTCGTCACTTCGAACTCTTTGTATTGATGTCTGCACTTTTCGTCGATCATTGCGTTTGGTCTTCGTATCACTTCTACATAGCTGATGGAGAACTGTGATTCTGATCTGGGGTACTCTTACGTACGTTAACTGGTCCTCCTAACGTACGCTATGTAATCTTCCTAACGCATGTTAGTCCTCTTTCATAACGTACGTTAAGGTCTTCCTAGAACCGGGCAGAGAGCTATGTCATTCCCTTACGTACGTAATAAAGGACACATTACGTACGTCAACGATGTAACGTACTCTAGCGTTTCTTGGCTTACGTATGTTATCAGACGCGGGTTTAAATACCCAGGGCTGACCTAGATTCGTACATTTTTCTCCCTTTCTTTCTCTTCTCCGCGACTTGGATGATCCTTAGGTGAATTTTGGGCGATTGTGACTCTTCAATCTTCTAGCGATCATATTCATTGGAGTTTTGGTGTGGAATAACAACACCAATCTGTCTTCTCTGTCTATGAATCGAGGTAATTTTCTGAAACCCTAGATTTTTTTTTGGGATTTGGGGGTTTCTTCATAAATTCTTCGATTTAGTCATAATTATAGTGTAACTGTGTTAAGTATGATTTGTCTACTCCCGATACATGCTTTCCTACGAGATTATTGGTGTATACTTGGACTCGTTGAGAATCGAGAGGATTTTAGTTGCGATCCACCCTCGTTGAATATATTGTTGGATTACATGTATCATATGTGGGGTTTTCGGGCGTTTTTCCATTAGAATTCCAATCGTACTATTGTTGATAGTCGTTTTACGAATCATTTAGGTTCGAAGTTTCCAAATTCTTCCAATGGTGGTCGTTTACCATCTCATTTCAGTCTGCCATGTCTCAGTATGAACTTACTATCTTAAATGTGCAAAGTGGTGTATTTGAGTGATTGAGTGTTTATGTTCACCCCGGGACGGTCCGACGGGGCATCGGAGGGATCCACGCATGATTAGGTCCATGAACTTTTGGGAACCACTCCGGGAGGGTCTATCGGGGCCTCGGAGGGATTCGCGCATGGTTGGGTCCACGGTTAATCAGGAGGAACTGTATTTTGTGATACATTGTAGATTTTGCATTTCTTGAAATCATTATCTTCCCTGTATTCCGAAACCATTGATGCATGTGCTTTGATATTGTAAGATATAAGAATTCGTTTGCGTTACTTGTACTAGCTATTCCACGCTAACCCCATTTTGGGGGAAATACGTTTCATGTATTTAAGATGCGAAGAATGTGATCGGAAGAGTGCCGGGGCAGTATGAAGATGAAGGCCATGCGTGATATTGTGATGTGGTCGTCGTGTTTATTTGCTTTGAGATTGGTTATTAGGATTTTGTTTTTTTATTTGTCACAAATTTTTAGATGGTACTCTAGTACTGTAGGAGAATTGTTTTTCTGTTGTCAGTTACATTAAATTGTTGTTTTATTGTGGTTTAAATGTTTTCATGGGAATTTCATCGGTTAATCCGATAAATGATGGATGGTTTTGATGTGTTATGTTGTCGATGTCATATAAATTTAGCCTTGTGAGTTCCAGATCGGATTCATGGCGCTGTGACATGCCCTGAATATCTTGGGGGTGTTCATCACAGAAATACAAGCCATAAATCATTGCAATATTGTACTTGCCTTGATTTCTAAAGTGCGACGGAAACGACGAACGAAAAAGGCTTCGGTCCGAGCTTTCTCTAAACTTTGTTCCTAACAAAAATCGAGACTCAATCAGCTACAAACTCACTGGAAAACTAAGAATCGTCCAAAGTTCTACCCTTAGGAGCAATAAACCGGACACTACGGAGGCATAATAGGTTATACTCGATCAACGAAGGAAAACTCGAAATCAATCCACAAAACTTCGAGGAAAACATGGAATCATGATTATATAGTTATAATCTACCATCAATCGAAGCTAAATCGATTAGAAAAAGAAAATCCAACAACCCCCTCCCCCAATTCCCAAAATTAGGGTTCAAGGCGACTTACCTTGATTATGATGGAGAAAGATGTTGCAAAGGTGCTAAATCTGTAACACCCCAAACTAGGCGGATATTACAGTGCCGTGAATCCCCGACTGGGACCCACCAGGCAAATGAAAATGATGAATTAAATAATATAATTGTAGTACCGAACCACATTATATTACCAAGTACTTCGATGAGGAGTTTAAGTACAACACACCAGGACAATACCGAATACTAGTATATTTTATATGGAGATAAAATACACCACCCTGAAAAAATAAACATCTCAAATGGAATTTGCAGTGGAAATACAACTGTAGAGAAATAAGCATGACTGAAATAAACGGAATGATTGGGGCCCCCTACTAGTATCACTGGAACTCCTCGCCGTCAACATGCTCTTCCCGTGCCTTTGCCTTGCCGTGACCTGAAAACGAAATCCCCCAACGGGGTCAGTTACACAGAACAACAATCCTCAAGGGTTGAAATTACACAATCATGATATATCTGAAGTTATGAAATATCCTTAGTTATGAATTACGCTGAAGAGGAGTATCATAGTACGCCCGTAGTGTTCTGTGCAAGTGTACAAGACGGATGACCGGACACACCCGTCCTTGTACCTAATTAGTCTCACGGAGGTAATCGTTACCGTGTGCACAGTCCAATGTATCACTCCCAATACATGGCCATCACGTGCCCGACTAAAAATTCCACACATCCGCACCCGGCCACGCAATATGAACCCAGAAGGTCATATGAACGAGAATGACCATAATGAATATCAATGAATAATAATAATTTGACAAAGTCAAGAATGACTCACCGAGATGAAAGTGATAATGAAGTGATTGATAGTTTCAATGAAATGATTGGAACCGCCGTTCCTCGCTAATGAAATGATTATTCGACAATTACAAGTCTCACTATGATTAATACAATGATGAATGAGTTATGATTATGAATGATCAACAACAAAAGGAATGAATATCCTTTTAACCGAGTAAGAATCAACTTACACAATACCGATGACAATGTCCTTCCACGAACAACATCCTAATCGAGATACCGGTCGCTCGAACAACCTTGAATAACAATAATTACCAACAACCGTTCAATACACGTATCAAGTAACAAAACACGACTAACCCAATAGTCGATACAACGATAATCAAACTCATAGGGGCATTCTAACGAATACATAACCAACCACACAACTTCGAAAATATCCAATCCCGAATATATCGAAACCAACACCAAAATGAGTATTTCGGACCATCAAAACACTTCAATGATATCAATAATCCCATAGGAATCCACAATTTCAAGATTACAACAACGTCAAACGGAAATCCCCAAATTATCCGAAGTCAACCCCAAGGGTTCTTGAATCAAACCTCAAAATTTATGAAATCCGAAATATACACGGAATAATCCGTAGGAAAACATTTACCCAAGGTAGATAATCCATATCTAACATATTCTATCAACAATCCAAGCTTACACGAAGAAATCGGAAGGAAAAACCCAAAATTCGAAATTCTAGATCCAAGAAGATTATTACCTTGATTCGATGTGATGAGGATGATGGAATGATGATTAATCCAAAAGATAAGTTTGAAGATGATGATTGATGATTACACCTCGAAGAACACTCTCCAAATCGCCCGGAATCGCCCGAAGTCGCCGAAGAAACGAAGGGAGATTATAAATGACGAAGTAAGAGCTAGATTGTCCTATTTATAGTAATCCCAGTTTAGCGCGTGCTAGCCCCAGTTCTTAGCGTGCGCTAACGGGTGTTTTGGGTAGTCCAGTACCCACTGTCCGAACACGGTAGCGTGCGCTACGTACCTTTTGAAGCGTGCGCTACAACCATGCCATTAGCGTGCGTTAATACCCATGGTTAGCGTGCGCTAACAAATTATTTGATGCCCAGTACTGGAATCCAGAACCTCCTGTTCTATGATCTGATCTCGGTAGCGCGCGCTACACACAATAATTAGCGTGCGCTACTACACCGTTTGCGTACGCTAAAAACCACACATAGTGTACGCTATGAATAAATTCAATGCAGTCCAGTAGCCACTGGACTCAACCTGATCCGTCCTTAGCGCGCGCTATACCAAATATTAGCGTGCGCTACTACAACCCACTAGCGCGCGCTACTTACCATTCGTAGCGTGCGCTACTTATAACTCACCCGCAGTCCAGTACCTTCTGGACTGCAGCCAGGGTAACATTAGCGTGCGCTAATGCTGAGTGGTAGCGTGCTCTACCTGTACTCAATTAGCGCGCGCTAAAAAGAGTATGTAGCGTGTGCCACTCCTCATGCACAACCCACAATGAAAATGACAATGATGATAAACATGGCACGAAACTCCAATTAGATTAGTGATGAATGACGATTGATACACGATATAATTACTCTGAACAAAGAATACCATGATTGAATGTGAGTGACAAATGATCATTAATGAGTGAAATTACTGAATGATAAATACTCAATGATAATGACTGAATTACAACCGGGTATTACAAAATCCGTGTTGGAAACTCTAAATTATTGAAGGATGATGACAACCGGTTGAAATCTGTACTACACTGTCCAAATCATCGCAATTTCGCCAAGGAAGAGGAGGAGATAGGAAAAATGACGAAAATAACTGATGTTGTCCTACTTATACAGACAGCGATTAGCGTACGCTATAGGCATTCGTAGTGTGTGCTATTATGGTTAATGTGCAGTCCAGAGACTTCTGTCTACCCTGTTAGCGTATGTTAATATCAAATTAGTGTGTGCTAACGTTCGTGTTAGCGTACGTTGATTCAGGTCTTAGCATACACTAACTGGTTCAGCCCAGAATCACTGAACCTTCTGTCCGATTCCAGAATATTCTACCCATCCGCATTAGCGTACGCAACGGTATATTAACATACGCTAATATACATAGTAGCATACGCAATGGAGATCATAACGTATGTTAACCAATGAAAATGAACATAGTAGCATACGCTAATCTACATAGTAGCATACGCTAATCTACATAGTAGCATACGCAATGGAGATCATAACGTATGTTAACCAATGGAGATCATAACATATATTAACATACGCTAATGTACATAGCCCACAATGAAAATGACAATGATGATAAACATGGCACAAAACTCCAATTAGATTAGTGATGAATGACGATTGATACACGATACAATTACTCTGAACGAAGAATACCATGATTGAATGTGAGTGACAAATGATCATTTATGAGTGAAATTACTGAATGATAAATACTGAATGATAATGACTGAATTACAACCGGGTATTACAAAATCCGTGTTGGAAACTCTAAATTATTGAAGGATGATGACAACCGGTTGAAATCCTCGTGGACCACGAATCCAGGGGCTTTCCCCTGGGCCACATCCTCACGGATGCGTAACAATGATGGGTCCGAACCCTGATTCTCTCTGATTGCCTCCTCAAGTGACGATGAGATCTCCAACATACAAAGCTATCCCTGAACTCGCTAAAGCCAGACCTCGATCTCGGGTCTAAGGAATTCCTGCTGAAGCTCCTTCTGGACTGTTAAACGAGCAAGCATCTGCTCCTGAACGGACTTACGAATCAAGGCGTCGGCGACAACGTTCGCTTTGCCCGGGTGGTAAAGGATCTCAATATCATAATCTTTGATTAATTCCAACCACCGTCTCTGTCGCATATTTAACTCCTGAGTAAATATATACTTTAAACTCTTATGATCGGTGAATATCTGACAGGTAACCCATAAAGATAATGACGCCAAATCTTCAAAGCGAACACCATGGCTGCTAGCTCCAGGTCATGTGTCGGATAATTAACCTCGTAAGGTCTCAATTGCCGCGAAGCATAGGCAATAACCTTTCCATTCTGCATGAGCACACATCCGAGACCCTGTCCGGACGCATCACTATAAACCACAAATCCTTCCGCCCCCTGCGGCAAGGAAAGTACAGGTGCTGACATTAACCGGCTCTTGAGTTCCTCAAAACTCCGTTGACACGCGTCGGACCACGTGTATTTCTTATCCTTCCGTAAAAGGCTCGTCAAGGGTTGAGCGATTCTAGAAAATCCCTCCACAAATCACCGATAGTAACCCTCTAATCCGAGGAAACTTCGGATTTCCTTAACATTCTTCGGAGGTAGCCAATCTCGAATAGACTCCGTCTTCTGAGGATTGACACGAACTCCGTCTGAAGAAATTACGTGTCCGAGAAACGTTACTTCGGACATCCAGAACTCACATTTGGAAAACTTCCCATAAAGTTGTTCTCGTCTCAACATGTCGAGCACTTGATGAAGGTGAAACTCGTGTTCCTCTCGGTCACGAGAATAAATCAAAATGTCATCGATGAAGACAACAACAAACTGATCCAAAAAGTCGATGGAAACCCGATTCATTAACTCCATGAATACCGCAGGTGCATTAGTCAATCCAAACGGCATAACCACAAATTCATAATGACCATAGCGTGTTTGAAACACCATCCTCGCGATATCCGACTCTCGAATCTGCAACTGATGATATCCAGATCTTAAGTCGATCTTGGAAAATACTGAAGCTCCCTGAAATTGATCTAAGAGATCATCAATACAGGGTAAGGGATACTTATTCTTGAATGTCACCCTGTTCAACTCCCGATAATCGATACACAAGCGAAAAGAACCATCCTTATTCTTGACAAATAACACTGGTGCTCCCCACGGGGACGCACTCGGTCGAATATAACCCTTCTCGAACAACTCCTCAAGTTGGTTCTTTAATTCCTGCATTTCAGTCGGGGCCATCCGGTACGGTGCCTTCGATATCGGGGACGTACCAGGCTCCAACTCAATCGTGAATTCCACATCCCTCTGTGGAGGCAAACCAGGTAACTCGTCTGGAAAAACGTTGGCATATTCCCTCACTACCGGAATGTCCGTCAACATTACTGATGATTTCTCTGTTTTGGTCATATAGCACCAATAACCAACACACCCCTGATTGAGTAATCTCACTGCTTTCATCAAATTAATGACCTTACCAGAACATCCGGGATTACCTCCCTGAAACACACATTCAACCCCATCGTCTGAAATGATAGTGATCATACGCTTACGGACACTAATGATGGCATCATGACGATCCATCCAATCAATACCCAAGATGACGTCGTCTCTCGGCAAATCTACTACGATTAGGTCCGCTGGCCATATACGACCATGAAACTGAATCGGACAATTCTGAATCTCACGATTACCGATAATTCGTCTACCATCAGGTAGGCCAATGACATAAAGCTCACAACTAGTAGCACTACCTAGACATAGTCTACTCAAACATGACTCGGAAATGAATGAATGCGATGCACCAGTATCAAAAAGGGTACACACAGGTTGAGATAGAATATCGAGTGTACCTGAGATCATTTGGGCCTCTGGATCATCGGTCTTCTTCATCTCATAAATACGGGGCTTGCTAGTCCCGGCACCGGATGCTTCCGTCTGCTGGCTATAGGCTCCACCTTTAGTCGCTCCTGTCGTTTTAAACGACGCTGATTGAGTGGCCTGATTACGAGCAGATCGCTTAGGGGCCGAGATGACGTCCGAGTAGGTTTGGAGTCCCTACGGCAAAACGGGCCTTATGCCCAACAATTCCTGATTATGACACGTGACAGATCGCCTCGGACACTTGGTGCCGACATGACCAAGATCTCCACGGTTATAACGGTGATGGCGAATCGCCGCTCGTGATCGAGATTCCGCGGGTTTAGACGTCACAGAGGTCGCTCGAAAAAGCGAGCCCGCACGAGGTTTCTTGAAAGTTGTCGACCGCCTTCGCATCGATTACGATTCTTCTTCGATTTCTTGCTAGCAGACGAAGGTTGCTGCTTAGCAATTTCCTTAGCAGTAAGCTCATAAGTGAGAGCTTTCTCAATGAATTCGGCCAACGTGGTGCAATTATGGTTAAGCAACTGTAGTCTCATACGGGGTTTCAGCCTCTTGCTGAAATACTTGATTTTATCCGCCTCTGAATGAATGATGGATGAGGAGAAAGGGAGAAGTTCCTGAAATTTCTCGGCAATGGCGAGAACATCCTCGTCTACTGAGGGGTCGGGTGTGAGTAATTCTGACAGCTTAGCCTCTCTGAGTGGGGCCGGATAATACCTCTCCATCATGAGAGTCTTGAACTGCTCCCAAGTACATGATCCTTCGGTGGGCTTCAACGACAACCACCAAGAATGAGCGCTCTTACCCAGATAGTAAGCCGCAACTGAAACTTTGTGTCCTTCAGGACACTCTACCATCGCAAATAGCTTCTCGAAGTGTTCGAGCTAATGAACAATATCCGCCGGCTCAGACGAGCCCTCAAAAGTAGGTGGCCTTTGGCGAGAAATGTCGCCGATGATACTGCTCACATTCCTCTCTTGCCTCTGAGGTGGCGGCGGAGGAGCCTGTTGATTTTGATTAACTGAGTTGTGCATCGTCTCCATAAGTTGTGCCATCTACGTCATTTGGGCCATCATGCCCTGCATAAAAGCGAGTGGGTCAACCCGAACACCTTCGGACTGAGCCGTGTCCCGGGTACGACTCCTCGATAGTGAATGATCGCGTCCAGGTGAATGAGTGGCAGCGTCGCTGCTCGAAGAATTAGCATTATTTCTCGCATTCGCACGTGTATTCGCACGAGCTCTTAGGATTCGGCCCGCTCCGCGGCCTCGTCCTCCACGTCCTCTTCTTGCCCTCTCCATACTGAAGTAGGAAAGTCACATGATGATTATATTTCCCGCATGAATATCACGTTATGATTATGACATGAGATGATGAAAATGAGCATACACGCTCTAACACAGTGATTACATGAATGATTAACTGAGGTGACATGATTATCTGATGAAATTATTGAAATGATTATCTTGAACAAATTAACATGATTAATGATTTGATCTTCCTGATCAACAACTGAGTAATGAAATGAATTGAGTGATTAATGAGTTAACATGACCGTCCTGGTCAAAATGAAAATGATGGTTGAGGATTGTTAACTGATGAATTATGAATGAATAATTCTTGCCAGAAATTATACCATGGCGTTAGAAATCTTACAGTTCTTGGTCTGATTGGCTCGGCATTTGCACAGGTCACACGTGACGCGAAAGTCCAATGATACTAGTCCGATGAGGATGATTTCAAATGAGACATGACTTGGAGGGTAGTATTCAAAACCACGCTCCGATACAAACTCTGTAACACCCCAAACTAGGCGGATATTACAGTGTCGTGAATCCCCGACTCGGACCCACCACGCAAATGAAAATGATGAATTAAATAATATAATTGTAGTACCGAACCACATTATATTACCAAGTACTCCGATGAGGAGTTTAACTACAACACACCATGACAATACCGAATACTAGTATATTTTATATGGAGATAAAATACACCACCCTGAACAAATAAACATCTCAAACGGAATTTGCAGCGGAAATACAACTGTAGAGAAATAAGCATGACTGAAATAAACGGAATGACTGGGGCCCCCTACTAGTATCACTGGGACTCCTCGCCGTCAACATGCTCTTCCCGTGCCTTTGCCTTGCCGTGACCTGAAAACGAAATCCCCCAACGGTCGATACGTAACAACAATCCTCAAGGGTTGAAATTACACAATCATGATATATCTGAAGTTATGAAATATCCTTAGTTATGAATTACGCTGAAGAGGAGTATCATAGTACGCCCGTAGTGTTCTGTGCAAGTGTACAAGACGAATGACCGGACACACCTGTCCTTGTACCTATTAGTCTCACGGAGGTAATCGTTACCGTGTGCACAGTCCAATGTATCACTCTCAGTATATGGCCATCACGTGCCCGATTAAAAGTTCCACACATCCGCACCCGGCCACGCAATATGAACCCTGAAGGTCATATGAACGAGAATGACCATAATGAATATCAATGAATAATAATTTGACAAAGTCAAGAATGACTCACCGAGATGAAAGTGATAATGAAGTGATTGATAGTTTCAATGAAATGATTGGAACCGTCGTTCCTCGCTAATGAAATGATTATTCGACAATTACAAGTCTCAATATGATTAATACAATGATGAATGAGTTATGATTATGAATGATCAACAACAAAAGGAATGAATATCCTTTTAACCGAGTAAGAATCAACTTACACAATACCGATGACAATGTCCTTCCACGAACAACCTCCTAATCGAGATACCGGTCGCTCGAACAACCTTGAATAACAATAATTACCAACAACCGTTCAATACACGTATCAAGTAACAAAACACGACTAACCCAAAAGTCGATACAACGATAATGAAACTCATAGGGGCATTCTAACGAATACGTAACCAACCACACAACTTCGAAAATATCCAATCCCGAATATATCGAAACCAACACCAAAATGAGTATTTCGGACCATCAAAACACTTCAATGATATCAATAATCCCATAGGAATCCACAATTTCAAGATTACAACAACGTCAAACGGAAATCCCCAAATTATCCGAAGTCAACCCCAAGGGTTCTTGAATCAAACCTCAAAATTTATGAAATCCGAAATATACACGGAATAATCCGTAGGAAAACATTTACCCAAGGTAGATAATCCATATCTAACATATTCTATCAACAATCCAAGCTTACACGAAGAAATTGGAAGAAAAAACCCAAAATTCGAAATTCTAGATCCAAGAAGATTATTACCTTGATTCGATGTGATGAGGATGATGGAATGATGATTAATCCAAAAGATAAGCTTGAAGATGATGATTGATGATTACACCTCGAAGAACACTCTCCAAATCGCCCAGAATCGCCTGAAGTCGCCGAAGAAACGAAGGGAGATTATAAATGATGAAGTAAGAGCTAGACTGTCCTATTTATAGTAATCCCAGTTTAGCGCGCGCTAGCCCCAGTTCTTAGCATGCGCTAACGGGTGTTTTGGGTAGTCCAGTACCCACTGTCCGAACACGGTAGCGTGCGCTACGTACCTTTTGAAGCGTGCGCTACAACCATGCCATTAGCGTGTGTTAATACCCATGGTGAGCGTGCGCTAACGAATTATTTGATGCCCAGTACTGGAATCCAGAACCTCCTGTTCTCTGATATGATCTCGGTAGCGCGCGCTACACACAATAATTAGCGTGCGCTACTACACCGTTTGCGTATGCTAAAAACCACACATAGCGTACGCTATGAATAAATTCAATGCAGTCCAGTAGCCACTGGACTCAACCTGATCCGTCCTTAGCGCGCGCTATACCAAATATTAGCGTGCGCTACTACAACCCACTAGCGCGCGCTACTTACCATTCGTAGCGTGCGCTACTTATAACTCACCTGCAGTCCAGTACCTTCTGGACTGCAGCCAGGGTAACATTTGTAACACCCCCAGATCAAACCGGGAATATTACACGCCGCAGACCCTCTCCGTGAGGATCCACCAGGCTAGACATCAAAACAACACATTACATTACATACCGACGAATCAAAAATAACGGACCAATAGACCGATTTGGTCTTTCGTCACAGACTTACAAATCAAAATACATAAACTCATCCAGACTCATACCCACACAAGGGTAAAATACTTGCAACAATGAACAATAAGACAGCGGAAAAGACAATACAATGGACTCGACTAATCGAACCCAAAGCGGCCTTCGTGTGATTAGTATCATTCGTCTTTCATCATCCCTCGTGCCGATCCCGTGTCTTGCTCCGAAAACCTGCATGTACCTGGACACAATACAGATATCCACCCCGATTACTCGGGGTTAGCAAACTCCTTTGTTTCGCTAGTGCAAGTATAAAGTGCAAATACGAGCCATACACAACACATTCCGAGAATATAACGAAAGACTTCCCGAGATATATTTAGTTAAAAATAGTTCAAGTCTTGAAAGCGAAACGAAGCAAGTAAGCATTGTGAAAACATTTCCAATTCTGGAGTTTTGAAAACATCGAAATTAAAAAGGTTCTTAATTCCTCGAAAGCCATTTAGGTCACAACCCCAAAGTTCATTTTTCAAAATACAAATCCGTTTAACAAAACACGGGTCCACGACCCAACCATTCCCGTCATAAAACACAGCTTCCACCACCCTATCATCCACTTCAATTCACTTACAAGGTCACATTACACATAACACATTATTCCTATGCCATTCTAGCCAAATACCAAGACTCGAAATATAATGTCTCTCGACCCCGAGCACAAAGCATTGTGATACTCCGGACAATATCACAATTAACGAAAACATCAACGTCATCCTCAAGATGAAAACCACCCGGTAACCCGGCCGTACCCCTTAGTATCGACCCCGGACATCCCGTCGGACACTCGGGTGGAAACCACTTCGCGGCCGTACCCCTTAGTATCGACCCCGGACATCCCGTCGGACACTCGGGTGGAAGTTCATCCACACACACACCCAAGTCCACTTCGTGGCCGTACCCCTTAGTATCGGCCCCGGACATCCGTCGGACACTCCGGTGGAAGGAACAACACACACACACGTTCCAAAATCACACCGCAAACCACAAGCCTCGAAGGTCAATCACGGTATATATAGTCGAGGTACTTTACTAGAATGGCGCCATCCAACATATATTCATAACCCGAACTAATATTATCAACAAGAAAGCACACTATTCCAAAAGCACCGAACGGCACAACCAATATCACATAAATTCACATAATTCATCGATAACCACATGTCTCCACGCATGACTTAAACAAAGGACTAAACTTCAAAACTTACCGACGACGTAATCACACACCAAGGCATCACACGAAAGTATTACGATCTTATACTCAACATTAATACACGTATCCAATTAAGCATATTAATTCTCGGGACACACGAGTCGTCTTTAAGAAAACCATGTTGGTAAATATACCGATACTTTTGAAAAAGATGGTTATGAATATTTATTTAGCACATATCGACGATTAACAACCATTATATCCACAAAACACGTAATGTATGGGCAAGATACTTGCCTCGATAATCGATGCCGGACACTCCCACAATCACGGATTAGTCGGGACACCTCGAACACCTACGATTCTCCGGCGAAGACAACGAATACACCGACAATCGAAAAGCTTGAAGAAAACGACGAACGGAAGGGTTCCGACTCGAATTCTTTGCGAGAAATCTGACCCTAACATCATACCATCAATAAATTAACGAACGAACGAGGAAGAATAATCGTAGAACGCTCGAATCCTCTCTATGACATTTTATCGGACACCTTCAAGGCGTCGATCAAGAACTCGACGAAAACAACGAATCGATACGATCCAACTATGGAATAACAAGGGAAAAGATGTAATACATCTCAATAATCATCAATCTATCATAATACCAAGTTAAATCGGATTAATCGGACGAAAACAACCAAAATACCCAAAATCCCCAAAATCTCCCAAAAATGGGTTCTTAGAAGATTACCTTGAGTGATTCAAGTGTTAAGATCCGTAGAACACGCGTTAGATTGATTATCCGAGCCTCACAACCGAAAAGAAATGATGAAAATCGACCCCCGGATGAAGAACTCTCCCCCTCTATACTTCTCTCTCGCGACGCAGTGGAAAAATGGGGAAGAAAATGAGTTTCACGCTCAAAACAACACGTTTATAGTGTAACACAAATAGACCTATCGGCCGCCTATCGGCCGATAGGCCCAACCGATAGCCATATCAATGTAGGCGAGAGTCTATCGACCCCCTATCGGCCGAAAGGCTCCCGGAAGTGCTCGGCCAAAAGCAAACGACCATAACTCTCTCGTCCGACTCGATTGACTCACCGTTTGAACCATTGGAAACCTAATTCAATGTTCTATAATATTGCAAGATTTATAATTTTTGAGTTACCAAAAATTAATGGTGATCTAACAAAGACGAACTCATACTTAGAAAAGTCGTTTCGTAATCAATTCAACAAAACGACACCGAAACCCGAACTCGAATACGAACCAAGATACGGTTACGAAGTACTCACAAAGACGAATCTAAGAGCTAGTAGGACACACAATTCCGACCACCCGAAGGCTCGAAATTCGACAACGGAAGGTAATTACCCCAAACTTTGGGAAATTACGAAAATGGCCCAACCGCCGAAAATCACCATACGACAACGAATAATCAAACCAAAGCTCACAACACGTATAAAAAGTTAAACGGACTTGCGGAAACTCAAACAACAGCTTTCGGACGAGATTCGCAAGAATCGAACTCAAGTGCGGGAAAGTCGCTAAAAGCACAGAACTCAACGAAACGACACCGAAACGAACTCGGATGTCAAAAGTGTAGAATTAATTATTCTCGAACGATTTAAACGGACATGAGCGAGTCGTCAAAACAGACTTCCGCCGAAAAAAAAATAATTACCGGAAATCGAAAATTGCGGATATTACATTCTACCCTCCTTAAAAGAAGTTTCGTCCCGAAACTTAAAACAAGTAGGGAGAAGAAATATTCCGCTAGGAAAAACTCAACGAGATACACAAGAATGCGTAACTAACGCCCAACGGCGAAATGTTACAAACAACACAAAGGAGTATACAGCGTGAAAACACGCTCCACGGCGACCAACACAACGTCGCCGTTAGGGATATAATAAAAACCAACAAGTGACAAACGTCATCAAACGGATAATATAGCCAAGTCAATTATCCGACAATCACAAAACACAACGAACGAAAATCAATATGATTGACCAACCCAACGGTACATCGATCAAAACGCGAGTCAACCGCTGAACAAACACGAAATCCCACCGCCTAAGGGCTGGAAGATCGAAAACGAAACTAATTTCCCGAACTGAAGGGAATTACGAAGGAGCCTGAATGTTCGCCAATCACGGAACGAGGTCAATATAAACCGAACAATCAAACGATCAAACCACAACGAACGAGACAACAAAGATCGAAGAATCATGTTCGAATTACAAAGAACAATAAAGTTCAAACAACAACTCCCAGGATGATCTGGTGAGAACTACAAGACATGCATTGCCGAAGATCCACAGGAAAGGGAATAGCGATTGAAAAGTCACAAAGACAACGAGTTATTCCGAAATAACACCACACTCGTTCGATCAACAAAAGCAAGGAGCAGGACAAGCTCAGAAATGTCAACGAACATAAACGAGTCGACAGAGTCGAAAATGTACAAGTTCAAGATCCAGTCCACTTCGAATAAAAGAACTAGTAGAACCAAAAGATGTTACTTCCGAACAAGGTTCACAAGAATCGAACCGAATTCGGAAAGTGACAGCGATAACCAGATTGACCCAAAACAAGATCACACTGCTCGAATGATGACCCCGAAATACAAAACAAGTTCGATAAAGATCAACGAACACGAGCGAATCGATAGATGGAGAAAGAGAAAATACGAAGTCTAAAAACAACACGGTACTACATTCGACCCTTTATAAAAGAAGGTCGCCCATGACTCACAACAAAGAAATCAAGGTGACGACACAACAAGCAACCGGCGAAACATCCTTCAAAGGCCTCTCAAAGCCGATTCGATATCTCTGGCCAAGCGCGAACTCCGAAAGTCTCGGTAGCCACTTCACAAAATCGAACTCGGTGTCCCTCGAGTCCACCCTTGAAATGTGTCATCGACGAGAAAGACAATTTACACGTGCATGCCCCGGCACATCACGATTGAAACGCCTCGGCTCGGCATACCGAAAATATAAATGCTCGATACAATGGATCAAAATACCGCAAAACAACATACCGGAGATGCCAACTCAGCATAACATATCAACGCATACAAAAATCACAACAACAACGGCATCATTCGAAGATTACAACATCCCGAACGACAGCCATCACACAATCACAAACATCATGAAACAATCACCCATGTGTATAACGCATAAAAATTCAGGCTTTAACAACCCACACTAGTGCGACAATACGCAATCACCACGAGGCGATAAACAGTAAACACCAGTTCACACCTCTCACAGAGGGCCAACAAAACATATGCGTGGCGAATGACTCGACGCTCGCGCCACCAATTCAATCACAATTCGGGGTTGACACCGCAACGAAAGTTCGAAAACCATACACGCATTTCCGGTCCGCAAACAGGAATGATAGGTTTTAAAAACGAGAACCACCTTTTGAAAACAGTTTGGAAACACCAGTTGATCTTGAGTATCATTTACAAAAAGTTAAACAAACATCATTTTCGAGACTCTGTAATTCATCTTGCGTTTGAACTATAATGAGGACACCTTTCTTTTAGTGAAAAACTTTCAGAATATCCGACCCTCGGGTCTAAGTATAAATGTTTCTAAACATCGAAAATATCTCAAAACATTTTGGTCCTCGAGGTAGAAAAATTTTGAAACAGATAGTTGCGCTAGTAGGCGCCTTCAAAATACAATCATTTAAAGTACGTCTCGAATTTTATTTTCTAAGATACTCAAGGTTTTCAAAGATAATACAATGGGCTACAATGCCCAAAGATTTCAGGTAAATACACGGAATATTATAGCGCCGTGGGTCCCGCACCGGAACCCACCAGGCTAAAAACCAATTACAAAAATGCCCAAAAAGGTCGATGACGGTAGTACTTATCAACTCACAAAATCACTTGAAAACACCCAACTACCGTCAAAACGGTCAAGGCCAACAACTCGGTTAAAGGAATCGGTTTTCGAAATAAAAATTCAGTCGGTAAAATACCGAAAGCTATTACAAAGGAACTCACTCAGCGGAAAAAGGAAATACAGTCCAACATGCACAATCCAGCAACTACTCCTCACATGAAAGAAATATGAGAGTCAAATAGTCACGTATCAAGAAATCAAAATCCATAAAAGGACTCCGTCACTTAATAAATAATCATAAAAAAATATAGCTCGTGTCACACGAGGCACAACACAAAGAAGGGAGACTTACATCCACAGATCGCACGAAGATGATGGCTGCATCCTGATACTAATCACGGCCGACATTCCAAACGACGCGTCGCGACACGACATCAGTCAGACAAAATCTGACAAAACGAGACTCAACAACACATAACTCGACCCGACAGCCTAGGTTTCCTCAACCTAAGCTCTGATACCATAAATGTAACACCCCCGGATCAAACCGGGAATATTACACGCCGCAGACCCTCTCCGTGAGGATCCACCAGGCTAGACATCAAAACAACACATTACATTACATACCGACGAATCAAAAATAACGGACCAATAGACCGATTTGGTCTTTCGTCACAGACTTACAAATCAAAATACATAAACTCATCCAGACTCATACCCACACAAGGGTAAAATACTTGCAACAATGAACAATAAGGCAATGAAAAGACAATACAATGGACTCACTAATCGAACCCAAACTGGCCTTCGTGTGATTAGTATCATTCGTCTTTCATCATCCCTCGTGCCGATCCCGTGTCTTGCTCCCGAAAACCTGCATGTACACGGACACAATACAGATATCCACCCCGATTACTGGGGTTAGCAAACTCCACTGTTTCGCTAGTGCAAGTATAAAGTGCAAATACGAGCCATACACAACACATTCCGAGAATATAACGAAAGACTTCCCGAGATATATTTAGTTAAAAATAGTTCAAGTCTTGAAAGCGAAACGAAGCAAGTAAGCATTGTGAAAACATTTCCAATTCTCGGGAGTTTTGAAAACATCGAAATTAAAAAGGTTCTTAATTCCTCGAAAGCCATTTAGGTCACAAACCCAAAGTTCATTTTTCAAAATACAAATCCGTTTAACAAAACACGGGTCCACGACCCAACCATTCCGGTCATAAAACACGGGGTCCACGACCCGATCATCCACTTCAATTCACTTACAAGGTCACATTACACATAACACATTATTCCTATGCCATTCTAGCCAAATACCAAGACTCGAAATATAATGTCTCGACCCAGAGCACAAAGCATTGTGATACTCCTGACAATATCACAATTAACGAAAACATCAACGTCATCCTCAAGATGAAAACCACAATCAGTAACCCGCGGCCGTACCCCTTAGTATCGACCCCGGACATCCGTCGGACACTCCGGTGGAAACCACTTCGCGGCCGTACCCCTTAGTATCGACCCCGGACATCCCGTCGGACACTCCGGTGGAAGTTCATCCACACACACACCCAAGTCCACTTCCGTGGCCGTACCCCTTAAGTATCGCCCCCGGACATCCCGTCGGACACTCCGGTGGAAGGAACAACACACACACACGTTCCAAAATCACACTGCAAACCACAAGCCTCGAAGGTCAATCACAGTATATATAGTCGAGGTACTTTACTAGAATGGCGATTCATCCAACATATATTCATAACCCGTAACTAATATTATCAACAAGAAAGCACACTATTCCAAAAGCACCGAACGGCACAACCAATATCACATAAATTCACATAATTCATCGATAACCACATGTCTCCACGTACAGCTTAAACAAAGGACTAAACTTCAAAACTTACCGACGACGTAATCACACACCAAGGCATCACACGAAAGTATTACGATCTTATACTCAACATTAATACACGTATCCGATTAAGCATATTAATTCTCGGGACACACGAGTCGTCTTTAAGAAAACCATGTTGGTAAATATACCGATACTTTTGAAAAAGATGGTTATGAATATTTATTTAGCACATATCGACGATTAACAACCATTATATCCACAAAACACGTAATGTATGGGCAAGATACTTGCCTCGATAATCGATGCCGGACACTCCCACAATCACGGATTAGTCGGGACACCTCGAACACCTACGATTCTCCTGAAGACAACGAATACACCGACAATCGAAAAGCTTGAAGAAAACGAGCGAGCGGAAGGGTTCCGACTCGAATTCTTTGCGAGAAATCTGACCCTAACATCATACCATCAATAAATTAACGAACGAACGAGGAAGAATAATCGTAGAACGCTCGAATCCTCTCTATGACATTTTATCGGACACCTTCAAGGCGTCGATCAAGAACTCGATTTAAAACAACGAATCGATACGATCCAACTATGGAATAACAAGGGAAAAGATGTAATACATCTCAATAATCATCAATCTATCATAATACCAAGTTAAATCGGATTAATCGGACGAAAACAACCAAAATACCCAAAATCCCCAAAATCTCCCAAAAATGGGTTCTTAGAAGATTACCTTGAGTGATTCAAGTGTTAAGATCCGTAGAACACGCGTTAGATTGATTATCCGAGCCTCACAACCGAAAAGAAATGATGAAAATCGACCCCCGGATGAAGAACTCTCCCCCTCTATACTTCTCTCTCGCGACGCAGTGGAAAAATGGGGAAGAAAATGAGTTTCACGCTCAAAACAACACGTTTATAGTGTAACACAGCAGGACCTATCGGCCGGCCTATCGGCCGATAGGCCCAACCGATAGCCATACTGAATGTAGGCAGTAGAGTCTATCGACCCCCCCTATCGGCCGAAAGGCTCCTGGAAGTGCTCGGCCAAAAACTGAAACGACCATAACTCTCTCGTCCGGACTCCGATTGACTCACCGTTTGAACCATTGGAAAGCTAATTCAATGTTCTATAATATTGCAAAGATTTATAATTTTTGGAGTTACCAAAAATTAATGGTGATCTAACAAAGACGAACTCATACTTAGAAAAGTCGTTTCGTAATCCTGAATTCAACAAAACGACACCGAAACCCGAACCTGAATACGAACCGAAGATACGGTTACGAAGTACTCACAAAGACGAATCTAAGAGCTAGTAGGACACACAATTCCGACCACCCGAAGGCTCGAAATTCGACAACGGAAGGTAATTACCCCAAACTTTGGGAAATTACGAAAATGGCCCAACTGCCCGAAAATCACCATACGACAACGAATAATCAAACCAAAGCTCACAACACGTATAACAAAGTTAAACGGACTTGCGGGAAACTCGAAACAACAGTTTCGGACGAGATTCGCAAGAATCGAACTCAAGTGCGGGAAAGTCGCTAAAAAGCACAGAACTCAACGAAACGACACCGAAACGAACTCGGATGTCAAAAAGTGTAGAATTAATTATTCTCAGAACGACGAAACGGACATGAGCGAGTCGTCAAAACAGACTTCCGCCGAAAAAAAAATAATTACCGGAAATCGAAAATTGCGGATATTACAACATTAGCGTGCACTAATGCTGAGTGGTAGCGTGCGCTACCTGTACTCAATTAGCGCGCGCTAAAAAGAGTACGTAGCGTGCGCTACTCCTCACGCACAGCCCACAATGAAAATGACAATGATGATAAACATGGCACGAAACTCCTATTAGATTAGTGTTGAATGATGATTGATACACGATATAATTACTCTGAACAAAGAATACCATGATTGAATGTGAGTGACAAATGATCATTAATGAGTGAAATTACTGAATTATAAATACTGAATGATAATGACTGAATTACAACCGGGTATTACAAAATCCGTGTTGGAAACTCTAAATTATTGAAGGATGATGACAACCGGTTGAAATCTGTACTACACTGTCCAAATCATCGCAATTTCGCCAAGGAAGAGGAGGAGATAGGAAAAATGACGAAAATAACTGATGTTGTCCTACTTATACAGACAGCGATTAGCGTACGCTATAGGCATTTGTAGTGTGTGCTATTATGGTTAATGTGCAGTCCAGAGACTTCTGTCTACCCTGTTAGCGTATGTTAATATCAAATTAGTGTGTGGTAATGTTCGTGTTAGCGTACGTTGATTCAGGTCTTAGCATACGCTAACTGGTTCAGCCTAGAATCACTGAACCTTCTGTCCGATTCCAGAATATTCTACCCATCCGCATTAGCGTATGCAACGGTATATTAACATACGCTAATCTACATAGTAGCATACGCAATGGAGATCATAACGTATGTTAACCAACCCACTCCAGAAATTAGAGCTTACTGCCCGGCCTGATTAGCACGCGCTACACATGAGATTAGCGTGTGCTCGCGCTATAGATATAGTTAGCGTGCGCTAACTGCTCTGTTACAAAACACAGTTGTGAACCCCGGTCAGAAAGTACACATCTCGAAAGGTATAAAACCCGATAGTTATCAACGGATAATGAAGCGTTAATAAGAAACAACAACATGCAAGTTCACTCTCCCATCGGAACACGTGATTCCGACCAATCGATGGAACGGACAACAAATTCCTATAATGGCACCCCAAACCTATGAAAAATTACAAAATTACCCAAACTCTCGAGAATCATGACTCGAGGCCAACTAACAATCTCAGAAAGTTTTAACATATCCAGAAATATTAAAGGAACTCGCAGAAGTAACGAAACATCATATTAGAACGAGATTTACGAGAATCGAGTCTCAATGTGGAAAAGTTACACAATAAGTAAAATTTTGTAAAAACAACTCCGAAACGCATCCGGGTGGTCATGGATGCAGAACAAATTAGTTTCATAATACCAGAACACTTACAAGCGAGTTGTCTTAAATGAAAATATACTAAAAATAGAAATTACTAAAAATGAAAAATGCGGATATTACATTCTCTCACCCTAAAAATAAGTTTCATCCCAAAACTTACAAAGTGAATAACTCGGGGTATCTCGCCTTCATACTATCCTCTGTTTCCCATGTCGCCTCCTCTGATCCGTGTCTAGACCATTGCACTTGAACTAAAGGAATGGTCTTATGCCTAAGCTGCTTTACTCGACGCTCCAAAATTTGAATCGGTTTCTCCTCAAATGTAATGTTTGGTCCCAGTTCAATCTCTCCAAAATCGATAATATGACTAGGATCCGGCATATACTTTCTTAGTTGGGAGATGTGGAATATGTTATGCACGTGACTCAATGACGGTGGCAAACCCAATCGATATGCAAGATCTCCAATTCGCTCTAAAATCTCGAAAGGTCTAATATACCTTGGACTAAGTTTACCCTTCCGACAGAAGTGGTAAACTCCCCGAATCGGCGACACCTTCAGTAATACATGGTCTCCAACTTCAAACTCTAATGGCCTGCTATGCGTGTCGGCATGGGACTTCTGTTGACTCTAATCCGTTAGCAACCTATCATGGATCAAGGCAATCTTCTCTCTCGTCTCAACTACTAAATTTGGTTCAGTACCAATCAATTCAGATGCATCATCCCAACACAATGGTGATCTGCACCTCCTTCCGTACAAAGCCTCAAATGGTGCGACTATAATCGAGGCATGTCAACTATTATTGTACGTAAACTCGATCAACGGTAGGTGTCACTCCTAATCATCTTTCCAGCATAAGGCACATGCTCTCAACATATCCTCAAGCGTCTGAATCGTCCGTTCCAACTGTCCATCTATCTGGGGATGGTAACATGCTGAGTCTCAACTCGGTTCCCAAGGCTCGATGAACCACCTGCCAAAAATGAGATACAAATCGACCATTTCGATCGGAAATAATACTCTTAGGAGTCCCATGCAACCTCACGATTTCTGCAGTGAACACTCTGGCTAATCTCTCTGGTCCCCAAGTATCCTTAATACCCAGAAAATGAAGAGATTTGGTTAGTCAATCGACAATGACCCAAATCATATTCATTCCGGTTTGGGTTCTAGGCATACTGGTTGTTGAGATAAACATTCCTGTTTTGATAATTGCCAAACATACAGCAAGTAGTGTCAAAGAAGATTGTAATTGTTGGGATAAACATTCCTCATGGAAGCCGTTAGAACTCGTCATACAGCCCCAGCATATAGAAAAGAGATCGTCCGACAGTCTATCCAACAGAGCCATCCTCATACAGCAAAAGACGAAATACGTTGGATACAGCATGTAGGCTGAAGGTGTTTTACTTAGGTTAAGTAAAACACATCCAAAAGGACTGTATATTATTATGCTTTAAACCATTGTGAGATAAACATTGTTTATTCATAAAGTATTCACGGTTAAAGCAGCATTTATTGCTGATATGACAACATTTAATGCAGCTGGAGAGAAACAAGTCTGAATTCTATGAAGAGCATTTAATGCGAAGATAGAAAGCATGTCTGAAGCATTAAATACGATCTGCTTTAATTCAAACTTTCAGCAGCCGCTTATCAAGAGTCAGACGTCAACATCTCACCAACCAGCAATGGCTTCATTTATAACGGATACATTTTCCAAGGTTATAAATACCCCCAAGCCAGATGACTTAAACATATGAAGAACACAAATTATTCAATATCGCGAAAGCTCTGACAGATCACTCTGACATTTCTAGCGATTACAACATAGTATATTTCGTGACCATACAACAAGTATTCAAGCGAAGAAATATATAAGTCCTCAATGCAGACAGCACAGCATACAGCGAGTGTTTATCAAAGATACAGTTGCTGTTTGAGATTTGTTCTACTTTACCGTTGAGATTATCATTAGCCCTGTGTGGACTAAGGATCTATGTGTATTCCGTCCTGCGTGGGAAGAATAGCATTGAAGACAAAGCTTCGATCTATGTGATAAGAAGCGAGTCGAAAAAGAGCTCAAGCCAATTTGTGTGAACGGCACAAATCTGCAGTCCCTGTGTCAATCTGTGTGAACGATACAGAGACAGGTTTAGTTATAGTCACGTAGTTGTGTACGCAGTGATTATAATAAACGTTTTAATCCTGTGTGGAGGACAAGTGGACGTAGAGGAGTTTACCTCGAACCACTTTAAACTGTGTGTCATTTACCTTCTGTCTTTACTATTTTCATTGCTTTGTGATTTATCAAGTATACTGCTAAAATCCTGTACGCACCAAGCAAACATGAGAACACCTGGTTGTTGTAGTTATAGCTGTAACACCCCCAAATCCTATTGGGTTATTACAGTGCCGTGGACCCCACGCCAGGAGATCCACCAGGCGAACATGACTAAAATACATTAAATTAAACAACAAGGGAAAATCATAGTCCCTACCATGATATCCGACACAATATTCCGATAAGGAATTTCAACGACAACGATGGGCCTACATGGCCAAGAGTAAAAATACAACATCTACGAACATCTGCTCGGGTAATACAAAATGACAATGACTGACAACTGAAGAACACTTCAACCGACTGACCAACATGAACAACTCGGACTAGTATCGCTCGAATGCCTCGTCATCATCATCATGCCCCTGTGTCTCAACTCTCTCCTCGCAAGCACCTAAAACATGAAAAACATGTTCCGCCCCCACGGGGTCAGTCATCCAGATAATGAACATCAAATACATGTATAACATGATATGCATCCAAAGGCAGAACGAAACGGTACAATGATGATAATAATACGAGATGCTCACAAACCAAGGTAAGAACCGAGCATTCGTGAAATACTATGCCCACGGCATACTATTAATACACGTTCGACAGGTTAGAACATAAATGCCCAACGACGAATCATAATCACAGAATACCACAATGAATTAAATGACATGAACCAAACCGTAACTGAATTTAATATGAATCGTAATGCCCAAAGGCTCCAATGAAAATACCAAGACATTACAAAAGGCCTGAAAGTCGTTCAGCGGAAATTAACAAATATCACAAACACCTGAAGTCAAAACAGCCCGAAGCTGTATCAATGAGGGCCGAAGCCACCGCACGAAGCCATATCACAATAAGGGCCGAAGCCACGGCATCCAGCCGTATCACAATTAGGGCCGAAGCCACGGCACGAAGCCGTATCACAATAAGGGCCGAAGCCACGTCATCCAGCCGTATCACAATTAGGGCCGAATCCACGGCACGAAGCCATATCACAATAAGGGCCGAAGCCACGACATCCAGCTGTATCACAATTAGGGCCGAAGCCACGGCATCCAGCCGTATCACAATTAATGATAGTGTGCTGCCTTGAGTCGGCCAACACGATGACAGTAACACACGGATAGACACCGTCCTTGACAGTCCCAATTTAACACCTCGATTGCCTTAGGATGGCCAACCGATAACAATGATGCAGCGGATGAATCCATGAATGAGTAAGCACTTCGATTGGCTTAGAATGGCCAATCGCTACGAATGATACGATGAATGATTAGAATACTTCGATTGCCTTAGAACGGTCAATCGATAACAATGAAATGGTGAATAATTGAACATTTCGATTTGCCTGAGAACGGCCAATCGATGACAATGATACGAAGGATGCCTCGGCACCTTTAATCGGTGACCAACGACGAAGATGAGAAATGAATAAGCCAATGCCTTAATTCGCCAATATGGTTTTAATAACAACCCCCAACATGAATAACGATGATCGAACGATGTCTTAGATCGACATCAATATTAACAACAATCGATACATCGATGCCGCGAGCCGCTATCGACAATGACATTAATAACGAGTATCACAATGCCTTGAATCGGCCGTTAATGAACAACAATAAACATTTGGCATAATTGCCGAAAGGTATCGTATCGAACGATCTCTTGATATCAATGAATTCATGAAGAGACTAAGTCTCGGAATGATACACACATTCATACACATATATGATGACATTAATCTCATTGACTAGTACAAGTATAAAACTTGCCTCAAATCGAAGGCGAGAAGGTACTTCCACGATCAACGTCCTTAATGAAATTATCGGCCGCTCGAACAACCTTGAACAACACAAATACCAACAATTCTCTTAATACACGAATCAAGCATGATCACAACCAACTCAAAAGTCGATACAACAATACCCGAAATTCATTGGGGCATTAAAACAAACGCGTTGTAAACAATCTCCAATTGTTTACAACCAAAACTCAATTACATCCGAAACCAACTTCCAATGAATGATTCAAACCCACAAAACCTCATGAATACTATCAATAATCCAAAATAAATATCCGAAAACGTGATTATAACGACAATTAATCGAAAAACCCCAATTTCAACTCGATATTCAAAGTGTTCTTGAATAATCCTTCAATAATCCAATGAATCCTTATACAAACTCATAATCATATACATATCCCTTCATATAACATGATTATAACGTCCAAAACATCATATCTCAACACAAAAATCGAAATCCAAGGTGTTGAAGAATTAACCTCTTGAAGATCCAACCAATTCGATCCGATGAAAACGTGTAAAATCGATTATCCGGGCTTCACGATCGAAAGGAGATGAAGAAAATCAAACACTCAAATGATTTGTGAAGGAAAAACCCTCCCTCAAGCTCTCTCTCTCGGTTGTAGGTGAAGAAAAGGGAAAGAAATGAGCTGAAATGCTCAAAAAATGAATTTATAGGGGTTGACTCGTCTGACAGACTCGACCGTGTCCGCCGACACGCGCAGCTGGCGCAGCGAGGACTCGACCGTGTCCCGCTTGACACGGCCGCGGCGCGGAGGGCCTTCCGATAGTGACCCGTCCGACAAATGACGGCATGACTCGGCCGTGTCCTGGAACACGGCCGCGTCCCGCGATCGATTCTCGCTTATCCGGAAGAGTTCGACTCGGCCGTGCTGCACGACACGGTCGAGTCCTGTGGGCAGAGACTTCGGCATTTCCGGACGAGTACGGCACGGGCCGTGTCGGACGACACGGCCGAGTTCGGTCGGCAGTGATCGGCCAATAACTATAAAATGAGCGGGTGAGCTAAAACGACCATAACTCTCTCGTCCGGACTCCGATTGACTCACCGTTTCAACCAATGGAAAGCTAACTCGATGCTCTATAACATTGCAAAGAATCAGAATTTTTGGAGTTACCAAAAATTAATGGTGATCTAACAAAGTCGAACTCATATGAGGAAAGTTGAAACAATGAACAATAACGATACACAACTCGAAGTTTTTCCGAACGGTGAACACGGTGAAAGAACATGATTGATGAATGATTATAATTGAGTGAAAATCCACTGAGTGACAATCACCGAATGAAATTACTGAATGATAATGACTGAATTACAACCGGGTATTACATACACCCCCCCTTAAAAGAGTTTCGTCCCCGAAACTAAGGGTCAAACAACTCGGGATAATTCTCCCGCATACTATCCTCGGTTTCCCATGTAGCCTCTTCGACTCCGTGTCTAGACCACTGAATCTTGACCAAAGGGATCATCTTTTTCCTCAACTGTTTGATTCGCCGCTCCAACACTCGTACAGGACGCTCCTCGTACGAATGATCATCCGCGATCTCGATTTCGTCGAACTGAAGTATGTGACTCGGGTCGGCAACATACTTCCGCAACTGAGAGACGTGAAACACATTATGAATTCAGCTCAATGCCGGAGGCAAAGCCAATCGATAAGCTAACTCGCCTACTCGATCAAAAATAACAATCGGTCAATTGAATCTCGGACTCAACTTCCCCCGTCTTCCGAAACGGAAAATACCTCGACTCGGTACCTCAATGATTAGAGGTATATCCGACGATGAACTCGCCGCTAACTATGATCTCAGAAGGTCACGAGAATGAAAGTGACTAAAATGAATGGTGAATGATAAATGACTATAAATTCGACCAGGATTAAGAATGACTCACCAAGGTGAATTAATAACGTCATGAGTGATAGATCAAGTGAAATTATTGGAACCGTTGTTCCTCGTGAATTGAATGATTAGTTTCATGATGACAAGTCCCAACATGATTGATGTATGATGAATGAATTATATGAATGAATGAACGACAACGAAATGAATGATTATACTATTAACGAACAAGAATTAACTTGTTCAAACCGGTGATGAATGTCCTTACCTCGGGCTCTCGAAGCCTGATAGGGTCCCTTGGATGATGTACGGCCGAGTAACGAAGTCTCTCGAGGCCCTTGAGCTCTCTTGAGATTTCTTGGCGCTAGAACCCTGCAGATTTCGCCGGTGTCCCCGCCTCCCACACGTAAAACAAACAATAGGCGGCACCATACACCGGTACTAACGTGACTCTTTGAATCACGATTAAAGCAAACAACGGTCGAACTCGTCGCCTGAGAGGAAGATGATTTCCCGGACGAAGACGACTAGAAAACGACCCCTTGGACGTCGGAGCCCGATGTCCCTCCGAACGAGCCGGCATTCTAGTCCTTTCACCTGAAGAAATCAAGGATGCTTCGAGTAAGCTCCTTGATCGAAGCTCTGCTCCAAGAGCCTTCCCGATGAACTCACTAAGTGAATTACAATTGTGATTGAACAACCGCATCCTCAATCTGGATTTAGCCTCTTGCTAAAATACTTAATTTTATCCGCCTCAAGACGGATAATTGACGGCGAATCGAAGTAGTCCCGAAACTTCTCAAGAATGACAATAACACCCTCGTCCTCGGCGGATTCGGGTTCAAAACTTCGACAACTTGGCTTCACGAAGTGGAGCCTGTAATACCTCTCTAACATGAGAGTCTTGAACTCGCTCCAAATACAATCACGATCGATGGGTTTCACAGAAAGCCACCACGAATAAGCGCCCTTGCTCAAGTAATAAGCCGCTATCGCCACTTTACTCTCTTAGGACACTGAACCATGTCGAAGAGTTTATCAAAATTCTCGAGCCAATGAACAATATCATTTGGTTCCGACGAACCCTCAAAAGTAGGCGGCATCGGCGAGAGATATCGCCAACAATCCGATTCACTCCTCCTCTGGCCCATGAAATGGCACTGCATCCCTGTTGCGGTGGACCACGAACCATTGAGGTCTGCATGGTCTCCACTATCCGCGTCATCCGAGTCATCTGGGCCATCATGCCCTGCATAAATATGAATGGATCAACCCGAACACCTTCCGAGTGAGATGCCTCTCGGGTACGACTCCCGATGTGAATGATTATCTGGCGATGAATGAGTAGCCTCGCTATTTGATGAATTAATGATATCCCTCGCGTTCGTGTGGGCATGCACACGAGATCCCGGGTTCCGGCCCGCACCGCGGCCTCTTCCCCTGCGTCCTCGGCGGATGTATCCATCTTGAAGTAGGAAAGTCACATGATGATTATAGATTCCGCATGAATATCGCATTATGATTACGTTACAGAGTGACAATAATGAGCATACACGCTCTCGCACAATGAATGCATTAATGATTTAATGAAATGATCGTCGACATTACGTCAGAGTATGATAAGATCGTATGAAACATCAAATGAGGTAACATGATTGCCTGATGAAATTCCTGAAATGATTACCTTGAACAAGTTAACAAGGTTGAAAATTCGATCCTCAAGATCAACAACTGAACCGTGAGATGGGCTGAATGATTAATGAATTAACTGAATAATGAGATCAACTGAGTGATGAATGAATTAACTGAACGATGAGATTGACTGAGTGATGAATGAATTATGTGAGTGATGATATTGACTGAGTGATGAATGAATTAACTGATTGATGAATGAATTATATGAGTGATGATATTGACTGAGTGAGGAATGAATTAACTGAGTGATGGATGAATTATCTGAGTGATGATATTGACTGAGTGATGAATGAATTAACTGAGTGATAAATGAATTATCTGAGTGATGTTATCGACTGAGTGATGAATGAATTAACTGAGTGATGAGATCAAAATGATGATTGAGAATTATTAACTGATAAATGAGTTGATCCTTAATGCTTACACAAGTCACACGTGCTCCAAAACGATTAGTCATGAATCAATCATAACACTAATATCACATATAGGTTTCAGCATAGCATGAACAATTAATGACATGATGGATGTATGAACACAAAGAGAATCGAGTCCTTACACAGGTCATACGAAGCTTCGAGGTCTCGCGATACTAGTCTTCACTGACGACGACTCGATGAATGAATGACTCGTGCAGTCGCACTAATATTACGACTCACAAAACTCCGATCGACTAGATTGTCATAACCCGACAATCCCACTACTACCGCGTCGGTAGGACCACATAACTCACATCTCGGGTATTTCACAACCCAAATCTCTCGATACCATTTACGTAACACCCCAAATCCTATCAGGTTATTACAAGGTCGTGGACCCCACGCCAGAGATCCACCAAAGTAACATGACTAAAATACATTAAATTAAACAACAAGGGAAAATCATAGTCCCTACCATGATATCCGACACAATATTCCGATAAGGAATTTCAACGACAACGATGGGCCTACATGGCCAAGAGTAAAAATACAACATCTACGAACATCTGCTCGGGTAATACAAAATGACAATGACTGACAACTGAAGAACACTTCAACCGACTGACCAACATGAACAACTCGGACTAGTATCGCTCGAATGCCTCGTCGCCATCATCATGCCCCTGTGTCTAAACTCTCTCCTCGCAAGCACCTAAAACATGAAAAACATGTTCCGCCCCCACGAGTCGATCATCCAGATCTCGAACATCAAATACATGTATAACATGATATGCATCCAAAGGCAGAACGAAACGGTACAATGATGATAATAATACGAGATGCTCACAAACCAAGGTAAGAACCGAGCATTCGTGAAATACTATGCCCACGGCATACTATTAATACATGTTCGACAGGTTAGAACATAAATGCCCAACGGCGAATCATAATCACAGAATACCACAATGAATTAAACGACATGAACCAAACCAATCTAATTTAATATGAATCGTAATGCCCAAAGGCTCCAATGAAAATACCAAGACATTACAAAAGGCCTGAAAGTCGTTCAGCGGAAATTAACAAATATCACAAACACCTGAAGTCAAAACAGCCCGAAGCTGTATCAATGAGGGCCGAAGCCACGGCACGAAGCCGTATCACAATAAGGGCCGAAGCCACGGCATCCAGCCGTATCACAATTAGGGCCGAAGCCACGGCACGAAGCCGTATCACAATAAGGGCCGAAGCCACGACATCCAGCCGTATCACAATTAGGGCCGAAGCCACGGCATCCAGCCGTATCACAATTAGGGCCGAAGCCACGGCATCCAGCCGTATCACAATTAGGGCCGAAGCCACGGCACGAAGCCGTATCACAATAAGGGCCGAAGCCACGGCATCCAGCCGTATCACAATTAATGATAGTGTGCTGCCTTGAGTCGGCCAACACGATGACAGTAACACACGGATAGACACCATCCTTGACAGTCCCAATTTAACACCTCGATTGCCTTAGGATGGCCAACCGATAACAATGATGCAGCGGATGAATCCATGAATGAGTAAGCACTTCGATTGGCTTAGAATGGCCAATCGCTACGAATGATACGATGAATGATTAGAATACTTCGATTGCCTTAGAACGGTCAATCGATAACAATGAAATGGTGAATAATTGAACATTTCGATTTGCCTGAGAACGGCCAATCGATGACAATGATACGAAGGATGCCTCGGCACCTTTAAGCGGTGACCAACGACGAAGATGAGAAATAAATAAGCCAATGCCTTAATTCGGCCAATATGGTTTTAATAACAACCCCCAACATGAATAACGATGATCTGAACGATGTCTTAGATCGACATCAATATTAACAACAATCGATACATCGATGCCGCGAGCCGGCTATCGACAATGACATTAATAACGAGTATCACAATGCCTTGAATCGGCCGTTAATGAACAACAATAAACATTTGGCATAATTGCCGAAAGGTATCGTATCGAACGATCTCTTGATATCAATGAATTCATGAAGAGACTAAGTCTCGGAATGATAAACACATTCATACACATATATGATGACATTAATCTCATTGACTAGTACAAGTATAAAACTTGCCTCAAACCGAAGGCGAGAAGGTACTTCCACGATCAACGTCCTTAATGAAATTATCGGCCGCTCGAACAACCTTGAACAACACAAATACCAACAATTCTCTTAATACACGAATCAAGCATGATCACAACCAACTCAAAAGTCGATACAACAATACCCGAAACTCATTGGGGCATTAAAACAAACGCGTTGTAAACAATCTCCAATTGTTTACAACCAAAACTCAATTACATCCGAACCAACTTCCAATGAATGATTCAAACCCACAAAACCTCATGAATACTATCAATAATCCAAAATGAATATCCGAAAACGTGATTATAACGACAATTAATCGAAAACCCCCAATTTCAACTCGATATTCAAAGTGTTCTTGAATAATCCTTCAATAATCCAATGAATTCTTATACAAACTCATAATCATATACATATCCCTTCATATAACATGATTATAACGTCCAAAACATCATATCTAAACACAAAAATCGAAATCCAAGGTGTTGAAGAATTTACCTCTTGAAGATCCAACCAATTCGATCCGATGAAAACGTGTAAAATCGATTATCCGGGCTTCACGATTGAAAGGAGATGAAGAAAATCAAACACTCAAATGATTTGTGAAGGAAAAACCCTCCCTCAAGCTCTCTCTCTCGGTTGTAGGTGAAGAAAAGGGAAAGAAATGAGCTGAAATGCTCAAAAAACGAATTTATAGGGGTTGACTCGTCTGACAGACTCGACCGTGTCCGCCTGACACGGTCGCGGCGCGCAGCTGGCCGGCAGGTACTCGACCGTGTCCTGCTTGACACGGTCGCGGCGCGGAGGGCCTTCCGATAGTGACCCGTCCGACAGCGACTCGGCATGACTCGACCGTGTCCTCGAACATGGTCGGGCGTCTGGGCAGTCGATTCTGGCTTATCCGGAAGAGTTCGACTCGGCCGTGCCAGACAACATGGTCGAGTCCTGTGGGCAGAGACTTCGGCATTTCCGGACGAGTACGGCACGGGCCGTGTCGGACGACACGGCCGAGTTCGGTCGGCAGTGATCGGCCAATAACTGTAAAATGAGCGGGTGAGCTAAAACGACCATAACTCTCTCGTCCGGACTCCGATTGACTCACCGTTTGAACCAATGGAAAGCTAACTCGATGATATATAATATTGCAAAGATTCAGAATTTTTGGAGTTACCAAAAATTAATGGTGATCTAACAAAGTCGAACTCATATGAGGAAAGTTGAAACAATGAACAATAACGATACACAACTCGAAGTTTTTCCGAACGGTGAACACGGTGAATGAACATGATTGATGAATGATTATAATTGAGTGAAAATCCACTGAGTGACAATCACCGAATGAAATTACTGAATGATAATGACTGAATTACAACCGGGTATTACAATAGCAACTCACATCAAAACTTCCGCTACGCAAACTAACTTCGAAAATTGTACAGCTTATCGTGCTTCTAGATTCTAAGCTGTTATTTGTATACTTAGTGGCCAACAGGTGGTATCGGAGAGGTTGATTCTAAAAAGAATTAGTCGACTTTTAACTGAGTCAGATCCACAAATCACTAGTTTTTTTGATAACCATATCTTATTTTCATCATCTGTTCTATATCTCAAATGGATGTCTCTATGATAAATAAGGTTCCTATGTTCTCTATTAACGAATTTGATGACTGGAGAATTAGGATGGAGGCTCATCTTGCAGCCATGCACGAGGAGATGATATTTGTCATCCAAGAAGGTCCAATAAAGATAATGAAGGTTAATCCCCCCGCAAGGATAGAAGGACAACCTCATGCTGAAATGCTCGAGAAGGAGCGTGAGCAATGGACAGCAGATGATTGCAAGCGTGTGAACCTCGACAATGTTGCTAAGAATGTGCTGTTTGTCACTCTCGACAAAGGAACATTCTCGAAGGTAAAGAGCTGTAAGACAACTAAGGAAATCTGGGGGAAACTCAAGCTGATTTGCGAGGGTACTGAGCTCTCAAAAGAAAATGAAATTTCCAAACTTACTCAACAATTTTAATCCTTTGAAATGAAATCTTCCAAAATGCTTGAGGAGCTTGACCTCAGATTCACTGGCATTGTCGGTGAATTTGAAGCATTGGGTAAAATGTATACCCAAAAGGAGAAAGATTTGAAAAACTTTAGATCACTCCCTGCCCGATGGGACATTAGGACTACAGCTATGCTGTATCCTGTAACCTTAATGATATTTCTACTTTTGACCTATTCTCTGACCTCAAAGCTTTTGAGTATGACATTGACAGGAGAGAAAAGGCTGAAAAGTCACCTGCCAAGACTGCAACACTGGCTGCTGTATCTGAGAGGAGACACAACTCTACCCCCAGCATCCAAATCCGCACACAAGACTGCTGACAGTGATGAAGATATCATGTCACAAGATGAAATGGCCTTACTCATGCACAAATTCAAAAAGTTCATCAAACAGTCTGGAAAGACTCCATACAGGCACAAGCCTTTACACAAGGTAAGTTATGAATTTCCCTCCTCTGGTGATTCTAACTTGTGCCACAACTGCAGAAAACCCGGACATTATGCAAATAAGTGTCCGCATCCGGAAGTTCAAAAGTTGCCAGAAGCTGAGCAACAAGAAAAGGATGAAAGAAGACGTGCTTGGAAGAACAAGCTCAAGGCCCTGATCGGTGAATCAGAAGCCTCGCCAGCATCCAACAAAACTTAGGAGTGCCTTCAGGCAGTCACTGATAGTGACTCATCCGATGATGAGATCGAGGATAAAGCATATATGTGCTTTATGGCCAAAGAAATACAGGATGATGAGGATAGCGATGATGAAGTAAGCTCAAATTCAATTACTCCCACAAATGCATTGCATACCTTTGAAAATATGATGAATGAATTCAAAAACATTCAAAAGGCCCATAAGACTTTAAAACAGGAAAATGTACAGCTCTAAATTTCTAACTTAGAGCTGAAAGATGAAAATGACTTGCTGAAAAATAATTACGAAAATATGTCTATTGAGTGCGAAAACAGTAAGGTCGCATTTGAAAAACTCATGGAGAGCAATCATCAACTTGCCCATGATCTAAATGAGGCCAAGTCTCATAATGAGAGCAAGACAAATTATTTTGCTCTACTCGAAGCAAAAGTAAAAACTCTCGAGAAACGAGAAGGAGAATTAGAGACCATCTTGAAATCATTCGAGAAATCATCTAAACGGATGGAAGAAATTCTAAGCACTGGGCAACATGCTCATGATAAAGTGGCTTAGGGTATAACTCATTCTCCAATAAGGGAAAATCGAGTACGGTATTCGTCAGGGGTGTGGAACCCATTCCTGTACCTGAAGACAGCGTCTACGGACCCTGTCAGAAAGGCAAACAAGTCAAAACCACCCTAAAAAGTAAATCATACCAGTCCACTCAAAGGTTTCTGGAAATGCTACACATGGATCTCTACTGCCCTGTAGACCCTGTAAGTTTGGGAGGTAAGAAATATTGTCTTGTTATAGTTGATGATTACTCTAGGTATGCTTGCACAATCTTTTTAAGCAAAAAGAAAGAAACCACAACAAAGTTTCCAGAGCACCTGAGAAAGCTTCAGAATGAGAAAGAGTTGAGTATCATGTCCATTCGTTCCGACAGAGGTACTGATTTCACAAATCGCTTTATAGAGCAATATTGTTCGTACAATTGAATACAGCACGAATACTCAGCAGCCCTGACTCCTCAACAAAATGGTGTTGCCGAGCAAAAGAATAGGACGCTCAAGGAAGCCACAAGAACCATGATCGCTGCAAGCAAGTTTTCGCAGCGGTTCTGGGGCGAAGCAACAAATACAGCATGCTATACACAAAACCGCTGCATTATGAACAAGCATCACAACAAAACAGCCTATGAGGTATGGAATAATAAGACTCCATTAGTTTCATATTTTCACATATTTGGATGTCGGTGTTATATTCTGAATAATGGGAAAGATCAACTCAAGACTTTTGACGAGAAGTCAGATGAAGGAATATTTGTAGGATATTTCTCTCTCATCAAGGCTTTCAGAATCTTCAACAAAAGGAAGCTGAAAATTGAGGAATCTGTCCACGTAGTGTTAGATGAACCTCATTTCGACCCTATAAAAGTAGAGCACTTAACCCAGAATATCCAAACACTTTCCATTAATGACACTCCAACTCCATTAGTACCTGTCATAGACTTAGAGATCAATCCCGCAGTTGTAAGATCAGAAGTAGTCGAAGCCGATGATATACAAGCCGAACCTGAAACTACAGCACCTCAAGGTACAGTACGGGATGCCGAACTAGAACCTGACACGAGATGGTTGAAAAATAACCCACAGGAATTAACTATAGGTGATATTAATACTGGTGTATCTACCCGAAGGAGAATACAGAGTACACAAGGAATTATACTATGTGCGCAAGAAGAATCCGAATTCGAGAAATCTCCATTTCCTGTATGGGAATGTCAAGCTGAACTTAGGAGACTATCCATGAGCACCCTAGCTATATTCTTAGCTTAATACGAACCTGTTTCTACCAACGAAGCTTTGAATAATTCTCACTGGATCACTTCTATGGAAGAATAGCTTAATGGTTTCGAAAGAAACAATGTATGGTATCTAGTACCCAGGCCTGAACATCAAGTTGTAATTGGAACCAAATAGGTATTTAGAAACAAGAAGGATGAAAATGAACTTGTTATCAGGAACAGATCCCGTCTAGTCGCACAAGGCTACAGACAGGAAGAAGAAATAGACTATGATGAGATATTTGCCCATGTAGCCAAACTAGAAGCCATCAGGAAATTCCTAGCATTTGCCGCCCATAAGAGCTTTATAGTATATCAAATGGACATTAAGAGTGCATTCCTAAGTGGAGACCTCGCCGAAGAAGTCTATGTTGAACAACCACCAGGGTTTGTCAACACAAAAGGTGGAGACCTTGTATACAGACTACTCTGTATGTACTTAAGCAAGCACCTAGAGCATGGTACGAAACCTTGTCCCTATACCTTACCAATAATGGATTTGAGAAAGGCGCTCTGGACAAAACCCTATTTAAGATACAGAAAGGAGATGACGTGTTAATGGTACAAATATATGTCGATGATATTATATTTGGTTCTATTAACCATGCTTTATGTGAAAGGTTCTCTCATCTCATGCAAAGTAAATTTGAAATGAGTATGATGGGGGAAATTAGTTATTTCCTAGGACTGCAGGTGAAGCAATTGCCTACAGGAATCTTTATCAACCAGGAGAAGTATAGCAAGGAGCTACTCAACAAGTTTGGGTGAACAACTCCAAATCCTCGTCAACCCCCATGAGCACTTATGTGCAAATTAGTTCTAACGAAGCTGGAAAGCTAGTTGATCAATCACTCTACAGGAAGCTTATTGGCTCACTCATGTACCTAACGGCTAGCAGGACCGATATCCAGTTTGCTGTCGGAGTGTGTGCTCGGTATCAAGTAGCACCTAAGGAGTCACACTCTAGGACAGCCAAACGAATCCTTAAGTACATAAAAGGAACAGTTGATGTATGATTGTGGTATCCTAAGGAAGGAGGATTCGATTTGGTTGGCTACACTGACTCGGATCTCGGAGGCTATAATTTGGATAGGAAGAGTACAATCGGTACTTGTCATTTTTTTGGACCAAGACTTTTGTCATGGTTTAGTAAGAAACAATTGTCCAACTCACTTTCTACAGCTGAGTCGGAATATTATGCTGCTGGAAGTTGATGTATGCAGATTCTCTTGATGCAACAATAGTTACAAGATTATGGAATCAGTGCTAGAGAGACGCCAATCATGTATGATAGCACGAGTGTAATTGCAATAACGCACAATCCTGTATTGCACTCGCGAACTAAGCATATTGATATGAAGCATCACTTCATCAGGAATCATGTTGAGAATAAGGATGTTTGGAACGAAAAGATTCATACAGATATTCAGTTGGCCGACATCCTTACAAAACCTCTCAGCACAACCAAATTCTGCATGCTTCGTCAAGAATTTGGAATGCTACAGCCTGACTCCCTGTAAGTTTTTACGCTTTTACTCATCTATTGAGGGGGAGTGATGTAACACCCAAGATTATAGTATCCACATTAATTAACTGTACAATCAGAATCAGTCATACAGCACTGTAGGGCAACGAAGGCATGAAACCTTCCTATAGGTGACGTGTGCATTAATTAAGGGGGAATATAATCCAGATATTGGTGTAAGAATTGAAAACCCGTATGTACCTTTTAAGGGGGAACACTGTATTTTCGGGGATACAGAACATGCATTAAAGGACATCAATTAATATTATATTACTATTTTGTTCGTACAAAAAACTTTTTTAAGTCCACGTGCCCTGTTTACATCTCAAACGTTTCATTCTTTAATGCCTTAATGGACTTCAATACCTCAAATAACGCAATTCCAATAATTTCAAAACCGTCGTTTCGTGTAATAAGGGGAGACAAACTGTCAGAAGTGGGACATGTTATCATTTCAAAAACAGATGGATAAGATGTACCAGTTACTCCGAGTCCATCTTGTGTGTTCATTTTAAAAGGACGGTTCCCATCCCTTAAGTCTGACTGTTCACTGTATGAAACCCTAATCGTCCCTGCACACTATAAAAGGACTATATGTTGCTCCCTTAGACTCTTTACGCTTTCTGCAATTAAACGAGTCTCAAGCAAAAACAGCCTACATTCTTCTCAGTACTTTCTGCATTCTCTGCGATAATCTGCAGTTTTCTTCAAATATTTTCTCGCAACTATGTCGACTTCCTAGACTTCCTCCCCTTCCATGAAGAAAAAGGAGACAATCATTGATGGGCGTATCTTCGCCAGGTCAGTTATCATAGAAAGAATCACTCTGGAAGGTGAAGACTTTTCTGGAATGGAAGTGGTCGTTTCCCATATAAAACAGCAAGGGCTATACCGCCTTGCAAGTCATCATGCTGAGGTGTATGATGAACAAATCGTAGAAGAGTTCTACCTGGACGCATCTATTGTCTACGCGTATAAGAATAAAGGAGGTGACGTGTCTGAAATCTATGTTAAAGTTCAAGGAATTCAGGTCATTCTGAACAGAGAGTTGATAGAAAATCTTTACAGGCTACCATCTGATGGCCTGAGAATGGAAGCCCTCGAGACTTTCAGGTCGGTGAAGTTGCTAACAGCCTACTGGAGGATGTTTATCGGAGAAGCGGATGCCCGGGATGTTCATTCGTCATGCCACAAAAAGAACTTCTGCCTACCGTATGTCTATCTGCATGACTTCTGCTACCGGGTTGTTGAAAACTAGATAGGAGCATTCGAAATATGCACAAATCTTCGGTTCTGGATGATGGCCGCCTCATGTCAGGCGAAAAGGTAAACTGGTGCGAGATTCTTTTGAAAAGGATACAGGAGGAGGCTGCCAAGCTCGAGTCCGCTAAGAAATCTTTCGGCCTCATCCTCAACTACATTCTTACCAGCTTCGGAGTCAAGCAATCCGCACAGGCCAAGAAGATCGGCCCCGGGAAGTTCATTGGAGGAATGACTTCCATTGTGTTCAACAAATCGCCTTTGATTGCAAAAAGGCCGAACCCCAAATTCATGCCTATCTCGAGTGACCCCAGGGATGTCACTGAGAGGATCGCGAGCGTCAAAAAGTCGAGGAATAGGATTGCCTCCGACAGCCGAGCACCCCATGCTGTAGATAAAAGGAAGAAAATGGCAAAGAAGTCTTCCAAGTCCGAGGCTATAGTGACTACAGTGGTCACTGTAGATGCTCCTACTGTTCCAATCGCTGAATTTGTCCCACAGGGCGCAATCCCTATGGAAAAAGCAATTGCTGCACAATCTGCAGATCTCGAGCCTGTGGCGGCTATGACGGATGCACAATTGTTTGCCAAGTTGGAGGGCTCAGGAGAGTCGACTGCCCCTTCGGAGCCAACAGTCTCAACTCCTGACAGGGTACCATCACCTGTACAAGATCCCTCTCCCCCACAGGGTACCATCCCCTGTTAGGATCCCTCTCCAAAACAGGCTCCCGTACCTGTTGAGGATCCCATCCGAACAGTAAGCCCAACTACTGTACGGAGTCCCTCCCCCTCAGAAATAATAAATAACACTCTCCTTCATGTCCAAATAGAGCAAGCATTTGAACGCTTCATAGTATGAAAGTCATACAAGGTCGCCCCATACGACATACTGTACAATTGGACTGCATGAAAGGACGAAGAGCTATTTATTCTGGAGATCATGGACACCCATACTATCGAGCACTTGATCTGCTAGGAGGATCACTTTTCCCATGAGATCATTTCAGATTTTTACAAGGCGAAAGAACAGGCGAAACTAAAATGGAAATCACAGTCCGATGATAAAATCTCTCTCACCTAGCCACCACTCTGGCCCGGACTCGGACGCGGACGATGATGACCATCAGCAGGTCTACATATAAGCCTTGAAGAGGCAAGGGAACGAGATATGGCTAATCACCAAAGCCAACAGGGTCAGGGGACATCTGACTGGAATCAGTCCCCTCTCCCGCAACAGGAAGTTGTCAATGATCAATCGCATGAGGAATCAGTCCCTTCTGTTACCGTTGAAGAGCGAGCAGCCCCTGAACAGGCATCCCATCCTGTCCCTCAAGAAGACACCGCCCGCACCATCCGCCAAGAGGAATCAGTACCTCTTCCGAATCAGACGGAAGTTGAGAGTCGTTAGGAGGATTAGTCCCTCCTATACCTCCGACTACAGAAGAACAAGCTGAATAGGAGGAATCAGTCCCTCCTGTCCTCGAGACTGAACAAGCCACACAATATTCTGAAGCACCTGTTGTCGAAGAGCCCGCTCAAGATGCTCCTGCATCTCCCACCTCTACTCACTCAAAATCAAATTCCGATGATGGATTCTTGCCTGACAACAGACCACGACGCCCTCATCATAATGTGGTTCTCCGTCAACTCAATGATCCTGAGGATTCAAAAATAGTGCACCCTGCCTCCCCGCGCACTGAAGCCCGCATCGAGCAACTCAATGCAATTGTCCGACAGACCGTGTTCCTACAGGATGCCATAAAGGCACTGTATGACATCGGTAAAGAACTTGATTAAATGCGAGAAACTGCCTAGGAGGAGCTCTCTGGTCTGAAAAATGAAATGTCGAGAACGCATTCCGCCAAATGCCTAATGCATTGTGGCAAGCGCTTAATCAGCTGAAATTGCATCAGGAGAGAATCATTCGGCAAGAACAAGAAAAGCTCAGGATTGCCGCGAAGACGGTTGCTGTCCTTAAGGAGACCGGAACCAGGTTCACAGACCATGATCATAAGATAGATGACATGCCTCTGGTGCTCGGTACTCTAGTTGATAAAATCTCAAGTCTGGAGACCAAACATGATGCAACTATGAAGATCTTACAGGAGATTCATACTAAGGTTACAAATCTTGATGATGCCAAAAAGGGGGAAGAAGCCAGAGAGGTAGGCCGGCAATGGAGGATGGAGAGAGAAAGAGAGATCGATGCTGCTCTAGAAGAAAGTGTCGCTGCAGAGATAGGCCGTCTGGCCGCGCCTACAAGAGGATACAGGGTATCTGGTTCTCAACCAGAGTTCCAAGATCCAAACATCCCCTGGAAGAACAACGTGAAAAAAGCCTTCCGAGATTTTGCTACCCACAGACCGACAGCCTTCAGCTGATGAACTGAAGAAAAACCAACTGATGAGATACTTATGTACACTCATCTGAGAATCTCTGATGTTCAACAAATTCAAAACACTTTCTAGAGTAAGTATTGAACATCAGATCATTCGGATAGAAGACTTGATGACTGCCTCTCTATATCCAGATGAAATCATCTAGAGAAGGGTTTGGACATTATCAAAAAGGGAGAAATTGTTGGGATAAACATTCCTGTTTTGATAATTGCCAAACATACAACAAGTAGTCTCAAAGAAGATTGTAATTGTTGGGATAAACATTCCTCATGGAAGCTGTTAGAACTCGTCATACAGTCCCAGCATACAGACAGTCTATCCTATAGAGCCATCCTCATACAACAAAAGACAAAATACGTTGGATACAGCATGCAGGCTGAAGGTGTTTTACATAGGAAAAGTAAAACACATCCTACAGGACTATATATTATTATGCTTTAAACCATTGTGAGATATTGTTTATTCATGAATTATTCACGGTTAAAGTAGCATTTATTGCTGATAAGACAGCATTTAATGCAGCTGGGGAGTGAAAAGTCTGAATGCTCTGAAGAGCATTTAATGCGAAGACAGAAAGCATGTCTGAAGCATTAAATGCGATCTGCTTTTGTTCAAACTTTCAGCAGCTGCCTATTAAGATTCAGACGTCAACATCTCACCAACCAGCAACGGCTTCATTTATAACAAATACATTTTCCAAGTTTATAAATACCCCGAATCCATAAGACATGAACATACGAAGAACACAAGTTATTCAATATCGCGAAAGCTCTGACAGATCACTCTGACATTTTTAGCGATTACAACATATTATATTTCGTGACCATACAGTAAGTATTCAAGCGAAGAAATATATAAGCCCTAATCACAGACAGCACATCATACAACGAGTGTTCATCAAAGACACAGCTGTTGTTTGAGATTTGTTCTACCTTACCGTTGAGATTATCATTAGCCCTGTGTGGACTAAGGATCTGTGTGTATTTCGACCTGCGTTGGAAGAATAGCATTGAAGATGAAGCTTCGATCTGTGTGAGAAGAAGCGAGTCGAAAAATAGCTCAATCCAATTTGTGTGAACGGCCCAAAGCTGCAGTCCCTGTATCAATCTGTGTGAACGATATAGAGACAGGTTTAGTTATAGTCATGTAGTTATGTACGCAGCGATTATAATAAATATTTTACTCCTGTGTGGAGGATCAGTGGACGTAGAGGGGTTTACCTCGAACCACTTTAAACTGTGTGTCATTTACCTTATGTCTTTACTATTTTCATTGCTTTGTCATTTATCAAGTATACTCCTAAAACCCTGTACGCACCAAGCAAACAAGAGAACACCTAGTTGTTGTAGTTACAGCAACTCACATTAAAACCTCTGCTATGCAAACTAACTTCGAAAATCGTACAGCTTACTGTGCTTCTAGATTCTAAGCTGTTATTTGTATACTTAGTGGCCAACACTGGTAATGAAATCCAGAGAAATATCCCTCCACTTCCACTCTGGAATAGGAAGTGGTCGCAATGACCCTGCGGGCTGATGCTCGATCTTAACCTGCTGACATGTTAAACACTTCGACAAAAACTCGCTAACATCCGAGTTTAAGTTGCTCCACCAGAAGTTACTCCTTACATCCTTGTACATTTTGCTTGTACCAGGGTGTATGGAATAAGGCGTAGTATGAGCTTCTCTCAAGATTTTCTGGCTCAACTCAATATCACACGGTACACACAATCTACCTCGAGATTTCAAAATTCGGTAATCCTGAACCACAAACCCATGATCTTTCCCTTTCTTCATGTCCTCCCTCAACTGGACTAGTAATGGGTCATCATTGTAACATCCGCATTTTTCTTTTTTCCGGTATTTTTCATTTTGGTATATGTTTCATTTTTTGGGACTCGCTTGTAACTGTATTGATATTTTGAGAATATTTAATACTGGACTTTTTGTCATCCGAGATTGTTTCGGACTTTTTGTACTCAATTTCGTGTTTATCGTCATTTCCGTCGCTATTTGGTTCGATTTTCGTAATCATTATCCGAAACTGCCGTTTCGGGGTTGCCGTAAATCCATCTTATGTCATTATGGATGTTGTGAACTTTTAGTTGGTGTTTCGATCGTGTATCGTGTGTTTCGGATGTTTTGGGCCATTTTGTAATTTCCCAAAGTTATGGGTAATTACTGTCGTTGTTGTTTTCCGAACATTTGGGTAGTCGGAATCGTGATTTCTTTTAGTGCTTTAGTTCTGACTCGAACTCGCCGTGCATGTGTCTTCTTCAGTCCATTGTTTAGTGTCGGGTGCGGGTTATTTTCATCCGGGGAAGAATTCGCCGTTTTCCAACATTGAGTGTTGTTTGTACTACTTATCTGCGCTCGTTAGCGCACGCTAATTTCGTTGTGTAGAGCATGCTAAATTCGTTAAGTAGCGCGTGCTAACTTCGCCAGTAGTGCGCGCTAATGATTCAAGCACAACAGTGGCAGTAGGTTGTTTCTGCTCTCTGGACGAGCAGTTAAGTCTGTAGATTAGCGCACGCGATGGTTGAGACTTAGCGCACGCTAGATATGTGGCAGTGCATGCTAATTCAGTATTCCAGTTGAGGCAGAATGTTTCTGGACTTTGGCGACGAACAGGTAGCACACGCTATAGGTCGATAGCGCACGCTAACGGGGGGGCTTATAGTGCACACTAATTATCGGGCAGCGCACGCTAATGGGTCAGAACCGAAGGTTCTGGACTAGGGTTAGCTGGTTAGCGCATGCTAACCATAAGCCGTTAGCGCACGCTAAACCGTCTGGTTATATATACCCGAGAGTTGACCTCAGATTGTAATATTTTTCACTTCATCTCCTTCCCCGCGGCTTGTGCGAACCAGAGGTGATCTGAGGCAATTTATTCTCCCAATCATCTAAGCTATCATATTTCTTGAGTTCTTGGTGTATATTAACAACACCAACACTTGTTCTTCGTCTTCGATCCGAGGTAATCTCTTAGAACCCTATTTTTTGGGAAATTGGGGGGTTTTCGATTTTATGTCAGGTTTGTTCTGTGTTGTTGATTAATCTATGATGTATGCGATTAATCTTAGTGGTATTCATGTTTTCCATACGAGTTCATGGTAAATTTCGTGGTACTTGTGAATTCGAGAGGGTTCGGGTGCGACCTGTCCTCGTTGTTGTTTTTGTACGAACTTACATGAATCGTAGGTGGGTTTGCGGGTGTATTCCGTTTTCGTACTCGTGTAGAATTAGTTGTGATTGTATTCTTCGGATCGTTAGGTTCGTGGTTGTCAGTTCCTAGCGAGCGTGGTTGATTGTTCCGTTCATTTCATCGTTAATTTACCAAGGCAAGTATTCTTGTGAAATCCTTATGTTTAACATGGAATGGTAATGTATATGTGTGTAATTTACACACTCCGGGAGGGTCCGACGGGGCCTCGGAGGAATCTGTGATTTCCCTCCTGATTCACGAGCTTGTTTGGATAGCCAGTCCGGGAGGGTCCGTAGCGGCCTTGGATGGGACCAGTAGTTTAGCCCCGGTCCTAGGCGAGTCATGTGCGTGATTTTTAACTATGGTCAGTCCGGGAGGGTCCATAGAGGCCTCAGATGGGACCAGTTGTTTAGCCCCGGTCCTAGGCGATTTTCAACGATGATTATTGACTGTTTGTTTTCCGGGAAATGACATGTCTTGATTTTATTTTGAAACGATTTGATAAATGTACCATGAGATGTGTAAGCGAATGGTTTGCCTTGACTACTTGTACTAGCGTAATTGCTAACCCTTTTGGGGACCTATTTGGGGAAATTCGTGTTATGAATTTCAGGTTGCGGTAAGCCGGTCGAGCAGGCACTGGAGTAGTAGGAGGATGCTGGCCAGGGTTGTTGACGTGTGCAAATCAGTCCCTTATTTCAGTTGTCTATTTTTAAACGTTTGTTTTTCAAACTTGTAAACTGATAGATAGTACTCGTGAGTACTTAGGCATTCTAAATTTGGAAGATGGATTGTATACTAAATTTTATGTGTGATTTTTTGTGATGTTGGGTTTACCGGTTGTACCGGGCATTTTATTTAATTTGCATCGTGGTGATGTGTGTTTCCTCGGTACTTCCAGTGTTTGTAAGTTTTCCTCACTTGATTCTTTTGTTTTCTCGCATCGTACTTTCATTTCTTGAACTGTGATTGTTTTTCTCTCGTACTTATCATCGAGATGCTTTCGCTACCTCTTATCTTCAGTATGGATGCTGGGAGAGGTTGTGGTCGCGGTCGTGGTCGTGGACGCGGCCGGGGACATGGGGCATCCAGTGGGGCATCCACATCACACACTTCTGAAGCCGACAGTAATGATTAGTCTTCAGGACCATACTGCTACTCAAGATGACACAGCTGGTAATGGAGCCGACTTTGGTGTTGCAGTTGTGATGCAACAAATGGTGAACCAAATGGCTGCGATAGCCCAGGCGGTTCAAAACCCTACTTCGGCTCATGCTGCTCGAGCCGGAACAGATCGTTGGCTTCATGATGTCACCAAGATGCATCCTTCTCAGTTTTCTGGGGCTTCAGACCCGATTGGTTGGGAGGGGTGGATCGAAGAGATGTCCAAGATCTTTATTGCCACTAACTGTCCTGAGGATCGCAAGGTCCCTATCGCCCAGTATTTTCTCACTAGGGACGCCGCTGATTGGTGGGAGGCTGTCCGTGGACAGTTCGCCAGGCGCGGGTCCATGCTTTTTATGATGCTCAGCCTCGAGATATTCCGGTTTCTCAGGCCATTGCAGATTTCAACCGGGAATTGGGCTTCGTGAAGGCCCAGGTTAAGGAGGAGAGTAACAAGATTTGCCACTTTTCTAGGCGGATGAAACCGAGGATTCGTGATTACATGACTGGACTCGCATGCACCACTCTAAAGGACTATCAGAGTAGAGCTCTTGCTTATGATATGTCCTTGGCGGACAGTGAGGCGTCTCGAGAAAGTAAGAAACAGAAATCCGTCGGTAACTTTTTGGGTCACAAGGGCGGAGTTCAGCAGAAGTCTCAATCTACTAACGTTCCTGCAGGCGGTCTGGCTCGTTTTTTCGGGGGCTTCCAAGGTACTGCCAGTGCCCCTACTCGCAGGTTCAGATGATTTAACTATGGCCAACCAGGCCACAGGAACTGGGAGTGTCCCCGTCCGTTGTTGACTTGTCATACTTGTGGCCAGGTGGGCCACAAGGCTTCCTTATGTGATCGTGTAGAACAGACTCTTGGTGCCCAGGCTTATTTGCCAGCGCCTAAGGAGCCGAGGGTGAATCAAGGGTCGTTTGCTCCGCAGTCTCCGTAGAGTGTCGACCGAGGGAGAGGTCGGGGCCAGCCCGCTAGAGGGGGAGCTTCTAGTGTCGGCTCCGCTCATCCGCGTGTATATGAGATGAGGAGGGCCGATGATCCAGCAGCTACCGTGGCTACAGGTACCGTTCATATTCATTCTCATCCTGTCAGTGTGCTTTTCGATTCTGGTGCTACGCATTCATCCAGCTCTCTGGAGTGTGTGCGTTGTTTGAGCCTTAATTGTTTGTCGTCTTGTGAACCTTTCATCGTTAAACTTCCTAGCGGTGATAGGATCGTTGGTGATCGGGAGATCCGAGACTGTTTTGTGGTTATCTGTGAGAGCCTTGGCTCTCTAATCTTATTGTTGTGGGTATTGAGGGTAAGGATTTGATTCTCGGGGATGATTGGCTCGAGCGGCATGGTGAGATCATGAACTACCGCACGAAGATCATCACCATGTTAGCAGAGGACAACACCGATCACTCTTTCGCGGGGCGAAAGAGGGGAAACCAGAAGTTTGTAATTAATGCCTTGAACGTGATGAGACTCCTGTGGAAGGGGTGTACTGGTTATTGATGTTATGCCTTGAAGGCGGAGGATGGTGGAGTCGAGTTTTCATCGATCCTTGTCATTAGTGAGTTCCCAGATGTCTTTCCTGGCGAGTTGCCGGGGTTACCACCGGACCGTGAGGTTGAGTTTGCTATCGAGTTAGAGCCGTGTGCGGCTCCGATTTTGAAGGTGCAGTATCGCATGGCACCGTCCGATATGGCTGAGTTGAAGAAGCAGTTGAGTGAGCTTCTTGAGTCGGGGTATATTCGACTGAGCGCTTCGCCTTGGGGCGCACCGGTCCTATTTGTGCGGAAGAAGGATGGTTCATTGTGTTTATGTATCTACTATCGTGAGCTAAACAAAGTGACCATCAAGAACAAGTATCCCTTGCCGAGGATTGATGACTTGGTTGATCAGTTGCAGGGAGCTGCGGTATTCTCGAAGATCGACTTGAGATCGGGATACTATCATCTTTGGGTGAAGGAGTCTGATGTCCCGAAAACAGCTTTTCGCACTAGATACAGACATTATGAGTTTGTAGTTATGCCCTTCGGGCTAACTAGCACGCCGGCAGTGTTCATGCAGTTGATGAACAAGGTTTTCATCGAGTATTTGGATAAGTGTGTCATTGTTATCATGGATGACATCCTTATCTACTCGAAGAATGAGGAGGAGCATGCACGTCATCTGCATGTGGTGTTGGACGTTTTGAGGACCGAGCGACTCTATGCGAAGTTCTTCAAATGTGAGTTCTGGCTGAAGGAAGTGATGTTTCTGGGTCACGTGATTTCAGCCGAGGGGGTCCGTGTAGATCCACATAAGATTGAGGCAGTGCTGGATTTGACACAGCCTATGAATGTGAAGGAGGTCCGTAGTTTCTTGGGTTTGGCTGGCTACTATCGTAGGTTCGTCGAGGGGTTCTCGAAACTGGCTCGGCCACTTACACAGTTGCTTCAGAAATCCGAGAAGTTCGTCTGTAATGACGAAAGGCAATCGAGTTTTGAGGAGCTGAAGAGGCGTTTGACTTCAGCCCCGATTCTAGCGTTGCCGTGTGGCAACGATGGTTTTGCTGTTTATAGCGATGCTTCGGGTCAAGGTTTTGGGTGTGTGTTGATGCAGCACGACAAGACTATTTCGTATGCGTCAAGGTAGTTGAGGTCGTATGAGCTCAACTACCATACTCACGACTTGGAGTTAGCGGCAGTTGTTTTTGCGCTCAAGATTTGGCGTCATTATCTCTTTGGCTTTGCATGTCAGATTTTTACCGATCATAAAAGTCTGAAGTACATATTTACTCTGTGGGAGTTGAATATGAGGCAGAGGAGGTGGTTGGAGTTGATTAAGGATTATGACCTCGAAATCCTTTATCCTCCGGGCAAGGCGAACGTCGTGGCAGGTGCCTTGAGTCGGAAATCGGTTACGTTACGGACGCTTGAGAGACTTACGTCTCAATCTGAGCTTCAGCGTGATTTGATCAAGTTAGGTGTTGAGATTTTGTTACCAGGAGTTGTCGGGCAACTTTGTGCTTTAGAAATTTTGTCGTCTCTAATCGATGAAATTAAACTGAAGTAGTTGGAGGACCCGATGGTTACTCAAATCCGAGAGAATGTTCTTAAGGGGAAGTCTCCTGGGTTTTTGATTCACTAGGATGGTGTGTTGAGGTTCCAGAGTCGGCTTTATGTACCGAACGACTTGGAATTGAGGCAGAGTATTTTATGTGAGGCCCATGCTACGCCTTACTCGGTTCATCCTGGTTCGAGTAAGATGTACAAGGACCTAATGAGGAACTTTTGGTGGAATGATATGAAGGAGGAGGTCGCATAATTTGTAGTGAGATGTTTGACTTGTCAGCAGGTCAAAATCGAGCATCAGCGACCAGCTGGGTTGTTGCAGCCGCTTTCCGTTTCAGAATGGAAATGGGAAGATATTTCGATGGACTTTGTCACAAGATTGCCAATATCGAAGTCTGGTATCAATATGGTTTGGGTGATTGTGGATCGTCTGACCAAGTCGGCATACTTTCTGGGCATCAAGGATACTTGGGGTCTGGAAAAGCTAGCTCGTGTATTTATTGTGAAGATTGTGAGACTTCATGGTACTCCGAAGTCTATTAATTTGGATCGTGATGGCCGTTTTGTATCGCAATTTTGGCAGGCGGTACATAAGGCGTAGGGTAGTCGGTTGCGTCTGAGTACTTCTTTTCATCCTCAGATGGATGGGCAGTCGGAGCGCACTATCCAAACATTTGAGGATATATTGCGTGCTTGTGCTCTCGATTGGAGCAGTGATTGGGAGGTGTAATATCCGCACTTTCTATTTTTAGTACTTTTTCTATTCGAACGACTCTCTTGTAAGTGTTGTGGTATTCTGAAACCATTTTGTTTTGCATTCATGACCATCCGGATGAGTCTCAGAGTTTTTTTTCACTTTTAAAAAGCGCTTATTGCGATTATATTAAAATCAAGGGTTTCTTTTTTTAGAAAGAGAAAAGAAAAAACGTCCATTGTGGATGGGGGTTGAGGCGGGACCCACCAACCTGTGAGATAAAGAAAATATCGAGAGTACAAGCAATCAATCCCGAATTATGACCAAAAATGGGCCATAATCCGGATCCTAAATCTAAAAAACAAAATGCCTATGGCCCGCTAAGGAAATACAAGGTGCACCACTAAGGGCGTGGTCTAATGTGCGGACTGATAGGTAAAAAAATCACATCCGAATTATGACCAAAAGTTGGCCATAAACTGGATCCTAGAAACTAAAATGCTAGCAGCCCGCTAGAGAAATACAAGTCGCACCACTAAGAAAAAGTGGGCTAATGTGCGGGGTCATAGCAATAAATGAAGTGATAAAATACTACCTAAATCTAAAAGAAGGGTAGCCAAGCTGGTCCATCCGTATAAGGGAGAGGAGAAATGGAGGAGCAGTATCATATGTGTAAGTCTGAATACTGAGGGACGACATGCTGAGCTTAGAGAGATAATCAGCTGATCTGTTGCCCTCCCGGAAAATGTGAGTGACTCTATACTGAATGTCTCGGAGAATGTGTCGGATACGCATAAGGGTGTGACGAACCTGCCAAGAGCCCCGACGGCCAGATGAAAGCAGGGTCACAACAGCAGCAACATCAAGCTCAATCCAAACATGTCTCGATCTCTGGGAAGCCAAAATCAGTCCAACAGCAAGCGCCTGGATCTCTACATCAAAGCTCTAAGAGGCCTGAAAAGAGGAATAGAAAGCAAGGAGTAGCTCGCCGTGATGATCTCTAATCAGACCCCCACCACCAGCAATCTGAGTATCTCTATCAAAGGAGCCATCCGTGTTCAGCTTGATCCAAGAGGTCTCGGGTCGAAGCCAAACTACCGGAATGGAGCGATGAGTCTGAGCGGGAGAGGGAGTAGCTCGCTGGAAACGGTCAAGAGGCAAGCAGCCCGCCCAGAACTCTGAAGAAATAAGCCCCACAGCAGCTAGTACCTTCACAATAACATGAGAAGCAAGAAAAGTAACCGACCTATGGTTTACACAATTCCTCTCCATCCAGATGAACCAAAGGATCAGACAAGGAATAATGAAAGTTGTGTGCCTAAAGTGTGTGCCATGTGAGAAAAACTCAGGAGCTCAAAGATATTATCTGTAAGGGGTAAGGATAAATGAGTCCATGCACCAAAATACTCCCACACGTCATGAGCTACGTCACTCTCCAAGAAAAGGTGGGCAAGGGTCTCAGTATGGTAGGTATGGGTAGGGGTAAGGGTACAACATGAGCATATGGAGGCCAAGGAAACGCCCTTCCTCTATACTACATCATCAGTCGGGATCCGTCGCAGTAGAAGTCACCAAATGAACACCGATATCGTAAGTGTGAGTAAGGTAGTCCAAATGGCCCCGAAAATGAGATTAGCCTAATCCCTCACCCTCATGTGAGACCAAGATGACGACAATGAGAAGGCACCCGAAGATGTAAGATTCCAGCACATGCTATCATAATCCTCCTCGGAAATGGGAGTCGCGAGAATATCCTGTATGAACTGAGGGGTAAATCCTAGCTCCTCATCCACAATGGACTCGAGTCTACCCCTGTCCCAACTCCCATCAACGCAGATATCATTAATCCTAAGATGGGGTCTACCGGTAATCTGGAAATAAGACAAAATAGGCCTATCCCCAATCCAAGTGTCGTCCCAAAAACTGACCTCCCCGCTGCCACTACCGAGAGTCCAAGAAATGAACTCCTGAGCCTCGATACCCACGCGGAGGAGACGGCACCAAGGGCGGCTGGCATGAGCTATAAGAGCAGTACGCATAGGCGTAGAAGGGCCAGCGAAGCAGTATTTGCGGAGCATAAACTGCACCCACAAATACGTGCCCGTGCGAAGACGCCACCAGAGCTTATAAGCAAATGCTCTCGCCATATCCGAGAGGCTCCGAATCCCGAGGCCTCCATCGGAGACTGGGCAACAGATCTGTCACCAACGGACCTAATGCATCTTCCTCTTAGAACATACAGTACCCTAGAAGTATCTCTCCATAATCTGCTCGAGCTCTTGGATAACATACTGGGGCGGGTCCAACACCTGAAGAAGGTGCAGAGGAATCGTGCAGAGAGTGCTCTTAATAAGATCCAAGCGACCCCCAAAAGCAAGGTGGCAATGGGACCAACCAGAGATCCTATCCAACATCCGTTGCTGCACCCCAGCAAAGAGCTATTGTCTCATGAAGCCTTTGTAAAGGGGTGCACCAAGATAGGTGATAGGGAGATCACCCTGGCGGAAACCAGTAAGATCATGAACTCTCTGATGCCAACGAGGTGCGTGCTTCGGAGCGAAGATAAAAGTGCTCTTCTGGATGTTAACCATCTACTCGGAGGCCATGGAATAGTGATCCAGGAGTCGCATAAGGTCAACGAGACCATCATCCATAGCCCATGTGAATATAATGATGTCATCAGCATAGGAGAGGTGCGAGATGGGGAAAGGCCGTCCGGCAGTCTTGTACCTCATCAAAGGATGGTCACGTATGAATCGATCCAAGCAGCGTGATAAGTAATCAGCGGCAAGCACGAAGAGCGACGGAGAAATGGCGTCGCCCTGATGCAAACCCCGACTAGAGGCAAAATAGCCGGCCGGACTGCCGTTCACCATAATAGAGAACGTGCAACTCTCAATGCAGTGACGGATGAACAGAATCCATCTAGCCGGGAATCCCATCCTCACCAAGACCTCATGTAAAAAATGCCAGTGTACCCTATCATACGCCTTAGCCATATCGAGCTTCAGCGCAAGGTTCGGGACACCATCAATGTCCAAGACTTGAAGGTCGTGAATCAGTTCCTGGGCCAAAAGTATATTATCCGTAATAACTCGCCCCTGAAAGAATCCACTCTGGTTTGGAGAGATGACAAGAGGGAGAACATAAGCGAGCCGAGCGTTAAGGATTTTCGTGATAATCTTATTGGTCACATTACACAGACTAATAGGCCGGTAATCTGACCAACCGCTCGGAACAGGCTTCTTCGGGATCAAGACGACTGTGGTCGCCGTGAAGGCCGGAGGCATGGGATGACCATCAAAAAACTCGAGCACAGCCCCCTCCACATAGGAAGATACAATCTCCCAGCAGTGCTGAAAAAACAAAGACAAAAACCCATTGGGCCCAGAAGTGTTGTGAGGATCAATATCAAAAACCGAAGCACGAATCTCCTGGGGAGATGGGGGACACATAAACTATCAGAATCAAAGGAAGGGGGGATAGAATGGAAACAAGTGACATCCGGGGGGGCGAGAACATCACCATCAAATGTAAGCAGAGTCCTGAAGTAATTCATAGCGGATCAAACGGATGTCCGACTCAACAGCAAGTGTCGTACCATCATCCTCGATGCTGTGAATATATGACTGGCAACGTTTCTGCTTCGCAAAACCCTGAAAGAGGTGTTGCGCTCGCCCTCAGAAATACAACGAACTGCAGCCTTCTGTTTCCAGAAATCTTCCTCCATGGAGAGACGAAGTTGGTACTCAGCGCGGAAATGGTGCATAGCGGTCCTATTCTCCGGAGAAGGGTCCGAATCATATCGACGCTCAGCCTCGTCAGCAGCCCCCAGGGCCTCATCCAACTTCGCATGAAGATTTCCAAAAACAAACCAGTTCTACTGTTTCAGTCTGCGCTTAACACTTAGAAGTTTGGCCTATAGATTACACATGCCAACTAATCCAGTCGGGGTAATCCCGACCTCCCGAACAGTGTCTAGGAATGTGTGATGATGGATCCACATACTCTGGAATCGGAATGATGACTTGTGACGAGACGGTGAAAATCAACACTAGATAAGAAGGGGCGCATGGTCCGAACAAAGTCGAGGCAGGTGAGTAACAGTAGAAACTGCAAACACGTTCGACCATGCTTCATTAAATAAAGCACGGTCTAGACTTTCCCGCAAACTAGTACGCTCCCAAGTGAAAATATCGCCCTCACATCCTGCGTCAATCAACTCACAGTCAGCAGTAGTATGTGCGAAGTCAAGAATCTCATGCGTGCGATCTGTGGAACTACCCTCGCGTTCATGAGAATGCAGGAAGATGTTGAAGTCACCACTAACTAACCATGGCAACCCCTCCACTTCAAAGCAATCTCACGGAGGGTGTCACAAAGGGCGTAACGGCCAGCACGAACGGAGCTGGCATAGACATAAGTGATAAAAATAGACTAGGGAAGAAGGGGAGAAGAAATAGCAAGATGAAGGACTTGATCAGAATCCAGCAAAACCCGGTGCTGAAAACCATAAGAGGAGAAGAATCAGATCTTGTTGGACCGATTAAAAAGTCCCGACGCAAAACCTAAGGAACGAGTATAAAAATCAAAGTTAGCATTGGAACCCATTGGTTCCAAAATGCCAATAAAAAAGAATCTATGAGAGCGGTGGAGATGTCGAATACGCTTCTGTGCTCCGGTGTTAGCCAGACCATGAGCGTTGCATGTCAGAATGGGGATCGACATAACTAACCAGCCGACTCAAATGAAGACTCAGGACGCAGACTGAAGCGCCCCCGTCTCCGGGGTGTGCCCTGCCGAGCGGATGTGTCCCCTTTCAAGGGGGATCCAGATCGCACCTTGATAGGGGGAGAGGATCCACGGAAAGCTGCCCTTCCTCGTGTGGAAGTCGAAGAGTTAGAGGCAGCTTTACCCCTGGTCATGACTCCAGGGGCAGAAGAAGACGGCAACAGTCGTCTCTTAACAGGGGGCTTTGATGCCTTCATGAGGGGCACCATAGCCGGCGAAGAGAGACTGGACTCAGAAATCTCAAGCTGTGTGCGGACAAGGGCACACTCAGATTGAGAAAGATAGAGAAAAGAAGAAATGGGGGGCTCATAGACCACCATGGCCAAAGTATCAGGCTCCACAATGATCGGCTCATCGAGGCGACCCTCACTGCATGGCGCGGGGGAGAAGACTCATGGAGTCTAGTCGGTAGAGGAACAGTGGACGACTCCATGTAGTCATCAATGAGGATCCCCTCATCAGTACCGTGATTATAACACTCATTTTTACGCATATTATTATAAGGTTTTTCTGGATTTTAAGATCCTAAAATGTGTAGAATTGTGTCGTTTGTGCTCATATTGTGTTTGTTGGACTCGATCACGCTTGGGTATGTTTTATTTGATTTTATAGGTGTTTTTAGGACATTATCAAGCAAGAATGAAGTCTCAATCCCCAATACATGTCAAGCAATGCGGAAACGAGAGATCGAGCCGAAAACGGAGTCAAAACGGAGTAAAAATGGACCAACACGGACTCGGCCGTGTCATTTGACACGAGCCATGTCACTGATGATTATACGGATGAAGATTGTGGTGAAATATGCACTTTTATGGCCAATATTTGAGTTTATGACGATCAAGAGCGAGAACGAGGTCTAAAACGATGAAGATTGAAGCACTACCTATCGTATTTTCTAATTTTCAGATACATTACTTCGAATAAGGAGGTGTTCTATATATTTATGGATTCCTCATGAAATCAGCTTCGCAACGGTATATCATAAGCTAAATTTCTAGGTGTATTGAGGGAGTTATGGCTTCTATACCATGGCTTCACAGTCCAGACCGCACACGGGCTGTGTCACAGGACACGGCCGGGTCTGCTGTCCAGAGAGTTTTTGCATTTTCTGGGATAGTATGACATGGGCCGTGTCATTTTTCGGTGGAAAAATCACTTTTTGACATTTTTGCAAGATTTGAACAAGAAAAAGTGGTATTTTTGAGGCTTTTTAAGAGGACTTGGACCTGAAATGAAAGGGGAATATTGGATAGATTAGAGAGAGAAAAACACAAGATTGAGAGCTTTTCATCCAAAAAAAATGTGATTTGAAGAGAATTCTTGAAGAACACTTCAAGAACATTTGAAGGCTTCAACCGGGAACAATCAAGACACCATCCGAGTTTTATCTTCTTCCTATCTTTTATTTATTTTGTTGTTTTATTTAGCATGAACATGATGAACATGATGATTATTAATCTTTCTTTCATTACCATGTCTGGCTAAAATCGTTAGATTCCTGGCATGGGAGTATGTTGATTTGCTATGGTTTTGAGGGATTGATGATTATGTATATCTAGTGTGATTTCTTTATCAAATACTTGGTTTTGATTCATGTTTAGACACTTGATCAATATTTTTACATGTTAAACTTAATTGCTCATAATTCGACAGAAGAGGGCATTAATAGGTTTCGAGTATTTGACGTAGTAAATTACGAGATTGAGAAATCGGTGATGAACTATGATGATGTTAAATCTTATGAATATTTTGGAGTTAGATAATTTATAAAAGACGGAGACGTTGTTATAGGTTGTTTAATCTACGTTTTAATGCATCTCGAGAGAGACTTTAGAATATTATTGTGATTATCATTTTGGAAACATACTTAAAACTTTTTGGAATCAATCCCAACTAAACTTAGTAATCAACGAAAACCTAACCTTGGAATCTATATTTCAAACTCCTACAATTCTTCTTAATTCGAATATTTTCTTTTATTGTCATCGTTTTATTTTATTTCATTAACCATCCATTCACATTTCGATCGTCTAGATAAAACCGGGAACATTATAATCTAGTACTCAATATAATACGAATATTTAGTCTCTATGAAATACGACCTTGCTCGCCACTTTCTACACTTACTCCGTACACTTGCGGATTGTTTAAAAATATAGCGAACACGTGATCACTATCATCGCAATCCAAAACACTCTCTTTATCTCCCACGCTAATAATGTCATCAATTCTAACTAAATCTTCCTCCTCTCTAGAAGAGGAGGCCAAAAATGCGAAGTATGAATGCTGGCCAGTGGCAACCGTACCCTTGGGGATAAACCCCGTCTCTTTGGGGCCTGTTTTGGTAACTACTTGCCAATTGACATTCTCCCTGACTTTAGAAGCCTTAGGGGCTGTCGGTAAAGTAGTAGCCTTAGGGGCTTTCGGAGGGGCCGGCTGCGCCTTCTACTGATAAGGAGGAGCAGCAAGAGGCTTCTTACGCTGGGGCGGCAGGGGCCGCTCTTTGTTGCCAGCTATGTTACAACTAGAGGGCTCGTGCCCCACATGTGAGCAGAGAGAGCAATATAAAGGGGCTCTCTCGTAAATCACGCGCTGCTAGAGAACGTGGTCATCAAATTCGATCTCTATCTCCGCCAATCTGGGCGCAAGGAGATCAATCTCGACGCACACACGAGCAACAGAAAGTCGTGAGTGTGTAGCCATCAGCACATCCACTAAAATGGGATTGCCAATAGCCTTGTCAATCGTGTATAAATTGCGTGGATGGAATAAATGAATCGGGAGGCCCGGGAGCCTAATCCACACCGGGCAAATCGAAGTCTCTGTTTTAACGGACAATCTAGGGGTCCATTTAAATACACGAGAGGGGCAACTAGAAAAGTTCCAAGTAGATCCTAGCCACACTCGTCTATAATCTTCCTCATTTTCAAATTTAATAGCAATATGACAATAATTAATCCAACTCCAGTTGCATTTACCCCTCAGTTTCATACCGGTCAATCCAGCGACCACATCTCGAGGGGTGGGAATAGCATGAGAAAATTTAAGAATTAAGGTACGTTCCCAAGAAGCAGCTAGAGTACTCATATCAGAAGTAGAAAAGGAGACACACAATTTCTCATTTACGGAGGAGAGAGTACCAAAAGGACATACCTTCACTCCGTCAAAATTGAACGATTTGTTTGTTGGACCATTATTTTGAATACCAAATTGCTGAGTTGTTGCTTGTTGATTTTTGACCACTTGGGCATAAGAGATTGGTGGTCTGGCCCGAATACTAGAACTCAGGCCGGTTGTCGGGGCATTGTCAGCGAGGCCGGTCACATTCCCAATGTACAGGTTATCGGGCATAAGGTCAGGGCGGGTTTGAGGTGAAGCTAGGTCGGGTTGAGGGACTGGGGGTTGGAAGGGTTGAAAATCGGGAATGGGCTGGGAGGATGAAGTAGGGCCAGAGGGTATGGGATGGGAAAGTGTAGAGTGGGATGGGCCAGGATGGTTTAATTTGGTTGGTGGTTTCAGAGATGTGGGCTGAGAGGTTTGGGGGATTGGGCCAGAGGATTTGCAACAACCATTGTCGGGCTTCGCAGGAGTCGTAGGAGGTAATTTTTCGGGCGTCGGTGATGCCCGTTTTTTCCGCGTCATGCACGCGAAATGCCTTCATCGTCGGAGAGGGGATGGGCGACGACGAGCATGAAGATGTGCAACTGTTGTATGCGGGGGGAGGTGCTGATAACAGATGGCCGGAGACGGTGGCCGGACGGGTGTGTGGAAGAGAGAAGTGGTGGCGTGAGTGTGAGAGAACTTGGCTCGGATGAGTTTCGGAGTTGTTTTTATGGAATTTTACTTATTGTGTAACTTCCCGCGTTGGGCCTCGATTCTCGTAATTTCATTCTAACCTGGCATTTCGTTACCTTTGCGAGTTCCTTTAATATTTCTGGTTATGTTATGACTTTCTGGGATTGTTGTTCAGGTCCCGAATTTATAGATTTTCGTATGTTTGGGTTATTTTGTAAATTTTTATTATTTTAGGTGTTGATGCCAATGTTCATTTATTCCGGCTTTCGGATGATCGGAGGCATGTGATGGTTTTTATGTTTATCTAGTCAGTGAAAGATCTTTGTATATCTGTGGTTTCATCCCTTGTACTCTTATTCCGGTTGTTGGCGAGTCGTTTCAAACCAGTCTGACTTGCTGCTAGGGCTGAGTTACGGCCGTAAGATGGTATGCATTACGGCCGTAAGGCTTTATACATTACGGCCGTAATATCCTTTTTGTAGCAGTCGTAAATGGATTAAGCATTTTGGGCAGTAGGGTCGTGAATACCGTTACGGTCGTAATGGTATAGGTGTTACGGCCGCAACACCTGCCTAATTTATAAATTGGGTAGCGACTTTTTTTCTTCATTTTCACACTTCTCTTATTCTCTTCGCGATGGGAGTGATTTACAAGTCTAGGGTTCGTCTGATTTAACCCAAACTCTGTTGGGGAGGTATATCCAAGAATCATATCATCATCCTAGCATCAAATCATCCGTTGTTCATCTTCGAACCGAGGTAAGGTTTCCTAGAACCCTAGTTTTGCGATTTTGGGGGTCTTGGTGGGATTTTGTCTTTTTAATCCGATTTAACCTACATTGTTGTTAGATTTAGATAGTATGCTCGTAATTCTTGGTTTTCTTGTTAATTGGAGGACTGAAATTCCGTTATTTCACCATTGATCAATTTCAACTCATTATGCACCCATAGTGTTCGACAAATTGTCCAAAAGGGGTAGGATTAGGATGATTCCTTCCGTTCCTCATAGTATTGAGTTCGACTTGTGCCATTGTGTATTAGGAACGGACCTTTGAAGGGAGTTGGACCAAAACCCTTCATTTTCACCGTTTTCTTCACGTCGTGTGATTCAATACAAGTACTTACTTTACATAGTATTATATAGAATGTAAATTCGACATAGATGAAAAGTTGTGATAAATGTGTGCGTGTTTATGTTGATGTTGCTCTTCCACCTGGGGATGGTCCGACGGGACCTCTGGGGGTCGCTACTAAGGGGTACGACCGCGAAAGTGGTTTCCTACCTGGGGACGGTCCGATGGGGCCTCTCGGGGTCTATACTGAGGGGTACGGCCACGGGTTACCAAGTATGGAATTGTGTTGGAGTAATGTGATGTTATGAATGCTTCGATGGACATGTTTTGATGAAAATGTGATATTCCGAAATATTATCTTTCACGTATTTTCAAATGTGTTTTTCATGTTGGATTGTACTCGTATGTAATGTTATGTAAATCTGTACTTGCACTAGCTATTTGAATACTAACCCCTTAGATGAGGGGAAATGCGTCTTATGCATTTCAGGTACCGGGCGAGCTGAGGAGCCGGCACGGGACACGCATGCAAAGGATGACCCAGCATGATGATGAGGCTCGAGTCGGTGTTATTCTTTTACTATATTTATTCCGTTATTGATTAATGATGTCGTTGAAGTCCCCTGCGTGGGCATTGAATACATTTCGCTCCCTGATTTGTTGGTATTGAACTAAAATGTTTTGGCCGAGGCCACGGCCCTATTTATAATTATTAATGTGTCTTATGGGATTCTTTTGTGAATTATGTGTCATGTGTTAGCCTGGTAGACCTTGTGAAGGTTCTACGGTGTGTAATGTCCCTTATGAGATTTGGGGTGTTACATTTATGGTATCGGAGCCCTTGGGTTATGAATACCTAGGTTGTTGGTTAATTTTGGATCTGTCAGTTGTGTCGTAAAATTCAGTTGTTGAGCCTAATATCATCATGCTACCATCTCTTCGTGCGACCCCTGGCTGTAAGTATCCTCGTACTCTTACATTTTTGTATTTCATTTCTCTTATGTAGATTGGAACTGTGAGTTGTGGTACCAACTTTGTAAACTGTGAATTTTTCTGATCTTGTACTTTTCAATTCTTTTCTTCAGTATGTTGAGAGGTCGCGGTAGACCAGCTAGGGTACGCGGACGAGGCCGTGGTCGTGGTGCTAGCAGTGAGGAAGTTCCACTTTCTCAGTCGTCTGCAGATTCAGCCTCTCATTCAGTGCCGAATACTACCATTGAGTTCTGACAGACAACAGAATCTATCAGTCAGTCAGGATCAACCGTCGGGTAATAATGCCGACACTGGAGCTACTGATGTACTTCAGCAGTTGGTAGCTCAGCTCGCTCAGATAGCTCAGGGTGGGCGTCAGAATCCGCCCCCGACTCTGGAAGACGAGGCTAGTAAATGGCTTCAGAAAGTAACTAAGATGCACCCCCATCGCCTCGTTGGTTCTACTGGCTCCCTAGGTTTTGAGAATTGGCCTTTTCAGTTAGGAAGGACGTTCAATGCTGTAGCTTGTCCTGATAATAAGAGGGTGCCTATTGCTCAGTACCTCCTGGATAAGGAAGCTGCAGAGTGGTGGAAAGCTGTGATGCCTAGTGATCGTTTAGCCACATGGGAGGAGTTTAAGACCGCTATGGAAGCAGAATACTGCCCACCATCGGTTCGGGAGCGTAGGATTGTGGAGTTCTTTACGGCTATGACTTAGGATGTACCGATCTCTCAGGCCATCATCACTTTAATCAGCAATTGGGGTACGTGAAAGAGCAAGTGAGGACCGAGGCTGATAAGATTCATTACTTCAATATGTGCATGAAGACGCATATCAGGCAGCGCATGGCACCACTTATGTGTGCCACATTGAAGGAATACCAGGATCGTGCTCTAGCGATTGAGATGGCAGTTCTGGAGTCAGAGTCGGGTTCCGAAGCTAAGAAATAAAAACTACTGACAGTTTCTCAGCCGGTAAGGGTGGTCGGTTTTCGAGGTCTCCGTCTGCTCCAGTATCTGGGAAGAAGCTATTTCACCAGACGGGAGGGTTTCAGGGCAACCGCTCAGTCCAGTCCATGATACCAAGCGGTAGAGTTTGCTTTAATTGCAGTCAGAGTGAACATTTGGCGAAGAATTGTCTGTATCCTCTAGTTACATGTTTCTCATGCGGACAGAGTGGTCATCGTGCGACTCATTGTGAGGTAGTCAACAGGTCAATCAGGGCTCCAATGGTAACTACAGCAATGGGGGAACCTAGTGTCGGCCAGAAGGCTCTGGTATCACAGAGTCCTCAGGGAACGGGTCGTGGTATAGGTTGGGGTCAGTCGGACCGCTGAGCAGTATCTAGTTCGGGTTCAGTCCACCCTCGTTTGTATTAGATGAGATGCACGGATGAGACAGACACTCCAGTGGCATCAGGTACCACTCAGATCCTTTCTCATCCAGTTTTGGTGCTTTTTGATTCGGGTGCTACTCACTCTTTTATTGCTTCGGATTGTGTATGTCGTATCGGTATTGACTGCTTAGTTGAGTGTGAACCAGGGTTGTGTCGGCTATTGGTGTTACGCTCTGAAGGTGGAAGATGGTGGAGTTGACACGTCGTCGATTCCAGTTGTTAGCGAATATCCTGATGTATTTCCGGATGACTTGTCGGGATTACCACCACAGCGGGAGGTTGAGTTTCCTATTAATCTAGAGCCGAATGCGGCCACTGTTTCTCGAGCACCGTACCGTATGGCACCGTCGGAGATGTTGGAGTTGAAGAAACAGCTGGGGGAATTGTTAGATAAAGGGTATATTCGACCGAGCGCATCACCTTGGGGTGCGCTTGTTGTTAAGAAGAAGGATGGATCGCTTCGTTTATGCATCGATTATTGAGAATTAAACAAGTTGACCATAAAAAACAAATACCCTTTGGCCCGGATTGACGACTTGTTTGATCAGCTTCAAGGAGAGACAGTCTTCTCGAAGATTGATTTACGATCGGGTTATTATTAGTTGAGGATTCGGGATAGTGACATACTGAAAGCTGCCTTTTGGACGAGATATGGCCATTACGAGTTTGTGGTTATGCCTTTCGGGCTAACCAATGCCCCAGCAGCGTTCATGCAGTTGATGAACAAAGTTTTTATCGAGTATCTGGAAAAATTTGTGGTCGTCTTTATCGACGACATTCTTATCTATTCCCGGAGCCAGGAGGAGCACGTGATACATCTCCGGATTGTGTTAGACATCTTAAGAGCTGAGCAGCTGTATGCAAAATTTCATAAGTGTGAGTTCTGGCTCAAGGAAGTGACATTCCTCGAGCATGTGATTTCAGCAGAGGGAGTTCGGGTTGATCTGTAGAAGATAGAGGCGGTGTTGGAATGGGAACCGCCTAAGAATGTAAAAGAAGTGAGAAGTTTTCTAGGACTTGCGGGCTATTATCGTAGGTTCGTAGAAGGATTTTCTAAGATCGCTCGACCACTCATGCAATTACTTCAGAAGACTCAGAAGTTTGAGTGGAACGTAGATAGGCAGGATAGCTTTGATGAGTTGAAGAGACGGTTGACTACCGCACCAGTTTTAGCTTCGCCTCAGGGGAACGAGGATTTTGTGGTTTATAATGATGCTTCAGGCCTCGGACTCAGAAGTTTTTTGATGCAGAGAGATAGGGTTATTGCTTATGCGTCTCGTCAGTTGAAACCTTATGAAGCAAATTACCCTACACATGATTTGGAGTTAGCTGCGGTCGTTTTCGCCTTATTGATCTGGAGGCATTATCTCTATGGGTCGTCGTGTAATATTTACACGGATCACAAGATTCTGAAGTATATCTTCAGTCAGAAGGAGTTGAACATGAGACAACGTAGGTGGTTAGAGTTAATTAAAGATTACGATCTCGAGATCTTTTATCATCCGGGCAAGGCCAATATAGTGGCAGATGCGTTGAGTGATAAGCCGATGGCGCTACAGATGTTAGAGGTACTTACGCCTCAAAGTAGGATCCAGCGAGATCTGATTTGTCAGAATATCGAAGTTTGGGTTCGGAGAGTTCAGGGTCAGTTATGTGCGTTAGAAATCACTTCTTTGGTTGATGATATCAAGGCGAGACAGTATGATGATCCATTTTTAGTCCAGTTGAGGGAGGACGTGAAGAAGGGGAAAGCCCCTGGATTTGTGATTCAGGATGATGGAATTCTTAGGTTTCGCGGCAGATTATGTGTACCGAGTGATATTGAGTTGAGACAGAAAATCTTGAGTGGAGCTCATACTACGCCTTATTCCATACATCCTGGTACGAGCAAAATGTACAAGGATGTAAGGAGTAACTACTAGTGGAGCAATTTGAAGACGGACGTTAGCGAGTTTGTGTCAAAGTGTTTGACCTTTCAGCAGGTCAAGATCGAGCATCAGCGACCCGTGGGGTTATTACGACCACTTTCCATTCCGGAGTGGAAGTGGGAGGACATTTCTATGGATTTTGTTACTAGTATGCCTAGGACCCGGACTGGGATGAACATGATTTGGGTCATTGTCGATCGACTAACCAAATCTGCTCATTTTCTGGGTATTAAGGATACTTGTGGACCGGAAAGGCTAGCTCGGGTATTTATCGCAGTAATCGTGAGGTTGCATGGGATTCCTAAGAGTATTGTTTCGGATCGAGATGGCCAGTTTATATCACATTTCTGGCAGGCTGTTCATCGGGCTCTGGGGACTGAATTGAGACTCAGTACATCTTACCATCCTCAGACTGGCGGACAGTCAGAGTGGACGATTCAGACACTTGAGGATATGTTGAGAGCCTGTGCTTTAGACTGGAAAGATGATTGGGAGTCGCACTTGCCGTTGATCGAGTTCAAGTACAACAATAGTTGGCACGCCTCGATCAAAATGGCACCAGTTGAGGCATTATATGGAAGGAGGTGCATATCGCCGTTATGTTGGGATGATGCATCCGAATTGATTGGCACTAAACCAGATATGGTAGTTGAGACGAGAGAAAAGATTGCTTTGATTCGCGATAGGTTGTTAATGACCCAGAGTCGACAGAAGTCTTATGCCGACACGCGTCGCCGACCGTTGGAGTTTGATGTGGGAGACCATGTTTTACTGAAGGTGTCTCCGACTCGGGGACTTTATCGCTTCGACCGGAAGGGTAAACTTAGCCCGAGATATATTGGACCGTTCGAGATTTTAGAAAGAGTTGGAGAGCTTGTATATCGGTTAGGTTTGCTGCCGTCCTTGAGTCATGTGCATAATGTATTCCATGTTTTCCAGCTTCGGAGGTATGTACCGGATCCTAGCCATATTATAGATTTTGAAGAGATTGCACTAGGTCCCGACATCACATTTGTGGAGAGACCGATTCAAAATTTGTAGCGTCGGGTGAAACAACTTAGGCACAAAACCATTCCTTTGGTTAAAGTGCAGTGGTCGAGACACGGATCTGAGGAAGCGACGTGGGAAACTGAGGACATTATGAAGGCGAGATACCCCGAGTTATATATTTTGTAAGTTTCGGGATGAAACTTATTTTTAGGGGGAGAGAATGTAATATCCGCACTTTCTATTTTTAGTAATTTATATTTTTAGTACTTTTTCTTTTCGGACGACTCTCTTGTGAGTGTTGTAGTATTCTGAAACCATTTTTTTGCATTCATGACCATCCGGACGAGTTTCGGAGTTGTTCTTATTGAATTTTACTTATTGTGTAACTTTCCGTGTTGGGCCTCGATTATCGTAATTTCGTTCTAACCTGGCATTTCGTTACCTTTGCGAGTTCCTTTAATATTTCTGGTTATGTTACGACTTTCTGGGATTGTTGTTCAAGTCCCGAATTTATAGAATTTCGTATGTTTGGGTCATTTTGTAAATTCTTATTATTTTGGGCGTTGATGCCAATGTTCGTTTATTCCGGCTTTTGGATGACCGGAGGCATGTGATGGTTTTTATGTTTATCTCGTCGGTAAAAGATCTTCGTATATTTGTGGTTTCATCCCTTGTACTCTTATTCTGGTTGTTGGCGAGTCGTTTCAAACCAGCCTGACCTGCTGCCAGGGATGAGTTACGGCCGTAAGATGGTATGCATTACGGCCGTAAGGCTTTCTACATTACGGCCGTAATATCCTTTTTGTAGCGGCCGTAATGTAGTGTTTAGTTTGGGTAGTGAGGTCGAGGACTGAGTTACGGCCGTAAGATGGTATGCATTACGGCCGTAAGAGCTTGCACATTACAGATATTATGTTCTTTTCGTAGCGGTCGTAAAGGGATTAAGCATTTTGGGCAGTAGGGTCGTGAATAGCATTACAGCCGTAATGGTATAGGTGCTACGGCCGTAACACCTGCCCAGTTTATAAATTGGGTAGCAACTTTTTTTCTTCATTTTCACACTTCTCTTATTCTCTTCGCGACGGGAGTGATTTCCAAGTCTAGGGTTCGTCTGATTTCACCCAAACTCTGTTGTGGAGGTATATCCAAGCATCATATCATCATCCTAGCATCAAATCATCCGTTGTTCATCTTCGAACCGAGGTAAGGTTTCCTAGAACCCTAGTTTTGCGATTTTGGGGGTTTAGGTGGGATTTTGTCTTTTTAATCCGATTTAACCTATATTATTGTTAGATTTCGATAGTATGCTAGTAATTATTGGTTTTCTTGTTAATTGGAGGACTGAAATTCCATTATTTCACCATTGATCAATTTCAACTCATTATGAACCCATAGTGTTCGACAAATTGTCCAAAAGGGGTAGGATTAGGATGATTCCTTCCGTTCCTCATAGTATTGAGTTCGACTTGTGCCATTGTGTATTAGGAACGGACCTTTGAAAGGAGTTGGACCAAAACCCTTCATTTTCACCATTTTCTACATGTCGTGTGATTCAAGGCAAGTACTTACTTTACATAGTATTATATAGAGTGTAAATTCGACATTGATGAAAAGTTGTGCTAAATGTGTGCGTGTTTATGTTGATGTTGCTCTTCCACCTGGGGATGGTCCGACGGGACCTCTGGGGGTCGCTACTAAGGAGTAGGACCGCGGTAGTGGTTTCCCACCTGGGGACGGTCCGATGGGTCCTCTGGGGGTCTATACTAAGGGGTACGGCCACGCGTTACCAAGTATGGAATTATGTTGGAGTAATGTGATGTTATGAATGCTTCGATGGACATGTTTTGATGAAAATGTGATATTCCGAAATATTATCTTTCACGTATTTTCAAATGTGTTTTTCATGTTGGATTGTACACGTATGTAATGTTATGTAAATATGTACTTGCACTAGCTATTTGAATGCTAACCCCTTAGATGGGGGAAATACGTCTTATGCATTTCAGGTACCGGGCGAGCTGAGGATCCGGCACGGGACACGCATGCAAAGGATGGCCCAACATGATGATGAGGCTCGAGTCGGTGTTATTTTTTTTACTATATTTATTCCGTTATTGATTAATGATGTTGTTGAAGTCCCCTGCGTGGGCATTGAATACATTTCGCTCCCTGATTTGTTGGTATTGAACTAAAATGTTTTGGCTGAGGCCACGACCCTACTTATTTTTATTAATGTGTCTTATGGGATTCTTTTGTGGATTATGTGTCATGTGTTATCGTGGTAGACCTTGTGAAGGTTCTACGGCGTGTAATGTCCCTTATGAGATTTGGGGTGTTACAGGAGGAACATTTGCCATTGATCGAGTTCACATACAACAATAGTTGGCACACATCGATCAACATGGCACCGTAGGAGGCGCTTTATGGGCGGCGATGTCAATCTCCGATTTGTTGGAACGAGGCATCCGATTTGTTCGAGATCGAACCGGATATCGTTTTGGATACAAGGAGGAAGGTGGCATCGATTCGGGAGAAGATGTTGACAGTTAAGAGTCGACAGAAATCCTATGCTGATGTTCATCATCGACCTTTGGAATTTGAGGTGGGAGACTACGTTTTACTGAAGGTGTCGCCAACAAGGGGAATTTTCGCTTCGGGAAGAAGGAAAAGTTGGGTCCGAGATTTATTGGGCCCTTTGAGATCCTCGAGAAGGTCGGCGAGTTGGCACATCGTTTGGCGTTGCCTCCGGCATTGAGTCACGTTCATAGCATTTTCCATGTTTCCCAGCTGAGAAAATATGTTCCGGATCCTAGTCGTATCATCGACTATGGTGAGATCGATATCGCTGAGGATATTACCTTCGAGGAGCGTCCCTTAAAGATCTTGGAGCACCGTGAGAAGCGACTGAGGCATAAGACCATTCCATTGGTCAAGGTGCAGTGGTCGAGACATGGTGTCGAGGAGGCAACTTGGGAAACCGAGGATAGCATGCGTGCGAGGTACCCTGAGTTGTTTGTTTCTTAAGTTTCGGGACGAAACTTATTTTTATAGGGGGAGAATGTAATATCCGCATTTTTCCTTTTTCTGGTATTTTTCATTTTGGTGTATTTTTTGTTTTTAGTGACTCGCTTGTAACCGTATTTATATTTTGAGAATACTTAATACTGTATTTTTTGTCATCCGAGCTTGTTTCGGATTTGTTGTACTCAATTCCGCATTTATCATCATTTCCGTCGCTATTTGGTTCGATTCTCGTAATCGTTATTCGTAACCACCGTTTTGGGGTTGCCGTAAATCCATCTTATGTCATTATGGATGTTGTGAACTTTTAGTTGGTGTTTCGATCGTGTATCGTGTATTTCGGATGTTTTGGGCCATTTTGTAATTTCCCAAAGTTGTGGGGTAATTACTGTCGTTGTCGTTTTTCGAACCTTTGGGTAGTCGGAATCGTGATTTCTTTTAGTTCTTTAGTTCTGGCTCGAACTCGTCGTGCGTGTGTCTTGTTTAGTCCATTGTTTAGTGTCACGTGCGCGTTGTTTTCATCCGGGGAAGAATTCGTCGTTTTCCAACTTTGAGTGCTGTCTGTACTATTATCTGCTTGTTAGCGCATGCTAATTTCGTTGTGTAGCGTACGCTAAATTCATTGAGTAGCGCGCACTAATGATTCGAGCGCAGCAGTGGCAGTAGGTTGTTTCTGCTCTTTGGACGCTAGATATGTGGCAGCGCACGCTAATTCGTTATTCCAGTTGAGGAAGAATGTTTCTGGACTCTGGAGACGAACAGGTACCGCACGCTATAGGTCGATAGCGCGTGCTAACGGGGGGCTTATAGCGCACGCTAATTATCGGGTAGCGCACGCTAACGGGTCAGAACCGAAGGTTCTGGACCAGGGTTGGCTGGTTAGCGCCTGATAACTATAAGCTGTTAGCGCATGCTAAACCGTCTGGTTATATATACCCGAAAGTTGACCTTAGATTGTAATATTTCTCACTTCATCTCCTTCCCCACGGCTTGTGCGAACCAGAGGCGATTTCTTCTCCCAATCATCTTAGCTATCATCTTTCTTGAGTTCTTGGTGTATATTAACAACACGAACACTTGTTCTTCGTCTCCGATCCGAGGTAATCTCTTAGAACCCTATGTTTTGGGAAATTGGGGGGTTTCCGATTTTATGTCAGATTCGTTCTGTGTTGTTGATTAATCCATGATGTATGCGATTAATCTTAGTGGTATTCATGTTTTCCCTACGAGTTCATGGTAAATTTCGTGGTATTTGTCAATTCGAGAGGGTTCGAGTGCGACCTGTCCTCGTTGTTGTTTTCGTACGAATTTACATGAATCGTAGGTGGCTTTTCGTCTGTGTTCCATTTTCATACTCGTGTTGAATTGGTTGTGATTGTATTCTTTGGATCGTTAGGTTCGTTGTTGTCGGTTCCTAGCGAGCGTGGTTGATTGTTCCGTTCATTTCGTCGTCAATTTCTCAAGACAAGTATTCTTGTGAAACCCTTATGCTTAACATGGAATGGTAATGTATATGTGTGTGATTTGCTCACTCTCGGAGGGTCCGATGGGGCCTCGGAGGAATCTGTGATTTGCTCCTGATTCATGAGCTTGTTTGGATATCCAGTCCGGGAGGGTCCGTAGAGGCCTCAGATGGGACCAGTGGTTTAGCCCCGGTCCTAGGCGAGTCATGTGCGTGATTTTTAACTATGTCCAGTCCGGGAGGGTCCATAGAGGCCTCGGATGGGACCAGTGGTTTAGCCCCGGTCCTAGGCGATTTTCAACTGTGATTATTGACTGTTTGTTTTCTGGGAAAAGACATGTCTTGATTTTATTTTGAAACGATTTGATGCATGTACTATGAGATGTGTAAGCGAATGGTTTGCCTTGACTACTTATACTAGCGTAATTGCTAACACCTTTGGAGACCCGTTTGGGGAAATTTGTGTTATGAATTTCATGTTGCGGTCAGCCGGTCGAGCGGGCACTGGAGTAGTACGAGGATGCTGGCCAGAGTTGTTGATTCAAAGGTTAACCGTTGGTACGAGACTCACGGCCCCCGCAACCCGCAGAGGACCCATCGGACCATCCCTGGATGGTTAACCCCAGTTCATGATACGCATACACATGGCACTACGTATCTCCAAAGGCCCCGTCGGACCACCCCTGGGTGAACATACGCATTCACATCCACAACACACACGAGAAGCCATAATTCAAATACTAGAATACGTTGTGCCCGAGTCACTAGCGCGCACTACAAAACAAGCGTAGCGTGCGCTACCAAAGGATACTAGCATGCGCTAACTAACATCAATAGCGTGCGCTAGGCAGCTGGGTGCGAACAGCTCAAACTCGCGAAACGCGATCGAAACATCAAACGAAAGCTCACAACACACATAATAACATACGATAGATTTACGGCAACCCCAAAATGGTGGTTCTAAACAATAATTTCGAGAATCGGAACAAATAGAGACGGAAATCGACTTCAGCGAATTGGGAAGAATGTTCTGCCTAGCCCTTACGGACATTAACTCTTGAGCGTTTACGCACGTAAGTGGCATAACGTCTGTTAACCTCACCATGTTAACGTACGTAACGAGTAGTCAGGTATTTATTACCTGAACAGGTCCAGTCGCGTCATTTTTCCTCCTTCATCTTTTCTTGTCCGCGGTTTAAGTTCTTCCGAGCATTTTCAAGCGATTCTTCGAGGTAAATCCGTGGAGATCTGTGTTAGACCGTTTTTTGTGATCCAAACAAAGTTTATCATCATCCTAATCCGTCTCTCTCGCCCTAATCCAAGGTATTTTGGCTTAGAACCCTAACTTTGTTCATTTTGGGAGTTTTTCGGGATTTGTCCTTTTAAAATTGTATTGTTCATTTATGTTGTTGTAATCCTTATTGGTTATTGTTATTGAGTGATTCCAAATCCATTTCCGTCGTGTTTAATCCATGGATTGTTGATTCGGGGAGGTTTTGTGAAAACCCTCGCCCGTATTCCGTTCGGTTATTGTTGTCATTTAGGACTGATTCGTGGTAACCTTTATTTTAGCAACGGTCGCGGTCACTCCTGGTCATTCCTAGTCGTTGTTCGTTTTCCGTCTCGTCGAAGATGTCTCAAAGGCAACTACTTTACATCCGATGATTCATTACGAACTGTTTCCTTGAATATGTAATTTCTTGTTGCTATAAACTTATGATTGATATCTTGAACTGTACTTATGAATATCATTGTGGTTTGATTCTTTTAGTATGGAAAGACATCTGAGAGGCCGTGGCAGAGAGGGACGAGGCCACGGAATGGGCCGAATCCCGATACCACGAGCCAACAGGCGCGCGAATGTGGAGCAGAGTTCTGCAGGCAGTGATTCGCCTTCTAGGGACCAATTGTATCACACTGGAGAGAATGCACATGTCGACCCTTACGCTGTGATGCAGGGCATGATGGCCCAGATTGTTGGGATTTGGTGCCTTAAAACGAAGGCCCAGCGGAAGCGGTAAAACGAAAATTAATTCGATCTGAATCCCTACGAGGATCGATCGAGCTACGTATATACGAATATCAAAAACGAATTCACAAGAGATATAGAAACTCACCCTTGTAGTCTGTTGATTAGATGGATAACCTTATCTTGAGCTATTCCCCAAGCTCTTGAACGATCCAACGCCGAAAGCACCGCGTCTCTACTTGCCACGCGCCGGAGAAACGACCGGAACAACAATCACCTTGCTATCCTCCGAGGATACGGCTAGAGCTAAGTGATGAAGCTTCCAATATGAAATTATAACACTCTAAGTGTATAACTCACAATCTCTCTTTTATTTCTCAATTTTCTTCCAAGAAAAATCAAGAACTTGATGAATAAAGAGGAAGATGATGAAGAAGACTTGGAGAAGTCTTTTCTCTCTCTCTCTCTTCTCTTATTCACGTAGGAATCAAAGTATCTTAGAGATATGAAAGTCTTCCTCCTTTTATTCTTATTCCACCCTCATGTGTACAACTCATGTCACATGAGATCAAACCCCACAAAGTCATCTTTTTCATATAAAATGAAAAACAATAAGACAAGAGGAAAGTGGGTGGAACTTAGGGCGGCTACCATGCGAAACGGATGAGTTCGGTTCGTTTCGGACTCCCGTGAGTCCAAACAGATAAACTACGATTCCGTTCCGATGTATTTGTATCGATTAATTAATCCAATTAATTAAACATATCAAATACAAAATAACATAATTAATTTCTCCAAGAAATAATTATATTCATGAATTAAATTAATCACCCAGTGATATATTTAATTCATTAAGCCGTAAATCAATTTATCTGATAAGTCGATTTAAACATCCAATGTCCCAAATTTAGATATCCAATATCTAATATTCATAATGAGAGAATTAGCTTGATTCATTCCATCGTCAATCCTATTGCGCGACTCGGTAGGTCCGTCTCAGTCAGCAATGGGAGGAACCAAAGAGTAGTAGCACCACCTAGCCAGCCTGGCGGCCTACACTGTACCCCAACTGAGAACAAATGATTGGGATCATTCAAGAACCATTCTGTCGTAAATACCAGTATACGTATAAACCTTCTTTCAAATGTCCCGATCAAGTTATAGGGTCACGGTCAGTCAAACCCTATCTGTACTTGACGCTATGCATGCGTTAATGCAAATCGAGATCATCGAGATGTCGTGTATCTAATACAACTAGTTCCTATGCTTTGGCCAAAGACTTATGATCTCATCTGCCAATAACTGCATAGGACATATAACCCGCTCACTAACGGGAGAAATAATTCTAACTTGGTATTCACTAGGACCTGCTACTTGCCCGTCAAGATGCACGTCGAGGTTGACCCCCGCCTTCTGGTTTACAGGGTCGAACTACTCTAATGAAAATCTTGACGTCACAAGCACATCCCTACTAAATCCTCAAGTCGAAGGTTCACGAATACCTATCACAACCTTTCGATTCCTTCATTGACTGTCCCGGAGTGAAATCCATGTGAAGAATCGAGGGTGAGTCGGTTTGAGTATACTAATCCAATTAGCATACCTATAATGTGTGCTCCCACTAACCATTAGTGTTCGACAGGCACTCTCCATGTCAAAGAACACGTCATACAAGTCTTCACATAAACTTAACGCCCAATCAAGTTTCATCGACTTGTGAATGATTAAGTATTTGAGCTATAACCTTTCCAATGCCGACCCCCTTATCTGATAAGGAGTGGAACGTTTTGCTCTCAAATACACGGACTAGTTTCTATATGTTTATTTACGAGTTAGGAATGACAGTAACTACCAGTAAATAAAGAAACATTCATTTGCCTTATATAAATGGTTTACATAATTACAAGTACAATGCCCTCACTCAACAACCTCTGAGTGGCATTCGAGGGCATACTCCTAACAATCTCCCACTTGCACTCAATACCACACACTATGGTATCTAATACCCATGTTCTCCAGATGACGCTCCAAGCTAGTCTGACAAAGTGGCTTGGTCAGTGGATCGGCGACGTTGTCGGCCGAGTCTACTCTGTGCAACACAATGTATCCCTTGCGAACAAATTTTCTTACGAGATGATACTTCCTCTCAATATGTTTGGTGCTGTTGTGAAACCTCGGCTCCTTGGCCTGCGCTATAGCTCCATCGTTGTCGCAGTACAGCGGAACAGGCAGCTCAGCACATGGTATCATTTGAAGTTCTCCCAGAAACTTCTTAATCCAGAACCTTTCCTTGGAAGCCTCCGAGGCTGCTTGATACTCAGCCTGACAGGTGGAATCAGCAGTCGCGCTTTGCTTGGCACTACGCCAAGATACTGCTCCTCCATTAAGAGTAAATATGTAGCCAGAAGTGGACATCGAGTCGTCCTTCAGTCCTTGGTAGTCCGAATCAGTGAATCCCACCACATCCAATTCTCCACCGCCATACATAAGAACCATATCTCTAGTTCTTCTCAAGTATTTGAGAACGTTCTTTCTGACGATCAATGTTACCTACCAGGTTTTGACTGAAACCTACTCACCACGCTTACAGCATGCGCGATGTCAGGTCTTGTACACAACATAGCATACATAAGGCTACCCACGGCCGAAGCATATGGTATATTACTCATTTCCTTGCGTTGTTCCTCACTTTGAGGACACATCTTCAAGGTGAGTTTTATTCCATGTTGCATCGTTAGGAACCCTCTTTTAGAATCATCCATCTTAAATCGCTTTAAGATCTTATCTATATAGAGGGCTTGGGAAAGGCCTATTGTTCTCTTCGCTCTATCCCGGTAGAGCCGAATACCAAGAATATAGGTTGTTTCTCCCAAGTCTTTCATGGAGAAATTACTCGAAAGCCAAGCTTTCACAGAACTGAGTATTCCCACATCATTTCCTATTAGTATAATGTCATCTACATATAGTACTAAGAATGCGATCTTGCTCCCACTAACCCTCTTGTATACACAAGGTTCCTCTTCATTTTGCACGAAATCAAACTCTTTGATTGCCTCGTCAAAACGAAGGTTCCAACTACGCGACGCTTGCTTCAGTCCATATATGGAACGCTGAAGCTTGCACACTTTCTGAATATCGACTTCAGACACAAAGCCTTTAGGCTGCTCCATATAGATTTCCTCCTCGAGGAATCCATTAAGGAAAGCCGTCTTTACGTCCATTTGCCATATCTCATAATCGTGGTAGGCAGCTATAGCAAGCATCATGCGAATAGACTTGATCATGGCTACAGGCGAGAAGGTATCGTGGTAATCGATCCCTTCCTTCTGGGTATAACCCTTTGCCACAAGCCTGGCCTTATAGGCGTCAACCTTGCCATCACCATCAGTCTTTTTCTTGTATATCCACTTGTTCCCAATAGGCACTATGCCCTTGGGGCGGTCTACTAGAGTACAGACTTGATTGACATGCATCGAGTCTATCTCAGCTTCCATAGCTTCACGCCATTTCGCGGAGTCTACATCCACCATCGCTTGGTCATAGGTCGTCGGGTCGGTCTCTTGGCTATCACTTGGAACCTCATGGAGACCCAGCTCCTCCAAGTGCACAAGCCCATACCTCTCAGGTAAATGAGACACCTTACTAGACCTACGAGGTGGTTGTACTTGTGTTTCAGAAGGTTCGGTTCCAGTTTCTTGCACAGGTGTCTCCTTAGGAGTTTCATTATATTCTTCTAAAGAAATACTTCTACCTGCTCCGCCTTCCTGAATGAACTCATCTTCCAGGAAGTGTGCTTATAAAGCAACAACGATCCTTCGATCTTCGGGCATGTAGAATAGATATCCCATCGTCCCAGACGGGAATCCAATGAAACGTCCCTTCGCAGACCTAGCTTCCAACTTTTTCACCTTAGTCTTCTTGACATAAGCGGGACATCCCCAAATCCTAATATGATTAAGACTTGGTTTCCTTCCTTCCCACATCTCATGTGGAGTTTTAGGAACGGATTTGGAAGGACATCTGTTCAAGATATACGCGGCAGTCAGGAGTGCATACCCCCACAGGTAAATCGGCAAGTCAGTATAGCCCAGCATGGAACGGACCATGTTCAACAGGGTCCGGTTCCTTCTTTCTGACACACCATTTAACTGAGGAGTACCTGGAGGTGTTAGTTGTGAAACTATTCCATGTTCCTTAAGGAACTCGTCAAACTCCATACTCATATACTCACCACCTCGGTCCGACCGAAGTGCTTTGATATGATTACCAGTTTGTTTCTCGACTAGGGCCTTGAATTCCTGGAATTTCTCAAAGGCCTCAGATTTATGTTTCATTAAGTATACATAACCATACCTAGTATGATCATCTGTAAACGTAATGAAATATTGATATCCATCACGTGCTGCTTCCAAAGCACCACAAACATTAGTATGGATTAATCCCAGTTTATCAGCGGCTCTTTCAAAAGTCCCTGTGAAGGGGGACTTAGTCATTTTGCCTTTAAGGCAAGATTCACAAGTAGGAAAGGGATCCGATCCCAATGGACCCATAAGTACATCTTTTTCCATCTTGTAAACCTTGGTCTGACCAACATGACCAAGTCTAAGATGCCATTTCAAAACTTGATTGGTTTCATCCCTACCGCGTTTTCTAGTTATAGTATTCACAACTACTTTGTTGCTGAGATTTAGATGATACAATCAACAATGTAGCAGTACCCACTAGTTTATTTCTAAAATAAATTTTGCAGGAACCATCACCAATGAAAAATGAAAAGCCTTTTCGGTCCATGACCGGAATGGATACAATGTTTTTGTGCCCTTTGGGCAAAACAAGTACATCTTCTAAAGTCAAAACAAAGCCGGATTCTAAACGCAAAAGAAGTGATCCTATGTCGGTCGCCTCGACACTATGCCCGCTTCCGACTGTGATCATAACTTCTCCAGCTCCAAGCTTCCTACTTTGTTCCAGATCCTGATTCACGGTACAAATATGAGAACTAGCACCAGAATCCAAAGATCCGGAAGTAGAAAATACGATGGAGAACAATTTATTTCCAAAACTAAAAGTTCTGTACCTGAAGTGCCATGAAGAATCGGACAGTCTCTAGCCCAGTGGCCCAGCTCACCGCACTTGAGACAAGCATCCTTCTTCTTCTTGTTCTTTGGAACCATCGGGGCCTTGCCCTTTCCATTAAGGTCCTTAGCTTGTGGTCCAGTCCGCTTATTGGTCTTTTTCTTCTTATTCTTAGACTTAGAAGTCCGAAGAAATCACAAGTGCACTCCTTCATCCGCGGGGTCTTCATCGAGGCGGCGGTCACTGCTTGTTCATTAGCCCGGCTAAGTTACATGCAATCTCATTGCGGTTGAAGTTCATAACAAAGCGTGAGAAGGAATCGGGGAGAGGCGTAGGATGAGGTCGGTTTGGAGAGAAGTATCCATTTTAAAATCAAGAGCCTCCAATCTCTCGATCATGGATATCATTTTGAGGACGTGTTCCCCAACCTTCTCACCTTCCTTCATCCTTGCACCGAGCGATTTGCTTGGATATCTCATATCTAGCGATTCTGCTTGTGCTCACCATAAAGCTCGGTTAAGTGAGATAGAATGCGCCTAGCGAAGTCATTTTCTCATGAGCTCTCTGAAGCTCATTAGACATGGAAGCCATCATATAAGCACGGACTTTCACGTCATCCTTAACCCACTTTTCGTGGTTTTCAATCTCTTCTGATTGGCTCGAGTCCGCATAGGAGGCGCCGGAATGTCCGTCTCCAAGACGTATCCCGGTGCCTCTATACCGAGGACAATCATCGGATGCGGAGCCAATCCACAAAGTTAGGTCCCATTAAGGTGTTCTTTTCGAGTAGAATTGCGAGTGGATTCATTGTCATATTGAGATTTATGCATTAAGTATAACAGTTAATTAGTGACTCATTCAATTATGTTACAGTATAGAATTTAAGGTCTTTTCTATTCTTGTTACCCAGCTCCCACTATTTTTATCGGAATAACACACTCCCATGTGATATCCGTAAGTATCGTCGCTCTACTTCATAGTGGTGATCGAGTTCTTTATAAATCTTAATAGAGGGCAACCAAACAGGTTTCTAGTCTATTAATTTTCATAAAGTGGTGTCCAACACCAACCCATCTAATGGATGATTCGATCTTCTTTTTCCCCTTGTTCACTCCCCTCAACCTATACGATTTCTATGGTTCGTGAACAAGTTAAGTTTATACCATCGACGCAAATCAGTTTCACAATTGAATCTTATCCGGCAACCTATCAGGTTTCTAGGGATAAAATTTGCTCCAACCGAAGGCATCCAATGCGCTCCCGGTAATTTATCCATCCTCCCCGAACGACTACCCCGATAACTCGAAAGCATAGCACATCCGGTTTGGATTTCAATTTCCTGAAAACTCGATGGAGGGAAGGAAAACCTTGAAACCTTATAAACTTAATTATTTATTGTGGGAGAATTTTCGCGATTAACGTTACACTTTGCACATTAATCATATTAGCGCGTTTGTGGTATTCATACAATATGAAAAAACCATTCACAACCTAGTTGCTACCAACATGTGGTTCATGGACCGTTCCTAGAAAACAAAAACTCCGTAATCTAATTACAAGTCTTCGTCTTGAATCTTCGTCTTCTCGAAATGGATCTTCCTCCGGTCTTCGTCATTACATATAAATTTTACATCAAAAATTGCATCCTAGATACAAACATTTCTAGTAAAATAAATAGGCTCAAAACGGCCTTTACAACCCAATCGAATAAAACGAACGATTCAAAACTAAGTCCACGAACCACATCCCCATTCAAAAGCATTCATCCAATAAATACTATATAAATGGAAAGCGTAGAGATACATTGATCCAATCAACAATACGAACCGATCCAATCGATTCACACAATCGGTAATATGATAGCGTTCAAAATAATTCGGTCGACTATAAATATTCCAATTAATCATATTTCCCTTACAAAATGAAATACCATAAATCATTTTAATCATATTAAATCCAATTTAATGTGCGGGAGATTAATTTTTAAGAATACACGGAAAAAATCGAGTCGGGGTGAAAACTGGCCAGCATGACCGAGTCACCCTCGGCAGCCTACCGGCAGTCACGCCTGGCATGGCCGAGTCACGCTCGGAAGATGCCGGCAGACACGGCGAGTCACCGGGACACGGTCGGATGCACTGTGATGACTTGGCGGTACCGGACACGACCGAGTCACCCGGGACACGGCCGAGTGCATGCAGCGGTGACTAGGCCACATCAAGCGACACGACCGTGTCACCGTGACACGGTCGAGTCACTCTCGGCCAGATTACCCTTTTTGTCCAAAAAGTCGTCCGACGACGATTCGGGGCTAGATTTTCGACCGGATATCCAATATCAATATTTTCCGACTTTCATATCTTCAATATAAATCATATTTTCCAGAAATTTAAGATTTATATTTTGACATAAACTTACAAAAAATACAATTATTACGAACGAAAAACATATACCACGATTTTGACTAAAATGATTCCAAATCATTCACCATCTAATCGAGCATTCCAAATGCCAATATTGTATATACGATCGCAAGACCTACGCTCTGATACCACTGTTGGGATTCAGTCCCTTAAAACGAAGGCCCAGCGGAAGCGGTAAAACGAAAATTAATTCGATCCGAATCCCTACGAGGATCGATCGAGCTACGTATATACGAATATCAAAAATGAATTCACAAGAGATATAGAAACTCACCCTTGTAGTCCGTTGATTAGATGGATAACCTTCTCTTGAGCTATTCCCCAAGCTCTTGAACGATCCAACACCGAAAGCACCGCGTCTCTACTTGCCACGCGCCGGAGAAACGACCGGAACAACAATCACCTTGCTATCCTCCGAGGATACGGCTAGAGCTAAGTGATGAAGCTTCCAATATGAAATTATAACACTCTAAGTGTATAACTCACAATCTCTCTTTTATTTCTCAATTTTCTTCCAAGAAAAATCAAGAACTTGATGAATAAAGAGGAAGATGATGAAGAAGACTTGGAGAAGTCTTTTCTCTCTCTCTCTCTCTTCTCTTATTCACGTAGGAATCAAAGTATCTTAGAGATATGAAAGTCTTCCTCCTTTTATTCTTATTCCACCCTCATGTGTACAACTCATGTCACATGAGATCAAACCCCACAAAGTCATCTTTTTCATATAAAATGAAAAACAATAAGACAAGAGGAAAGTGGGTGGAACTTAGGGGGCGGCTACCATGCAGAAACGGATGAGTTCGGTTCGTTTCGGACTCCCGTGAGTCCAAACAGATAAACTACGATTCCGTTCCGATGTATTTGTATCGATTAATTAATCCAATTAATTAAACATATCAAATACAAAATAACATAATTAATTTCTCCAAGAAATAATTATATTCATGAATTAAATTAATCACCCAGTGATATATTTAATTCATTAAGCCGTAAATCAATTTATCTGATAAGTCGATTTAAACATCCAATGTCCCAAAATTAGATATCCAATATCTAATATTCATAATGAGAGAATTAGCTTGATTCATTCCGTCGTCAATCCTATTGCGCGACTCGGTCGGTCCGTCTCAGTCAGCAATGGGAGGAACCAAAGAGTAGTAGCACCACCTAGCCAGCCTGGCGGCCTACACTGTACCCCAACTGAGAACGAATGATTGGGATCATTTAAGAACCATTCTGTCGTGAATACCAGTATACGTATAAACCCTTCTTTCAAATGTCCCGATCAAGTTATAGGGTCACGGTCAGTCAAACCCTATCTGTACTTGACGCTATGCATGCGTTAATGCAAATCGAGATCATCGAGCTGTCGTGTATCTAATACAACTAGCTCCTATGCTTTGGCCAAAGACTTATGATCTCATCTACCAATAACTGCATAGGACATATAACCCGCTCACTAACGGGAGAAAGAATTCTATCTTGGTATTCAGTAGGACCTGCTACTTGGCCGTCAAGATGCACGTCGAGGTTGACCCCCGCCTTCCGGTTTACAGGGTCGAACTACTCTAATTAAAATCTTGACGTGACAAGCACATCCCTACTAAATCCTCAAGTCGAAGGTTCACGAATACCTATCACAACCTTTCGATTCCTTCATTGACTGTCCCGGAGTGAAATCCATGTAACGAATCGAGGGTGAGTCGGTTCGAGTATACTAATCCAATTAGCATACCTATAACGTGTACTCCTACTAACCATTAGTGTTCGACAGGCACTCTCCATGTCAAAGAACACGTCATACAAGTTTTCACATAAACTTAACGCCCAATCAAGTTTCATCGACTTGCGAATGATTAAGTATTTGAGCTATAACCTTTCCAGTGCCGACCCCCTTATCCAATAAGGAGTGGAACGTTTTGCTCTCAAATACACGGACTAGTTTCTATATGTTTATTTACGAGTTAGGAATGCCAGTAACTACCAGTAAATAAAGAAACATTCATTTGCCTTATATAAATGGTTTACATAATTACAAGTACAATGCCCTCACTCAACAACCTCTGAGTGGCATTCGAGGGCATACTCCTAACACAGATGACCCAAATGGGTCAGCTGATGGAAGCTATGCAGAGGAATACTACTGGCCAACAGTAGGGGTGGCAGCCTCCGCCTCCGGTACACGGCAGGATCGTGAGCCGGATCATTAGCGACATAATGCGTCAGCGACCTCCAACATTTGAAGGCTCTTTTGAGCCTGCTGATATTGTACATTGGATAGAGCATTTCGAGAAACTGTTCGAGATGTTGGAGTGCCCAGAAGAGAACCGAGTTGCTGTGGCGGCTTATTACCTTGGTAAGAGCGCCCATACTTGGTGGCTTTCTGTGAGACCTGCTGACGGCGTGAATACCTGGGAGGACTTCAAGAATCTTATGCTAGATCGCTACTATCCTGCACCACTCCGCGAAGCTAAATTGTCATAATTGTTGAATCCCGATCCATCTGATGACGAAGATGTGTTAGCTATTGCCGAGAAATTCCAGGCACTTCTCCCTTTTGCTACGTCAGTTGTCCGTTCGGAAGCTGATAAGATCAAATATTTCCTCAAGAGGCTTAAACCCCGAATGAGGATGTAGTTGCTCAATCACCACTGTACGACCCTACCAGAGTTTATCCAGAAGGCTCTGGAATACGAACTTACTGTGAAGGATATTTTCAAGAAGCAGCCTCAGTCTTCCAACAAGAGATCCAGAAACCAGACCCAGGCAGACAATAACTGGGGGACGTTCAAGAAGCCCCAGTCTGTGCCAAATCCTTCTGAGCGGCCACCTATGGCGCCGAAGCCGACTGGATCGCACTCTCGAGCAATCAGCTCATCTATTGTGTGTTATAACTGTGAGGACCAGGGACACATCAGCTCCAAATGCCCGAATCCGGCCGTTGCCTGCCACACTTGTGGTAAGAATGGACATCGTGCTCGCTATTGCAGGGGTGGACCCGGGCGTGCTCCAGTAGCATCTTTTGCTCCAGTACAGTCTTCTGTCCAGGACCGTGTACCTCTGTCCGCTTCCTATCAGACTATCGGGGCAAACAAAGGGATGGGTCGTAGAAATCAAGCTGGTACACGTGGTAACGGAGTTGCTAAACCCAGAGTCTACGAGATGAAGAAGGCCGACGATCCCGAAGCCACCATGATCGCAGGTACTCTCGAGATCCACTCTCAGCCTGTTTGTGTTCTTTTTGATACTGGTGCTTCACACTCATTTTTATCTGCCTCTTGTTTGAGTCGTTTGCAATTAGAACATGTTACCGATTGTGAACCTTATGTCATTGGTCTAACCGATGGTAGAACAATTGTTGGGAATCGTGAAGTACCGAACTTTCCGAATTGCATGAACGACCGTGAATGGCTATCAGACTTGATTGTGGTCGATTTACCTAAAGATGATGTGATCCTGGACATCGACTAGATGGATCGTCATGATGCCGTATTTAGCGTCCGTAAACGAATAGTGACCGTCACATATGATGATGGCGTCGAGTGTATCTTTCAGGGTAATAAACTCAGTCATTCTGGAAGATTCATCAGTGCTATGAAGGCAATGAAACTACTGAACCAGGGGTATGTTGGTTATTGGTGTTACATGACCAAGACAACTGGCCGACCAGTCGAGTTGGCCAATATTTTGGTAGTTCGAGACTACCCAGATGTATTTCCAGATGAGTTACCAGGCTTACCTGCACATCGCGATGTAGAGTTTTCTATTGAGTTAGAGCCAGGTATGTCCCCACTTTCGAAAGCACCGTATCATATGGCACCGACTGAGATGCAAGAGTTGAAGAGCCAACTGGAGGAGTTGACTGAGAAAGGCTATATTCGACCTAGTGCGTCCCCTTGGGGAGCGCCGGTGTTATTCGTACGAAAGAAAGACGGATCATTGCGTTTGTGTATTGATTACCGTGAGCTGAACAAAGTAACAATCAAGAACAAATATCCATTACCTCGTATCGATGATTTGCTGGATCAACTCCAACGAGCCGCCATATTTTCCAAGATCGACTTGAGATCCGAGTACACCAATTGAGGATTCGAGAGTCTGATATTCTGAAGACATCTTTTTGCACTCGTTATCGGCATTATGAGTTCGTTGTCATGCCTTTCGGACTGACTAATGCACCGGCAGTGTTCATGGGGTTGATGAATCAGGTTTTTATTAATTATCTGGATCGTTTTGTAGTCATTTTTATTGATGACATTCTGATTTACTCTCGTGACGATGAAGAGCATGAGTGTCACCTCCGTCAGGTTCTCGATGCGTTAAGGCAAGAACAACTCTATGGAAAATTCTCTAAGTGTGAATTCTGGATGCCTGAAGTTATTTTTCTTGGACATGTAATATCAGCAGATGGAGTGAGAGTAGACCCACAGGAGACAGAAGCCATCCGAGACTGGATACCTCCGAAGAATGTGAAGGAAGTTCATAGTTTTCTAGATCTAGCAGGCTATTACCGATGGTTCGTGGAAGGCTTTTCCAAAATTACTCAACCGATGACTAATCTGTTGATGAAAGAAAAGAAATATTTGTGGTCGGAAGCATGTCAGCAAAGTTTTGATGAACTCAAGAGTCGATTGATTTCAGCACCTGTTTTGGTTCTACCAAAAGGAACGGAAGGATTCATGATATATAGTGATGCGTCGAGATAGGGCCTTGGCTGCGTATTAATGTAGAATGGGAAAGTGATCGCCTATGTATCTAGACAGTTGCGACCTTACGAGGTCAATTACCCGACCCATGATTTGGAGTTAGCAGCCGTGGTGTTTGGTTTAAGAATCTGGCGCCACTATCTCTATTGAGTTACCTTTCAGCTTTTTACGGACCACAAGAGCCTGAAGTACATTTTTACTCAGAAAGAGTTGAATATGAGGCAGAGGAGGTGGCTAAAGATAATCAAGGACTATGATATCGAGATCTTTTATCATCCGAGCAAGGCAAATGTGGTTGCCTATGCCTTGAGTCGTAAAACCGTACAGGAGCAGATACTTGCCCACTTGACCGCCCAGAGAGAATTGCAGTTAGAATTCATGTGGCCGGAGATTGAGGTCTGGTTACAGCGCATTCAGGGACAACTTTGCACGCTGAGATTTCATCGTCGCTTGATGAGATAATCAAGACAAAATAGATGACGGACCCGTTCTTATCTAGAATTCGGGGAGAAATAGAACAGGGGCAGGCCCCTGGATTTATAGTGCACGAGGACGGATTGATACGCTTCAAAAATCGAGTATGTGTACCGGTCGATGAAGAGTTGAGGAACACTATTCTGAAGGAGGCTCATGCTACCCCGTATTCCATACACCCTGGATCGGACAAAATGTATAATGATTTGAAGCCGTATTATTGGTGGGGTAACATGAAATGGGAAGTTGCAACATTCATTTCGAGGTGTTTGACCTGTCAGCAGGTCAAGATTGAGCATCAACGACCAGCCGGCATGTTAAAACCACTCCCGATTCCCGAGTGGAAGTGGGAAGACATATCGATGGACTCTATTACTAGCTTGCCGACGAGCCGTCGACGCATAAATACGATTTGGGTGATTGTGGATCGACTGACCAAATCAGCCCACTTTTTGGCGATTAAGGATACGTGGGGCCCTGAGAGGTTGGCCCATTCATTCATTAAAGAGATTGTGAGGCTGCATGGTACCCCCAAGAGTATTGTATCAGACCGTGACAGATGGCTCGTGTCACATTTCTGGAAGGCAGTTCATCGTGCGATGGGTACACAGTTGAACTTCAGTACGGCATTTCATCCTCAGACCGACGGTTAGTCTGAGAGGACTATTCAAACTCTGGATGATATGTTGAGGGCGTGTGCTCTCGATTGGAAGTAAAATTGGGAAGCTCAACTACCGTTGGTGGAATTTACATATAACAACAGTTGGCACACCTCGATCAAGATGGCACCTTATGAGGCATTATATGGCCATCGTTGTAGGTCCCCTCTGCGTTAGGACGAATTGTCTGAATCAATTGGTACGGAACCTAATATGTTGTTAGCATCCCGCGAAAAGATCGCTCTGATTAAGAGTCGTCTGTTAACGGCTCAGAGCCGCCAGAAATCGTATGCAGATAACCGTCGATGACCACTCGAGTTTGAGGTTGGTGACCATGTACTAGTTAAAGTGTCCCCTACTCGAGGTGTTTTCCGTTTTGGAAAAAAAGGCAAGCTGAGCCCAAGGTTTATTGGTCCGTTTGAAATTTTGGATCGTGTAGGCGACCTAGCCTATCGCTTGGCATTACCACCAGTTTTAAGTCGAATTCACAATGTATTCCATGTATCCCAGTTGAGGAAGTATGTTGCTGACCCGAGCCACGTTATTCGATTCGACGAGGTCGAGTTAGCCGATGACCATTCTTATGAAGAACGTCCTATGAAGATACTTAAGAGGAGATTCAAATAGTTGAGGAACAAGGCAATTCCCTTATTGAAGATTCAGTGTTCGAGACACGGAGTCGAGGAGGCTACGTGGGAGACTGAGGATAGCATGCGAGAGAGAAACCCCGAGTTGTTTACCCCTTAGTTTCAAGGACGAAACTCCTTTTAAGGGGGGGAGTATGTAATACCCACCTAAACTCTCATCTTTACTGTTGTATTCTTCAAATAAATGAAGCACTGTTATACCATATCCGTGTTTATTGTAATGATTATATTGACGAGTTATGTTAAATCAAATTGTTAAGCTTTGTCGTTCTTGCTATAGTTGATTGTTAGATGTTATTGGGAGAATTTCATTTTACTTGTTGTTGCCCCTAGCGTGCGCTAACTTGTTACCTTTACGTACGCTATGTACGTAGCATTACGTACGTAATGATCTTATGTTAACGTACGTAATGCAGAGTATCTTTCAAGAGACCGCCTTTTGGCGGGTGGGACCAAACGTGGCTAGGTGGTCGGGGATCGATCGTGACAGCCTAGTCAACGGCCATTACGTACGTAATGACCCTGCCTTAGCGTACGTAATGTATAAGAACCTTATGTACATCCATTTCGGCAACGTACGTAAAAACATGTGTATTTTGAGTCAGTAGCATCTGTGAATCTATTACGTATGTAATACTCGTAGGGTTACGTACAAAAAAGCTTGTAACATACATTAATCGTTAGCTATAGCGTACGTAATGCTGAATTCGAGTTATAAAAGTAAGGGTTGCCTTTCCTTTCTGCACGACTCTATTCCACCCTCTCTCTCAAAACCGATCCCCTGCCCCCTTAGATCATATTTTTGCCCTCCAATCTCGTGTTAGAAATGCAACACTTGGATTATAGCTTGGTAACTAGAAGCTAGGAGTGTGTTCTTGGAAGATTTGGTGCTATTCTTCATCCCTTTCTTGAGGTTGGTTATCTTACTCTTGTTGTTTCATAGGATTGTTGATGTTAGTAGTAGAATAACCTAGTAGATCATGATAAACATTGAAGTTATGTACAAATTTAGTTTGGAACACGATAATATTGTTAGAACCAATCCTTGAATGATTGATAAAGTTGTGGAATAAAGAACTCTTAAGTAATCATGTTAAAATCAAGAGATTAGAGTTATGAATATCTTCTTAATTGCTAGTAGGATCCTATGATGTTATAGCCATATATTGGAGAAGGTTTAACAACTCATTGGGAAGAATTTGATGATGTCTTTAGAGTTTCAAAAACCCTCAATGATAAAATTATGTTATGAACAAATTTTTAAGGGATGATATTGGATTATGTAGAATACAAGTATAACCTTTATATATTCAAGATAATCGGGTGTGTTGATAACTCAAGAAGGTGTTGATCACTACATTAATATGTTGATAGTGTTTTTGGACGATTATACAATTATGGGTGATAATGATGCGGTAGAATTAAGACGTAAATTAGAATGATGTTCTTATTATGCTTAAACTTAAAGTTATTATTTCATTTATGGATTGGCTTAACGTAATCATTGAAATAATGATGAAGAATGTAAAGAAACCCAAACTTTTAACATGTTCAACGTTAATCGGAAGTGTTGATGGATTGAGAGTATATTTAATCATCATAGTATTACATTGATAATGTTCTTGACTTCAAATGCTTGGCATTAAGGTTAGATTATGTAGACGAATCTAATGAACTTGATATATGATAATTCGTAATTGGAGCATTAGAATGTTATATAGGATAATTGAACTATTCGAGCAAAGTTACGAATAATGTTTCTATGAATTAAATACCATTATCGTACGAATGTGTTGTTGAATGAATTACATTTCATTCATGGTTGATTGTTCAAGTGAGTATTGTTAGACGAAGATACCGTTCGTTTGTTCGTTCAAAGAAGGATTATTCAAATACGGAATTGAGGCAAATTATCTTGCTTGGTTATAACGATGGTTGAATTCTTGTAATTATTATGCGCTTTGTGTATATAAAATGTTCTGTGATCTATGATTCATGATGTGGTGATGCCTTTGATTGTGTTACCGTTTGTGGCGGGATGGTATTCCCAAGCTTATCGCCCTTGTTACCGTTAGCCTCGTTGAGCTTTGTTGTCACTACGGTGAGTTTTTCGATTCTTTGATAAAAGTGTAATTCATTGAATTTTTTGTTGTCATGTTGCATCGTGACATCTCTGGAGTCATGTCTGCGTGCCGATTGGTTATATGTAGGATTTTTAGCCGGGCACTTGATGATCATACGTAGATGTTTCCTCATTAGATCGTGCACACGAGACGTAGTTCGTGAGACTAATTAGGTACATCGCCCCACGTATATTCTGGATTCCGTATACGGGGTGAACATGTGCACGGACACATTTCCAGATCGAGCATACTGTGACGTCCGTCTTGAGCCGTATATATCGGTCGTTCGTATGTTTGAATATGTTCGACAGTTGGGACTGACTGTTTATACGCCTGAAGGGTATAATCAGTAGTTGGTTGTTTCCTTTGAGATCCGTATGTATATGAATTGTATAATGCCATGAGAATTATTATCATGTATAGCTGACCCTATGGTTTGGGCGAAATACTTGTATTTCAGGGCGAGGAAAGGGCAAGGCACATGAAGAGCACGATGGTGGCGGAGGGTTTTGAAGGATGCTAATTCGGGGGCCGCGAGTCTTTTGATGTTCGGTTATGTCTTACTGTGATTTTTCATTTTATTTTATTTCGGATGAATGTATTATAATTTGTAAGATATTTTTCATCTTCATATGGTCTATACCGAATTTGGATCCTGTGTATGGTTGCGTGAGTTGATATATGTAAGATTTATACTCCACAACGGGGTTTTGATCAATATTGTGGTTCGGTATCACGTTATTGGGATGTTGAAGTTCACGTTGTGATATCGCCTGGTGGGTCCCGGTGGGGGTCCACGGCACTGTAATAGCCGCCGTTCTCGAGGTGTTACAGTGTCACCATAGACCTTCGACCATATCCACACATTCACACAAATAACATATCACACCAAAGATATCCAAACAATTCACCCAAAGGCAACAAACACAAAGCACGACATAATTGTCAAATCACAACACATCGAAATGAGATAATATATGCATATATATTATCAAAGCACAACAACACCAAGCGTATTCATAGGGTTCACTTAACCATTCACGAGAAACAACATTCACAAAACACACGCATTTTGAAAGTGATCCTTTGACGAGGCTAAACCGAATCTTTTAAAAGTTCATCTCAAACAATCAAACAAACATACCAAGACAATCGCCAATCATCATATCCATAAAACAAGAGATGTATGGACAATGTACTTGACTCGAATAACCAAAAATGCGAAGAATCAACCGAAGTAGGTTGGCACGAACCGACTACGAACCCGCCGACTCCACCGAATGCTATCCCGCGACACTAAACTACGAACAACAATAACAACAATGAAAATGAATTCCATAGCACGACCTAAAGTTTATAAATTCAAGGAACAAACGACGAAAGTTCAAGGGTTTCCCCCAAAATGGCCAAGAACAACTAATCGACCAAACAAAACATGAAAACAGAATTCCAAACCGAAATATGGATATACAATCCATAGGATATGTTTAACAACATCATTTCACCACAATCGGTTCATCAAAATCGGGTGGAAAACGAAATCAAGAACAAAACTCCCAAAAAGTCAACTATAGGGAATCACGAAAAATACCTCGATTCGGCGAAGAATAATGGATTAGATGATGTTATAATCACCTAGGATACTCCAAAACACCTTTGGATTGAGCAAAATCATCCCAGATCGCAATCCTTAGTCGCCCTTGACTCAATCCCGCGGAGAGGAGGAGAACTGAGATAGAAATGACGTATAATGACTGCTGTCTAGTTTATATACACTGGACAGCTTAGCGTGCACTAGTCTTTAAGATTAGCGTGCGCTATCGTGGCACCGAACAAAACTCCTGACCAAAAATAAACGGTTAGCATGCGCTAACTACCAGTGCTAGAGTGCGCTAACGAGACCTTCAGACCCAGTCCATCAGCTCCTGGACTGCCCAGAACTACAAGGTATCATGCACTATCCTCACTCTAGCGTGCGCTACTAAAGCACTCTAGCGTGCGCTATGTTACTAAATAGTGTGTGCTACTCAACGTTCTAACCCAATACAGTAGCCTCTGGACTGTATCTGCATCTCCAGTTAGTGTGCGCTACCACACTCGTAGCGTGCGCTAACAACTGCACCTTAGCACGCGCTAAGCACCCGGATGTAGCGTGCGTTAATCAACTCAGGACTAAGAATACGGAACTCAACAAAACGACACCGTAACGAACTCGAATGACAAAAGTTGCAGAATTAAACATTCTCATAATGATGAAACGATCACAAGTGAGTCATCAAAATGGACTCTTGCCAAAAAAAGAAAATTATCGGAAATCGAAATTGCGGATATTACAGTACCCCGAACTCAGGTTTAAATACATGAGTGGTTTGCCTTATCCAACTAAGAGCTTCTTCAAATAAGAACTCTGAACTCTTGCTCTTCACGATGCTATTGTTCGCTTTGTTTGCTTTGATTACTTTGTTCGCTTGTAAGTGTTGTTCGCATCGTACTTTGCTCAATTCAAATCTTCGGGTATGTATAGATGCCGATCCTTGAGCTCCCTTCATAGACATTGCATTTCCTTTAACAAATCCGTCCGTTGGATAAATAGACTTCTTTGTTTTTCTTTCCGAACGTTGCAAGGCTGGATTCCCTTATTTTAATCCATTTTCGACCATTGTGAAGACTTTCATGTTGTAGTGCCGAATCTTTAGATTATAATATGCTTAAAGTCTCAGAGGCGGGTCTTGATGAATATTTAATTCATTGCTTACCTGGAATCTCTCCAGTCTGTCTCTCTACGCCTGCATGTGACTTTCCATGATTATTGACTTTTCAACGCATGCTGAAGTGGACTGGATTACTTGGCTGATCACTTATCTGATCTCGTACAGTCATCCTTTTCTGATGTCGGACTTCTCTGATGTAACTTCTCTGAGATGAAGTTCTCTATCCCGAAGAATCTTCTCTTATCTGAAGTCTTCTGAACTGATGAACTTATCTGATATGATGGTCAAACTTCAGTTGACTTGGACTCCGTCTGATCACTTGACTGCAGTCTGGTCAAACTTCTCTGATAAATGAGTTGACCAGGACTTCTCTGATAAATATATTTTTACAGAACATTGTCTGATGATAAGTTGTCTGTGGTCAACCTTCTCTAAACAGTTGAGTTGACCAAGACTTCTCTGATTAAACTTGTCTGCAACTCGGATTTCTGTAGTGTTTGGTCAAACCTCTCTGATGTATCTGTTTGACCAAAACTTCTCTGATTTGAACTTGTCTGTGATTTAAACTTAGCCGTTTTTAGCCTAACTTACATGGCCTACAGAAGATACTCGTTTGGTTCTTCTTTACATTTTGTCAAGTATTCAACTATACATAATCTGGCCTATAGAAGATACTCATTTGGTTCTTCTTTACATTTTGCCAAGTATTTAAAACATACATTTAAATAATCAAATACAGGGATGACATCATCAAAATCTAATAAGTATTCCTAACATGCTCCTCCCAAGATCAATAAAATAAAGCTTCTCAAAAAGACAACAGTACAACAAATCTCTCCTACTGCCAAAGAAGTACCAGAAGTGCAACCCACCTCTGGTGTACCAGAAGCTAAATAACAAGGCGCCGAGCCCTTTTTCCAAAATGATGGCAAAACATAAACAAAATATTTAAATATAGAACAAGTTTGTACATGATCAAGTGCAAGACAAATCGAACTCAGTCTTGTTTTGAGACAACTAGTGGTTGTCATTCAAATGACTGTTATAAAAACTTTCAGAGATGTTTACAAGTACAGTGCTTTTTGAATGAACAAAATATAGAAAATTTTACAAGTAATGTAAAATTTACAAGTAAATTCCAAAACAGTAAAATACAAGTAAAATACAAAATCTTATTTACCACTTCCTCTGACTCTTCTGACAGGCTGCCTGGGAGGCCTAAAAAGCTTTGCACCAATAGGTCTCTTGTTGACAGGTGCTAGGCCATACTTCCTTCTAATGACTAGAGAGGCAAACTTTTTCTCTTCTGTAGATTAGAATTTGTGTTCCACACAGAGCTTTCTAATCTCAGCCTGCAGGGCCAGCTCATCCAATTCATTGTTCATCAAGGTAGGAAGTTCTTTAGGTCTGAACAAGAAGATCATGTGGTAGGCATCCCATTTGTTTGCATATTTTATTTAGATGTCCCAGAGATTTGGCCATGTTGAGTCCATGTAGTTGATGTACGTCTGCTGTGGGGAGCAGTCTTTATCCTGGAGTAACTCCCAAAGATAATACTTCTCTATGAACTCTTTCTTTGCCTCTCCCCAAACTGGAAAATATTCAGCAGGTAAGAACTCCTCAACGTGCCAAAGCTCTTTGCCTTCCCATTCATATCTCTGCTTATCCCCTATTCTGATTCTCCGCCTCTTAGCTGAAGGTTGGTCATCAGCAGGAGCAGGAGCAGCCAACTCTTTTTCTTCAGATTGGACGTCCCAGTTTGAATGAGAGGGAGGTCATTCCTTGCTTTGGTCCTCAGCTCCTTTCTGACTTCCTCAGCAGCATCTTCTTCTTGCCTGATGGGTTGGATTTGTTCTTGCAGTTTTTCTTCTCCCTGACCTCTTACTTTCCCCTTTCCTCTCTCTTCCCCCTTTTTGCCAGCATCAACCAAAATGGCTAACTGCTGTTCTACTCGTGACATCCAATCAGACATGCCTAGAGGCATTCTGGAATTAGTAGGTGGAGGTGGAGGAACACTCTTCTGTAGCAATGTGTCTATTTTTGCATTAAGGGATTGGAGGTCAGGTTTGATCTTAGTAGCTATGAGCTTGCCAACAGTCTCTTCGACTAGACGCTTGATCAGGTCAGCCATCTCAGATGAGATAGGTGTTGCCTGAGGGGAGTGGTCTCCAGTCCTTCTATATCTGCAGGTCGTTTAGCGGTCGACCTGTCTGACTGCAGACTCCTATCTTCAGGAGGCTGATCAGATGGAGTTTTGTCAGGTGTCCCCGATCTGTCATCATCTTCTTCTGACTGATCTGAGCCGGGGGCTTGATCAGGTGCCCCAGGCTCATCTGCATCATCTTCATCTTCGGCATTATCCTTCTTCTCTTCCTCTTTTTCTTCATTGTTATCATCATTTTTCTCTTTCTTTTCTTCTTTCTTCTCATCTACTTTTTCTTCCTCCTCTTCTTTTTCTTTTTCTTCCTCTTCTTCAACCTCTTCTCCTTCTTCATCTTCTTCTAAATCTTCTGTCTTTTCAACTTCAACTCCTTCAGACTGTTTTTCAACTATTATTTTTTCTTCTGCTTCTTTTACCCTTTCTTCCTCCACAACTTCTTATATTCTTATCCCTTTATCTTTTTCAACTTATCCTTCATCTTCATCTACCTTCCTACCCGCTACACCCTCCATTACTAAAAGGACGAACTGGTCCATGTTAGTTTTGAAATTTGACAGGAACTAGTTCTCCTGGAGCATTAAAAGAACGTTTGTCTCATGGCAAAAACATATGAGCACTTGCTCTGTAACCTGGGGATATTCCCAGCTACTCTTCTCAACAGATAATTGTAATTGATTAAATGAAAGAGATTTTAAGTTCTTCCATTCTTCAAAAACATTGACAAAAGAAACTTGGCGAGAGTGGTGTTTACCATGTGTAGTTGTTCTACTGATAGCTCCAAAGGCTGTTCTCCAGAATATTTAGGGAGTAACCTGCTTCAGGAATGTTGATAATCAGGTCTGCCTCTTCCTCCTCTGTCATACTTGGTAGAGTCGCAGAGGAATGATGTCATCCATCAGGTTTGGGTGATCAGACTGATCCTCTTCTTCAGGGATAGGAGCAGGTGCAGGTGAGTGAGGTGTCTGCTCCGCATCTTAAGAATCAAGGCGTCTAGGCCTTTTTGGTGAATGATCAGGTGATGACGTGAAATGAACTACCTCCTCTGCAATTGGCGCTTTCTTATTGAATCTCAGAGCTAGGGGAGTATTATCTGAGTCTGAGTCTGACTCGTCTGCATATGGTTCCTTATCGATAGGTGACTTGCGGGTTGCATGTGACTTCTATCCTGCAGGTAAGTCGGCCGCATTAGAGTGGTCTTCGTCTGAATCCGAAGGCCCTCTGTAGGGGGGAGGTCCACTTGACATATCCTTCAACAATTGGGCAGCCTTCCTCTCGACTCCCAGATTCTTCAATGTTTCTTGGTCCAGATGACCAAGTCTCTTGTTGACGTGAAAGGAGTCTGCAGTCCCTTTCGCGTTCCCAAGGAATTCCAAGATCCAGCTGATTTGCGTTCCAAAATCCAGCTTGGTCTTGAATTTCTTCTCATCCTCTAACCACTGAACCTTGTTGACTTCACGGACCAACAATCTGTATATGTAGTCAGCTCAGTCAATCCTCTCACTCTAGAGGGGGGCTCCCATCACCATGAACTTGGCAGATGACAGCTGGTCGTAGCTGCCTGCCATCCCCATTACAATTTTATTTGTGATGTCCAACGCATATCGGTACTCTTTTCTAAGTCGCCTCTCTTTGCCGTCAATTTCATCCTGGACGGCTGTTCTGGTAATTTGATTCGATACCAGGTTTCTGCGGCGCTTTGCTTGTGGGCTTCAACAACTATGCCCCTTGATTTCATCATGAACGCCTTCGCGGCTGTCTGGTAAGAAATCGTCACTTCCTATCCAAAAATCGAGCTCTTGATTCCCGTCCGTGAATTCGGGTTCCTTGTAAAAATAAATGATAGCTTCCTTGGAGAGAACCTTGGGGTTAATATCTAAAAATGGGTAGATCCCATTTTTCTTCATCGCCCGAATGATAGAATACATATCTGTCTGCAGATTCGCCTCGAGCAAGCCTCCAAAATCGACCACCAGACTAAAAATAATCTGGTCCTTCACAAGCTTGGGGTTGACTCCTTCGAAATAGGATTCCATTTCTGCAAATAAAGTTTCTCGCTGAGTGTATTGAAAATTCAAAGGATTTTCTGCTCTTTGAAAATTAGGGTTTTGAAAGCTTGAAGACGATAAATTTCTTGTGAAATGATTTCGCCGACTTAAATAGCCATTCGAAAAGACGTTTTGAGTTTAATAATAATAAATTTAAGCGGCGGTTCAACTTTTGAGAATTTGAAAAAATGACGGTTGTATTTTTAATTGGACATAGTGGCGGTCGTGTGAACATGTATTTGCCACGCGTAAATAAATAATAATATAATATTCAAGAGTCGTTCAGGGATAAGAACTTAGCTGGTTGACTGTTTGACTTCTTGACTGCTCTGCATCAGGTAGCTTGTGTTGCCTGTAGGACAGCTAACTTTTCCTTGTCTGATATGCTCAGGTGGGATATCTTGCCTGAGGTCAGCTTCATCTGTCCTTCGTCTTCTCGTCTGATCTGATCAGGTAGAATGATTGTCTGCTCTGATCAGGTAACTGTTCTTCGTCTGCATCAGGTAATTCCCTCGTCTAATCTGATCATCAGGTATCTTTCTCGTCTATACTAGATTCCCAATCTAGTAATCCAAGTTCCCTGCTTAGCTCCAAAAACCTTTCTTCTGGCAAAGGTTTGGTGAATATGTCAGCAATATGATACTCCATGCTGACTCTTTCTACTCTCACTCTTTTATTAAGCACATGATCTCTGACGAAATGATGTTTAACATCAATGTGCTTGGTCCTGGAGTGCAATACTGGATTGTTGGTTATTGCAATTACACTGTTGTTATCACACCATATTGGGACTTCATTTGCAATGATGTTGTAGTCCCTTAGCTGTTGTCTGATCCATAGAATCTGTGCACAACAACTGCCTGAAGCTATGTATTCTGACTCTGTGGTTGATATTGAGGTAGATACCTGCTTCTTGCTAAACCAGGATATTAATCTGGTTCCTAGGAATTGGCACGTTCCACTGGTGCTTTTCCTATTAATCTTGCATCCTGCA